>JAKCOX010000021.1:3773425-4973888 GCA_022605575.1 Laterallus jamaicensis coturniculus | reverse complement strand
GTCCACAAAATGGGGAGGAATTTGGGTGGGCTTGATATTTTCCATGACCAGCTGTGGGTACCTGACTTGCAGGAGACCCAAAAGAGGCAGGACTCATGGCCGGAGTGAAGGCAGAGCCTCAGGCACGGCCACGTGCTCCACAGACCACAGGAGCCACATCCTGCTGCTGCCAGAGGATACCGGCGCCACTTCCCATCTGCTCTGGACAGCTGAGGTGTAGTGAGACCTCTAGAAGCCCATCTGGAAAGAGGGAATAAATAGCCCTTTGCATAACTTCAAATGGGTCTGGAGAAATTCTTGCCCCAGTTACATGCCCAGGAGCAGCTCTGGGTTTCCAAGGTGGGAGGAGGCAGCCAGGCTCCAGCCTGGGCACAGCTGTAGCCTGGAGGGGCATGGCCACACCAGGGATCTGCTGCCCACGCTTTGGACTGTTTCCTTGGAGCTGAGCAGAACAGCAAAAATGCCTCCTGATAAAAATCATGTCTAGAGTCAGCTTTTAATAACATTTCTAATCAGGAGTCGCATTGCTCATGGTAAGAAACTCCAAACTGATCTTCTTCCACACTGTCACTGCCTTGCTGTGTTTGGGTCTCCCGCTCTCCTTCAGCAGCTAGCTGGGAGGAAAAGGACTCCTAGCACAGGGGGATGCCCGATCCCCAGCAGCAGAGCCAACCCCAGCCCTGCTCACTGCTGGTAGATAGGCTGACATGGAACCAGTGAGGCTGGTCTCCATCAGATGTTTGGCAGAACTTATCCATGCTCACAGGATCCTTATAACCAGCACATCTCCAATGGCTTAATTTTCCCTTCAAAACCATCTCAGCAGTATTACAGTGAGGCTGAGGCAAACAGAAATTGTCTTCTGACTGTGCCTGCTGCCAAGCTGCACCCACATACCATGTCTTTGCCTCCTGGGCTGTCTCCAGCAGCCTTGGATGGTCCCAGCCCTTCCTTCAGCCCCTGTTGAAGGTGGTAGCGAGTGGTAGCACAGCTGCAGCACAGCCCTCTCCAGAGGCCACCTGGCAAAGCTTGAGAAAAGCTAGAGGGAGAGGTCTGCGCAGGATAAGGTTATATGTCTCTATGAACACAGTCAGTCTCTGCAAGTGACTGTCTGCTGTGCTGGAAGGGCGGACGGTGTGTCTGGGTATCTTCTTACTCTTCAGACCTGCCCTGAGACTTGAGGTTTCATCCCAGGATAAGCAAGCCTGACTGCTCTTGTCTTCCTGGGGCCAAATTTTGAGAAGAGCTGTTCCTGCTCTTGTATACGGTGCCCTTTCTAATGGAGTTGAGTGGTTCATATCTCACTTTGATAGAAGCCTTGCCTAGCCAGAGTTATTTGCACGGCATTTTAACCACTAGACGTCCACCTCAGTTTTGCTGTGGGAAAAGCTTAATGCAGAAAGTAGAAAGAACTTGCAGATTTTTAACATTATTTCATGGTGTGTTTGGCAACTCTGTCCCCTACCTGTCTGACATTGCAGGGAGTGTTACCTGGTGAGATGGCAGCAGTAATGCTGATGGGAATGGCCAATGTGTGCATTGCTGGGCAATTCCTCCAAGGACAACAGAAAGGTGTTTAATTTCTTATGGCAGAAAGCAGGGTCATGGGAAGAAGACTCATGTTAAGCAGGAGAAGGAGAAATTTCCTTTTGTGCCACTTTCTTCCTACTTCTGAAAATGGAAGTCAACATTTTGGAGAGACATTAAGTTGGTAACTCAAGGTAGCACCGCACTGTGTGTGGGCACAGGCTTCATGCTCTCAGTACCTGGAGCTGGATGTCACATTGCTCTGGATGTCTTTACCAAAACTTGGTGAAAAACTAGGGTTCAATAAAAACTGACACACAGGCAGTTCTTTCTTGCCTTTGTGCAAATCCATTGATATTGGAGAGAGAAGAAATCTAGAACATTACAGTACCTACCACTCAGGTGTGCGTGCTGTGCTGTTCACTCTGCTGAGAGAAGTGCAGACAGACGTGCTGTCAGCTGGCAGAAGGGGGACCACATGCTTCTATTTTTAAACCCATTTATTTGCATCTTACCTGTGAGGAGGAGCTTGGGTGCCCAGGTGGTAGTGAGACTAGCTGGGCATTTTCACAAGCAGAAAGTCCACGAGGATCCTGGGACCCTCACAGAGAGGTGTGCTCCCATAGCGCTGGACACTAGCTCAGCAGAAAGGTGCCAAATGCAAGGGGCTGGACTATGACCTGCTGAATGAAAGAATATCTGGTTTTGGGGGGTTTTTATGTTCTGGAGGACTTGGCTGATAAGACCCTCCTTGGAGACCCCATGTGCCAACTCAATGCAATCAAGTCCTTATCTCCAATTTCCACTGTCCCTCTAGGAGACCCTTTTGGGGGCATATGTGTGTCTGCACAGATACGAGTCTCTGAGTGTTTCCCAAGGGAAAGGGGCTGCTCCGTTTCCTCTGCCCCTCTCATACCACAGCCTGAAACATTTGTGTTTAAATTCCATCACATGGTGAAAAACCTCTTCTGTTTCCCCTGGCCAAAACCAGCTGCTATTTCTTCTTCAGTTTGAAACAGCAAACCAAAACAGTGTTTACTTTAATTCTTAAGAGTGTCACAGATAATCTGTGGGATGGAGTCCTCATTTTCCATGCACTCCAAAACCACCGAGAGTCACGCACAGCTGTCGGTAGTACAAAAAATGAAATTAAGTTGCTCAGCTCAGACAAAAGCAGATAAAAGTTCTGTCTGCATTTTCCTGTAAGAAAAAAAGGAGGAAGGGCTGAAGAGAAGAATCTTAATATGAAAGAAATGTGAGGGTTTCAGAGGCTCACAGGAGGATAAAAGAATCTGAAATCTTCTGGTAGAGAGGGATCTGTTGCCTTCCTGAAGCATGGGGATCTAATTACTCTTCCCCCCCACACCTTCATTATAAAGCAGCTATTGCAGAACATAAATGACCTTGTAGCTATTCCTGCCAAAAAGCGTATCCATTATCAAGTAATACATTTTCTGCTTGTGTAGTTCCAGTGTGCTCTTTCGAAAAGCAGCGAGTTCTCTTCTGACTCCCTTATCACATTTCAGGATGCCTTTAGTCATGGGACTCTGCTTATTCAGTAGTTCATGTCAAAATTACTTCAGTAAGCACAACTTAGAGTTCTTTGAGAGTCTCCTTCCGTTCCCCAGTGAGGGAGGTGTTGGGCTTGCTCCTTCTCTTACTAAAGTACATCTGAGGTTTGCTACAGATTTCATGGAGGCCACGAAGGCATGAAAGAATACCTCTCAAGCCCACGTCTTTCTGGAGCTATGCTAATTCACACCATCTGAAGTGTCTTCTTGCAATAAACCAGCAGCAAAGAGAATCAGTGTTTGGGAAAAGCACTTCAAAAAGTTAAAAAATTAATTTTAAAATGCATCGTAGTCCAAATCATCCTGGCTGGTTGTATCGCTATGCAATGTGTATATCATGAAACCCAGGGAATAACTTTAGATTGAAGTCTACAACAATAATTCTTGATTAGCAATAAAACTCCAAATACTAGAAGCAATCTGAAGTAGGGCAGCTGCACACGTGTGCCTTCAGGGACAGCCATGGCCAGCCCTCCCTCCTGAGTTATTCACAGCAGCAGTGCAGGACTGTGCTAGATGGCATCAGCTGCAGCCAGGCCATGAGCTATGTCAACAGGTTCACCACATAGATGGCCACTAGGTTTACCACATAGATGGCCACACGGTGGGAACGGTCACTGAGTAGAACTGTAAATGCATTTTAGAGTCCCAAGGTCAGGTAAGTACGTTAACTTCTGCTGCCAAAACTTGGATTTGAATGCTTTGCTTTGTCATACATTAAGTGCCACAGTAATAAAACATTATAGCTTTGTTAAGAGTGCAAAAATATCCAGTATTTTTTGTTTAGAGAATGAGCCTTTTGTTTGCTTAAAATAACTCATAAATGGGAGTTGTGCCCTTAAGAATATAAGCACTTGCTTTCATTTAAGAAAAATTGTCATCGTGTCCCACATTTTATTCAGTCATAATCGTACTCAGGTTCTCACTGCTATTGTAAAGCATTCAGGTATTTCAGTCCCACAGGGGGTGAAACACCAACCATCCGTGTGTGATGCATCTCCTAACTGCAGGGTTGCAATAAAAGGAAAGAGAAAAGAATTCTTTTTTTAAAAAAAAGTGTCAGAAATGCAGGATTTAAAATTTTTTTTTAGAGATATTTCTGGTTAGGACGTGTCAGTTATGATAGCCATGTCCCACATTCAGAGCAGGGTCATTAATAGCTGTCCCATGCACTCCAGACACCCCAAGGAATTCACATTATCATTTTGTGGTCCCCAAATTCCAGCTCTAAGCAAGATGGACTTGTTCTGTTCTGCATGTACACACATTAGATATTTCAGGCTTTCTCAGCATGAGAAGTTCAGTGTCATCACTGGGCTGAGGTTCACAGCTCTTCCCAACCCATCTTGCCTCCCACCCACCTTCTTGGTGCATGGAAAGGGGGCAACATCTGAGCATGCTGTGATAAAAGTCCAACCTCTTGCTCAACAGGCCAGACAAGTGTAGCTTGACATGGACAAATAGTCCACTTCAGCAGCAAATACTTTGGCTTTGGCATGATTAAGGCTGCTCATAACACTTGTTGCAGATGTGTTCATAAAGGGTTTTTTTCCAAGATCTGAAGTGACCCATATCTAGCTCATTATGTTCCTAGAAATAATAATGAATATTTGAGAGAAGGTTCCCTCCAAGGTTCATGCTCTTGTCCCCACTTACAGAGGGACAGGGAGGGGCCATGGATTGCCTTACGCCATGGTGTGAGTGACTCAGGATGACAAGGCTGATGTGATGGGTCTTTCACAAGAAGTCCAGTTTTGGGGGTTGAAGAGCATTTCCTGAGCCAAACATCCCTCTGGGGCCAATGTTGCTCAGGGAAGGTCTGCAGTGCAGTTTATGCTCTAAGGAGACACATTCCTGGGGTGGAGCCTGGATGCCAAATCCTCCTGCCCCCTGTGCTGTGCTGCAGTCTGCATCTACCCCAGCCATGAGCAGACTGAAGCTGGTTTCTGGCTTGTTTGAGGGAACCAAGGGGCAACATCCATTGTTTCTGTGGGAACAGGGTTTCTGGAGAAATACTTGGTGATTTATTGAGCCAAGCAATCTCTAACAGCTCATTACAAAGTTCTTCATGTTGACCTGAATGGAGCGGAAAAAATCAGGTATTTCTAGGTCCTGTTTTCATTTCTACTATCAGTTGAAATTTTCCTTCTTGTTTGCAAAATAGGCAATAAATTATTTTTAAATGATCTTTTCCCCAACTGACAGTGTCCCAGTAGCTCCATCTGGGTGAATGGGACTCCT
Source organism: Laterallus jamaicensis coturniculus (assembly GCA_022605575.1). Classification (NCBI taxonomy): domain Eukaryota; kingdom Metazoa; phylum Chordata; class Aves; order Gruiformes; family Rallidae; genus Laterallus; species Laterallus jamaicensis. The sequence goes on along the minus strand of JAKCOX010000021.1, from coordinate 4,968,549 downwards.
GGGATCCTTCCAATCTACTGCTGACCTGGGAATGGCTCGGTCAGATCCCCTGTAGACTCCAAGCAAGACAAGGGCATCAGTCTCACTGTGCTCTCATTTTCCCTTTCCATAGTAAATTACAGCCTAACATTGACAGTTCCACCCTCCTGTATCCCTGCTAAATGGCTTCATGCTGAAGGAAGAAATGGTTTTCCAGGTAAGGCAGTGGACTCATTTGATACAGGGTGCCTTCATTGATCTGCTATCACCTTCATATGTGATCTGGGAAAATCCACTTGTCCTGAAATACAAATTTTCCTCCTCATAAATAAGGTTATTAAATGGCACATTAAATGGAAAAATTTATTCCTATTTTTGAGACTACTAATAAAAATAAATACAATAGAAAAGCTTTATAACTACCTCTAAGCAAATATCCTCATCTGTGACCAGCAGCAGATCCTGGTTTAAAATTAATTTGCATCTTGTAGTTGATTTTTTTTTTGTTAACTGGGTTAGGCTAAAGCTGCAGCATGTGTGTGAGAAGAGAGAGGACTTTATGAATGCCCCTAGCACCGGAAAAAGCTCAATCAGAATTACCTTTTATTGCACACAGGATATGTACTTCATCTGGGAAAGACAACTTGAATGATGGGTAGATTTTTATTGCTAATAAAGCATTAACTGTGATCTAAACTTTTCCTGTAGTTAAATAATTTAGCATGGCTTTTTCCTGTGTGGATTCTCTGACGTTTCTCTCTTCTACCTGGCTACTTCTTTAACATAGAAATTGCAGGAGCTTCTTATCTTTGTGGTTTCTACTCCTCAATCAAATATGGTTGAGACTGGTCCATGAGTTCCAAAGTTATCACAGGAAGGGCAGATAGAGACAAACACAAGCACACGCACACAAACACACAGAGTATGTGACCACATAAGCATTTTATCTAAGCTAAAAATAAACAACTGATAAATTATCCAAAAGTAACCTTAAAAGATGAAGCTCGAGCTGGAGACGGACTTTTTTTCATCTCCAGTATTAACCATTAGTATTTTGCTGTCTGCCATGAGCATGCCTACGGGGTGTGGGGTAACCCACTGGCCCCAGCAGTGGTTTCTGTGATATGAACGTGGGATGGGTGTACCACAGCCTCATGACATGAAGGACTAGTAAATAGGTGCAATTGTTGGTCCCACCCTATGTAACTGGGTTGCCACATCATCTTCTACATGAACTTCTCCAGGGAATGCCATTCCTCCTAACTTACATGTTCTGATACCATGAATACCTGTGGAAATGAGAGGAAGCTAAGAGTCATATGGGAATTCTGCTGAAATTCGGATCAAAGTCCTCATTCTGGGGCCTTGGAAGGGCTGGGAATCTCCAGCACCAGTACCTTGTTGACGTGCTTGCAAAGTCACACCACTCTTGCCCCACAGGACCTTCCCTGGGACAACAAACCCACCAGCCTCTAAGACAGTGACTCCATCTCTCTTAATGAAGATCATGTACCATGATGTACCTCCCTGGTACATCAGGGTTCATGGCCTTTCCCAAGCAAAAACACTGGGTCAGTTTACCAGAACAGCTTTTTGCTGGCATGCGACCTGTTTTGCTTTGTCTATCCAAAGCCTAAGATTTCTTGGTTCTGTGGAGAACCATTTCCATTCCACCTGCCACAAAGGTGCAGTTGTGCTGCCATACAAAACGGAGACGGCTACAGAAAAGCATCCAAGCTGCCTCAACAAAAGGCCCTAAATGTGAGGGAAACATCAAGAGGGACAAAAAAAAAACCAGGCAGGAGTTTGCCAATGCAAACATGTAAGAAACTGTGCAAGGGCCCAAAAGAGAAACCAGATTGCTGTTGAAATAGCTGGTTAACGTTTTGTCTGGAAGCACAGCTTCAATAAAATAGGTAAGGAAACCAGCTAAGGACCCCCAATGGCAAACATATTTATTGAGAATCCAATAAAAGTCTCAGAACAAATAGCCTGAAGGACCTGTAGACACAGCCTCTGCTGTAATAAAAATGCAATACAAGGCATCGGGGAAATGGTAAGGGAAAAGGGCTGCTCCATGAGAAAACCAAACAAGAATCCCAGAGCACGAGGCCTGGAGACACAGGCTGGGATGTAATAAAATAACTGCCATTGGGGAAAAAGAAAGAAAAACAAAACATCCAGCACAAAGGCACAAAGAAACCCCAGATACCCCAGCTAGTCTAGAAAATCACCGTGAGTTGCCGTAAAAACACTTGGGAAAGCAGGGAAAGAATAATGGCTGCAAAGTGATCGACTCCTGCAGGTACCTAAAGGCAGCCCATAGGAAAGTCCACAGGAAGCCTGTCAGCTGCAGTAAACTCTGAGGGTGCCTAGGAGACGAGCCTGTAAAACGTGACAAAACGGCAGCCTCAGAGGGGCTAGAGCTCTGCGCTGGATGTAAACTCCCACATCACATGGAGCTGTGGGGTTTGTTTTATCTGTCTCCATCAGCAAAACTTTTCGGTATGTACAGAAAGATGATAGAGAATTTCTAATACAAGTGCACAGGAAAAAAATGGTTTCAGAGACAGCTGTTGGCTCATAGGTCTCAATCCGCACCCACTTATTGTGAGTTTTCATGTGCTGTAAAAGCAGCCTAGAAAATGGGGAGTTATTTATCCTCTAAGTCATTGTCATGTTAAGAACTGTTAATGAATATGACATAAAACAAGGGTTTGTAAGAATAAGCAAGATTTTATATTAAGGGAAATGAGTAAATTGGGAAGGAAGGTGGTTTTCACTTCCTGGCCTCAGTTGCATGCTGCAGGTCATGGCCACAGAAGAGCAGCGGCCTGTCACAAGGCAAGGTCCCAGATTCTTGAGCTGCACTGCTGCCTGGGCCTCTGACCCTGCCCTGCTGACAGAAAGTGTGTGCAGACAGGGCAGGTCTAGGCTGGCATTTCAGCAGCACATCATCATCTCAGCTGATGGCAATTCGGTCTGCCTTGCTGCAGGGAGAGGTTTCTATATAGGTAGGATCATCAGTGAGCAAGGGCAGCACGTGGCAGTTCTGCCTGGGTTTGGGCAAGGATGCCCTCAGGACAAACCAAGATGCAGACCTCCAGATAAATGCCAGCCTTGGAGGAGCCGTGGCACACACTCATGCTATGAAAAGCACAACTCTGAAGCTGATCTTCGAGTATTTTCAAAAATTCATTCAACACATGCCCAGAGGTTTAGCCTTTTTTAAAAAAAAATATTTCAAATACATACACTTATCCTGGAGCAACCACAAAGTTAATTTGCTTTAAAATGTGTTACAACTTGGCAGTGATAAAGAATGTTTTGTTTACAAGAACCTATTGCTGCCAGTGTTGAGGCAGACCCATGAATCCACTTGTCTAGTTTAGCTTTACACTGCTGGCAAAGAAGTATGTGCTTTTACTGTCCTCCTGCCTGTTTGTCAGCTCTGTTCCTTGCATGAATCCCTCTAAATTTCCTGCACTCCTGAAATTGTGCTACCTGGGCTGCAGTGGTCCTCGGGTGTGCTGGGCCCATGTTCTAATGGCAGAGTGTGGTATTTTTAAGATTTCTGAATGACTCTGCTGAGCAAGCAGCAGGCTGGTCCTCACAGCATAGATATTCCAGTCCCCATCGATACCTTCTGGTGGATTTTGCCCTCCTCGGGTTATTCAGTGTCACTGTCTGCCAAGGAGACCTCAAGTTCTAGTGACTCCTTCCAGTTGCCTGGTCACCTCCTGTGGATTTACCCAGGCAGTTTCCTGCACCACAAAGTGCTCTGAGGACACAAGGGTGTCTCTGCAGTTTGAAAAGCCATACATGCAGGGGTGCTCTCATCCCACATATGTCTGGAAGGAAGAAAACCCAAAAAGACCAGTTACAACAAAAAAGTTAAGCTGTTATGTCTGTGGCCCAAAAGAGTGGTGATCTGCACTCATTCTACCAAGTCTCCTGCTAATGTGGTGCTCTCATGGGTGTGAAATATTAGCAGCTGTTAGAGTTATTAACCGGTGTTAACCAGGTAGTGAGTGCACTGAGCCATGCTTAAGGTTAACTGTACCATTAAGGGCTTACAAACTCAATTAAAGATTTTAGTGCTCAATAGTTAATGGCTAATTTCTGCAGATGTCCTGTTTCCAATTACTCCTCATATATAATGTAAGCAGCATGGCATCACACTTCAACTCAGACAGACCCATTGCTTTCTCATATGTTTTATACCAGCAGAAGGTTTCCCTTAATTGCATAATACTCAACATTCAGTATTCCTGGAGTGTCTTTGAAATCCCTCTTCAATCCCAAGTATTTTCACCTTCCTTTTTCTATTATTATCACTGCTCCCCACCTCACTCATGCTCAGCTGACCCTGCAAGAGTGTGGAGGTGTTCTCTGCATTGTGCAGCAACCCTGCTGCCTGATGGGAGGATGGCACACTGAGGAATGGCCCTTCTGGTCCCCATGGCCACAGGGAGATTTTCTTGGAGAAGGAGAGACAGGGAGACACTTGGAGATTTTCCTTTTTTCTGTCTCATTGGAAATAACGTTCCAACTCCCAAGTGTATCAAGGACCTCAAACAGATTTCATAGAATCACAGAAGCATAGAATATCCTGAGTTTGAAGGGAACCATAAGGATCATCAGGTCCAACTCCTGGCTCCACACAGGACCAGCCAAGTCAGAGCATGTGACTGAGTGCATTATCCAGACGATCTTGAACTCAATTAAGCTTGGTGCTGTGACCACTTCCCTGGGGAGCCTGTTCCAGTGCCTGACCCTCCTCCCAGTAAAGAATCTCTTCCTAATATCCAACCTAAACTTCCCCTGTCACAGCTTCATGCCTTTCCCCTGGCTTCTATCAAATAGAGGAGATCAGCACCTGCCCCTTTGCTCCCCCTCATAAGGAACACATAGATCATGATGAGATTTAAAAGCCATCATTTGAGGCCGCTGAGTTTGGAAAGTCTTAAACAAGAATAACCCTTTTGTGAGACCAACTCTGATAAGGGAGAGTTTGACCAAACCTGCAGGTGGAGCTAACTGGAAAGTTCTGAGTCCTGGAGTTATCATCCTGGTGGAAGGAAATGTGCTACTGTCAGTAAAGAGTGAACAATCAGCTCTCTACTAACGAGACAAATAAATTCATAGCTGGAAGCTGCATTCTTACCAACCCCCCACTAGGAAAAATCAATTCATTTCTATACATGCCATTATGATATTCCTCCTGAAAAATGCTCTCTGTTCAGTGAAGAAGATGAACGCATACCTGACTCTGCACATGCAAGTAAATCTATGCTTATCCTTAAACTTAAGAATATAATTAAATTGAAACTAAATATGAAATGCCTTGGGAATTACTCATGAGCCTCAAATTCAGTCATTTGAATGCAATGTTGTACTGGGGCATTTGGGAAGAAAGTACCCAGGCAACAGGCTCCTCTAGTCATTCTTCCAGGTAGAAGAGGTTTTTTGGAGGGTATCTAAGGAGACAATGTTCTCCAAGATTCACAGAGGTGCAGCATCACTGCCTCCTATGGCTATGCCTAGTCTCTGCAGAAAAGGTGTGAGCCACACAATGGTAGAGATCTTTTTTCTAAAACATCATCAGGAGCCATCAGCCCCAGTGGCATAAATGTGCTCTCCCATTGTGAACTGGGAAAAATCTGAAGGAAAAAGGTGAACGGAAGAGAGATACAACTTCAACTTTTCAATGCAAAAGTGACAGTGCCAAGTTCATATGATGGCATATCTAAAAATGATGTAGATGGTTGGGATTCAGAATTCATCTAGATGTCTCGCAAGTTTTGGGTGAAATCCATCCTTTTCAGGGGTACGGAGGCTTTACTATGTGGGTAGATCTAACCTGGGCAAAAGCCTCCGTACTGATGGTTGTTGGGAAGCTGTGGGAGAACTCCAGCAAGTGATTCTTGTTCCAAATGTTAGGGGTGCTTTTTAACCTTTTTGTCTCCCACAGAAACACAGGCTATCTAGTACCTCTAAATGCTCCCCACCAATCCCCCAAAGGGGAGCAACCAACCCATACATGTGTCACCTCCATTCCTGTCAACGGAAAGCAGATGAGAGGAGGAATGAAGTATGTATGACAGACATTCATCACATCCCTCAAGGCATCACCAGATGAGGTCTAGAGGGGCTGTGTGAATCGTAAAAATGTAGGATTTATCTATTAAAAGACAACATGTGGTGGACTTTTTCCTTCATTTAAGCTTGTGAAGACAAAGCAACAAACAATCCTGTTTAAGAACCTGTTTCCACTCAGGCTGAGCACCGCACCAAAGACATCTATTTTTATCAGGCATTTATTTTACAATAGCAGTGGCACCTCTAACCAAGACCAGGCCACCGGAGTAGGGAACAACCCCAGCTCCCTACAAAGAGATGAAATCAACTGACAAGTTGAAAGGGTTTCTCAGACCTCATTTTTCTTTGCTGCTGGTTTTTTTATTCCTTGGTGGAAACTCAGAAAAGCACTCGATTGGATGGCAAAGTGTCTCACAAATACCTTGTGTAATTTGGCAACCACCACATTCTACATCTAATTTCATTACAGCACACTGAATGTTTCGGGGGTTTTTTTTACAATGGTTTTTGCACCTTTAACAACAGGTTTATTATTGTGTTTCAAAATAACTCACTTCTTTAAGAATAACTTAAGTGAAAATTTCATTTAGAATTGCAACACCTGGAGAAAATCAACATCATGTGACTTGTAGGCACTTCTAAACAGGAAATACTCCATTTATTTTTTTAGCTGTGTTTGTGTAATAAAATCTAGCATCCAAGTGTGAGCAACACATTTTCTTGTTTTATTAAACAGCATGAAAGGATTTATTACTTCTCCACCAAATGCACTTCTGGCACCAAATGGAGCTGGACAATAATTGTCAGGCACTGAGTTTAACATTACGAGAAAACACCTTTGGTGGAGTTCAGAGTTTATTGTGTAATGAAAAATACACCTAGATGGTGAGGCTTCCTTTGAGAATTTGCTTGGTGAGCATAATCTCAGGTACTGCTGCTTAATAAATTGGATTCTTTGAAATAGAAATTTAAGCCCTGAAATAGTATCTAAGGCGGCTATTTTCCTCTTCCTCCTCCAACTATGTGGAGTTCCTTGAGAAGGAAAATAAAAAATACAAAGACCAGAGAACCTTTCATCACTCAACAGGTTAGGGCTGTGAGATGCTCTCAAAGAGCAGTGTAGCATGCTTAGGACTTTTCTCCCTCTCTCCTCTGATTTCTCAACTGTGCTGGCAGCTCCTGCTTTTGTACTCTCACCCCTGGCCAGAGCCAGGAAGGAAAGACTTTCCTCTCCACTTTTATTCCTTACATTGAATAGGAAAGATATCCCAGACAGGGCAGCAGCCTCAAAGATGGACTTGGTTGGAGAGAAGAAGTGTCTGAGTGTTTTGCAGGTATGCAGCGTTCTTGCATTCTCACGAGTTCCCCAGAAGAGGAGATTGGTGAGCAGTGGGAGAGATGTGGTTACCATCAAAGTCCTCCTCTTCAGGGGATGAGCAGAGGGGACCACTGATCTGCAGCACTCTGTTCACAAGTTCCCCTCACCTCATTCAGGCAACAGTGTCCATGTCAAGTGCCTGGAAAACACAGGCAGCAGCACTTTATGCTCTCCTCACACTGTCACAAATGACTGCTCAAGGTCAAAACAAGCAAGCAGCCCTGTACATCTCCATGGGCCTGGGCTGACAAATTCTCCCCGAGGTCTCAGTGGAGCATTGCAACGCTCCACAGACGATTTGTTTTCCACCGAGACTAGCAGCGCCTGTGTTAAGAGGTTTCGGGTTAACTACAGGAATGGGAAAATGCTTTACACAACCCTCAAATTAGGGGCTCTGACTAATGGGAAAGCTCTCCCATTAACTGCCTGCCTCGGCGCAGGGCGGCGGGCTCCGGGCGCCAAAGCATGTCCTGCCCCGGTGGGGATGGCAGGCAGAGGGGGAGGGGAGCGTGGGTGGGCCTGGTCCCCCTAACGCTGGGAAAGCACTGGAACGCTTGCTGAGAATTACCACCGGTTTTGTCTTTTACCCCTTAAGCCCGCTTCTCCTCAGCGCTCCGGACATCACTCAGCTGGGCTGGAACCGGAGATCCGCGCTCTGTGGGGTTGGGCTTTTTTTCGCATCGCAGCGCCTTTTAGCACTCCCACACCCGGACGGCACATCCTCGGCGTGCGCAGGCCACCCGAAGCAACCCGAGATGCTCGGAGGCGCCAGGAGAGGGCAGCGGTGCCCAGGGCTGGGCGGCTGGGCGGGGGGGATGCACACACACAGGTATTAAGGGCTATTTTCTGCATCAGCCATAGGGACAACAGATTTCTCTCCCGGCTGAGGTTCCTCGTCTCCTGTGCCGGACAGATGGCGCCGGAGCCATCAGAGAGGGAGAAATTCACCTTGACAGTGGTTCTGGCAATCTCTCCAGGCGCTGTAGGTTTTAATGCCAGAAGGGACCTTTATACTGAAACAGTCCCAACTCGTGTCTGAAATGGGCCTTGAACGGTGGTGATCCCTGAAAGCAGCACAGACCCTTGTGAGACCTCTCCTGTGCGGTTGCAATGGAGAGCATGGTGGATGCATGGTGGGAAAGAGGGATCCTCTTCTGCTGGCCCCTCCTCTAGTCCCAGTAGGGCTCCCCACCGCTTGACCTGGCCCTTGCTACCCTGGGGATGCATGTGCATGTGTACAGGAGGGAAAGGAGCACCAAAGAAGGAAGTGGCCTTTAGCCAGCATGAAGACCACCCTCCCAGAAAAGGTACCAGGCTGACAGCCAAAGGGGTATGGGGTGGACTCAAGAAAGATACCTACTGATCAGGACTTCTGCTGGAGCTCTGGTTTTCTCCATCTTGTAACATGGGAAAACAGGGCCCTGCCTGAAAAGTGAAGGTGGGAAAATCAATTCAATCGGTCCTCTTCACACAACGAGGCAGCACAAAAACTGCTTCAGAAGCTCTCCATTGCACAACTTGACCTGTTACCAGATCTGTGCAAAGGTAGACTAATACCCAACCTGACCTGTTACTATATCTGTGCAAAGGTAGACTAATACCCAGAATTGCATTAGCTAGCACGGATCAGAAAAAACCCAGAAGCAATGTTGAACGTAAAGTGTCAGCTTTTATGCCAATCTCTGTTTAAGGCAGTAGGAAGGCTCCCAATACAGGGGACAGACACCTCATTTCTGCTTAGCAAGAGGTTCTTGTGTCTTTTGATTCTCCTAGTGCTAGTCACAGTTCCAAGAGAGGACACCAGACAAGATGTCCCTCCAGGCTGATCTCATCTGACCAACCCTGTGCTCCCATTTTCCACAGTGAAAAGCTGTCATGTGTGTTTTATTGAAATTGTGTTTATTGGTTACTTTCAGCTGCTTCTTGTGAGTTTAAATGATCCCTTACCTTTGTGTGTACTGCAGATCTCATTGGCAATGCAGGAGAAGCACAAGTGAAGCAAACTGGAAACAAAAGAAAAAACTGTCTATTAGTTTATACTTCTTGCACTTGCTGATGGAAATAGAGAAAATCACAGCCAGCAAAGGTAGTTAAAAGTAAGATAAATCTCCAAACTTGCTTATCTTTTTACACACTGTCTTGAGCCAGTAAACAGTTATGCTTATAATTAATGTTACCACCATGATAATCCCATTATTGAATATCTACTGTAGGTATTCGCATTTTGATAGAAACAGGAGCTACAGTAAGACCTTTCCATTCTGCTGCAGTTCTGCAAGTTCAGAACATTGCCTCCTCAGGAGCATGTGGGTAAATGACACTTTGAGGAAAACTGTAATTCATAGATATTATAAGATCGAAACCTAATTATAGATAACAAGGGCACTGATAAAATGGGGATACATTCCAACCAGCTTTGAAATTTGTCTGGCAAAAAATAGGCCAGGCCACTGTAAATGGCATTTGCAGTATGGTTCTAGGCAATCCTGGAGTCAGTTTGGAGGAACTGATTTAAAACTAATGTGAGCAAATTGCATATATTTATAGATATAGAAATATTTCTATATGTACATACATATTAATTAATTAATCAATTAATTATAAACAAGCTACAACCTCAGGGAATTCATATCATATTTATGTGAGTCTGCTCTGAGCATGAAGCTCTGGTTCAAAAAGTAGAATATAATACCTAAACCTAAGACATCAAATGTGCAAGAGATGTGGTCAGATGTCCTGAAAACAGTCTTTTTCTTATACTATAGGTATGTATGGAAAATGAATGCAAACTTTCCATGCAGTTCTTTGGGCCAAGCTCATTACCCTCCTCGCAGATCACAGATGCCTCCTTGCAATCAGACCCTGGAGTCACTGATCCAGGGCATCAAGCCTTCATTTGGCTAGGAAATATCTCCTGAGTACTGAAGCTGCACACACAAAGATACACACTGTATGAAAGCCTGTTCCTATGGAAAAATGCAGCTGGGATTCGAGCCACTGCTTGTATTCGGTTTTGGTCTGGCTTTTCATGAGCGGTCTATCCTGTGTGATACCTATGATAATTCTTGGGTCACTAGACAGCTCAGTGCTTGGAGATTGTTTCCACAGACAGAAAAAATGGAGCCTAATAACTTATACTGGAGAAACTGAAGTTTGCTAGGAGTAAAAATAATTACAAGTATTTTTAAAAATGTGTTTACTTCCAAGTTTCTACACAAAAATCTAGAGCTGGCACTCGTCACATTTTAACAGACTGGACATTGTGCCTGTCTGACGACTCAGCAAAGCAGCTAAGCATCTGCTTAGATATGAATGACAGCAGGGATGGAGGGAGGGATGGAGAAAACCACAATCGAATGTACCAGTTCTACTTAGGTAGGTCTGGACCCTGGAAGTATCTCAGCACAAAGAGGTGGTCATTAGAAATCAGGTAAATACATCAGGGTTAGCCAGAAAATGTTACCTCTCTAGAGGGGAGGGAATTGAGAAGATCCACATGGCACTGGCAAATTGTGTCACAATCTAAAATGAAGCCAATATGTACACAGCCAGCCTCCAAGTCAAGTCCTCCCCAGCTTCATCCCTATGAAATGCATGCACATGGCAATAATTCCATCATCCCAGTGCCAGGGACCTGTGCAGGAAGGGGTTAATTCCCCCTCAGCCTTTAGGGCTCAAAGTAAAAAGCTCTTGTTTATTTTTTTATTTATTTTTTTAAAACATTGTGTGGAGAAAGAGGCAGGCTTTAAATATTTTTGTAGGCTGCTTGGCAACAAATTGCATGTGATCTTTATGAAAACAATGAGTTCTCATAGAATTTACATTGTGTTTGAGCTGGGTGCTAATGGCTTCTGACCAGTGCTCAATGGCTGGTTTGTGAGCAGGACAGGGAGCGAGTGTTACCCTGTGCATTGTGTGCGGCCGCTCCAGCTCTCTGAGAAAAGGCGGACTCCCCTTTAAAATTACGCTTTGACTTAGGGCACAGATGTGGCTTTTCCCATTAGCCCTTAATCGAGATGTTCATGTTCAAGGCCAGGTTGGATGGGGCCCTGGGCAACCTTGTGTAGATGCAGGCCTGAGGTTGGTGGCCCTGCCTGTGGCAGGGGGGGTTGGAGCTTTATGATCCTTGGGGTCCCTTCCAACCCATGCCATTCTATGAGTCTATGAGTCTATGAGCTGTCAGAAGTCAAGGACCAGGGCGGGAATAAAGCGGTGGCTTTTGCAGTACATAAGATGCATGAGGTGAGACTTGACGCTGGCTGTGGCTGCGCACTTGAGGTCACTGCTGTGGGGCGCACACGGCGTGGTGCTCCCGAGCAGAACTGATGGCTGCAGGGTCTGTCTCCTTCCACCTCAGGACATAAGCTGCGGGCCCAGGATTTTTCCTTTGGAAATGGTGCTTGCTTGCCTGTGGTAAAGGCACTATTAAACAGATTGTAATCCTTTCCCTATCAACTGAGAACTGATTTAAAACTCATCCACCCTCTGTTCAGCCACACAGGAAAGGCAGAGCTTACCTGTGCTTGCAGCTGCTCCGTGACAATTGATGAAATCAGCTCGGAAATCATGAGATTTCTCAAAACTTGCTAAGCACTACTTACTTTTTTTCCTTCTATTTTTAATTTTTCACCCTCTATTTTGACCCTTTTACCTTTAGAATACATCTGAAGTGCATTTTCTTAGGTGTCTTCCACTGCTGAAGCCAAAAATGCACTTCACCACCCCCATACCCCCCCAACTGTCTTCTTGGCAGACATAGACTGCGAATACCATTTGCAACAGCAGTGAGAAGAGCAGAGTGAGGATTTCTGGAACTGGGTTTGCACACCATTTCTCTGCACTGATGGCCTTAGGTTAGGACATTTTGAACCATTCCTGGTGAGGGCAAAGGGGTTCAGCTCATGCAATGACAACTAGGTTGCTCTAAAAAGCATATATAAAAAAGAGTTGAACACGGATGCATTTGATACCTTACCTGAAAATGTGCATGAATAAAAACACTAATCACTGCTGCTTCACTTTTACCAGTCAAAATACAGCTGTTCCTTTCTGTTTACAAAGGTAATAATGAAAGCCCACAGCTTTCCTGAAACTTCCTCCACATGAGGACAGGCAAGTGTAGCAGCTCACAAGAGCTGGGAGAAGGGCATAGTAAGCAAACGCCATCCAGTCCTGTAAATAAGATAATATGAACTCAGGGAAGTTACTTTTCATATGATCATGTGTACCCTAAGTCAAAGCTAAGGCCAAACTAATATCCAGATTTTCCCAATTCAGGTGCTCTGAATTCAGTGAATGATGATGATAGCTTCCTGGAGGTGCTCTTGGTGTTTTAATAGTCAGAAGATACCTGAAAGGGAAAAGGAGCTCTCAAAAAGTGGCACCCAGTAGCAGGGCACTCACTGACTATCTGAGCCTCTCCCTGCAGATAGCAGGGATATGACTCTGCCTGAAGCTGCATGAGAGGACCATGTGGCAGTGGATCCTTGTGTGGCACTGAATGAACACAGACATGTTCACATGTTCATGTTCCACCACCATCACTCTTCTGTTTACTCCCATACTCATTAATTCTATATGTAAGTGTATGTATGGGAACATACACAGATCATTTTTTACACAGTCATGGCAGAGAGGGCGTGCAGGCTACTACACACACAAGTATGACCTGTGCTGTAACAAATACCTAGCAACGTGTGTTTTCAAACACAGTGGCAATGGTTTTCTCTATAAATGCAGAATAACCTCACAAAAAATAGACTGTGTGTTTAGTCAGTGTCTTGCTGAATTGATAGCAGAGGATTAAATTATGACTATCAAACCATTCGCCTTTGTCAATGGATCTAATCGCAATCTGTTTGATAATGACCAAAAAAATGCCGTCTGACGGCAGCTTTGTAGCTTTGTGAATGAGTGAATTAGTTCCCACTGGCTGAGCACTAACTGCAAACTGTTATCACTTCGCAGTTGCTGTTACTACTTTTGCTTTACTCAATGGCTTCATTTTCCAAGGTAGAAGTTTGTAAGGAATGGAATTAAAACTCTTTGACCTTGTCTGTGAAGAAGCTGGAAAAATGGAAAGAGAAACAATACCCTTTTAAGATAAACCTCACAAAACTAAAGGCAAAGGACCATTAGACAGATCCTCTGATCTGGCTTTTATATTACAGACCATTACACTTTGCACAATTAACCCACTTTTCAATAAGCTGCACTGTGTTTGAGTGTGGCACATCTCATAGGGAGGCAGGCGCTCTCTCTGAAGAGAGCAAGAGTTGGCAAATCGTCATTTCTCTGGATGACTGACTCACTATTAAAATCTCCTCATTTGGATTCGTCTTGGCTTCAGCTTCCGGCCATTGGGTTTTGTCTTTCTTGTCCCCCCTTCATTTAAAAACCCCTTGATGCCTGTTTTTTTCTCCTTAGGAAGAAAATTAACTATATGTATGAAAAGCTCTGAACATTTTGCCTCTTCCTGAAACACTTCAACGGTATTTCACCAATTTCACCAACTCTTGGACAGATACACACTTTTTTAATCAGTTGTGCAATAAAATGCAGCAAGATGTGTAAAAGCAGGTAAGAATCACTGAATACAAAAGGCAGAACTCTCAGCACAATGGGATGTAGTCACACTTTCACCTGTCCTGGAATTGCAAAGACCTCCCATAAAATTTTGTTTGAATCGAATGGATAAACCATTGACTTCTATAAATACACATGAGATATAAAGCTGAAAATCTTTGATTGTTCAAGCTCCAGGCCATTGGGAAGCCTTACCAAATCTTAATCAAAGCTAGAAGATTTGGCAAATTTTTTTGCTGGCAGTTCTATAGTCTTGGAAACAGTTACTGTTGTTAGGACTTCCATTCAAACCCATTGGTCGCTACTGTGCTGGTTTTGGCAGGCAGGAGATTGCACTAAATATATTTTCTCCTTTTTTTTTTTTTTTAACCAGTTCTTCTAAGGGGAGAATTAGTGTTTTCCAGCCCCAAACTTTCTTTTCCAATTACACCAGTTGAATTTTGTGCAAAGACATCATCCACCAATTCAAGTCGAGGGAGCTATAACAAAAAGGCATGTATTCCTTAGCCTAAGTACAGACCTTTCCACCAAAGCTGACTTAATTGTCAAGTGATAATGCCTCATACTCTTGTCTTCCCCCTTAACTGCTCTTCCTTTTTGCAAAGAAGTTATTAAAGCAGTAAAAGCAATACATAGATACGCACAAATCCATCCATTTCTTAGCCCCTCAGCACCCATCTCTTCAATCCAGGCATGACTGAGCAGCGCATTGGAAGGTTGGGCAAGGGTAGAGGCAACTTTAATGAAAGCCCTGTGCTGAACCATTGAGAAGTTATCCCTTCAGCCTGCATTTCTCTGCTTGTGGATGCAGAGACCTATAAACCAAGCACAGAAGTTCTTTTGGGTGCCCCACACACCCCGCAGGTACAACTGTTTTCTCTCCAGATTTTTCTCTTTAAAGGACGTGTGTGAAAGCCAGAACTTGATTCTCATCTATTACTGCTCTCCTTTACCAAATGTACAGTGAACAGGAAGCGGGCAGCCACCTCTCACTAGAAACGCATCCTAACTGGCATGCTGGTCCCCAGCCTAACACCGAGGGCCCTGATGACCTCAGCAAGGCAGGGATGTCAAAATTTGCTTAAGCAATGACTCCACTGTGTGTTCTCTAACATGACTTTTGAAGTGGTTAGTCTTTAATGTCATATTGGTTAGAGGCTGATAAACCCCGACAGATCCTTGCAGTTAACTGTGGTCAGGTGAAGTACCACCAACCATGACTTCTAAACTGCTAAACTGATACTGGTAGTGCTCCTCAAGGTCATGCTTTGAAACATGGTAAAGAGAAACTACTGAAATCATCAGTTTCCTTCTGCTAAAGAATCACTACTGACTTTTAATTCTCCCTATATTCAGAGGCTTCTGGCAGAAGTGTGACATTAAATATTCAGTGAAATACAAGAAAGGTTTGAAAATGCCTGCTCCTGAAGAGCTTGGAACCATTAGTGCATCTCATACTGCAAAAGCCTCTGCCTGGCAGTTTATGTAGCAGAGTCATCCACTTTTTAACCCCCCCAAATGATCAGTTTATTTATCATCTATGGGGAACTGCCCCTCCATTTGAAACATACATATATTTCTGTTACTTGCAAAGCTGATGTTGTTTGGGAAGGCCAGGGAAGGAATCTCTTCTCAAATCTCTTTCATAGTCAGGCTGACTTGGCATTGGATGTAAAATTCAAACAACTTCTTCAAATAGTAACAAACAAATAGGAGAAAGGTTGAATTACTGCATCGACAGACGGTTTAACTGAAAGTTGCATTTGGAGAATATTTGACATCTCCAGTGCTGTGAAAGAGGTCAGGCAGTTCAAAATGAGCTTTCTTGCTTGCTTACTCCTAAGAAAATAATTCATTTTGTTATTACGATGAAGTATGCAGAACAGATCACACATAATTCATTCTTCTACAAACATTTTATTGAAAAAATATGCAGGTTGTTTTCTATAATATAAAATATTATTGCAGGCCTAGTAGACTTTGTTCCAAGCAGGTTAAGCCAGGAAATAACAGAAAATTGCAATATAGAAGAGATTTGAGATCTGCAGATGGAAAGCTGTGTATAAAAGCCAGCAATGTTATCATTATTTTTATAGCATCTGCAACTGCAATGCTTAAACACTGTAATAACTACCTGCTGTCCTGCTTCCAACTCTAGTATTCACAGGGTAAAAACTAGACCATGTAATCTTCATGTTGTACTTGAAGCGTTCACTTTCTGGTTGGTGTTGGAGACAACTGATTTATAATTTACACTGTGTTAAATATTTGTAGTTAGGTCCAGAAATAGTCTTTGCCAGGGAATATTATTGCACAGGCCTTGACTTGTATCTATCGTGTACAGAGTGAAGGTACCCCAAGTTTCTCTTATCAAGATTATTCACGCAGACAAAGGTGACCCAGCTAGCCAGGGTCATCTCAAGCTGAGCACTGTGCATCAGAGTGATGTGGCCTGCCCAGAGCAATGTTCAGCTGTGGCTTGTACTTGTGGCTTGTACCAGGCTGGTGTCTTTACCTTTCCATGGAGATTGGAAGACGAAACAAGGACATGGGAGCAAGTGGTGGAAGAGTTGGAGACTCCCAGAAGACACCCAGGTGCTCTCAAGATGAAACCCTTACTTCATGAGTCTTTTTACTGGTCTTTAGGGTGCTACACAACATCTACATCTGGAACAATGATCCCCTTACACACTGCAACCTTCCTTCAGTATCTACTGAGGCAACAAATCTTCAAAGCATGCTGGACCATACAGAAGGGAACCTGAAGGTCCTGAATTCAGTTGGTCACACAACTTAGGCTCAAAGGGAAAGAACCGGACAATAGTATCACATGGATGAGACCAATTGCATTCTGAATCCACTAGAAAAGGGAAAAACAGGAAGGGGAAAAAAAAAACAAGTTCCCAAAAAGTGCATGGAATCTTTACATGTCAAGTCCTCTCTAAATCAAGGAAAGGTTTTGCCCTAGTAAAAGGGAAGATTTTGAACAAATGGCCCATGGCAACAGAAACAAATAAGCTCCACAAGTGTGTAATATTCAAATGAGTTTTACATAACTCCCCTCCTTTTCTTCCAACCTTCAGACTGCATGAAAGAATGGCAGAAACCCAAACTCTATGTAAGAAAACCAGCCTGCAGGCCAGGGAAGGACCTGTCCCGTTGTCTGTGAAAAATAAAGCATGCATGTTCTTGATAAATCACACCTTAAGATAAATCACACTCACCAAAGCAAATGAAAAAACAACAGCAAAGGATCAGGCAAGACCCACACAACCCTGCTTCCACCACACCAGCTGCCCGGGTGAAGAATCACAAGGACCTCACCTACACTGCTATCACATGTGGAAGCTGTCCTTGATGTGACACCATCACCCAAAAAGACCCAGTCTTGAAAATACCATGGGTCATGGTGCATTTTCCTAGTAAGTCATTACAAACAAACTTCACCTTGACAGCAAGCCAGGAAAACAAATTCAGCTGAACCCATTCACATTAGAAGCCACTGTAACCCCTGGAATTTTTTGGATACTGTGTGGTGAAACTTACTTATACCACATAGAGACTTTTTAGCAAGTCCCATAGTCAACTCATTGCCATTACATAGCAACAGCCATTGTGGATCATCAGTGTGGCCTACATGGTGGACTGCTGGGGGCTGATGAAGGAGGAGTCACTACAGAACAGAAAAAGGGAAGCTGGTCAACATTCATGTGTATGTCGAGGCCAGACCAACAGTCTCCAGATCTCTTCCTCTATTGGCACCAGACAAGGACTGGTTTACTGAGGCCCAGCACTTCTGCTTCAAAGCTGGTATTCATTTCATTGATTATATGGATTTTATCAATTAATTCATTGCTTGTTTTTGAACTTTGGTTGGAGAAGCAGAACACACATTTTAGTGCACTCTCTTCCCTTTAAAGAAAAAGTCTTAAAGCACTTACTTACATTTTATAGCTTATTTTATTTTTTTGTGCCTGACTTTACTTCCTCCAGCTGCTTAATCCTCTTATATAATATTCTTCATTCATTCTGCACCTTTTCTCGAGTGTCTCCTGTTTACTTGGTTGAATTAGACTGTCTTTTTTCTCCTGACTTTCCCAGTGTTCTGCTTTGAAAGTCTGTTTTACATGGTACCCCTCCCATTGTTTACATGTGTGTGGGCAGAGGAGCCAGACTAAGGGGTGGCTGCTGTCGGACAGGGTAATAGAAACAAAATCTTCACTTAGCTATTCATCTAGCACAGCTAATGGGTAATTTCTCATGGTTGGCACTCCTTGGTGTTTCAGATATGGGCTAAACAAGGAAAATGAAGTGTTGATGAGACCTACCGTGGCATACTTATTTCCTTGAAATGGAGGCATCATTCAGGTCAGGTAGTACTGTAACTGTAAAATATGAGTTAAATAGTAATTTGAATTGCTTTCCCGTGTTACAGACTTCAACTTTCTTCCCTGTTCCTCATACTGCTATTGAGTAAGAAAGATCCCATTTTCAACCCTCTTCCAGGAAGACTTCAGAAAAGCTGAACAGATTAACAATTGAGCCAAACACCTCTCCAGAAACACTACCTGTGGTCGGCAGAGCACCTTGCAGGCCTGTGGCATGCAACAAGGATGTTTTGGGAATGTGGGCTGAGGGAGGTCTAGCAGGGGTCAGGATGGAGCTGTCTTTGAAGCTCTTTGACCAGAGCAGCCAGGAATGCCTGCATAGGAAATTACATTTCTGCGAGGTTTGGGGTGAAGATATGCAACATCCTCATGTGGATGTACCAATTGCAAGATAGACAACATCCTTTTCTGGTTACCACTGGTCTGAAACTGGTTTAAACAAATCCAGAAAATAATCCATTCCTGGATTGATTGTTCATGTGGGAAACTGCGTATAAAGCCTACATTTTACAAAGTTTTAAAGTTTTATACAGTGTATGAAGGCTGTAGTTTACCCACAATGGCATATGTAACTGTCTTAATTCCATAAATAGCTTCCTTTGTGTCGCGCACAGTGCCTTGCCATTTTAGCAAGAGCCAGAGAGGTACCCTCCGTCCGGACAGGCACAGTGACTAGCTGCAGGTTCTAAGGGTTTTGTTGCTACTATCAGACAATCTTCAAGTACACGTTTTCTTCTCAAACTGAGAATTCAACTCATTAAATCACTCACAGGTAAGATATGCAAAGGTTGGTAAACTAAAAGCTTTTTAACACCTTTATTATGCACACACCAAAAAGAAAAGAGATGAAGGTGATGTAGAACATTGGCAAGTTGCCCATGAAGTTCCTATTAGGCTCCCTGACTTCTTGTATGTGACCAAAATCTTTTTTAAATAAACCTGTTATTATAGTTCAGAGTCTCTGCCAAGTGTTTACAGTGTTGCCCTGAGTAACAGTTCTGAGCCAGGGGACTTAATTAAATGTAACCTGCTTTTTCAGTTATAGAATTGTCTTTAAACATCAAAAGGCAAGTGAACTTTAATAATAAAATCTGAAATCACTTTTTGTTTAAGAGAAGTTCTTTAATCCTTGCTATATATGACCAGTTATTTCTTAGAAGGCATATAGTTTTTTCACCAATAATTTCCCTCAAGCATTTACAGATTTTATGACAAGTAACAAAACACTTGGAATTCTGCCTCTATGTGAGAATCTGACTTTGTAGTTTCTTCTTGAGCCTGTTCATGGACCACATGGCTGCAGGGAAGAACATAAAAACTTAAAGTAAAATGTTTACAAAGGATGTCCCTTTTGATTTAATGATTTTTTTTTTAGTGTCATTAGAATTTTAGAAGCTTAGCTCTTCATTTTGGAGCACTTGGTTCTGCATAAATTGCAATTATTTTTACAGCCATCTCAGAGGAGGTTCTACC
Source organism: Laterallus jamaicensis coturniculus (assembly GCA_022605575.1). Lineage (NCBI taxonomy): Eukaryota > Metazoa > Chordata > Aves > Gruiformes > Rallidae > Laterallus > Laterallus jamaicensis. The sequence goes on along the minus strand of JAKCOX010000021.1, from coordinate 4,948,644 downwards.
TATGAAGGCTTCTGCTAATTGCAGAGTTGGCTTGGGGAAGGTGCTAAAGAGCTATTCAAAAGGCTCAGGTGGACCAACACAGGTGGTACAGATGCTGCCTCCTTGGACAGAGCTGTACACCTGCAAAGTGAAACTGAACCGGAGCTCATGGCGCAGCATTAATGTAAGATGAGGTCAACGCAGCTTGTACTGATGTGCTGGGCTAGAAACTGGAGAGGCCAAAGGTAGCAGATGGGCCTGGACCCCAGGCCATGTCTGAGGTCCCACCTGACTCACCATCAGGAGGACAGGTTGCCACCTTGATGTTCTTGCTTTCTGTTGCTGCAGGAGGAGCAGGCAGTCCCAGCCTACACTGCCCACTGGACCACACTAGCCAGAGCCCTTCTGGCTTCAGAGGATGGAGCTGCACAGAGTAGAAGTGTTCCCAGGTAAGAGAGGTTTAATGCCTTTCTCCTCCCCCTGAGTGATAGTTTCAATTTCCCTGCCCATAATGTTAATCATTTATAACATCTTAAACCTAGACTGACCCTGAGACCCAGACTGTGCAGGTCAAATGCAGCTACCCAGAAGGCCTGGAGATACCAGAGGCACCAGGGCTGCACCCTCAGCCACCCTGAGAGCGGAGATGGGCAGCCCTTGCACAGGGCCAGGGAGGAGGGTGAAGGTAGTGATTAGCCCCAGAAAAATGTTCAGCAATGAATCACAGCTGTAACATCACACGTCAGATGGGGCTGGCCGCGAGGAGTTACTGGATTGCTTCCTCTGACCTTTGCTCCTTGTGCTGCACCTCCATGTGCACCTTCTGCTGCTGAAGGCTGCGGCCTGTTTCACTTGACCCACATGTCATACCAAGTCCCTTTCTCCAGCTTGCATACTGGCGATAGCGAGTGGTCACTGAGTGCAGACAATGGACAGGATCTCTTGAAAGTTCACAAAACCCAAGCTCCTGGAATGTGTCCACATGTGATACGACAAAGCCTCAGCTGTTCCCATCTGGTATGGGCAGTAGTCCTGCTTTGCGCAGTAACATGGACAGGGGACCTCCAGCCACCCCTTCCAGATAGTATTTCACCAAAGCTGTGAAGTCATTCACCTGCTTTTCCCACAGCCACAGTGTCTCGGTTTCCAGCTCCGCCTCTAAACATGGCACTCATGCGTTCAGCCCACTCAGATAACCTCCTGGTAAAAACAGGCCCTCCCTGTGCAAAATGAAGTGAAGGCCTGTCATTGCAATTTGTGTGAACCCGGCTGATTCCAGATGCATTTCTCTTTTCACAAGCTCTTTTTACTGCTCCTTGAATGCAAGCTTATAAACCCCTCAGCACGGCATTCATCTGTCTTTGCATTCATGCAGAACTTCTAAGCCCTGACATGTAAACAGTCATAAAGCAGAAGGTCACCCCAGAGTCTTGGAGGGTGGGTTGTGGGATTGTTGGCTTGTGTGTGTTATAGCGGGGACGAATACCTCACCTGTTAGATCCTTTATGGATGACTTTGCCTTCTCACCATCTCCATCTGATTTTGGATCGTAATAGGGAATTCACGGGAGCGGGCTGTGGGAAGAGTGCCGCATTCCTGAGCTGGGTGAAACAACTGGTTGCGTGGAGCAAGCGTTTACTTGGGATCACATAAACACTTCCAACTTGAAAGAACCACAATCTCTAGATCCCAGTTTGTTTATATTTAACTTTGTAGATCTTGGCTTGTGTGTTTTCCTAGTCTAACCAACGATGCTGCACTAGTCTGACTGGATTGTGTCAAAATTTTCTGTTTACATTATACAGTCCTCCTGGTTTGAAAACAGGCACAACAGTACAAATAGTAGCAGACTGTAATGAAATGCCTTGTATGTAAAGGAAATGCTCCTGCTGTTCGAGTCTGTAGAGCACAGATCTTAGTGATACTGAAGGGCCACGATAATAATTACTGTCCAATTTTGATGAAAAACGGTGTAAGTGAAGATACTCCATGTGAAAATCCACCGCAAAGGAAATGTGACAGCCTAAATAGACTAGCAAGAGCAGGCTAAATGAGTATGCAAATGGCATATTAGTGCTTCTAATTTGTAGTGGTGCTTGTTTCACCTCCGCGAGGAAAAACCCTCTGCCCCTTTCTTCTTCCATTCCTGCCGCGGACATCTATTCGGGGAAAGGTCGCTTCTCCCGTCCCCAGTCCCCGCACAGGGAAAGCGGACAGGGTTCGGTATTGTTTGCAGCCCCCCTGCTGCCTCAGCAAGAGAAATGTATTTATTTAGAGTGCCAACAGGCCGCTCCTGGGCGGGATGGGGAGAGGGGCGGCGGGGCAGCAGCTCCCGCCGGGCCGGGGATCGCGGGGGGCTTCGCAGAGCCGCAGCCGGACCCGCCTGCACCCGAGGGGGCGGCCGGTGCGGGGGACGCGCTGCCGCCCGCGACCCTAACCCGGGAGACGGCGCGGGAGCAACGGCCGCCGCTGGAGAGGGGAGCGAGGGGCCGGCAGGCGCGGAGCTACCGCGGCACGCGAAGGGAGGAGGCGGGAGGGCACGGCAGGACCCGCGCTACACTCCGCCCCACTCCGCGCCAGCGCTCCGCCACCCCCGGCTGGGCGGAGGGAGGGAGGCGGGCGGGCGCGAGGGGAGGGCCGCAGGGCGGGGCGCAGCGCGGCGCGGAGAGGGGCCGCCCCCCCGCCCGCTCCGCGCCCGCCGTCGGTGCCGGTGAAGGCAGCGGTGGCGGTGCCGCCGGCTCCTGCCGTGCCCCCTCTCCCCGCCCCCGCTCCGACCCCGGAGCGGGCGGCCCCGAGTCCCCATGGCCGGGCAGGAGTGGGACTGGTTCCAGCGCGAGGAGCTGATCGGGCACATCAGCGACATCCGAGTGCAGAACCTCCAAGGTAAACCAACACCCCCGGAGAAACCCCTCCCTCCGCCCCCGCGCCGCCCCGCTCCCCTTCCTCTCCTTCTCCCTGTGCCGGTCCTTCCTCCTCCGCCTCTCTCCGTGCCCTGGCGAGGGGCTGCCGGAGGGTCCCTAGCCTGCCCCTCCGGGACGCCCGGTGCGGGTTCCTCCGGCTCCCCGAAGCGGGGGCGGTGCGGATTCGGGGCCGGAGCAGCCGAGGGGGAGGGCGGCGGGGCCAAAGTTTCCCCCCCCGCAGCGCCGCACCGGGCCCGCCCTGCCCGCGGAGAGCCCCGGCGTTGGGGCGAGCGGCACCGGGCCCCGCGGGAGGGACGGAGCGCGGGGCTCCGCCGGCGCTCGGGATGCGGCGGGGGCAGCCCAGCTCCGGACCCGCCCCGAGTGGTGGGGGGCACTGCCTCCCACAGCCTGCTCCCAAGGGCCGTCGGGGAGGGGGCTGCAAGCCCCGGCTCACCTCGCTACCCCTCGGGGGGCTCTCGGTGGCTTGGCAGTGCGGAGCGAGCGGTGCTGGGGCTCTCCCAGCCGGTAACGGGAGCTTTGCCTGTTGATCCCCGCGGAGCCTAGCAAAGCGCTCCGCAAGCGGGGGGCAGAGCCCGCCCCGCCACTCCGACCCAGAGGTCTGGAGGTGCCCAGCCGCAGAAAGGATACGGCTCCGGATCCGTATCAGCGCAGCTGGGAGGGAAGCCGACGGCTCTCCGGGTACTCAATTTAATGTAGCTTCTCATAAGCTGCTATCGAGTAAACGTGGGAAGAGCTTTCGGCTCAATCATCTGCGAGATGCCCTCCCATTCCGCCACGGGCTGTGCCGGTGGAAAGGATGCAAATACCTAGGTTTGAATGTAGTTTGGCGTCAGTGTAGTAGCTCCCCCGAAGTTAGGTTTGCCCCTCACCAGCTAACTCTTCACGACTGGCAAAGACAGCGAGTGGAAAAAGCAGCAGTGGTTTATAGGAGGACAGTTCGTTTGATGCAGCATACCAATCTTAATCAACAGCTCACATTATACTGCCACGTATCTTCGTGTTCCATAAAAATAATAGACTTGAATTATAGGTCATTATCTCTTCCTGTTTATGCATAATGATATTAAAGCACTGTGTACTGGCAGAGGCGGTGCAGTTGCTGGGAATTAGTTTTGGTTTGGGTTGATTACAGAGGATGTATAATTTAACAGAAAGGAGACACAAATTAGCCATTCTTGCAACTCTGATGTCCTATTAACGCAGTTAACTGCTGGTGGGGGCCCATCTGCAGCGTTTTGACCTGCAACACTGTAACCTCTGAAGTTCAGATTTTGAGCACAGTCAGGGCTGTCGATTCCAGGTTGAATTCCCTTTGGGTTTTGACAGTCTGTCCCTACAGTGCAGTTCTACATTTCTGAGTCTTGCCTCTGTATCTTTCGATTCTGTGTGTTAGAGAGGATGGCTCGCCTCCAATCTCATGTTGCTCATGACCACAGCAGTTAAACCAGGCTTAATCCTTAATTTATGGACATTTTTTCAGAAGGAATAGAAATATTTACTTTTTAAAAAATAACATGCTTTTGGCTTTGCCTTTTAGTCATTTGTATAAGAAGGAGTTAAATCCTTTTATTTCCCTATCTGGAACTTAAAATGCTCTTTATATAGATGCACGCAGCCTTCTCTAAAATTCATATAGTCCTGTAGGAGAATGTCATCCTACGGGCAAATTCCTTTGAATAACATGATGTGCATGAAAAAAACCCCTACCTCCTTCTTACCATAAAAGAGGAATTTTGAGAGATATATTAGTTGTCACCTTGCTTGCACTACTAGGCTTTTAAGAAGTTTTATGCCCCACGTGGGCTGTTACGGGGGAGAAAAGGCATTTGTTCTAAGGTGCTGCTCCAAAGCAAGCGATAATATCTATCACTTACGGTATATATGGTTTGTAACACATAGTTCTCACATTATCTTACAGAGATGAAAAACATTTTACAGATGGTGAGTCTGATACTCAGGAGAGTGTGATTTTTGTTGCTGAGGAGCTCGGTAGCAAAGCTGCTTTTCGGGAGAATTTCTTGTAAAATGGCAGCATATGGTCTGTGTTCATATGTAGTAATTAAACTTGCTTCTGCTTTATAATTCGAAATCCATTCTCTCAAAACAATGCGATCTGAATCACTGCTACTACCATTGTCTATCAGTTGCATCAATAACAGTTTTGATGTGCTAGAAAGTCATCAATCTAGGATGGAAAAAATAACTGAGGATGATGCAGAGCTTCCAGCAGCAGCAGAGGAGCTCCTGCAGGGTCCTGCTGCTCAGGGCCACATGAAGGACCTGGGGTGGCCAAGGTCCCCGTCTGCTGCTGTATCTCCCACTCCCGCAGCTCTCTCCTGCAAGACCAGTTGTGTTTGGGGTGGGCGCTAGGGACTTGACGGTTTGCCTTCTTCCAGAATGCTTCCTTTCAGTGGGAAATTTTACATGTGTGAGGGTGCTTCCCGGTCTCTGGGGACCCCTGTGATATGTATTTAGACCCAAGTGGTATCTGTGGTGCACAGAGAGTATGTTGTAAGGAGAGGGGGAGAGGCAGCAGCAACATATTTGCAGATATGAACAGCACAGGAGCACACTGGATGCCTGTGTGCAGAGATGCAGACTGACCACCTTCTGTTGATACACAAAGCCAGCCAGATATGAGGTCTTTCGGGTCCATCAGACAGATAGATGCATTACTGTCATGCTGTGTCCGAGCCATCCTGCCCAGCAGCTGATGGAAGAGCCCAAGCAGATGACCCCAAGTGGTGATGATGACCATGAGAAATGGTACCACCAGCACCCGAGCCGCTTAGCTGGTATTAAAGTTTCTGCAGGTATCTGCTGTAGCAGTTTTCTGTACCCTTTCTGCCTCCTTTTTTTAAAACTAAAATTATTCATTTCTCATGTAAAGTTCTCCATTATGTCTTAGCTAAGCTGTAGAGCACTGCTGATATAAAATACTATTTGAAGATGGCATATGCTATTTCAGTCTGTTGCATCTTCTGTTTCTGGTTTGGTAGTTCCACAGCCAGGAAGCATCCAGGATGCTGGTTGCTGGGAAGTGTCTCCTCTGATAGGGATGCCTTTTAGTGGAGTGATCCCAATGAATTCAGGAGTTGTTCAAGGTGCTTGTGCTGGGTGCAGAAGTAGCCTTAGGAACTGTATATTCTGTCACATAACTGATGGGTGAAATTATGGCATGCGTGGGGCTTTCAGCTTTTTCACAGAGAGACTAAAACTGACAGCCAGGGGTGAAATTTCTTAAGCTGACTGGACACAGAGGGGAAAAAAAAGGTGGCTTTAAAAGTGGAATTACAGCTGGATATTTAGACCTGGGAAATTTTCCATTTCTGTCAAGATCTGAGATTTTAATTTTACAATGACTGAAGCTGTTGCAGGTAAGTGATGCTAGAAGTCAGGCACACCGCTTCTGTTCTCAATAGAGGTAATTTCAGGAACAGAAGCAAAAGTGACAATCTGATGGAGAAGAGAGGAATGTAAAGAGGGAATAAATACCAGGTATGCTGAGGCACGAACGAAGTTCCTTACTCCAGGACTGTTCAGTTTCTAAACACGTTTGATAAACTGATATTCTTGTGCTCTTTTTCCTGTTTGTATATTCTCCATAGTGAATTTCTCCACATAGTGAAAGAGAAAAATGGAAAGCCTGTGCAGAATGTAGGAGCACATCATCAAGCAGAGGAATGCTCAATAATTAATTTCCTGCCAGGAGATGGGGTTTTTTTCTCTTTCTTTCTTTCTTTCATTACACCACCAGCAGGAACATTTTGTTACAACACAAGAATATTTTAAAATCTTCCCTACTGGAAGCTTGATTTAGGATCATCAAAAATATACACCCTTATGTGGTGAATTGCACTCACTAGAAAGAGGCAACACTCTCAGCAGGAATTATTCTCTTTTAGGTGATATTTTGGTCCTGTGCTTTGCAATACTCTGAATGTATATTTAGTGGTACATATCTTTCCTTACATTTCTTGGAATGAAATATGTGGAGATGATTACTTGTGCAGTCAGGTGTTTTGTCCATCTCTGGCCAACCAGTGCTCTTACCGTTTTAAAATAATTATGGTTGGAATGTTAATTTCATATTTTATACATATATACACACATATATATCTAATAGAATAAAGGGTTGGGATAGTAGAAGTCTGCCATTCTTCTATCAGATGACCAGGCAGGGAGCCCAAAGTCCTGCCACTTGTCATTTTTCTCCTCACTCAGGGTTTGATCCAGAACCCACAGAAACCTGTAGACTTTTATTTCTTGATTTCAGTAGGTTTGACTACCTTCCCGAGTCTCAGGCTTGCTCTGCTGGGGGTTGTGTGGTCTTCAAACATATTTGGAGTGGTACACAGGAATTTAATGTAGTGTTGTCAGAAATAATGTGAAAAACAGTGGTGGCAGGTGGAAAGAAATAAACAGCGATACCAACCCCACTGGTTCCCCATCCTTGCCCTAGTTTGTACTTTCAGGTGAATCAGTCATAAACACGTAGCATTTTTCTCTGCTTTTGCTTGTCTTCCCGTTTGGACACCTAAGATACAGACTTTTATAAGCTTTAAATAGTGTTGACTATAGTTGTTACTGATACGAACCTCAGCTTCCTCTGAGACAGCAGGTCACAAAGTCTATGTCTTAAGAGGTAATACGGGTCCTTAACTAGTAACAGTTAGCTCTCTCCACCAGTGAGAGTACTTATATGTCTTTACTTTGAGCATTTATGCATCTCTGACGGATGTCCAAAGGCAGGTGCTCGTATTTGGACAGGAACTCTTGAAAATTTTCCTCTCTCTGTTTTCGTTTGTTCACTTATGTACAAAGCACCGTTCTTACGACTGTTGCACTGAACTATAGAGTATTTTTGTTTTTAATTGCAAGGAGCATTCAGTCTGTTTGCTATAGCTCAACATGCCTTTCAAACGCATGGAAATGTTCTAAGTGGAAGGGAAGCCTTTTTTTAATGTATCCATTCATTCCGACAAAAATAAGGTGCTGTAACTCTTAATTACTTTTAACTCTTCCATCACTTGCCCCCATATTCAGCAGGGTTTCGTTCTGCCTGTAGACATGTTCATTGCAGTGGACCTCACACTAGGTTTAGGTGCCATTTATAGAGATTAAATTGCCTGCAGCTCCTTAGAATGAAGCCCTGTAGAACCACAAAAGGATCCAATTCTGTATAAAAGTGAAGTTAAATAGCCCTGAGTGTTATAAATGTGATTCCTTGAAATAAAGATTGGGCTCCAAGTATAAGAAACCAAAGATAATGCTGGAAACATAAGTCTTCTGGTGGGGCTGATCTCCAAAAGGGCAGTCTCTTACCGGACAGTATTTGCCAGCAATGGAAAAGTGTCAAGTCTTACCTGCTCCAGATATAGGAAACGTCATAGTGAAATAAAGGAGCAATGAGAGGTAAGACAGTACCTATTGCATGTTTCAGCATGCAATTTTAACAAGGTCAGTGCCTAATTTCTCTAATAAATTAGAAGTCTGGGCTCTCTGCCCCATTGCATGGATACGATTGCACCAAGCACTAATCATGCCCACTAGCTCCACAGTCAAATGAACTCTTATACCCATGTATTAACACTTTATTGTAACAGACTGTTGATGTTGGTGTCCAAACATGGACCTGACTCGGGGCTGGTCTGCTGACACTCACCAACTTCACCTTCTCTTTCTTTGCTTGGTGAGCTGTTCAAGCACCAGCATTGGCATTAGGAGACCTGGTGACATCTCAGACCATATTGCATTCCTGAAGTTAAATGTCATTAGCTTAAAAATGAGAGTCTTCAAAACGTGGTGCTAAAACTAATGCCCACTTAAAGTGTAATGTACTATTCCTAGTTTCTCCTTCTTGATTTTTGTTTTGTCCACTCAGCTTGGACAGAAATTCAAAGAGTTTTCTTTCTCCTAAAGACAAATTCAAGGTTATGTCACTTGCATCGTGAAGTATTTGTAGCATTTACTTTGAAAATACTACAAAGGAATGGCTGTGTTTCCTTTCTCCATTTTAAAGACAGCTTTCTGTTGGTCTAGAGGAAGCAACCTTGGGCATTTTGGCTTGTCAGTGTCCATTTAAACATGATTTGTTTATGTTCTGTGTGCTGTTTAACCTTAATGCTGTTGCAAAATGATAGTTAAGGGCATATGTCTAAAGGGGAAGAGGCAAATGTTATCTGTCTTGTCATGTAGAAAGCAAAAGGATTCTCAAAATTATGTATTTAGGAGAAGAAATTGCCAGATAAGAACTAACATCTGTGTCAGTGCTGAGGTGGTGAAGGGCACCACAGCACCTTTTAGTGTCTTTTTCTACATGTCTCTTTACCTACTCTTCTATTTTTATCTCTCCCCAATCAGTTAAATACAGGGACTGTAGGTGGAGGATTGCAAGATGGGTTTTAGTTCATTATAATTGCTGCATATTTCTGTGCAAACAGTGGAGCTGTGTCTTAGCTGCAGTTTGAGGCTTTACAGCCACAAACATATTTAAATCAGCATCTTCTAAGGGGGCTGGTAAGAGCAACAGCCTGTGGACATGTAACCTCAAAGCAGAGAGGATTTCTTTCTAAAACCAGAAATCCCACTGGAATCTGAAAAGATGTTATCAAAAACACTTGAAAGATAATACTCGTATCTATCCCCATTACTTAATTCGATGGCATGATTCAAGACATACTTGTTGAAATAATGTAATGCTTTGGGGATTCTGTTAGTTATTTTCCACTAATTCAGACCCATATCAAACCGTATTTTATGCTGTAGTCCCTTAGAAGCCACTTCTGATACTTATCAGTGTCATTCAGACCCAGTGAACCTGTGAACAATGAGCTGCTCTGTTTTTTATACTATTTATTTTAGCATCTTTTACTGTTTGTACTCAGAAATGAGATCTTTCTAAACCAATGTTGTTGATTTGCTTCATTATGGAGATTTTGATGCTTCTCTCTTTTGGTGGTATAATTCTAGTTGTTTACAAAATAAAAGCTCATTAAATATATGCCACATGATTAATTTCAAGTAGAAACATTTATATTCCAGTCCTTGTTGCCATTAATGAATGTATCCCTTTGGATCTTCACCCTGTCCTAATTAGGACTGGGGATTAATGCATTTTATAGTGTCCCAAGCTGGAGAAAGAAGCCTCTGCTCCTGTGCAGTGTCCGTTACCAGGATGCATGTCTCTCTAGAAGAGTGTTTGATTTACACACCAGACAGATCCCAGTCCTGCCAGGCAGGTTGTACAGACTGCAGTGCTGCCTTGCTGGCCCTGGGGATGCTCTGTTGTCTGACTCCAGCCAGAGCCCTGCTAAAGTCAGGGATGCTCCACCCATGGAATGGCCCAGCTAGATCAGATTGTGGCACTGATGCCCTCACATGCACAGGGACTTTTAAGTAGACGGCCAAATCGTGTCTGGAAGCAGTGAATCTACTCTGCTTGACTGTACTGGTGAGTTTGTGGCCTTTGGGGTCACTGGACTTCTCAATTTTCTGTTTCATGTTTGGGTTGAAGACTCTTGTAGTTAACTGGTTGTTAAATGAGTCTAATTAACCACCATCATGGTGAACACCATGATGCTCTTGTTCTTATACCAGGTCCCCCAGGGTGGGTGCTCCACGTTTCAGCCAGACTTACATGGAAGTTAACTCACGTTTAGGTCTTGCACCTGAGATTGTCCCTCAAAGGGACTAAAGCTCTCCTAAGTGGCTGTTGTTCCCTGTGGCTCAGCAGGTGCGGTCTGCAGGTGAACAAAGAGCCCCCTTAAAAGAGTGCTGTATGTTGCACCAGGAAGAAGGTATTTACAGAGGACAAAATGAACTTCAAATAAACCACTTATGTGCATTTTTCCCTCCCCACCCAGCTTAGCATCATTGTCAATGGTAACGTGGCAAGTCTTGCTGTTCTGGACCTATCCCTTAGGGTAATTCACATGTTCACACTTCTGAAACCTGTGAAAGGTCTCTGATGTGCACTAATCTTGATGTTGCCTTGTAACTCTCAAGTACTTATGGTAAGCAATGTTTTTATTCTTCCAGCCTGATTTTCCTGCTCTCCTTCAAGAAACACAAATAACAGTACAATAAACCCCTCAGTGACAGGTGGCCATGTGTTACTGGTACATTGTGAGCCATGTTGCAGCCTGAACTGTCCATTTCACCAGCCTCCAGCTGAAACCCTGAGTTGCTGCCAAAGCACTGGGACTGTTTGCGTGCTCGGGCTGCCTTTCTGTTGTGCGCTGATGGTCAGATAGAAGGACTTTGCTATTTTGATTTAGTCTTTGCACAGAGGCCCCTAATGTATATCGATAGGTGCTTTGTGTATGGAGTCAGTGTAGTCCACAACCGAGGGTTGATTATGCTTCTCTTGGCTCAGTGAAAAATGGGAAGGGCAGGAGAGACCTGGCACCGTGACAAATGAGAGCAATGCCAACGAAGATAACTTTGTTAAATCTGATCCTTCATATGACTCTGTCTGGACATGTGATTAAAGCTTTCTGGCTCCTACTGATGTTCATGATAAACATGAACTGCAGCTATAACTTAATAAAGATGCACTATTTATAAATAGCACAGTATAAAATGCCTGCTTCAGACTTATTGTCTGGGATATCTATAAGGAAAGATATGTAAGTCTGTAAGGGCTGTTTGCCCAGGGGGACTAACAGGGCAAATGGAAGTGGGGAAGAGCCAAGAAAGAGCAGACTGCCCAATCGCATCTGTGTGGTCCTCAGAAACCTAATAGTACAGGAGGGCTGTGGCCAGCACCTTTGTGTGGGACTTAAAATCAGTGGATCATGACTATCCTACCCAGATAAGAAGATGAGCCTTCAGAGACAACATTTCCACTCAGAGAGATCTACAAGGATGAGCAGGGGACTGGAGCATCGCTCATATGAGGAAAGGCTGAGATACCTGGGTCTGTTCATCCTGGAGACTGGAAGGGGACCAGGGGAGACCTCAGCCTTCCAGTACCTGAAGGGAGCATACAAACAGGAGGGGAATCAACTTTTTAAAAGGGTAGACAATGGCAAGACAAGGGGGAGTGGATTAAAGCTGAAGGAGGGAAGACTTAAATTAGACATTAGGGGGAAGTTCTTTACAGAGAGAGTAGTGAGGGGCTGGAACAGGCTGCCCAGAGAGGTAGTGGATGCTCCGTCCCTGGAAGTGTTCAAGGCCAGGTTGGATGGGGCCCTGGGCAACCTTGTGTAGATCCAGGCCTGGAAGTTGGTGGCCCTGCCTGTGGCAGGGGGGTTGGAGCTCTATGATCCTTGGGGTCCCTTCCAACCCAGACCATTCTGTGATTCTATGATTCTATGGAAAGCAACATTACCAAGTATCAAGGACTACTTTAGGGGTTTTTGTTTCTTCCATGCAAAATAGATTAATCTCCATCTCTTAATGGCACAGGTTGGAAAGCATGTAACAGTTTAAACATTGGGTGAGATGATCAAGACTATTGCCAGATGCTGTTCGACATTTAAACTGCTCTTCTCACTGTTTCAGTCCCTGCCTGTCACTGGGAAGCAAGAAAGAAAAGCCCGTGTTTTCCCCTTCTTGGAAGAAAACACTGTGTAATGCAGTTGCTAGCATTTCCTTTTCTGTTTTTTATGGGTATCAGTTGCTTAGATGAGGCATCCAAAGACTTCCTCCTTCGGATTAATTTTCTTAGGAGGAAGAAGACAGAGGGAGCTGGCTTTATTTGACTGAAGTTCGATAGCTGTAAAATTCTGTGAGGAGGCTGTAATCCAACTCCAGATAATCTGTTTAAGACTAAGAAACGTGCAAGAACTAGAGTCTAAGATATAAAGGCTCAGTAAAAGGTGTCATAAAGCAAAGGAGCTGATAGTGAGGCACATAAGAAAGAGCGGTCAACATTTTTGCTCCAAACTAATACGTATTGCTACTTGCTGCTCTTAAACAGCTGCCATACCCGCAGCCTGGTATTCCCTGGTTTTCAGGCTAAGGATATTAAGTTTTTTCTGTTGTGTTTTACTCTTTGAGAGAAAAAGCACTAGTCCTTCAATGTTGTATTTTAGCCTACGTCAGGAAAGCATCTTCAAAAATTCTGATACAGGTTTTCTTTTGGAAGAAAGTTTCACTGCAGGTTCATGCATCACAAAATCAGAGGACTCAAGATGTTGAAAATCATCAGCAAGGTGCAAGACTTTTTTTTTTGACTGATGTTGATTTACAGTCAAGTAAGTTGGGAAGTCTGGATATGTTCCTCACCAAGCACAAAGGATCTTATTTTAAAAAAAAAAAAAAAGCATACTATGAAAATAAAAATGTGTCACTGAAAACTAGTGACTTCCCTTAGTTACACAGAGGAAAGTTACTTCCTTTTAACACGCACACGTGCCTTAACAGTAGCCTCAACAAAAGAGGTGTCCTGTTATTTTTTATCTTCAAAAAAGAGAAAACTTCACATCGATAAGTAAAACCAGCAGAGGAAAGGAAGCAGCAGCAGCCTCAGAAACAGTGAGGTACTTTAGTGGAAAAAAACCCCAAACAACAAACCAAACTAAACCCACCCAAAGACATGTTATCTCTTCCTGATAAAATTACTAAGCATCTTCAACATCTTTTCAAAGATGGCCACTGTCAGTAACGCACAAAAAGTGTCTTTCTTCAGGTATTCTCTATAGAATTTTCTGGTCTAAGATTTCCTATACCATCTCTCCTAAGAAGCAGCTAGCATGTAGGTCCTTCACACTTCTCCACACCCAATTTATTCCTGCAAGTAAAATGTAACAAAAGGTGCAGGAAAAAAAATCAATGTAAATCCAAAAAACCCTCAAACTCCCCTACCCAAACCCCCCCCCCCCCCCCCAACCTGATTTTCTTGCTCCACTGGATTGCCACTGGGATTGTAATTAATCCATGGGGTCAGCATGTTCCACTACCTGCAGCTCTGCTCTGCCTCCATCTCTCTCTTAACAATTCCACAGAAAACATGGAAAGCGTTTCTAGCCTTGTCCTTGCAGGTGGGCCGGCTTTGTGGACCAGTTACATGAGTAAATGAAGCCAGAAGAATTATTTTTGAAGACTAGAGCTCTGAATCGTTCATATTTCTACTGATAATTATCTGGTTTTATTTAGCATCTTATAAAGCAAGGCACAAATGTACAAAATGGCATCTACTAAATCGGGTCATTTGTATATATGACCCGCAATAGAGAAGTTTTGTATCTTACACCTGTGGAAAATACTGACTCCAAACCATTACACAAGACACGCAGCCGGTCTCTACCATTAGTTTTCATTTCCCTTCTTAATACTCTTAGAAGTTCCTAGGAGTTACATATTCCTTGCAAAAGCTCTTGTCTGAGTAAGAACGACTCACCTGGGGATTAATGGATTTTCACCCATGTCTCTTGTCTTCTGCTCGTTGACACCATAGGTTTCCTTAAACAAAACAGGAATAGATTATATAAAAAAATTCAGCATCTCACAAAGATGGTAACTGTGTGTGTATTTTATGCACAGTCTGTCTAACGTTCGCTCCAATAAAATGAATGTTTGCTGATAAATTTACTCCCAGCACATCCACCACTGCAATCTGGTACACACATAGAAAAGGAAAAAAGTTGTGAAATGAGATTTTGTTTTGCTTTCAAAGACTTTCATTCAGCTGCGTAAAGCTGCCTCATTCATATATGTTTCTAGTAGCTCTGACAGTGTGACAAAAGTAAAGCAAGTTTGTGAAACCTCTACTTCATTGAACTTTGGTGGCAGCAATTGTAAATGCTAGTTTTCAGCTGTGCAAAGCCACAAATATGCATTGTTGCACGTATGAGAATATGGACTTGAATGCATCAGTAACACAAAAGATTGCTTTGGAAAAATCTGTCCAACAATAAGAAGGTGGTATGCTCAAATCAAAATTTTTTTGGAAAAATGGTATCTGATGGGGTTTTTGCACATTTGACATCATTTACATTTAAGTGAGACTATACTCCAATGAAAGCCTGAAGGAGACAATGGGATTTTTTCTAAGCAAACCTTTCAAATTCAGTACAGTGCTATAGGGATAAGCATCAACAAACTGCAGTCTGTGTCCCGCTCAACTTCATTACCTAAGAACTAAATTAGAATGTAAGAGGGCAGAGAAGCAAATGGAGTAAGCTTGGCGGAGTGTCTCTGAACTGGATCTGGCTGGGGTGCAGTTCACTTCCCTACTGCACTCCTGTAGCACTGTGGCTTCCATTGTAGCTACAGCGGTGCTGGTAACACTCCAGTGTTTTAGGTACTGTTGAGCAGTGCTTGCTCCAGCCCCCAAAGGTCAGCAGGCTGGTGCTGATCAGGAGGCGTTGGGAGGGGACACAGCCAGGGCAGCTGACCCAAACTGACAAAGGCATATTCCATATCATATGATACCATGCTTGGCCGTAAAACTTTGGTGTCTTTTTGCTTTGCTTCCACATATGGTCTGTGTTTTCTTTCATTAAACTGCCTTTTCCTTGACCCATGAGGTTGTATCCTGTTTTCTCCTCTCCATTCCACTGAGGTTGAGAAGTGAGAGTGGCTTGGCGGGCACCTGGACACACTCCAGGACTTCAGTGTCCTCTCTGTGGTCCTCAGAAACCTAATGATAGTGCAGGGGGGCTGTGGCCAGCACCTTTGTATGGCACTTAAATTCAGTGGATCATGACTATCCTACCTGGATAAGAGGATGAGCTTTCAGAGACAACATTCCCACTAATAGAGGCCTAGAAGAATGAACAGGGCTTTGGAGCATCACTCATTTGAGGAAAGGCTGAGAGACCTGGGTCCTCAGAGAAGACTGGAAGGGGATCTCATCAACACGCATATAGCTAAAGGGTAGAAGTCAAGATGATGTGGCCAGGCTCTTCACAGTGGTGCTCAGTGACAGGAGAAGGGGCAATGGGCATAAACTGGAACTCAGGAAGTTGAGTCAAAACATGAGGAAAAACAGCTTCACCCTGAGGATGACAAAGCATTGGGCCAGGGTGCCCACAGAGGTTGTGAAGTCTCCTTCTCTGGAGACATTCAAAACCCACGTGGATACAGTCCTGTGCAGCCTGCTCTAGATGGTCCTGTTTTAGCAGAGCAGAGCTTGGGCTAGATACTGTCCAAAGGTGCCTTCCAACCTCAGCCACTCTGTGATTCTTCCTTTTTGACAAGGTACTTGTTAGACCTCTTTCTGTCACAAATCCTGAGCAACTCCAGCTGTTACTGTTTAGAGTAGCTGGGAAATGTTTGATCCCTGTGCTTGTTCCCTGGTAGACTTCCTGGTCCCAGTGCTTAATCCCACTGAACAGCATTTAGTTCCTGTTACTCTTGGGGGGGGGGTGGGTGGGAGGAGGTTTGTGCTTTTTCTTTTTAAGATAAATAAGTTTAAATAAGTAAATACACAGGTAGGAATTGTCCTGGATTCAGGGCAAAGACTGATTGGAAGTTATAGGGACTCCTGGTGTGAGTTTTTCCATTTCTGCCTGTTATAAAGAAAAATGTTTTTGAGAGATCTAATGTTAGTTAAAAAGAACTTGTGCTTGTTCTTCCAGAAGTTAATATGATTATTGACCTTAGCTGAAAGAATACAGAGTATGAAATTTTGCTGGCTAAGCTGCATTTCTTCTTTTGAAGGTAAATGGTCTTTTTGATGTATTCAATTTTGGCCTTTTGAAACTTTTAAAACATTGTGTGTTTATCAAAAGGATCAAAGAAGATAGGAGATATAATTGTCTTCAAAAACTATGTGTATCAAGAGGAAGCACCATGTTTTGGTTGCTAATATAGCTAAGGGATGCTATAAAATCCTTCATCTAATGCTGTAGTTGACAGGATCACTCACCATGAGTTTATTTTAATTTAAGAACTTGGAGGTCTCACCAGTGTGACTGCTCTGAAGTCAGGAAGCAGCTGTGACCCTGGTGATGGTAGCCGGTGTCTGCAGAAGGGCAGCACAGGCTTCCCATCCAGTGCCAGACATCACCAGGAGGGTCTGTCCTCAGGTGCTGAGAGATCCAGGTGGAGCTGCAGAGGTCTAGAAAGCTGATAACCATCAGTCCCTGGAGACTGGTTTGCCATGAATTAACACAGCAAATTATATTCAGTTTTTGTTTCAGCTTGGGTGTCTTTCAAATCCTGGATTGGCTGTAATTTGGGGGGGTGGTGCCTATGCATTTGTTTGTTTTCTATCCCACAGCTGGCTCTAGAGCACATATTTTCCAATCATGTTGAGTCCTTCATTTCTATGCTGAGATTGATGACGAAAGCCATTTGCAGCAGTGGTCTGGGAACTGACAGCAAGCTCAGATGAGACCTCTATGTTGCGTCACTCAGGCCAGTCGACAGCTTTGTCATTCAGGCACTTAATTATAAAGCGAATGTTCACTTGACCTCTTATATTCTCATTTCCACTAATGAACCAAAACTTAGGAAGAGTGACTGACTACAGAGCTGCTGCAGTTCAGGCTCTATGAGCCAAAGTTTCTGCTCATTTAATTTATCACACTAATGATTAGTTTTGGAGCCTAAACACAGGCTGCCTCTCAGGACCTGCATGGAAAACACAGCTTAACTGGCTAACCTGATACCCATGTGACAGAAAGATTGGTGGGGGCTGCCCCACTTCGTTCTGGCTTGCTGGTCCTGATACACGTGTATGTTCTGGCGCACTGCGTCCTTACAGAGGGATGGGGCAGCGCTGGATGTGGAACGGTCATTTAATAACTGTGGTTTTGCAGAGAGTTCTTGCAGCTTGAGTTCTGGTACTCAGATAATATTGATGCCCATAGACTTGCTTTCCCACTGCTTTGAGTTTGTCTTGACTAAAATTGGAATGTGCTCTCACTACATTCTGGCAGGGAATTACTTCTGTATCTTTAGTATTTGAGTGTGTCATGTTTTTGCTGCATTACTCTAGATGATGTCCCTACATTAGGGTTGCGGATGAAAAGCACATGAAAGCCAGAGGGCTTATTTCAGAGTTATCCAGACAGCCTAATGACATGCTTTTCTGTGTGTGAATATGGAAAACTTTGGTGGTCTTGAATCATGGTTTTCTCTTTCCAGGGTGACCATTATAACTACTTAACCAAATTCCTGTTTTTATGCCTTCTTTTTTCACTCCTTCACTATCTGACAGTTCACATGAACTGTAATACATACATGCTGCCTTGTTTATTGCAAGTTTTCAAAACTTGCTGATTCACAAGAAGCTACCAACCCATTTTTTATCCCGGAATATGGTGTTCCTGTGTGTGGTGGCAGGTGGTTTCCTTCTGGGTTTCCTTGTGCTTGTTGGTGTTCTCTCCAGCCCACATCAGTTGGTGTGAAGGCTAACTAAGAGCAATCAGATTTCATTTTGGCTTAGCTTAGGGGTTTATTTTAAATGCAGGAAGAACAAAATGTTTGTGGAACTGGAGTCAACTTGCTTTCTTTTACTTCTCCCTATTTGCGAAGATGTATTTTTTGAAGTCATCATTCTGAAGTTTATTATCTGTATGAGTTACTATTATCATTTTCAGGTAAAACCTTTTTATTTTTCCTCCACATGCTTTGGAATTATCTCAGTCAAGATCCAAATCAGCTGTGCTCTCTCTGCCTCTTCTTGCTATGCTTTCACTTCACTGAGTTCCAGGAGTTTTGTTTGCTTTAGTTTGAGTATGTGTTGCTAGAAAAGAGATAAAGTGGAGCTAGGAAGGAAGAAAACATGCTACTAGAAGCTGGAAGAGGGCAATTCATGGTGAACATCTCCAGGAACTATGATTTGTTTTCTTTGAGGAATATATGCTAATAAAAGCTTTCCGTTTGCATGCATAAATGAATCAGATTAAATTTTATCCCAGACTGAACTTGCTGTCAAATCATACTCTTCAGTTCAGTTCTCAGAATCACCTGAATGTTATTTTAACAGAAAGTCATCCTACACCCACTGTTCTGAAACCCTGTCTGCCATGTACATCGGACTGGAATTGTTCAGTGGGGTAGTAAGGGAGACTGAAGGAGAGTTTGCTTGCAGCACAGATGAGACACATTAATCCTGCATCAATGTAGAGAGGTATCTACCTAAAGATGTCTGTCTGCCCTGGGTGATTATAAGGATATGTTCTGCAAGAGAAAGAAGTCAGTGAGATTACAGCAACAAAATCAGAAATAGGAGAGGAATCAGATTCTGTTTTTCCTTTTTGCAAAGGCCACAGAGGGATGAGGAAATTTATTGTCTTGCCTTGACATGGGGTTTACAATGGAAGCTCTGCGATACCACAGAGTGTACGTTGCGTGGACTTGAAGACAGTTGCAGCCTGTGTCTTGTGGAGTTACAGCTTGATAAATAAGCCATTCCGACCTGCTCCTGGAAGACTCCTTTCCTTCTTTGTCTTCTTTTCCCAGTTTCTCAGGCTCTTTGGTGTTTGCCTGGTGATCTCCATCTGGGCTTGGCTTCATCGCATGAGCAGAGAAAAGCATTGCTATTCAGTCTCATGATTCTTGGAGATAAATTACTAATGCATAAAGGAATGGATAGATGACAGGTGCCTTGCCGAGCCCTTTCCCCCCACTTTCCCAATCTTTCCTCCCACTGGAGCATGGGAAGAGACCTGGTAACTCCTGAAATAGCCTCGAGTCTTCCCTGGGCAGGGCCTCCCCACTGCACACGGGTGCTGACTTGTGATCAGCGTGTGCGTAGGAGCTGATCCATTGCTTAAGGCTTCTTTGGGAACCCCAAAGAACAATAATATCCTGTTGACTAGGATTTTCCTATTTATATCCATCAGCTGAGCAGCCGCCTCCTCTGCCTGCTCCCTAGTTACCAGTCTGTAAATCTCTCTTTGGACCACATTGTCTGTTGCATGGTTGACAAGACAATTTTTCATTTCAAGATGAATGTGTTTGGGGCACTTAGAAAGGCAGATGCCTTGATGAAGAAAGGCGTCAGCTTTTTGTGCTTTGTTAACCTGTTAGCTTTTTGGGTACCATGCAAAGACACTCCAGAAAGGTATCCTGTAAGTAAGGAGTATTATTAGAAAACAGTCCCAACCTATAGCAATGTAAAGAGAAAAACAATTAGATACCTTATAAGTATGTTTGTGGAGAAGTGCTGACATATGCCTGTCAGATTAAGGACTGAATCCTACCACCCACATACTCTCCCAGTTTATTCATTCCTTTTTTTTTTAATCTTTCTTCTTTCCCCCCCCCCCCCCCCCCCCTGTTTTTTTTTTTCCCTGCGGCAGATTTTCAGTGTACTTGAGCAGAAAAGGTGTTATCTTTTCCAGAAGAACCCCTTTCTGGTTTTGAACCATAGGGGAAAGCATACCAAATTTAACCTGGCATTTTCTAGGCTCCTTTTTAAAAGGTGAGCCTTTTGAGAGAGGCTTTACCATTTACTTTGAAGAGAAGAAATACAGTCAAACCTGTGGGAGTCTGCGAGGGTGATGTGAAAAGAAAGCAATTATTTCACTTCGAGCTTTTTATGAAGTTTTTTTTTTTTCTATCAGAAATGAAAGTGTGTTAATAATGTGACTTGGTTATAAAGTCCAGTTACTTTGGCATCGATATGAATAAGCTCCATCATGAGGGGAGGAGGCTGAACCTGATTGAATCAGAAGCAGTCACTGCTCCTAGTTTCAGCTATTTTTATCCCCATGAACATGGATCACGTAGTTCCCTAGTTTTATATCAGTCTCCTCCTGCATGCGGGTTCATGGCCATGGCCAGGTCTTTTCTGAAGACCTTTCTGCTTTGTCCGTCAAGGAAGCCCCATGTAGTTCTTGGCTTTCTGGCTCCTCCCCTGTGCTTCAGGAGGGTGATGGTTCTTCAGAGCTCCCCTCTCCTGCTCTCCACCACTCCCCAGCTCTGCCTTATGAGGTTTTCTAGTGCATATACTTCTTCCTTGTTAAAACACTGCAAGTAAAACACAGGGCATGTTCAGCAGTTAAAATCTGAGGTAGAAACACTCAGAGAAACCAATTTCTAATTATAGTGAAAGCTTTGTGCTTATAGGAAGTTTGGAGTGGTTTTGGTACCATCTGGATACCTAAGCTTGGACAACAAATCACTTCTGACATAATGACGACAGTGTATAATACTGTGTTCTTCTAACCCATGTCTCATTAATGTGGAAGCACATGGATTTTCCTGCAAAATGTTGATTCACCATCTGTGCTAGTGTTCTTTGTACAAAGTGAAAGAGACTGCCCTTTGTGTTGCGATTGCAATGGACGCGCTCTGCTTTTAATGACCTCTCTCTTGGACCAAATGGGTAGGTTGCAGAACAAAATAAAACTACACTGAGCAGTATTTACTGCTAATGGTTATTAACCTTATGCCCAATGTGGGAGCTATCAAAGTTTTTTTAAAGCAGGAACTCAGAAGATTAAGAGGCGTTTTTCTCACTTTCCCTCTGCTGTGGCTTTAATTTGCTTTTTTGTGCTGTAAACCCCTGGTTGTGGGGAAACTGTGAATTCCTGGTATGCCCTTTGTAGATGCCAAAACCCAAATCGGAGTGTGTGTAAAGGACAGTAACTTGGCCAGAGTTAAAATGGCATGGGTTGGTTTAAAATACTATAGGTGAGAGTTGCCCATTGAATGGGTTGCAGCTTGGTGTGAGTTGTGTTGCCTCTACTCTATAAAGTAAGGTTATTTACCTTCAGAGCTAGGAATTGGCATTTTGAGTCTGGTCTAAGTCTGGGGATCTTCAGCTTCACTGCACTTCTCCCCTGACATTTGAACTGCTTTTTAAATTCTTCTGCCTTCACTGTGAGGCCTTTCGTATTTACAGATTAATAGTTAAGATTCTCATATAGAAGCTGTTGCAGAGCAGTCTGTCTCTTCGCTGCCATGTGATTCGAAATACCACAAAGATGTTTTACATGCTCTGAAACTTTATTCCACTATCCTGTAATTGGTAGCTTCGTTCATATTACTGACTTTCACAAGCCAGTACTGATGATTTCCAGATGAAACCCATCCAACCCAGGTATCATTAACTATCTTAGTTTTTCTTCATCTTCCTCAAGTCTTTCTGTTTTTTCATATTCCTGACCCTGAGAAGCAGATGGAGTATTTTACATTTTTACGTTAGCAGTAAAAATGTACCCTGCTTTACTAAATTCATCAACACAATACGACAACACAGTACAATTAAGGGACAGATTATGGTTTTTTACACTTTCAGTAGTTTTACTTCTGCAACCTCATGGACATAAGCTGCTTTATGGGAGATCTTGATCTGCATTTTATTGATGACTTTTTAAGGTAATACTGATGCAGTAAATAACACCAAAGGGGAAGGAAAGGTCTTTGAAAGAGGTTCTTTCTAATGTTGTGAAAGGAATGCAGGATATCAGTTGAGGGGTTAGACTTCTGTAAGGATGCTGCAAGGGAAGATGGTTACAACAGGACAGACAGAGAAAGACTGATCCAAAGGGGTTGGTGAGGGAGAAGCTGGTGGAGCACGAAAGCGACTGATCCCTGCGCCTTAGTGGCCACTCCATCTGTCTTAAGACACAGTGAATGAATGATTGTAACTGGATTCTGTAACAAATTGGAAACAGCCATAGCAAAGGCTTTTGTAGCTTCTTGAGGCTAACTTCTGGTGGGGTCTAGCAAAGTAGAAGCAGCAGTGGCTGGCAGCAGTTGGCAGGGTTTTATCAGAGGATTGGCTGGAATAGCGTTTTCTGCAGTGAGAGAATACGAATAGGAGAGACATGAACGTGTAGGTAGATGAAAGCCTATGGTTTTTGCCTGCTGGGATGAGACAATCCAAGAGTGTTCACTGGGGATGTGGAGGAGGAGGTGGTTATGGCATAGGAAACTAAAAGATATTTTGATGCTTTGTTCATGACTTAGATCGGCGAAATGATGCACATGTGCAAACCTCTGTAACTATAAGCTGTTACCCGTTCCTTCATCCTCCTTACTTGTTATATTAATATCTTTGCCTGCAACCGGGATCTGATCTTGCACCCACTGAATTTTTTGCCATTGAGCTCAGTGGGGCTAAATCAGGCTGCTGCAGTGGAGGAGCTGCTCGTCTTTCTTGTCTCACGTGCGCAGAGTTGCGTGCTGAGGCTCTGAGTGCAGGGTGAGGGTCCTCCAAGGCCTACAGTACAGCTGCAGGAAGTTTATATAAATATATCTGCCTGCAGTCCAAAAACCTGAATACACAGAAATATATACCAGAATTAGATCCAGACACTCAGATCAGCCTTATATCCCATGTATTTTCCCCTGGTTGGCATGTTGTCAGGTGGGCCAGAGGTACATCTGTGCAACAGGGGTGATGTAGAAGCCCCTAGGTGGATGTTACAACAGCTTTATGTATGTATTTGCCTAGGTGTAGGAGGCATTATTATGGCTTCTGGCCTACTTCTCAGCAAAGCAATTACCAAGTCCAAAAGGTCTTGCCTCAGGGCTCTTAGGATGCATGAATTATGCATTTAAATCTGTATACCTCCCATTTCTCTAACATGCTCTTTCAGAAGATCAGTAATGTCTTATTTTCCCCTCACATAAAAGTTTGACAGCCTGGTGTCCAGAGCAGGGGAACAGGAAAGCCTTTTTTGCCATCTCTTCACACCACACAACTTCTTTTTTTTTGTCAGGTGGTGTTTATGAAAGACAGTGCTTGTTGCCAGACAATAATATCTTAAGGCTATTCAGTACCTTCCTGATGAGAGTCCTGAGAGCAACAGCAATCTGGCTGGGCACTCAGACAGCAACAGCTGCTGCCTGCCTGACACTATTAAAACACAGATTTAGCATTTATTTACAGTACTGTGGAGCAGTGAACCTGGGGACTGCCACTGTGATGTGATGCAGCTAAGAAATGACATAAGAGTGTATCTACAGGGGTGTACTCTAAAGTTAATCCGCATTAACTTTCCTGAAAGTCAATTAACTAAACCGCTCTGGATGCCAGTGTGATGGTTCCTGTGCAGAATGACAGTGGCTCGACTGTAGCTGTTTATGGTTAAGCTGAACTAAGGATGCTCTTTTCCAGAGGTGAATTACCTGTGTTAGGGAGACCAACTCCCAGCTGGTGGGTGGTTCAGATCCTCTGAGGCTTGTTTAAAGTCAACCAAAGCCACATCAGTGAAGGTGGGTCCAGTGCCATCAGTGGGGGTAGCAGAGGAGAGGACCCTGACCCCTAGGTTCAGACTGGTGGGATAAGTGTGTGCTTTGTACTGGGATCAATAACCGTGGAGCTGGCTCAGCAACAGCCGCTGGTGCTGGAGGCTGTGTTGGGAGAGGCAAGCAGAGGAGTGGTTTAGCTGGAAAGGCTGAACTCCGAGCCCTGTCCTGCCGGAGTGGTGGGGCTGAGGGTAATTTGTGTGTAATTCTGGGGTTTGCTTTTGTCGTCACCTTGAGGCAGTGAGGAGGAGTTGTGTGGCTACTTCAAACAAAAATAGGCGAGGAAAGAAATTAATGAGTATTGTCCCGTGTTTCTGTCTCAACAAGAAGCTCACTGGGAATGCCCGAGCTCTTCTTAATAACAAGGATGCTTAGAAAGGGACAGATGCATACCTTAATGTGCTTGTTTCCTGGAAGCAGTTTATTAGCCCTCTCCAGTCTTCGGGATGCTCCAGGGAGCATCATGAAATACTCCTGGGTATCCCTACACTACCTCATGTCTATACATCACCTGTTCATCTCCTGATCCGTGGGATACAATTATTCCTCCAACCCCATGGAAAATGCTGTCTTAATTCAATGCCGTGACAGCAAATGTGGAATGAAAAATGGCTTTCAGCCCCTTCAGGAGCCTGCTGCTGCTGCAGCCTCTCAGGAGTCCCTGAGGAATCCTGCACGCCTGCCAGGGAGCCAGCTCGTCTCTCCCATCAGTTATTTGGAATACAGATCCACCCACAGCAGTGATGGTAATTCTGGACAGTGTCAGCTGGGAGGTAATTTGGTCCCAAAGCCCATCGTTTCTGCTGGGGATTCTCCACAGATGCCGGGGCTGCTGCTTGTGGAGGTAGAGGAACAGATCCAATGTCCACACTGGCAAAATTATGCAAGCTTTGTTTCCAGTACCAGCCTTCCTGTGCTTTTTTTGCCCTTCTGCACTGAAAATCTTGTTTGGTTACAAAAGTCAATTAGTCTCTGACTTGCAGCAAATGTAAAAATTAAATATTAGGATGAGAAATATTTTGGTAGTGAAGTTCCTGCCACGATATAAGCAAGGCAAGGGCTGTAGGGAGAGGTAATATCTTTTATTAGGTTGGCTGATAAGTTGCGTTGTTGTTTTTCCAACTCCTGTTTGTTTGCCTAATAAAAGCTACTACCTCATCTCAGACTTTTTTTTGTGGTATGCTTATCTGAGTAATAGAGATCAATGAAGTTAGCCTAGTGCCAGTGGTCATGTTTCCAGGCTGTAAACTATGAAACAAAGTCAAGGTTAATGTGTATAAATCCAGATTATTTATTGTCTTGCATATGTAATTTTTTTTTCTCTAATTTGTGACCTTTGAGAAAAAAATGTTCATTTTTATTTATACATAATCTCTTGAAAATATATCACTGGTTCTGTAGCATGACTACAAATAAATGAGATTACAGCAGTGACTGGCTGAGAATAGCAAGTAACCACAAAGCACAGCCAGGGTCTAGCCTGACTACCGTTGCATGATGTGAAATTTAGCCTTGATGGCTAGCAAATGGATGGATTGAACTGAAAGGTTAGGCAGGAGAGCATTGTTCAGCTAGGCAGCCATAACCTGAGTTTTCCAGGCTCTGCCTGGTCTCTGAAGAGTCACCCAGCAGTGTTTCATGGTGAAAAGCAGCGCACATTCAGTCTGCAGTCTTATTAGTGATTCCAGCATGTATAATGTATCAAAACAAGAAGTTTCATTGCTTGAAATGTAAATATTACAAATCATACATACATTTTCCCTAGCTTATTTGATTGTGTAGGGCGAGGCCTATTTGAAGTTCATCCTACCTTCGTATATTTATGCATGGAGAGCACTTGAGGACTACTCCAGGGAGGCGGTATGAGTGAAGCCTGGGAGATCTCTGAGTGTTTCCCAAGCCCTCACCAGGCTGTCAACATTATTCCAAGATCCCAGGAGCACCCTCAGTGTTGAATTCACCTTTTCTGCTCTTGCGATGGCTGTCAGAGCAAAGTGGGAAGGCGCTTTAATTTCCTAAAGCGGGATTTTTTCAATTCACTAATGAAAGAGCCATGTTTGAGAGAGTGTCGGTGTAAAGAGCAGGGAGGTTGCTGGGACTGCTTGCTGGGAAACTATTTTGGCAAAGGTTTCCTTGATGAAAATACAGTCTACTCCTTTCTGCAGCCACTGTAACTGCTGGTATTACATGCCTGGAAGGTCCCTCGTGTTGACTTAGTCCTCATTAAAACTGCATTTCTCATAGCTGTGACTCTTAATGCCAAACTCCTTGAGTCATGGCTCTTTGTAGTGGCCAGATGCGATTCCTGAACCTAGCAGTCCTGTCTCCTAAGACCCCCAGGGCTCTCTGCAGCCTTGGGTTAATGGGTGGCGTTTCTCTCTTATGTCCCAGGAGTCTGGAAGTTGGATCCCATCAGCTAATCGTGCAGGCTTCCTCTGGAGCCAGGATTTTTCCCCATCTTCGATGGCTGTTTGCAGTACATGAGAACACTAAATGCTGGGGAGCAGAAAGGACTGATTTGCTGTGAGAGAATTAGGCTCGATTTCTGCCTCCTCTGTAGCTCTGCAGACACAGAAAAAGATTTGGGGCCAGCAATGTAAACAATGCAAACTACAGCACAAGCCCTGCTGCTACCGGGATGGCAGGAGCAGCGGGGGGGAGGCAGAGGTTGCCCTGATTTCCTTTTGACAGAGTCGGCGAACACTAATCCTTCTCTGTCAAAGGAAGGTTGCCCAGCTTGCGTACAGGGAGCTCTTGGTCACGTTAGCCCTTGTTTATGCACCACACACGGTACAAGAGCAAATAAAAGAGCGAAGTGTTCTCAGCTGAGCCCCCCCTTGTCCTACATAAACACCGCCTTGTTTAGGCAGCTTGATTAGTCATTTTTATTTCATTTTGCCAGTGCAAACTCCTTTCCTTTTTTTTTCCTGTGGTGTTTATAGAAGATTATGTTCCATCTATTAATTGTATGTGGTACTTGCTTGCCATGTCTGCCATGGAAACCTCCAGGTTTGCACATCTGCATTGCCCTGGGTGAAGACAGTAGCATTGCTGGTGAGAGCCAAGTCCCCCCTGCCACTGCATATCCTGAATTCAGCCTTATCTGCTTTCTTTGTCTTCTTTCCTACTGCTGATTGAATGTCAAGAGCTTATGAACAGGTAAAAATGCCAGAATTGAGTCAGTCAAGTTAGTACTGAATTAACAGGACAATTAAGTGGAAAAGAAACCATGGTTATGGTTAGCATGTTCTGACTTACCTGGCAGAGATCTATTCATGCCCAAAGAACATTTTGCTGTGGAAGAGCAAGTGACTTTACCAAATCTGAGTTTTTGTTAATCTAAAAAAAAAGCTGTCAGGTGATTTCAGGTTTTGGTCTTTTTTTGGTGTTCTTACGTTGTTCAGTTGTTCTCCTCTTCCCCATCCCATCAAGTATCATTAAATAGCTTCTAATGGAATGGGAGCTGTGTTGGTTGCAGACCTGTCCTTGCAGAGCTCATTGCTTTTCATAGCAAAGCATGCAAGTGTGTGTGGAGCAGAAGGCAACTCTACTCCTTCTTCTCTGGAAAAAAAAATAATTCTTTCCCAAGGCAAATTTTTGAGTGCTGAACTTAAATAATACTTAAAATGTAACCTTGTTATAGAGATGTTGACTGTTTTTAAACAACCATTGATGTGGTATTGCAAAAAATCCAGTGGAAAGCCCCCACAACACCCTAACTAACTGCTTAGTTAGGTGCTAACTCTTCAAGAGCCACCTGGCTATGGTCTTGCTGTCACTTGTGCCTTAGCATGGTGTGTCTCCTTGTACATATCTAAACTATGTTGAACTTGTCTGGAAAGAGAGTGGAAGTGCTTCAGGGTAGTAGCTTTGTGCATGTGTGCGAGTAGCTATGCGGTCTGGATCAAACTCTCTTTGATTTTAAGCTCTGCTAATAATTAACCCTCAGCTTGTAATAACTATCCAGCGTAATGATAACCACACCGCTGGCTCTTGTCCACAAGGCTATTAGGTATGTATT
Organism: Laterallus jamaicensis coturniculus; assembly: GCA_022605575.1. Classification (NCBI taxonomy): domain Eukaryota; kingdom Metazoa; phylum Chordata; class Aves; order Gruiformes; family Rallidae; genus Laterallus; species Laterallus jamaicensis. Next base: position 4,920,618 of record JAKCOX010000021.1, on the reverse strand, counting down.
ACTCAGCATATGCCTTCCACTCCATGTCTGAGAGCTGATGTCCATGAATGAATGTCAAATCATGAAAAGTAGGGACAGTTTCCAGTATCTTTTCCTGAATTCTGTTACTTCATAGGCAGATCTCAGTTCATCTGTCCTTTGACCTGTTACTTCAGGTTTGGAGAGCGAGTCTTGCGAGGACTTCATTAGAGCTCTTGGGCACACATTGTGAGCTGTGCTCTCATGTTTGCATTAGTGATGGTGCTTTTTCATGTTAAACTGGTTTGACTGTAAACTCTGTGAGATTAAGTCCACATCTGTTTATCTAGATTGTTTTTTCCTACTTGCATGTTACATGAGGGTCAGTTAGCAAAGCAGTAGTTGGGGCTCTGTGTTTCTCATCAGGCTTTCTCTCCAACTCCTGGAGGCATGGGAGATGCAACTAGGGAGCTCACACGTTTGTTGCTGCTGATCACCAATGCTTTGAGAGCTTACACAGAAAGCATTACTAAGAGGCGCAGAAATTAATGTAATTTTTTCTTAAAATATCATCTGCTCTAAATACCAGCTGTTTTTTTCTTGTTGGATGGTTATTTCCTTTGCCCTAACTTCTTTCCCTCAACCAGTAGTCATCAAAGCCAAAATCCTAGTACGGGTGGCTATTCGGCTGCAGAGCTGCATGATTGACTTGTTCTGGTGGCTGAAACTCAGCGAGGAGAAACTTCTCCTTGCAAACCGAAGGGAGCTCACACAGCCCAGGAAGGAGGAAGGGGAGCAGAAAGTTTGTCTTCTCCCCCACCTGCTGCACAAGCCGGTGCTGTGACCCCCACGTCTCCCTCCACAGATGAGTCTCCCAGGTTGCCGATTTACAGCCTCTCCTTAAAGTGCATGTGCAATAGAAGGTGAAAACTGATCTACAGTTAATCTCATGTTTCTAAGCAACCAGGTAATTCTCTGCAGCCAGTCCCTAAAGGGAAATTCCTGTTTTACTGCAGCTCTGCTCAGCTGTGGTGGCGGACAACTTCTGCTCTGCTTTCTCTGGCTCCTGGGACCTGGGGACCTGGGGTGGTGGAGTCCGAGGATGGTTACAGCTTGCAGTGTTTTCCCACATATTGTGGGGAAGGGCAAGGAAGCACGAAAAGGGAGCTTTGTTAATGGTTTATAACAGGCAAGGGGGTGTTTGTTGCATAATCAGTAGAATAGAGGCGGTATGAAACGTTTAAATGTTTTACCCAGAGCAAAACAAAATCACAGTCACAAGCAGGGGCTTCATCTGCTCCCCAAAGCATCAGAATGTCTGAATGATGTGTTGCAAATCCTGTTTACAGTGAAACCTCTGTTTGCAGAGAAGTTTTGGTGATAAAAATGGCTGAATTCTGTTCTGAGTCTGAGACTCTCAGGGTGACTGTAAGGGACTAACTTTTTTATTAATAAAAGATTCCTGAACTTGAGACAGACTGTCAACATAAGTGTTAGAGGAAGTAGAGATCAAATGAGATCTCTGAACTTTTCCCTTGACTGAAAATGTGGATGACTAGTGGGGCTCCAGAATAATAATTTTTAGACCTTTTTTAAAGGAAGCTACATGAACCATACACAAGCAGCTATACTGGAGAGACCTAAATCTGTTCAGCCCCGATAGTAAAAGTGACATGTGGTGAACCCAGAGGTGTGCAGGAATGGCATGGGAAAGGAGGTAATTAACCCGAGGCCCAGCTTCAGCCCCAGCAGGGAACCTCAGCATCTGCTCAGTGACGCAGGGCTGGAGAACTTGAGGGATGCTCTTAGGGGTCCAGGGACATGTTTCTCTCTTGCTAAAGGCTGACCATTTGGCCAAATGTAAATGCTGGTTAGATTGGGAAAAAAAACCTGAAGTGGATAGTCGTAGTCAACGGAAGCTAACAAAAACGGGCATGCAGCATGGGTGCATCACAGATTTGGGTTTGGACTTCTTTACTTGCTTCACTGTGCATGAAGGTGTTAAAGCTTGGTTAACAAAATGCCAGGAGCACATTTCTTTAGCATAAGTCTTCAAGACTGATGCATTTAAACCTATAATAGGTTATATGCTTTTACAGGGTCAAGTATTTGAGTGGGTAAAGTTTCAAAAATATCACTCCGGAGTTGTAACTTGTGTGAATGGTACTCGTGAGCTGGACTTGTCTTTGGCTGAAGTGCTGACCAGGCACGGGATCCCATCCCATGTACCTCCTCATTGGCCCCAGGAGAGCTATAAAGCCACTCTTCAACAGCCAAGGAACTTCTTGCCCCATGTTGCCCTGGCACTTCACTGCTTTGCCTACTTGTAACACAACTGGAGGTCTGCCTAGACACATCTGACCAAATGGCCACCCTGCTCATCACAGTGTATCCATGGGCTTTCCTTGCGTATGGATGCATGGAGGAACACAACCAGGGGTGCCCGGAGCTGGACTGTTCTTATTTCAAGGCAGGAAGTATTGTCAGGGCAGATTATATGAAGTGGCCAGGCAATCTTCCAGCAAACTCATTTTAATCTTGGGTCTGCATATATTTATCTGTTCTCTTACAGTCATAGAAGAATGCATGTGCATCGCAAGGCAGTGTGGTTCGCAGGCTTCCGCTCCAACTTCAGTTGTGTAACTACTATCAGCGTGGCAGGGCCTGTGCCATTACGTGAGACCTAGTGTAGATACCAAGGATTAATGTCTGGCTGGTATCTGGCAGTGTATGCAGAGTAATAGGAAGCACTATGAGTTTCTTCCTCTCTTGTACCTTCGTTGAGAATCTGACCATGGGCAATGCAAAAGATTAATGAGTAGGAAGTGCCTGAGAAGACAGAGAGATTAAAGCGGTTGTAATTTTGGTTTAGGAACACAGCAGAAATGTTCTAGCTGACACCATTGGAGTTGTATTTGAGGTAGCTGTTTTCTGTCAGGCGTGTCTCCTTTCAGCACCAACGTGGGCTTTCATCTGCCCTTAAATTAGTGTTAATTACAAGTCACTAATTTTTTTCTAAACAGCAAAATGCAGCTGAAAGCAATTACCCCTAATTGCTAATTTGTGTATGTACACCCAAAGTGGTAATCTCTTCAATTGAACGCCCAGTTCTCACTGGAGTCAGTTGATGTGTTTTTGCTACCATTTTTTACTTCAAGTTTGGATTGCATGTTAGTTACTCTTTTTAGTGGCTTCTCTGAAGGTCACAAGTTCCCCTCCTACAAATGCAGTGATTTTCCTGAAGGTGTGACCTTGTTAACTGCAAAGGAGGCCACAGTAAAGAGAAGACGTTCCTTGGTTTTAGAAGTAAAGTTTAAATGGCAGTCACTGGCTTTGGGAATTACTCAATTCTTTTTAGTTGTGCCTTAAGAGCACCTGAATTTCTGTGGGATGTTGATTTCATCTGTGAACACCACCATCCTTTCTAAGTAAGCCAAAGGCCTGTCATTCTTGTGCTGATAAATTCATGATTCAATGCTGACCTCTGCAATCCTAGGTCTCAGATTATTTTGGACTTTAAAAATTTAATCCAGAAATATCATGGCTTTCCTTCCCATCTGCATATTTTCATCCTTGCCAGAGTAGGAAAGATTCAAAGCTTCCAAATTCTGCCAGTGGGAAATGGCCTTTCTGATGCTGCAGACACAATCTGGTGGAACAGATTGTTAGGTGGATTGAAAACTGATGGGACCACCTTTGACTGGACTCCAGCAAAGGGCTGACATTCAGCTGGCACCAAGTACTGAGCAGAGCATTTGGGACTTGATGCTGGGGTTCCCATTGCTCAAGGTTTTCATCACCAGTGCCTTCCCCAAATGTATTGATAGCATTAAATCTGGGAGAGCAACTGACATGGCAAATTGGAGAACCATCCATTTGTCCCCAGGGGGATAAACCTGGGGAGGAGGCCAACACAGAGCTTGTGGAATTCAGTAAGAACAAATGAAATGGTCTGCACCTTGGCAAGAACAACTGCTAGCATTGGTAAAGGCTGGGAAGTGACTGGATGACTTGTAGCCCAGCTGATAAGGATGTGGGTGTTATCATGGGTGCCAAAAGATGCCGGTAGATATGAAAGTTGTAAACAACCCAACAGTGCACCCTGATTGTGAATAAGGCAAACCCTCTACTTGACTATGTTGAGAAGGTCGTGGCTAGCAGATTGTGGGAAATTATGACCCTCTACTTGGTTACTGGGAAGGCCACGCTTGCAGTACTGTGTCCAGCTGCCCAGTTAGTAATAGGCTAAGGCAGGAGAAGTGTTAATGGGTAATTACCAATCATTAAAACAATGGCTTTTCTTTGTCTAAAATAACCCAGCTTTTAAAAACAACTGAAGGAGGAAATACAAGTGATTTTTATGCCATGTAATTTTAGTGATGTTACAGAACCGCCCGCTGTGCTTAGAAGAAATGCAGTGTTGCAAACGCTCAGGAATTTCTTTCTGAGGCCGAGACGTGCACCTGAGCCCAGCACCTGCTCCACACACTGCCCTTCCCACAGCCCGCAAATGCCAACTGTGATGCCATCGCTCCTCAGAGAATATTGGTTGTGACTGGCACTGAAACGCTTTATCCTGCTGCAGTGAGGATGCCTTCCTAAGTGGAGCCAGTGCAGGACTCTTCCATCATCTATCTTCAGGTGGTTTAGCTCAGTTTAGTAAGCTGAGTATTCAAAAGGACTTTGTCTTCAAAAGCTGTTCTCTGATTTTTCTTGGTTTTGCATCCTCTTCTCAAATACCTCTTTGCCTCAGGTATATCTGTAGTACTTTTCATCCCACTAATAAGGATGAGGGGACTTCTGACTGTGCCACTGGCACTTCAGAGCTGTCAGGCTTTTGAGGGGGAATGTGCAGCTGCCATCTCTACTACAGACCTCCCATGTGGCTGCAGGCAGCATAGCCAGCTGTAACACAGAGATTTCTGGAGTGGAGAAGCATTTGTTTTACCTCTTGGCCTGCCAGGGTAGGTGTGGACTCCCTCGGAAGGACTGTCAGGGTCTGCAGCTAGCAGCAAGCCTTGCAGCTTCCCAGAGTGCAGGGATGTGAGGAGGCTTTACCTATGGAAAGTGATTTTACAGGCACGGTTTATATTTAGCCAGCTTCTGTTTGTACAGCATTAAGTCACTGGAACAAGATAAGTTTATTGTCTCATTTCCACCGATGTGGCATCTTGCAGATAATGAAGTCAAATCCCCCAGCGCAGCTCTGATTTAACCCTCTGGCACCTTTAATCCTGCACTAGCTTGCAAAATTAAACAGGAAAGCAGGGACCCTTCATCTGCCTGTGACATGCCACTGGTGTGGGGAGAACAGGACTGTTGTGCAAGTCATGTGCAAGGCAGGGACATGCCGGTGCGATGAACACCTTACCCAGCTGAGAGCCAGAGTGACTCAGCTGTGCACTTTGCACGTCAGGCCTGCGCTACCAGCCTGCTCTGCATGCCTCTGAGTGATCGATCTTTGACTCCTCTGAGCTTTTATTGTATGTATGAAAGTCTTCATCTCTTAGATGTTGTTCTGCTCCAGACTAAAGATTTAATTCTTGTACAGAGTACCCACTGCCTTTTAATTATTCATTCCTTCAGATATGAAATAACCAATATAGAGGATCCTTTTATGGTTAGCTGGATTTAAGAGGTAGCAGCCCCTTGCAATTCTGATATTTAATGCATGAGCAGGGACCAAATCCCGCATTTGGGCCTCCTGGGATGGCGCATCAGCTGCTGCCCGTGGGCAGTGTAATGCACACATGCCCGAGGGGCAGCTTGTTCATTTTGTCCTGACCTGAAATGTTATAGCTGGAGTGAGTAGGTATGTGTAATGCTGCTCTAACCACAGCTATCTCAGAGCAGCCTCAGAAAGTGGCTTATGCATCCCTCTGGTTTTCTAACTTGCCTGCTAAAGGCAGGCAGCTACCTCTGTAGATCTGTGCCACGTTATGTGCTGTGAGATGGAAAGAACTATCAGAGAGGGGAAGAGGAGCAGATAACTGTGTACCAAGATTACAGACAAGATCAAAGGCTGCATGGGGAAATCGGCACTAACAAAACAGGGCTGTAGGAATGATAAATGCAAAGAAGGCAAGGAGGAAGGTTCTTGATCCTTACGTCTTCAGCCACTTGTGCAAAACAAGTTCTTCCATTTACATCAGTGGGAGTAGGATTGGCATGAGCAGCTAACAAAATGTGTCATGTAACCATTCTGAATCAATAATATGTATACTTTATTCTGTGGTTTATCACAGCATAGGTAGAGGTAAGGATTAGGAACAGCAGGGAGGGGGAAAACGAATTAACTCTTTAAGATAAGGACTTGCTGTTCTTTGAGCCTCACAAAGACACAGGAGAGAATGGAAAGCTGTTTTGTTAACATACATTATGCTTATTTGGCTCATATTGGGGTTCTGTGTCAACATCTTTAAATGCTTTTATGAAGCTCAAGCATCTCAAGTCTTTGTCAGTTATTTTTTCATAGACACATAATCAAAAGATTATTTCTCATCCTGAGACCTTACAAAGTGCTTTATGAAAGGTGGTGACATGGGCACATGGACATGAATTGTTTTCTTTGCTTCTCTCATGTTGGTGGCATAACTCAGCAGTCCTCTGCTCTAACTGCCAGACTACAAATCTTGCTGAAAATACCACCATTATATACAGCCATTGAGTCACTGAATGTTTGATTAGACATATCATAATTTTCTATCCTGTGTGAGAGCTCATGCTTTGTTTACGAAGTGTCTCCAGTCTGGACAGCAGCAAAAATCTGTGTGATGTATGTGTGACTCAGGAGACTAAATAAAATGGCTCAAGGGCTATTAAGACATACTTTTACATACAGTTTAAATAGAAATAAGCCAGTGCTGCTGCCAAGACAGGCAGAACTATAACACACCCTTTTCCCCCTTGGCTCCTACAGGCACAAGTATTTGTGTGGCTGTGCAGTGAATTGGATCAAGTGACCAAGTTAAAATAAACCCTTTTGTCCACCAGGATAATTTTAGCTGGCATGAATCCTACATCTGTTTTTCCGTAGAATCACAGAAGGATTTAGATCGGTCTTCCCTGTCTTCCACTTTGTGCAGGCCATTTGACTTTGTGAACTGCTGGAGAATATTAACCACATTTTTTGCTACCTGCAAGCTGTGGTTGCATGTGTAAGCTGTGAATCTGTGACAAAGGTAGGGAAAAACAGATGTGGCACTCTGTGTTGAGTTTAGCCATGTAGTATTAAAGGATGAACAAGAAGGCAAATTGTCATTTGGTTGGGTCTTTTCTTCCTGATGAGATACACGATTGGTATTGCAGACTTGCAGTTGTGAAATGAGATACTTATTGTGTGTTTGATGAAGCCTGATGTGGGCAGTTACTTCTCTGTTTCTGCATCTCTGCTTTTGATTGCTTCCCGGAATGAAGATTTGAATCCATCCACATTAACATTTCTAAGTTAAATAGTTTAATGTTTTAGCTACAACTGCTGTTTCCAAGACCAGGTAGTAATGAATGGCATGTGATTGAATTATAAACCCATTCAAATATTTTATTCATATGAAAAGCAGTGGATAAAACTTTGCTTTTAGAGGCTGTCTCCGATGACCTTCCCTGAGAATATCCCTCCCCTAGCGAATAAGCTCTGATCCAAGCTCTCCCCAGCCAGTATATTTACAGGCATAAGGGTGATGCTAAAATACAAGATGAACCAAGAGCAGACTTGACATCAGATTTTTCCCCTTTTGTTTGATGCAAGGACACAGTGGAGAGGCTAATGGGTGACAACCTAACTCACGAAATAAATGTTTCCTGATGCCCCAGCTCATTAAAACCAAAAGTTATTTTAACACTTCCTAGCCCATAGATGTTAATATTGAATATATATTGTTATTGTAATATAATGCAATACAGAAAATATAAAAATCACACATGGGCTTATAGTTACTTCTCTGCTGAAGCTGCCGGAATGTGTGAAAAGTTTGGCAGCTCCATGCTTACGTGCTGGCTGCAGGAGATCAGATAATAACTGATGTGGCTTAGAACTTGGTGGTACAAAGTTAACTTGCAACCTGTTTTAAATAATAAAGCTGCTAGGGTAAGCTTATATTAGTTCAGCATTTTGTATGATGTGGGTTTTAGAAGAAGCCTGGTTCTACAAGCTCTCGGATGGATTTACTGTACTGTGGGACTGCAGTGTTGTCCTTTGCCGCTTGTGTTATTAAGTTACTATGTTTATCACTGAAGATAATGAAAATGAACTCAAAATTGACCTTGTTTTGCAAAGCTTTTAGGAGGCAAACTCTTGGCTAGGGAAACCAGCCTCAACCTAGACTTAAGAGTATCTTATGAGTATCTATTTGAATGATTTTCTGGATAAATTAAAAGCCTAAGTTTGGGACACAAATTACTTTGGGAAATACATAAATTGAATGCATTTGGAGAAAAATCCCACTGTCTCTAATTGCTTTTTTTATGATGTGTCTTGGAGCATCAATAAATGTTTTTAAAAGTGACATTTTTATAAGGGTAGGGGTGAATTTTTCTGAAAGCATTAAGTAAATACCTCAGCATGTTTCAGAATGCAGCATAAAATACTAAGCTGGCAAAGGCATAAAAGATGATGGAAGTAATCCTATTAAAAAAACATGTCCAGAAAACACTGGCAGCTTGGTAAACAAATACCCAGTGAGTCATTTTAGCAGTTTGTTAAACAACAGGTATATTTATTGTTTGGGGTCCCAACACGCAGATGACCTGAAATACTACTTTGGGCTCCAGGGGTGCACCAGGATATCTCTCCTTTCCTACGAACACAACCAGTTTCCCTGTGGCTCCTTCTTATCTTGTTCTTTTCCTGCTTCTGTGCCAGTAGAGGACTCTAAGGTGTCCCTCTGCAAATGTGGCTGCAGGACTTGTACTCTATTCACAGTTTAAATATATTTCGCAACTAGGAGGATTAGATTTTGGGTTTTGTAATAAAAGTGTTACTTCTGATAGGTAGAGAGAATGAAGTGGTTAACAATTCAATGGATCTTTTAATTCCTTAAAAACCTCAGCTTACTTTGAATTAAAGAAATATCAGCAACACAGTATAACTTTAACTAAAACTTATGGTTTCCATAAATGGCAGTTGGATTGGATAGACCTTCTTTGGAGCTATGAAAATATCTGAGATGCTGACACTGATACAACGATAAAATCTTAGAGACTGATATTTGCTTGATAATGTGCATAAAGGCTTCCTTTTCTCTCTTTCTTGCTTTCACCCAGAATCCTTTTGGCATGGAAAGTGTTAGTTCCCATCACTTTGCAATTGCATGGCTTGTTCTGATGCATCACAGCCGCAAACTTTCTACAAGCTCTAAGCTTCTGATTAATCTTATTAAGGAGTCATGCCCAAATTATACAACCAGTCAGTGGTCCTTTTGGGAATCTTAAATAGTGTTTAGTGAGTTGAGGAATATATACTTACTGATGAGAATGGTGCCTTTCAAAGGAAGCGGCAGACATAGCTGTTTCCTAGTTGTTGAAAACATTTAACCTGAGAGCAGTTTAAAACATAATGCTGCTTCAGTGGATGCTTCTGTAGAGGAACCTTTCATGTCTCTGAATTATTAACAATGCTGGTCTGCTGTGCTTGCTTTTCTATCTTTTTTTCATATGTATGCAGAAAAAAAAGAAAGATAAACCGCTTGTGATTTGCATCTAGATTTTTAACACTCCCTTGAGTAACAGGCAATGATTTTTTTTTGACACAGTGGTGTAAAGGGACATTCCTACTGGAGGTCAAATTGTCAAACCTGGAGAAAGACCCAGAGAAGTAGTATGGCTATGAGGAACCACACAAACTCGTGAAAAGCCAGATGGAGTAATTTGCATTCAACTTTGAGGAAGAAACACAGGTTAAAGAGGGGAGGAATTTGGAGAGCACCACCAAGAGTCTGTGTGTACCTAGTGAGTCATAAGCTATCCTTGCAGTGCTTCCACCAACTGGTTTTGGGATTAGCCCAGGTCTTTGTAAACCCAGCCTTTTCTGATCTATTCTGAAGCATTGTATTTTTTGGTACTTGGTATGTTTAATAGTGCCGAAGACAAATAAAGAATAGGAAGGGAAAGCAACATAACAAAATCTAGAAAGACTATACATCCATCAGAAACTTCCTGGAAAAAGCGGCTTCTTGCCAGAAATGCTTGCATGCACATGAAAGCATAGATAGAGACTGACTGCAGAGAGAGCCATAGGAGGGGAAAGAAATGAAAAAACCTTCCTGAATTTTATTGTCTAGTGGTAGAATGGTGGAGCAGATGACAAGCTGGTGAATCTGCAGGATTTCTTTCTGCTATGCTACATCAATTTTTAATGGGAGAGAATGTACTTTTTGAGGAGAGAGAAGCGTGCAGGTTGCTTGTTTTTTTACTGACTTGATTCTAGAAGCAGAAGAGGGATGGATGGTGGGCTAATCTGTGGAACATGTGACTATATATCCCAGGAAATATTTAGAGAAAGAGATTCAACCCTAGAGAAATGCCTGTAAATAGCAAAGGCAGCTGAACTCCTTAGGGAAAGGATAAAATAATACCAGCCAGTAGTGTGGAAAAACTTTCCAAGCTGCAATTAAAAGAGCTTGAAAAGATTTACGAAGGCAGAAAAAAAGTAGCATCTTATCTACTGTTCATATTATAGACAGCAGCATGCAAACTATGAAGTAAAACCTCCAGTTTGCAGGCTGGGGTGAGGGAGGGAGGTCAGCACCACATGTGTCCCAGGCTGGCAGAAATCCCTGCAAGGCAGCACTGGTTGTCTGCAGGGTCTGAGGAACCCGGTTCTGGGCAGCTGTGGTGCTCTGACTATGGCATTGCTGCTCCTGGGGGTCCACCCTGCCACCCTGATGTTAGCTGGGATGTCCTGTCATGGCTTGGCCAGTGTGGTTGCACAGGTGTTTCAGCAAACAGGGACTGTTTTGACAGAACTAGGTTAGCAGTTAAATTTCTCTGCAGTTTTGAGAAGAATTGGCAAGAGGGTACAAATCTGGGACAATGATCTGGGACACTGGCAGCATTGATATGGAGCACAAGGGCATGTGTCAGTGAATGGGCACTCAGAGGACATGTGGATAGTTGAATTAGGCCTCACTGGGTCTGTAACTTCATAACAAAGAAGAAACTTCTTTTTCTGTCTAAAATGACCAAGTCGAGGATGGAAATTACCCATTTTCAGGGACTGATAATCCTGATAGTATTTGCACCACTGAATTTTCCCTGTTTTAAAGCAGGAATGACTATATGGTTTGGAGAGCTAGATGAAATACGTGATACCACTTCTGAACCTCTTGAGTGAAGATAACTGCAGACATTAACTTGCTTTCATGGATGTTTTGGTACAATTTGAAGCAAGAACTCTAAAGGCATCTATAGGGAAAGAAGCCTGAGTTGGTGGTTCCAAACTGAAGGTGAAAATTCAGGTGTGTCATACTGGCCATTAACCTCATTAATCCACATTACAACCTTAGAAACTGTAAGTTGTTAAACACATGTCTTCTCAGAAATATTTGGATTGCTGACAGTGCTCCTCGGCATGGAACAGTTCTGCTTCTCACTTCCATGTCTGTGGTCAATACAGGGTCTCAAGGCTGTAAGAAGCTGCTGACCAGGGAGGATGATTTGTAGTTTAAAGGCCTACAGTGTGAGAAGTTCCTACCCAGAAGCTGTGAGCAGTGGCAGATGCACTGAAAGAGTCCTTGGGAGTGCAGCACGGATGGCTTTATGGAAAAAGTGCTTGGATGGGCACCTTATGTGTAGGTCATGAGATGGGTAGTTGGAGCAGTTGGGGACTGAATTGCTTCCTCAGTGAGAACACAGAGTCCTTTTTGGTGACTGTGGGGTTCTTCTCTTTTGCTCCAGGTGCAGTTCCTAAAAAAGAAAGACCAGTTAAGAAACACCTTTTTTTTTTTTTTTTTTTTTTTCCCTCAGAAAAGAAGTGGCAATGAGATGCTTTGAATTTAAAGAGCACTCTCATATAGCACCACACCAGCAGAATTTATCAAAGTCAAATTCTTAGCTTGGTATTTGATAACTTCTCTGCCCAGGGCTTGTTCCAAAGTCCCAGGTTGCTTTTACAGGCCAAAGGCAGGTACATTGGCTAGTAGGTGCTGGCACTCCTGGAAACTGCAGGTTTCTTTAAAAGCAGTCAGTTGATATTGTAATATTTCCTTTTCAAAGCCGGTAAATACAATGGTGACCTTGTCTGTCAAGAGGTTACATTGTTGAGAAAAGCTTTAACAGCAGCATTTTCCATATCCTTACCTGTTCAGCAAACCTGCACATCAGTACAAGGTCTCATGACGCAGGAAGGGGAAAAAGCAAGATGTTCATATGGCCTTGCCAGCCCAGGGCAAAACAGGCAAAAATGGCATTTTTTGGTCTCCAAGATGCAATCAGGGGACAGGCTCAACTCAACAGATCTGCAAAGGGATGGAGAAATAAATCTCCAGAGGATGTTGGCATCAGTGAAACAGTGCACACTGTGTGGGTAAGAAAAAGTAACTGCTCTTTGCATTCTAGTCCACATCGAGTAGACTGTTTCTAGTCTAAAAATATTCTCTGCAGTGACCTGTCTGAGAATAATTTTGTTATCGCTTTCCTGATTTCAGTGCTGGCTTTTGATTTCCCAGAGAGATCTGGAGTCTGATGGATTAGGCCTGTTTCTGGGAGTAATTGTGGCAGTCTTGTCTCGGCAAGGAAGGGCCCCATATCTGGAATGTGCTTTCCTTGGCAAGCACCTGGTGGTGGCAACCCTCAGGGTGTGACAGGAGACCTATTTATGCATTTTTCTTCTCATGCTTACTGTAGGGGTTTTGCTGTGTGTGTCCAACTTCGGATGCCAGTACTTCCCTCCCACCCATGGGCTCAGTGATAGCTACACCCAGAATGACATACACTGCAGAAATTTTTAATTTTTCATTTTTTTAAATTTTTATTACATCAGCTTGGTTTAACAAAGCCAACTGTTTTATAAATAGGGTAATAAACTTTAAATTAATAAGTAATTTGCTAAAGTAGTTGACTTTAAGAAGGGGTGTTAACTTTTTACCAGTAGAAGTGAGTGAAAAGCTCTTGGAGCAGGTAGCCAAAAGGATTGTCTTATCCAGCTCCTTCTCCTCCCCACTTTTTTTTGTCTGGCTAAGATTGGAACTATCCAACATCACTCAAAGGAGACTGTAAATTGATGTCAAATAACAGTCATCTGCTGTGTGCAGCAGTGGAAGTCCTCCTGTAGCTTGGACCGAGTGGGCAATAGAAAAAAGAAAACCGAACCCAGACCTCTTGCCTTCCCATGAGCACATGGATTGTTCCATGAGCATGAAACTGCAAAGGTTTCTCACTTCCTCACTACCTCCCTGGGCCTTTTATCCAAAGAGATCTTTGGCTTCAGCCTTGGGATATGGCAGAGTGCCTTCAGCACAGGTTCTGTCTGGCTTGCCCCACAGCTGAGACTTGTCCACTGATAGAAGAACATACTGGAGGCCACTCAGTCTCACCAAGGTCTGTCTAGCCAAGTATGTCTACCTGACAGTAGCCAGAAGGAGGTTCCTAGTATAAGATCAGGGCAAGCAGTTTTCAGAATTTCCTCATCTAGTCTGTAGCCATTTGCAAACCTGGAACATCCAGAGCCAGAAGGGAGTTCACTGTAGTAAATAAACATGGGTGGATTTCCCTTCTGTTAATGTCCCTCCTCTTAAGATCTCGCTAAATGCATTGAATCCAGAGTCTGTCTGTGAGGCCTTCCACAACACAAATATGTTGTCTGTGAAGAGACAATTCCCTTAATTTTGTTTCTAAACCCGTGTCCTCATGTTTTCATTTGATGTTCCCTAGTTCTTTTCCAGGGAGTGACAACAACAAATTAATCTCTTTTGGTGCCACTCATGATGTTACAGACCCCACTCAAAGAGAAAAGAACCCCAAACCTGTCAAATTGTAAGTCTTCTTTTCTTCAGATCAAATAATCTTTCTCTTGCCACCTCTCTTATATCAAAAGATAAAGGAATTATTTGTCACAGTAAAAAATCCATCTGCCAGGTAGACAGTCACAAGAAATTAGCATAATATCTTCTGTTCTGGTAAAGCATAAAGGCAGAGCAAAGGTTGGTATCACCTGCTGCTTTTTTTCCCATCAGCTCTTCCTAGTCAGATACAAACCAGCAAGCACTTGGCCAAACCCATTGCAAGGTGGAGATCTTGTTAGGAAACATGCCAGGACCAGCGCTGCCTCCTAGTTGTAGGTGGATATTGGCAAGAAGTTCAATGCAGAGTAACCAGAAGGGATTTTGGAAATATGCAACACCTTCTTCTTCTTGCGCTCTCACAGTGAAGTATTCAGCAGCATTTATGCTTTGTCCTTGAAAAAACTAAGACTAATGCTTACATTAGTGCCTGTGCAAAGAGAGAGCCTATCTCCTAAAACCATGCACCGCAATGACTTCACAGATTTCCTCCACTGGTTTCCAGGAGCTCCTCAGAAATGTGTATTTCATCAGAGCTTAGCTGGGGCAGCTCTGGATCCTTTTTTTGCTAGTGATTGGTCCTCCAGTGTGCCAGGCATGGTACGAAGTCAGGGTACAGTCCCTTTCCTGGAATGCCTGCAGTCTGTTTCAGATTGGAAAAGTGTTTAGCAGTAGTGCATCTCTATTTCTATGCCAGAGGTAAAAAATGCATTAGTGCTCCTCCTAGTGTGTGGGGATGTACATCCACTGACTTTTGGAAGTAATCTGGACTGCAGGTTAGCTCTTGTTGTGCTCTCAGTTATTAAAAATAGATGGATCCTGAGAAATTATGAGATTTGACCAGAGCAGGCAAGTCTCAGGGATACCAGCTCAGCACTGATTAGCCCATATCTGTACTTAAGAACAAACTGTTAGTACAAGATATGAGTGGAGCAACTGCATTTAGAAACATGTTTCCAGGGAAACACTAGTTTCTGTGGAAGACAACCCTGAGACATGAAATTTTATGTGACTCTTGGGACAAATGTAAGTTTGAGGACTTTTCCTCCCCCCCCTTACTTTTTATAGCAAGTACATTCTGCTCCAGATTTATTCGCTTCAGACCTGTATAAAACCTATTTTAACTGTGGAGTCCAGTATCTCGGTGGATTTCATTAAGAAAAGGGCCCACACAAGCTGCAGTTTAAAAATCTGTCACTTGCATAGCAACTGAAATGAAATCAGCACTTTCTAAGCATATCCTTAAAAACCGTGGAGAGTGGGATTTCAAGAGCAAGGCTCAAGTTGTGACTTGGCTTCCTGTGTGACATGAGACCAGCCAATTAACTTGTTTGTAAAACCAATGTAATAAGAATTTCTTACCTTTAAAATCAAATTTCAAGGATCAATTTATTAAACTTCTAGAAATCCAGAGGAAAAGGGACAGTTTATATATTGGCCAAAAGTTTTTCCTTTGACTGTCTCTTCCTCCTGAAACCAGACAGTTTCATCTCTTAACCCCCAGCAGCTCCCTTGCCAGGCCAGTTCTCTAGAAGACCATTGGCTCTGGCTTAGTGAGCAGTTTATGTTCTTTACCAGGGGTTTTCTGTTGAAAGCACAAATACTATGAACCTGTGTAAGTACCTTTTGTCATTATTTTGTGAATTTTGAATTACTTATTGAGAAACTCGGAATTGCTTCTTGCCTTGACATTGTCTGTGACAAAAATGTGTCCTTCATTGTGTAGGCATTCTTCTATTGTATCTTTTAATTTTTTGGTTTTTGATGGATAGCATGGAGTGGAAGTATATAAGCGGAAGGAATTATATAACTAAGTTTTTAATCCTATATGCAGTGGACACAGAAGTAAATCAGTCAGGCAGAGACATGTGAGCCAATACTGGCATTTGTAAAATGTCAGCATTTATCTCCAGTTTTAGGTTTCTGGCCAAGGTAGGAGAGGGCAGATAAAGTTTGTCTCGGGAGTTTGGAAGGCCCATGGTCCTCACTTCTCATCTGTTAATGTCAAAGAGTCTTTGTTTGCTCACACGTGTGAGGTTTAATGCCACCCTCTGTAAAACAGCCATAAAATTAAACCTTTTCAGTGCTGAAAGAACAGAGTAACTATTATTTATGTCATAATAAAAGGGAGTATGGATTAAATCTGTTTGTTTTAGCAGACAAATAAACACTAAATCGTGATGCCTATCTTTAGCTGTGGGCACTGTCGAGGAAGAGTCTCTGCAGGACATGGCAGTGCCTGGAGCACTGCAGGGTGTGAGATGAGTGGGGGATGAAGGCTTTCCAGACCTTAGATGTGTGCAGCATGTTGTGGTGTCACAGCATCAAATCCTGATTAAATTATGTGCTTAGGGATTTCAGACACGGTTTTCCTACTAAATTGCCACCCACATGTTTCATCTGGCATGGAACTGTAAGTAATTACATTGCTGTCCTCGTTCCATACTTGCTTTCTTTGCTTTTATCACCTGCTGATCTCCAGCATAGCGGGAAAAGTCCTTTCCTGACGGCCTGTCTCCAGTCAGATGGTTCCCACCTACTCTGTGCACACCACAGAACGTGAACACGAAGAGCGTGCATGTTACTGGTATTGCTATTGCTGACCATTCGAAAACAAACAAAAAGTGAAATAACTGGTCTGGCAGCCAGACACAGCTGTAGTCACTAGTGTGAGCTGACTGGCAGTAAAGCTACATGGAGTGAAGTTATTTTTCAATCAAGTTAGGCTTTGCCATACTAATCCACTGAAACTGCAAAGGCTGTTTTCAGTAAACTCGTCACTTTATTAAATGGGAGCTAAAGCCAAAGGAAATCCACTTAAGAAGGAAAAGTTAAACAATATAATTCTGCAGCTGTAGAAATAAATTGAAATAGAGAAGGTGTATTTTCAAAGCCATTCTAATGCTAAATTACAGTCGTTATTATTAATGGAGAAATAAACTAAAAGATAATAATGAAAAGTTCCATTCCTCTCTTCCAAGGGAAGTTACACCAAACAAAATTCCCATCCTGCCTTTTCCTGTGACTTGCCAATGAGTGTAGCATTGGTGAGCAAGGGAAGAATGGTCTGCTGATGAAGTTCAGTTGTTTTTTTTTCCCCCCCTCAGTTCCTTCCAGTATCATAGGGTTAGTAGGCTAAAGGTGTGGCTGCCTTTACAACTTCCCTGCACTGGGATTGAATTTTACACAGGTGCAAACAAGACTTAGGACAAGAGTGGGACATGGTTGTGTCAAGTCCTGTAGGCATTAATTTCTTGGGTAAATGATGTTATCATTCAGCAGTTGTGATGTTGTTAGACAGATGCATCACAGAATTCATCTTAGGAGTTGCTTATTTTCTAAATATTAGGGCCTGACTGTGCAGTTGTCACAGAAATCCCTGACTGCCTTTGAGGTCAGTGCTCATGAGTTTAATTTGAGGTCAGTGTTCATGGGTTTAATTTCAAGATCTTTTCAAAGCATGAATGACTCTACTGTTAAAAATGAGAAGCATGGGGATCATGGAAATTTGCCCAAGGCCTGAAAGGTATTCCTTCAGTCAATTAAAACTTTGACCCTTCTCCTCTCCATCTTCTACACACTATTTTAAATAAAGGTCATATGCTGGTATCCATCACCTTCCTAGCAATATGTTGTAGTGGAGTCTAAATGCTGTCTAGCATTGAGAGTCCTTTTATTTTTGTTAATGATACCTCAGTTTCAAAGTAGCATCTTTTGCTTATAGCCCTGCTGTGCCCCTGCTGCCATGCAGAAGGCTGCAATCAGGTAGCTGTGCTCCCGATTATTGTTTTTTTTCTCTATGAAGATTTCATTCTGTTTCTGATCCTGAGGGGATCAGACTGTATGATCATGTTTCAATCATGATTACTCAATTCTCTGGCCTGACTTTTCTCATACCCTGTGTGCTGCGAGTGTTTTGATGAAGCTTGGTGCCATGCACACTTCAAGCATGCCAGAGTCCTTGAAATACTTAATAATGTCTTTCCCTGACCCCAAAATGACAGACACTGGGGATATATGGCTCGTGAAACCACTGAGTCAGGTGTCATATCCCATAAATGTTTGGTTTGCCTTAGGTCATTTCATACAGCTCTAAAGAGTACAAAGTCTTTGCAAGAGGTGTCTCACCTTAGCCTGGCTGTCAAAACAAAGCAGTTGGTGAGTGGTGTGAGCAAGTCAAGGCACTGAATACTGGGCAGGACCTTAACATCTGTGAGAGCTCCTCAGCTTAAAGTCTCTAGGTCTTAGCATTGGCATGACCTTAGTGAGAAGAATGTCCCTCCTTCCTCTGCCACCCAAAATTCAACATCCATGGTTGTACTAGCTCAGCTGATCTCAAAGTTGTGGATGAGGTATTGCTGACATCAGAGGCGGTGAACAGGGTGATGTTCCTGGCACTTCTGGCATCTTTTCCTATATTACTGGATTGTCCAGCTGAGTTGCTGTAAGGAACTGGAGTATGTAGACCTGGAAGCAGCAGTGTCCTTGCTGTCCTCTTCTGTTGCTCATCCACCCACCTCATACCATGCAGATGAAGAAAAATGGAGGCCAAATAGTGATTTTTCTGTTAGAGGGCATGCACATTCTGGCTCTGTAAGTACTTGCAGGCCTAAGAAAGGTGGATGTGTCATCTCTTAACCATATCCAGTACACGCCAGTGGTCCTCAGTGGTGAAATTGGCAGGTGTGGCCATGTCAGTGAGAAAAAGAGGCAGAACAGGAGCTGACTGATTAGAGCTCTTCTGACTCCTACAGAAATAGGAATGCTGTCAGTCCTCATGCTCTGCATTATTCCCATTGCACAATGTTCATGGTTTGATGTGGCAAATGAATAAAAAATGTGAGGAACACACATTAACCAGAATCCTGCCAGTTGGCCTTTAGGTGAGAGGTGCAAGGCGGTGTGGAAGCAACACAGGGCAGGGAGACCAAGCTAATCTAATAGTGTTTAGACATACGAGGGCACTTGGGCTAAGGGTTGTTGTACACAGTAGGCCAGCTCTGCTGCCCAAAGGCTTTTTGATACCCTTCCTTGTCTTGGCCAATGTGTTTGCTAAGACTTTTAGTGGCAGTGCATATCTCTACTAGGTTAAAGGGCATGTTAAACTATGCTTCTGCATGGTACAACTCTGAAGTTCCACCACGCAGGCTGCAGCAACTGAATGGTTTCTTCTCTTCATCTCTCTAATAGTCCTGGGGAGTGGCCAAGAGCATCAGGAAGCTGAGTAAAAATAAATTTAATTGGCATTAAAAGAAAAATAAATGTAGAGAACTGATTCAAAGGGCTGTAGAAGCCAGACCCTCTGACAGAAGCTCCCTCTCTTTCCAAAGTGCCTTGATTCCTCTTGTGCTGTGGACTATGACATATGTTTGAAGGTCCACCTTTATCTGGAATGTCTGATTACCATTCTTCTGAGTACAAGCTAAGATAGCAAATAAAATGGTTTACGTCCCATTTAAGAAGTGTATCTCTTAATTCCATCTCAGGAGGGATCATTATGCATGTTAAGCACAGTTCAGAGCAACAGAATACGTGTTCTTTCCATGAGCTTTTTCTTTTTTTTTTTAACTTGCCTTTTGGAAAGATGTGATGCAATATGAGCTCCATTGAATGCCTTAAAGGAAGGGCTTGTTGCTTGCATGATAATTGGTCCCTGAAGTTTTTGGTCCAATTTTATCCTTTGTAATGGGAGACAATGGTATGTCTTGTCCCCAAGGATGTGAGGTTCATAGAGCTCATCGTGTGGAAGATGCTATGCAAAGACAGGGTACACATCTGTAGTAACAGGTTTTTGCTTGACAGAGGACTGGCTTGCTATGAGTAATGCTGTACATCAGGAATGTCACTCTGCTAAGTTTTGTTTCTGGAAATCTCCACAAATAACACAAATATTTGCCTGGCACTTAAGTCCAAATTCCTTTATGCTTGCTTTTTCTTCTGGGTGGATATTCCCTGTGGTCATGAAGGAGAAAGAGGGAGAGATTCATGGTTCCTGCAATGATCTAATTTGAATTTTGCAAAAGAATTGCAAAAAATAGACAACTAGAAAGGTGGTTCTTGTGCTTGAAGTTACAGATTAAGTATTAAATGACCAAGTCAGGACACATGGCAATGCCAGTGTAGAAGATTCATGCAGTGTTTACAGCATGTTGTGTTCTGGCCTTTTGATGGCATTGATTTAATGCCATAAAATGGTACTGTGTTAACACTGGATTCCAAGAAGAAGAGAACCTGTATGTACATTTCTTTTGCTGGACTCTGCTTTCAGGCGTACAGCTAAAACTGTATAGCTCCATCAAAAGCTTCAGTCAGTCACTTGAGGGCCACATTGCCACACTGACTTCAGGAAGAACTGGGATTCTGAGTGTTACAGCAGACCTCAATCCAAGCCCAAATCGAGTCCAAGTTTTTGTCTGACACCTTCTACTTTTGATTAACTGGTAGGCTTGTGCCAGTGCTATTTTTGAAGACTCTTTACATGTTATAGCCTGTTTTCAAAGCCTGTCGTAGCAAAAAAAAGACTGCTCTTGACTTCAGAAAAAGAACTTCTCTGCTAACATTTGGCAGCTGGATAGCATCACCCAGAATAGTGCCCTGGACTTCCAACTCGTGGTTCCCTGTGCTACCTGAAGCAGTACTCACCAGCATGCAGAGGGGACTGGGCGTTCTGCTGTGCTGCCCACGAAGCCTGTGTTATGGTTGGAGGGGGCTGACTTAGGGTCAGAGTCTCATGGGAGAGGCTACTCGGTTGACTTAGCTGAGCACTCAGAAGTGTGCCATCTTTCATCTGCCTGTAACTTCTTTTGTGGTGTTTCCAGAAAAGCAGACGTGACGCTCTTGAAGCATACCTCCTACTAGAGTGTCATTTAAAACACATGGCAACTCCTCAGGGGTACCCACTGGTCCCTGCTAGGCATTTTATAATGCATCTGAAAAAGCACTTCTACTGTAGTTCAGCTTTTTAGCAATTTTCCTGTAATTTTGGCAGCTTATGCTTTGCCTTAATGCATTTCAAAAAGGCAGTTGCCTTGCTCTGTGGCACAGCATGTTGTGGCATAGCTCCCACTTTTGCATTGTGTCTTTGGTTTTGTTTTATTCTCCATACCTCCAAGAATGGTCTCATACTTTCTATTTCAGATCACCTGTCTGGCCCACAATGGAAAAAGCACCTGCTTGTTCCTCCAAAGCCACAGCAGTTTGTTCTAATTAATATTAATCTCCATAAATTAATGTCTTCCATCTTTTGCTCTTAGAGTTGCATGTATTTCTGTATGCTTCTAGTATTCATCTGACTACCATGGTCCTCATGCTATTGCTTCTATGCTGCTTAGTGGCTTTGATAAGAGACATCAAAGGGGTGGATAAATGGGAGAGAGGCAGATCACAGCTTGCTTCTGTATATTTTTCACTAGGGAGACCCATCTGAGGTGTCTTCCACTCGAGCATATCAGAGGTTTTGGTGGTCCATGCAGGAGGTTGCTCTTTCTGACTTTTAATACAGTTTTAAAACTGCACGTGTGTAAGTTTTATTTCTGAAACTCTGTGAATCTCAGAAAGCTTTGTAAGCATTTCTTGGTTTGTATTAGACACTGGCTTGGTAATGACCCAGAGTTATTGGGGACAATGGGGGATGTAGGAAAGAGAAATCCATAAGCCACAGGCACCCCAAAAGGCAATTCTTTGTGATTTCATGGCTTCTGTAAGGTAGTTCTGTATCACACCATGCTTGTTGTTGCCTTTCCTTACCTGATTTTAGAAAATGAAACTACTGCCTTCTAAGTATATGTTTCCCCCAGGTAAGGGTAAATTCTGCATAAGAGTATACATCTCTGGCAGTTGTGTGCTCAGCCCTTCTGCACCATCCTGTAGTTCTTTGAAGGTCTCCGGCTTACAGATGGTGAGAGTTCAAAACGTTGTGTTTAAGACTGACTCCTTCAAAGATGCTCAGGAAGCAGCCCAGGACTTCTGTTGGAAGTGGGTGTGTTGCTGATCTCCTGCACCTGCATTTTCTGCCTTCTACTCAAAAATTCAGTTATGACACTTTCAAATGCATCAAAGTACAGTCAACCACCAACCCATGAACATTAACTGATGAATATAGGAAGCAGTAGGAATCTGGGCACACAGTAGTTCTCATCTGATTCTGAATGCCCAGAAATAACCCTGACACAGTGTGGGTTTTGTTGGGCTTCTTTGCTTATCTCAAATTATTCAGGCTTCAGCACTTTTGTCAGAACCGATGTAAAGCAGAATATCTTGTTGCATTTCAGCTTTTTATGTCTCAACAAAATTAATCAAGGTTGTTTTTTTCTCTCTGGAAGGAAAAAAAACATAAACAGTAAGGAATGTTTCATGGTCCAGGCTTTCTAGGTCTGCCACAACAAATAAGGGTAAATGCAGAGCAGAGGAGATGAAATGGACCGGACTTTGTGACTAGCCCTTACTCGGTTGAGGTAGGATGGCTTCTAGAAGCTGTTCTCTTCCTCAATGCTACGAGATGAGCATGGAGATCATCAGTTAGGAGTGATATTTAGATATTGGTGCAGATTCAGTATAGGGGCATTCTCCACATCAGCAGGAGGAAAGGGGCTGTGCTAAGTGGTGTTGGTGTGAAGTTAATTCCAGATCTGTTCCCCTAACTAGTGAGCAGACAGGGCTAACCAGTACCTGGCTCGATGCACTGACTGCAATTACGATATTTTCAGAAGAGCATTACTGATTTTGGTTTTGAGCAAGTGAAGAGAACCAGCCCTGATTCACTCAAGCAGGTACAAAAGGTGCAACAAGAGGTTGAAGCATTGCCCTTTGAAGAGAAGTTCAGCACTCTGGCAACAGCAAGGGATGGACGTTTGCCTGCTGCAGAGCTGGGGACCTAAATACCCCCAAGAAATATTGGCAGTCCCAGGAGGTGAACCGTTTCTAGAAATGAGTATTAGTGCAGCAAGCACCAGAACACACTGAACCCTGGTTCAGGAGCAACTCTTGAGGTGTTGTAAATGTGCATTGCTTCTAATAGCCATTGCTGGTAATCAAAGGAGGTACTACGCTCCTTGTACAGCATGTCATACACCACAGGAGGTGGTGTGCACAGTCTGAAAACCCCTTGCTGCATCAACACTTAAATCACTTGTTAGATCAATTCCAAAGTAATTTAATTACCACTAATTACTACTTTGTCAGGTCCAGTAACATTCCCAGTAAACACTCATGTTTGTTCCATTCAGTGCTCAGAACAGAACTCTATTTCTCTTGTAGAAAACTGTCGAGTTTTGTTGCATAAGAAAATTCCTGGTATGTAAACGACAAATCTGGTTAATCTGTTCAATAACATTTTCCATGTGTATCAAAAGTCATGAGAACAAAGATATTTATTTTGTGATTGAAGGGTACAGGGAGGAGAATCTTTGCCATCTGCCAGTACCAAATTACTTTTCAAGAGGGGAAAAATAAATCCCTCTCATTGGAAGCTATTTTGATCAGCTCTAATAGTAATATTTTATGCAGGGTTTATCTTCCAGAGCCCCGTTGAATTTACAAGTAAATTCATTTTTCTAATGCTTTGGTAAGAGGAACATCTGTCTCTGGCATTGTGAGGATTTGAAGCACTAAGAGCTTTTTTTTTTTAGAAATCTCATATTCATGCTTCAATATTTGTCTGGTGTATGTAATCCTAATATACCAATTGCAGCGGTAAATATTTTGCTATAACCAGAGACTGAAGTCCAACAGAAACCTGTTTAGCTGCAGCTAAAGAAAATGTAACGTCCCTGATCCTGCAATGTTTGTGTTCTGCAGCACCAACCTGAGTTTTAAAGAATTTTGAACCAGTAAGAGTCAGACTCTGCAATTTTGATGGAATGAAAAAGCCTCCAGCTTTCAACACCTGCCATAGAAATTTAATAAGGACCCTAATAAATGGGTCAGTTTCAACAAACAATTAACTTAACAACTTCATCTGGAAGTCTTACAGGGCCTGTTTCATAGGAGGTAACTTGAGAGCAGTCTCATGTTATATAGTGTAGTTAATGTTTCCTTTAGAAAACCAGAGTTTTTTAAGATTTAATATTTCATGTGCTCTAAATTACATCAAATTGGCATTTGGTACACAACAAAGCCTTCAACTCCTGTATAGATCAAAAAGAAAATTTATATTAATCTTCTAAGCTGTTTGGGAGTTTCTTAAACACAAGGAAAATATACAATTCCCATGAATTCAGAAGCTTATAAAATTACTTTTATGGACATTTTGGATAAAATTATTCCTTATACTTTGATTATTGGCATTAAAATTCACACTTCTACAAATTTGGAGATTTTCTTGTAGTTGCTGAGGACTCACTGCACAGTGTAGCTGGCCTACACTATACAGACATGGGAGGAATGTGCTTTCCTACGTGTTGTCTTATGATGTGAGCTATTTTTTCAGCCTCTTGCAAAAATATGTAACAGAGATTCAGTCTCTGAGGGTTCATAGTTCAGTGTGTTTAATCTGACTCTGTGTTGAGATGAAGCAAAAGTAGAAAATTTAATTGCACTTTTCCCTGCCCTACTTTACACATTTCATCTTAAACTTGCCATTTATTTTGCTGTTGGTTGCTATTCCTCACCCACTCACCCGTTCTCATCTCTCTTTTTTTTTGTTTGTTTTTTTGTTTCATTTTATTTGTCTGGGTTTTGTTCTGTTTGGGTTTTTTTTTTTGTTAATAACTCATTCCTAATCACCCTTCTCATGTCCAATGTGTTTCTTGCATGTGCCCTGTCTTTTGTCTTTGAGTCTGAACTTTGTCCCACATGTTGTGTTTGAACAGTAAAAAGTCTTCTGGGCAAGGATCTGTGATTCCTTACAGCCGTTGGTATCCTGTATCTAACATCAACATCCTGTATCTAACATCTGACCGCTTATTGTAACTAATGGCATGGCCTTTATTTGCACATGTGGCATATGCAACTACTTGCTTCTTTATAGGGAAAGAAAAAAATAAAAAAAGGTAGACTAGCATGCTAGGATTCATGTATCCCAGCTGCATTGCATACAGAACCTTGTTGAAGCAGATCTAAGTCAGACATCACCCTTTTTTTTCCTAGTTTGACACCAAAATTCAATCTGGCTATTCAGAGCCATCAGTCTGGGTCTATGCAAAGATAAAACCACGTAATAAAAACAAAAACCTAAGAAGTTCTCTTTAGCTAATGGTGTTGCTGGCAACCTTGTAATGATCTGTAAAAAACAACATGGGCTTTCATGCCTGGGAACACACTGGTCAGTGTTTGAGACAAGGTAGTAAAAGCTTGGAACATTGTGAGCAGCAAATGAGCAATTTTAGGTAAAATCCATTTTCTAATATGTCAGTCTGGCTTCCTTCAGGAGCATTAAGTTGGAAGAAAACAGTATTCAAACTCGAGAGCATGTTCACTAGTAATCAGAAATACTTAGGGTAAGCCACAGTGTAGGAGCACAGTGAAGTCCACTTCAAAGCCCAGTTCTCTTTTTATTTAGTGGTGTGGAGTTTGGGTCAAAAGAAGGTTGTTCCATGTGTGTTCATTAGAGACTGATTGATTGCTTGGTGCCATTTTTCCCTGATGTAAAATTTTGGCAGATGCTTGAATACCTCCAGAGCCATACAGGTTATGAACTGGTTCTGTGCTGGCCACAGGAGAACCTGAAAAAGAAAATGCTTTGACTGCCCTTGGCTTGAGAGGCAACAGCTTGCCAGGAGAATCCAAAGTGAATATGGGATCGTTCTCCTGGCAAGCTATTGCTTCTGAAGCCAAGGGGAGTCAAAGCACCCTTTTTCACAGTTAGGTGGCCAAACACCACCATTTCTGTCTTGAAAACTTGTTAATAGTAACTGTATCTTATCTATCAAGACTGTAACCTGTGGTAGAGGCAAGTAAGCTGGCTTTTGTGTGCATTATAGGACTAGTAGTTAACAAGACGTCTTGAAGGTAAGTTGCAAGTGGATCTAAAAGCCAGCTTGGCCTGTTGTGAAGGTTTTAACGTCATCTGCTGATGATATCCTGGATGAAATGCTAATAGCTTTGGAAACAAATTGAAGTGACCTTCTGCTTTGCTTGGAGAGTAATATCCATACATGCAAATCAAGCAGTTTTGTAAGCTATGTAATTACATGCTGACAAGTGTTCCACTCAAATCGGTTTCCACGTTTCATAGTTGCTTCATGAGCCCAGCCCTGTGATGGTGTGCCTCACAGGATTATTTATAACTGGTTCTACCACAACAGAATAAATAGTATTTAAAAGCAAATCAATATTTGCTATCTCCAATTTGCTGTTGAATGTAGAGGCTGTTATGGGATTGGCTTCTTGTGGGTATTGCAACAGTAGTGACCTTTGAGGAGATTTGAAGGAGGAAGAAATGGCATTAGCACTAAATGCCTGAGGAATTTCCAGGCTGGCAGGGAAGGGAATAGTGCCACCGAAGGAAGAAGCCGAACTCTTTTGACCCTAACAGCATAACCTTGAATTTGCCCAAGTAATTTTTGAATCAGTTTAGTTTTACTCTGTGTCAGATTAGTTGCCTTTGCTGTAAGATTTGACTAGTGAGAATATATATCTTTGTAAATATTTATCTGAACGCTGACTGGGAGGCAGATACTGTGGCTGAGCCAGCTTCTGCCAAACTATGCTGTCCTCTAGTTGTGGGGCAGAAGTCTGTGGATTACACAACAGGCTTGTCATCGTACACCTTTTCCTTCTCTAGGGATTTCTTCCCCTCTAAATTGTTGCAGCTGATACCTGTCAGTGCATTACTTGTGCACCCTGATATAAATACCGTGCCCCGGCAACATCGTAGACCCAGCTATGAAAGCATGTTGAGCTTATTGGAAGAGTATGGAATAAGCATCTGTGTTGTGGTCAAAATTTCTCTTTATAATTTCTTTCTTATGCCAAGGTCTGACAGAGGTGAACCAAAATGGTGATTCCCTGGCTTTTTACTACCTCCCAGCACTGCATCTTTGAATCCAACCCACACAGCAGGCATCTTTCTTTTCCAGCATAGGATTTGTGTGCAGGCTAGCCATGTGGTGTGTGTAATTATTATTTTATAATGGTGTTATTGCTCTCCAGCTGCCCAGTAAACCTGGTGCAGTTTCAGTAAACTATATACATAAGCATAGGAACTTCAGTCTTGAATGATTTTCTTCACTTTTGTACCATAGTAGGTGTGAAAGAGAAAAAAAGATTCCATTCAATTTATAGAATCTGTATAAAGTTTATAGAGTCTCTACAATTGTATCAGATGGAAAGGCTGTAGGGATGAGGGGCTATACCAAAACTGGGAGGTCCACAAAGCGAGAGAATAACAGTTAAAGGCACAGTAAATACCTCTGCTGAGCTTTCCCCATTAACTCCACCATCGAGCATATGGTCTGCATTAGGGGGCTGTCTGCCTTTGGGATTTTATAAACACGTTTCCTCTCCTTTCCTCTTCCCTGTATGGTTTCTACTGCTTTAGACTGTTACAGAATCCAGTAGTGTCCATTCTGGGGTCATCAATCTTACTGGAGAGAGGCTGTTTGCTATAGAAACATTCACTGATGGGTGTCAGAAACCTCTGTGTGTATGCAAGGGTTTTCTTGAATGTGCCTGGGTTCTTTTTTTTTTTGGTGTGTGAGCTTCCTGAAGCAGTAATAGCAGCTTGGCCTGCCCATCCTTTCAGGCATACGTACAACTCTAATTTGCATTGGTGGCAGAACTTGTGCAGTAAAATCAGGAGCCAATGTGTGCTCAGATTTATGGATGATCTGTAAATAAGCACAACCCTCCTTTGAATCCTTATTTACCCTGAAAATGGAAGTTGCCACTGTGACTGGTGAAAAACAGGACACAAAACCAAGGAACCAAGGCTCTAATGAAATCACAAAGCCTTAATTTTGCTCCTGTGTGCCCGTCTGTGTTTCCTCTTTGATTTTGGTTGACATTGGAAGTCTGCATAACCAGACTGATTGGTGAGGTCGTCCTGGCCTCCCTGAAATCTGGCACTCCCTGTCCAAGCATTCCTGCACAAAGAGGTGGCCCTGTTGCCTGCTGTTAGCTCCTGCACCCACTCTGCCTTCCCCTTTGCACCATGTATTTGAACAAAAAGAAGTCTATCTGGGAACAGATCTGGCATAACATTAACCTCCACCCACCCTCCAAAGTTAATTTTAATGTAATTGTGGAAGTTACACCCTAAGTGACACGCAGCACTTGCACTGCTCAGAAGTGGATGTGTGAGTGCATGGAAAGCCAGTTCTGGGGTCAAGGTGCTGAAGGAAGGGAAGTCCAAGGAAGATGTGACATGTCTCAGTTTATTGTGCTTTGAGATTTGGAGGTGGTAAATGCTGTGGGTTTTTTACAGATATTCTGGAGCCCCAATGTAATTTACAGTTTCACTTGTAGAGAGCTGTTTCAAATCTGTGCACATTCTTCTAAGATATTTTAAAAGCGAGGCCAACAGCAATAATTAGTTTGGCATTTTCCATGTTTTCTAAAGCACTTAAGGGGTAATGACTTTTTTTAACCAATCTTACATAAAATCAGGTTTTACAGGAATAAGAGGACTTAAAAGGCCTGCTGGCCATCAGTGACAGATGTAATTCATGCTGAAAGCTCTAGTCCAATACATCAAAATAAGGAAAACAATTATACATATGATTAGAGGCTGCTGACCCTTCAGTTAAAATGATCAAAAAGAACAATATTAAAATTTGATTTACAGAAGCTACTACTTAGCCTATAATTAGTCTGACCAATAAAAACAAACCAGACTTTTACAGAATGTGATTTCCCAGTAGATAGGTTAGCTATTTTTGTAGGGCTGAAGAAACACAAAACGGTTTTAAAATATATTTTATATGCTCCATGAGTAAATTGAAATACAGCATATAACTAGTTTTAATGTTTTTTGTTCATAAATTGCCAGATTTCCTTAATTCAAGTGAAACTTGAGAACCACTTGAGAATAATTGTCTCTGAAATGAAATACTGCTTTGTCAGTCGGCTTCATTTATATTAAATATATGTTTTACTTTTTTATATTGGAAGGCAAATGAAAGTTGGTCAGTAATATGATTCCCCCTACACTTTTGCTGTAGCTCACTATGGAAATGGATTCAGGAAATGGGAGATGTGATTAAAAACTCTTCAGCTGGCCCAAGAACTATTTGTACAGCACCTACCGTACAGCACTTCTGGCAAGGAACAAGCGCTCCTCGTCTTATTGCAATATAAATAAAATGGTTCTTCAATGCAGAGACTTGGAATTTTGATTTTAAATGCACTAGTTAGAAGATTGAGAAGTTGAGATTTGATGAGGCTTTTCCATTCGTAAGAATGAAGAGAAAATTGTTGCGTTGGCTAATGTGGTCATGTTTCCTGGTGCAGGCAAGTAAGTACGTTGGAATCCACCCAGCCCAATTTACATGAGGGTGTTGCAATAATCCTATAAATTGACATAGAAGGGTCAAGCTACCTACTCAGAGGCTAACATCACCAGAGAGCTGTGCACAATACAGAAATGCTTACCTCTTAAAAGCTGCATTGAAAATTGCCAAACTAAGAGAGATTGCTTCCAATGCCCTTTAGAATGCACCTACAAGTGTATAGCTCACGTCTGAGCAAAGAAATTGAATAAAATGCCGTAGCTCAACCTTATATCTCCTCATTTGGATTATATTTGTTTTATTCACATGAATTCTGACTTTTTGTGCATCAGTTTTTCAAATTTCCTGCCAGCCTTCCCCCTTCTGGAAACTTAAGTGCTGTTTTTTGTTTCTGGTATTTCTAGTGGAACGGGAAAATGTACAGAAGAGGACCTTTACCAGATGGATAAACCTACATTTGGGAAAGGTAAGACTGACAAACAGTCTTGATATTGAGATACAAGGACACAACCATAGACAGATTACATTTAATTCCTTTTAAAGTAGTTAAAATTTGGAAACAAAGTTGACTGCTGTGCATATGGGGACATTTGGAGGAGAATGAGGGGAAGCTGAAAGTGTGTTTCTGGGCAAATGAAAGTTGCTTTTTAGGCATAAAAAATGCTTGGCTACTTTTAGTTCTTCTCAGGTGCATTTATGTCTTAAATGCTGCAGACTTACCATGAGGCTAGAATTTTCCTGTAGAACGTACCCACATAAAATCAAATATGGTTGAGGCTTCTCTGAGGTGATGAAGACTGTTCTTCCTTGGACTGGAAATTCAGACATCTGAGGCGTCATCGCCAAGGACAGATGTTTTTCAGAACCTGACTTCATCTGCAGATGAGCAATACTAACTTCCTCATCAGTCATGTTTGGGGGAGGCTGTATGATTGGATCTTTACATATCCACTAGCATTAGAGAGCTAATTGTTCGACATCACTTCATATTTTTAAGATGTAATTATTTCTTAATCACACCATAATATGACTAAATTAAACTTAATTTACTGCTTTTATTGATAGTAGGCAAGTACTTACTCTCCCAAGCAGCCTGCCATCCTGAGAATGATTTTTCTGCTATTGAGAATGAAAAGAGAAAAAAAAAAATCTTAATATTACTGAGACAGTAGCGATGCTTAATGTGGGATTGAGGAAGGACTCGAGTTTAAGCTTCACAGTGCTTTTAGTATCTGTCGCTAAATTTCATGAAGTACTGACTGGGACTAAGTTTTGGCTACAAGCTGACCCTTCAGTTTATCTCCTGTAGTTCTTGGGAAGTGATTGTGTTTCAGATATTATAAAGTAAAGGGGTTATAGAAGAAAGGAATCGCATATATTGCTGCTTAAGTCCACTATTCTGCAGTGAGTGTTGCTGAAGGAACAAAGGGATCCTCTTAAATCTCTCTGGAAAATCAGAATAAGGCTAGTTGGGAATGTTTTGACTAGGAATTGCTCCCAAAGGTCTCTCAGAACGAAGACAGTGTTATGTGATGCCTTTGTGACTCGGGCTCTAGAGCTTTACACTAACTGCAATTTTGGAAGTTGTCAAAAGGGGTTGTCAAATATGTGACTGTGGAGAAGGTCGTTGATTTACAGAAGGAATTAGATCATGAAAAAGGCTGTAGGGTGCTGTTAGTTCCTCTGTGCCAAGCATATGAAGTCTTAGAAACTTTGTGGGCAGGTGAAATGTTTTCTCTGGAGTACATACAAATTTTTTTCCTCTCTGATTCAACAAAGAAATACGCTTTTCTGAAGAAAAGGCAAAAGTCTGATGCTATATTAATGTTTTTCCTGGAAGTGGCATAATAAACACACTTGTGTAAATAATGAGAGCTTTGCTAAAGCTCTCTCTAATTACAGGTGATTCCCTGAGGACACCCACTGAGGAAGGTGGCTTCTTGCCTTTATCCTCAAAGCAGCACTTCATGCAGAGTGACTTCTTTCTTTTAAAGGCAGCAGTGAAATCTTGTACTTCTTTGGGAAAATTACATGTGTTGTGTCCTCTTTTGGAGCAGATCATCCCACTTGGATCATCTTCAGAGAGGAAATGGTTTTGCTGGTCATGGGATAATTGGGAATAATCTGCATCTTCTGAGTTCTGGTTGTTCTTGTCTTAAGTACTGAAAGAATAAAAAATATTTGTGTTTGAGGCTTTCAGATAGGTTATTTAATTTCGAAATGAACGACGTTTTGCTTTCAGTACAGAGCCTTGTATAGTAGTCTTGGCTAGATTAAAGATGAGTAATGAAAATGTGTGGTCCTGATTTGCCAGAAGCAGTGCTTAATTGAACAGGAGCGCATTGCCCAGCCAAAGATAAGAAGATTGGGTTCTTTAGGGACACGTGAGTGAGTGACACCCAAACAGACAGTAATTGCTGAGACTATCCCCAAGGGCTGAGCTGACTTGGCTGAGTGCCTCACAGCGCACACGTCATCAGACACCCAGGTGAAGTGAGGAGATGGCTCCCTTTGGAGGAGTTGCTGAGAACAGAGAGACACAATGCAAGTAGTTGACGTTTAAAGTATTTTGAAAATATTGGGAAACAAGATGGCACCCCCAGAAACCTTACAGACTTGTCGGTACATTGGGCTTGATGGATCTCAGGGTTATTTTGGGCATAAATTGGGATAAACTTGCTTCCTGGACTGAGTACTTAGGGTAAGATTCTGTTATGGGAAATGTGGAATTAGTCCTGATCTCAATAACAGAAGTACTGTATTTTCTGTTTCAGCTCAGACATTCCTAGGAAAGAATTGCTACTGATATGAAGAGAAGTCAGCCCTTTCTTCCTGCAGCCTAAGATTCATTTATAGCATCTCCATCTTGTAAAATTCTCCTTCTTACTCTCTAAAACCATGGCGACTTACCAAGCAGGACTGCTTTAAAAGCTACCTTGTTTGTTTTCTTCACAGTGCAAGCCTCCTCTGAAAGTGAAAGACTTGTTTATTGATATACAAGATGGCAAAATCTTGATGGCGCTACTGGAAGTCCTGTCAGGACAAAAACTGGTATGTATACAAGGGGAGAAACCTCTGTAGGTATGGAGCTTTCTGTGTTACAAGCAAGGAGCAGGACTAGATGATCCTCATGGATCCCTTCCAACTCAATATATTCCATGATTCTGTGGCATCCAGCGAGTAAGGGAGAATGTGGTCCCATGCCATAGGTATAGTAATAAGCTTTTCAGGAACTTCATTGTGATTTCAGAGTTGTGACTTAGATTTCAAGGAAATACATAACAGTGAAGTGTGAATGGTGTGTCATCAGTGTAAAAGTTCCTACCCCTCAGGTTTTTTAAGGCTTCAAAATGTTAATGCTCACACATTCCATTTGGAGATCACCCAAGTCACAGTACCAAGAAAAGATCTATTTCTTCTATTATTTTTTTAATCTGTAACTTCTGTTTCCATTCTCACTAAATTCATTATGACACTTAATAGTTCTGCTGATGCTTCGTGTAATGGTGAGTTTAATTATGGCATCCTGTCTCAGGTTATGTTACTCTTACTGATATTGTCTAAATCAGATGGGCAAAGCTTCACATTGCAGAATCTCTTCTCTTCCTTTCTTTGCAAGAGCTGCATAAAGTTCCACACACCAGAGATGGAAACACCCTGTGCAAATATAAATGGCCAGTTGCAGTTAATATTTTCTTTCAAATATAAATGGCCAGCTATAATTGAGTTTAATATTTTCTTTCCACATCAATCTTGTCAACAAGTATTCT
Organism: Laterallus jamaicensis coturniculus; assembly: GCA_022605575.1. Lineage (NCBI taxonomy): Eukaryota > Metazoa > Chordata > Aves > Gruiformes > Rallidae > Laterallus > Laterallus jamaicensis. The sequence continues at coordinate 4,887,510 of JAKCOX010000021.1, read as the reverse complement.
CTTATGTGTGGGTATCACATCTGGATAAGAGGAGAGACCTGTTCTGCAGCCATCTCAGCACTGCAGATGCACTTGCAATCACCTGGTGATGCTCTGTAGTGACTGAACCATCTCCACACTACAGCATAAATGTCCAATGTGGTCACACCTCCAGGACCACCTGTTTTTTCAATATTCCTGCTGGTCTGGGGAGCTGTAGCAGAAGCAGCAGCGTTTCTGTGTGCGTTCACACAGATCGCATTGAGAGCCAGGCTGGAAAGGAGCTGAAGGAAGAATCACATCCCTAGGCTGTGACCCCCGAGGAGGTCAGGGAGAAGGGTGAGGTAATGGCAGTGTAGCAAACTTGTTGTGCTGGCAGGTAGCTGTGCCTGCTCTGAAAACTGCTCATGCTTCCCAATTAGTATAATTTAATTTATTTCAATGGGAAAAAAATATATTATGAATTTTCAGGTAAATTTGATCCTCTGACTGAATGTGGTTCAGGAGTGATTGCATAAATAATCAACATGGCAGGTCCAAGAGCATAACATTTGGAGAGCACAAAAGCTGCTTGCATACTCTGTTTTGCTACAGACCACAGAATCACAGAATGTTTGGAAGAGACCTCTGGAGATCAGATGATGTAGTTAAAGCAGTTGACTGGCCAGAAAGATGGCAATAATTTTACATATTTATTAGCATTTTTTGCCTCTGTATCTGTAGGGGTTTTAAGCTTTGTATGTGGTGGTGAACAATTCCACCACTTTTAAAACCAGCTTGACTCTTATTTTTTCTAGATGCACGAATACAAATCTTCAACCCATCGCATTTTTCGTTTGAACAACATAGCCAAAGCTCTGAAGTTCTTGGAGGACAGTAATGTGAGTATTTCCAAAGGCTGGCCTTGCTATCTGCTCTTGATATATGTTGCAAATTGTAATTGTTGTAATCATAAGTAGTCTGACGTACTGCATGTGCCTCAGAGGAATGCACTGCTTAAAGGCACTCTGTGACTTACCTTAGCAGCAAGGCTGAAAAGCCACATAAAAATGCACAGCGGGAACACCTACAGAGTCTAAACCAAGGATTATTTGTTCATTTTATAATGTAGAAGTTCAACAGGATTAAAGGATCAAGAACCCAATATTAAAAGAAAATAAAGAGAAATGCAAGTAATCTTTATGAACTGGGTCTTAGTGGTATTTTATTTTAGTTACACTGAAGGTAGATGACTTCCTTTCATCAGAAATACTTTCAGTATTACAAATCATGTATTTATCTGGATAACTGCTGCAGCAGTTGATCATGAGTCAAAGGCAAGAGAAAATTAAATCTGAGAACATGACATAAATGCATAATTCCAGGAATCAAAACCTTATAAGGATATAACTTCCCTTGTAGTCAGTGCAGCACTTCCTGCAGTGACCAAGCAGTATCAGACCCAGTAGCTTGAAATGATTCACTCTTTTTTTTTTATTATTTCTCACATTAGGGCTTTATTCCAAAGTCCTTTGGATGTGGCCTGTGTCTTGGGAACTCTCTGCTCTTGAAAAGTGTTGAGAAGTTATGGGGTCAAGTGAAGTCTCTGTCATCTAACAACTCATATACACAGTATACCTAGACCTTTCAGAAGGAGTGAACAAATATTGGACTGTGTCCTATAAAGGACTGCAGCATTCTTGCTGTACTGGAAGATCTTCTTATCTAGTATCTGAAATGAAGTTTTGCAACTTCTCTACAGTACACCATCTGGGGAGAAAATGTAATCAATTATCCCATTGACTCCAAGGTGCAAGTACTAAGTAGGGTTTAAGCTTTACGTGTGAGGAGGGATCCAGTGTGTGCATAGAGACAAAACCCTGCCTTGCATGGAATGCCACAACAGCATCTGATGTCACTTTGCAGCTTTGCTTCAGCGAGCTTAGCTCTTGTTCCAGAGATCCTGCAGCACCGCTAGTCGTGCAAACCCCAGTGCAGGAATGAGCATGATGTGAGGTCTTCATGGATCTTTTACAACCCCGTAGATGTGGGAGATTAAACCTCCTTTGCCTTTTTCACTGGGAGAGGATGTGAAAAGGTCAAGAAGTTGTCCAGGTGTTGCAGTTTCCTTTTGGAAGCTCCACCCATGCAGGCTGTTCTGGCCCTAATGTGTCCTGCTATAGAACTGCTAAGAAATATTTCACATGTTCACACTTCTTAACAGTTTCCTAGTTGATGCTTTCTACCCACACCCAGCTACTGGCAGACACAATTTTTTTTCTCTGTGTTGATATCAACATGTTGCGGAGCTGCAGCTGAAGCATGTCTGGTTGTCAGGACCTCACTAGGGGAGAACCTTAGAGCAAGGCCAGGCAGGAGGAGCCTCAGACACAGGCAACCTTTCAATTAACAGTGCTAAAACACCTACAGGTTTCTTGTTTCCTTAAGAGTAAGCAGCCAGTGTCTTCCAGCTGGGTATCTCTGCTGGGCTGGGTGACAGACATAAGCAGCAGTTAGAAGACAGAGCAGACACGGAAAGCAGTCTGATGATAAATGCCACTTGCTCCCCATTTTGGAGGAACTGCTATTCAAATGTACTAGGTCTTAAAGGTTTTTCCATGCCAAATACCTTGGAGCTAGAAAACCTGAGTCTTAAAATATGGCAGCTGGAGGTGTCTTCTTGCTAAGACTGAAAACTGATGCGCAAACCACTAGATAAAAAGTTATTTTGCTTTCCTTTTTTCAATTTAACCAAACCAGTTAGCAAAGGGTAGTGATGAAAGTGTTGGCAAAAGGTCTTGGCTGCCAAGAGCTTCAGGGTTAGACATTAAACCAAAATGGGTGGAACCCATCAGCATATGCTTCTGTGGAACTGGGACAGCTGGGTAAAGCACTGCTGAGTGATTCATCATGCACAGGATTTCTCAGTGATAAATGGGCTGTTTGCTGGGCTTTACCTTGGTCTGAGTGCCATGTCCAGTACTGACAGCTTCCTTGCTTCCTCCTTCCTCCGTGACCTTTGTCAAAACCAACTCTATATTGTCTAAGAGAGTAACATCCTGGTGTTATCACTGTGGAAGAAACCACAGTGTGGGAAAGTCTAGAGTTTGCTTGGATTAGGCAATTCTATCCTTTGCTACCTGACTTAATCAGAACACAAGCTGTGTAAAGTGAGATAAGCAAGAAGGGAGTTGCACAGCAAAACAGAAGTAAGCTGACATTATTAGGATTTTGATTTTTGTATGAGAACTGATTCTCTACTTTTTAAGAACTGGATCCACTGGAGGGGGCACCATCTTGTTCCATATTTGTATGGAGGAAACACATCTATGGTCCTGAAGATGCAAAACTGAGCTCACTTCGGTTCCACAGGCAATGCTGGGTCCTGAGAGAAGACGTCCATGAGTAGTTGTGATCAGGGCACATTATCATTACCACAAGATTTCAGTCTTGCTTTTTGACTGGCCAGCCTGTGACAGAAGTGTTCTGGACATACCCAGGAGTCTCAGTTCGAGCCAGTGCATTTTTTGCATTTATCTTGCAGCTTTGAATTTGGCTCTGAATTTATGATCTCCCCTACAGGTAAAGCTTGTTAGCATCGATGCAGCAGAAATAGCAGATGGAAATTCCTCTCTGGTACTTGGACTAATATGGAATATAATCTTGTTTTTTCAGGTAATAAAACTTGAATAATCATAAAGTGAACAATTTTCATGGTATCAATCTATTCCAGCTTTTTAAATTGATTTTTAGTCCTAAAGAACATAATTAAGAATGTTAAACCTGAGCTTTTCCCTCTTAATACACTCTAATTTTATACCTGCAGCTGCTTTTATTTTACTTCATTGGACCTATTTTGGTGTAAATATGAGCCAATTTAAGCCTTCGTTTGACTTGGACCAGAATTAGAGATTCAGATTACTTCTTTCCCTTCTCTCCTGTGCCTTCTCAGGGTTCTGCTCCAGATTCCCTGGATCTGAACCAACGTCTCGAGTTTGGTTCCAGGTCACAGTTTATTTTCAATAATCTTTTCTGGATTTGGTCCAATGTGGTGGGAAATTCCATGTAGAATCAATGATCTCTGGAGACTTACTCAACGTGGCAAAAATTCGCAAGTGACGGAGAGGCCAAATGAAAGATTCTGAAGGGCCTGGAACTGATAAAACTGATTTGAGCCTGAAAATTTATTTAGCCTCAGGCTTAGTTTCAAACTGCCCCTTAATATACTTGTATTTTGAAAATGTCCTTCTAGACAATACCAAATTCTAATGCACAAAGACAGTTGGAGGGAGGGTGACTGCGACTCTCCTAAGACTGTGAGGCTCTCTCATTCTCTTGGGCTCGTTTCTAATATGGCTAGAGGTTTAAAAAACAAACTCTCAAAGTTTCACTGGGTTTTCTCTCCGTGGCTGATCTCCCCAAGCTGAGCAGTGGTGCACAGCACCACTTCAGCCAGATGGACTCGAATCAGAGATTATATGTCCAGAATCTGCCACCCCAGAAGCAGAGGGCACAGGAGACCCAAAAGCAGCAGAGGGGATGATTTGGACTCAAATATTAGTGCTACCAGGACAGGAGCACTGCTGCTCATCATAATTTCTTAACTAAAAACATTTCATTCAGTTGAGCCCTGTGAAGCTAAAGAACAATTTCAGTTAAACTAACTTTTCTTTCAAGGACATGCTTCTTTGCTTTATATTTAATATGAATTTTCTCAGTTCAGCCATAACTGACTCCTTGCCCTCCCTGTTTTGTGGGGCTGCCAGCTGGCTGTCATACCCGCGCTATACACGTCAAGGGTTAAAATGGACAGGTCTATAATTACTTCTTAAAATTCACTTATGGCACTGTTATCATTTAAGTTTGCATGCAAACAACACTGAGTTTTTCATGCGGCCAGTTTTAAACCAGAGCACTGCATGTTTCACCTTTTATTACAGATTAAGGAGCTGACAGGTAACCTCAACAGGAACTCCTCTTCCTCCAGCCTGTCCTCTGGGCCCAGCGGACCCGAGTCGGACATGTCCCACCCCAGCACTCCCAGCGTGGAGAGAAACATCTCTGTTACCGTGAAGGATCAGCGGAAAGCCATCAGAGCCCTGTTATTCTGGGTTCAAAGGAAAACCAGAAAGTAAGCTAAGAAACCTTCATGGAAAAATGTGGTTTGCCACTTGCCCTTTTGAAGCTGTATCTTTTTTCTGTCTCGTCACCTCGTGCTGTGGCTTTTTCTGGTTTTGAAGTTTGCAGCCCAAGGTCTCTGAAGGGGGGTATATCACTACAGCCACGTGTCTACAGTGGCTGTGTGACCTTGCAGCCTTGTGCACTGCTGGCTTTGTGATTTGAGTGTTAAATGTTAACTTGCACTAATCTGCTTGGTGCTGTTTAAAACAGGATTGTTCCCTCCTCACCCTACCCCCTGGCTTTCATGCCGTCTGTTTAATATCTTTTGCTAATTAAAAAGGTAGGCATAAACAAGGGCTGAACTGGAACAAAAAATTGAAATACTTTAGCAACAGACTATATTAAGCAGCAGCCCTGAGGGAGCTTCTCTGTGTGCTGCAGTGTGTCATGAAAGACAGAGCCCCTGCTAGCGTCCCTCTTTTCCGAGAATTAAAGAGGGGAAGAGGGTGAATCTTTGTTCAGTTCTCATAATTGTGTAACATTTGGGTCCAGTTCCATTGCTCAACACATCTGTCTCTCTCCGATAAAAAACCATTTATTTCACCAAAAGCATTTTGTCTCATAAAGCTTTAACCTGGGAGGATTACTCTCTGGTTAAACAACTTTACTGGTGTATGTGTAAGTGCTTGGAGCATCTTTGACATCTGTTGTTACCTGAAGTAATGACTACCAGAGAGTTTTAAAGAGGGCACGAGTCAAACTTACTTGTACAAGTTGGATAGCTGAGTATTTGATGCTTTTGTCTGTTGATGGATTTATATGTCCAGGCTTGCACGTGAACAAAAATGTGCTGTGTCTGGTGTTGATGATACATGTTAACATCTTAAATACTTGGTCCTGTGGGTCACATCATGGCTTGGTTATCTCCAATGAAGCTAAGGGTGCTTGTCGTGCAGATAAACTTGGCCCATTGGGATCCGTAGGTCACTGCTGCCAGTGCAGAACATAGAGGAATCAGAATTTTAGTCTCAAATTAACATTAATAATGTCATTCGCAGGGAGGTGGTACAGGGAAAGTGAGGGCTGGAGAAGTTAAGGCCATAGGCTTTTCAGCCCAGTCAATGAGTACAAATTGAAAACTCCTAATAGGAGAAAATTGTTCTTGAAACTGCACTAAAAACATAATAGCATCATTATAATCCTGTTATCCAATGACTTATGCAGAATATTCTATTCTGGGGGCTGTATTTCATCGCAAGTTTGATGGTTGTTTTTTCCTCCACAACTTTGGGCATCTAACACACTTGTGGTTTATACATGTACTGACAACATTTGCATTTGGCAAAGCACAGCTTTCTCCTATAGAAGGCCAAGTACACAGGAATGTGAATCATTTATGCTTATGTTTTTAAATACTTAAGCGTTGGCAGTCTTCCCAAGCTATGGCATTAAAATGCTGGAGAGCAACAGAAACAGGAATCTCAGAGACATTTGGTTTTATGAACATTAAATGTGGTCTCTGAGTTCTTGAGGGCTTTGTTTTTACTAACTGCTTCCTACAAGCAGATTGATGTCTGCTGTTAGCCACACCGATCCAGTTTATGAATCCTTGTGTTTTATGAACATGTTTTGTGTGTTTCAAAATCCAAAAAGATCTCAAATCTAACAGTGCAACTCAACAACTTTACTTTTAACTTTCAGGAGTCTTTGAAAATGGGTGATGTCTTTACTTTGGATTTTGTAAAGCCACCACACGTGTAAACTCTGTGTAATTCTGTTCAGGTACGGTGTTGCAGTTCAGGACTTTGCCAGCAGTTGGAGGAGCGGCCTCGCTTTCTTAGCTATCATAAAAGCAATAGACTCTTCTTTGGTAGACGTGAAGCGAGCACTGGAGAAATCAGCTCGAGAAAACCTGGAGGATGCTTTCAGCATAGCACAAAACAAGCTGGGTGTTCCTCGGCTCCTAGAACCAGAAGGTAAAACGCCTACATCAGCTTTGTTGGGTAACACTCAAGCTGTAATGAATTCATGACTATTGCATTGTGATACCTACCAAAAACCTCCCAGTCATCAGGCTGTTGATGTGATCAGTGAGTCGGGCTGATTGATAATAAAAATGAATCATTCGCTGGGTTGTGGTTGTATGCTTCACATTGTAACTTCCCATCTGCTCCTTGGGGCAGAGATCTTACCGTAGCTGTAGCTGTGTACACTCGTCCTGGTTAACACTTACGTGCTATGTGACATCTGCATTACTAGTGGGCATTACTTGCCACCCTGTTGTGCTGAGGGGGGTCTCAGTGGACTAGCACCGTTTCGTAATGCCTACAGTGTGCAGAGACAGAATGTCACTCCAGGATGAGGTGCATGAGTCCACCGTACCAGGAAAAGGGATAGGTATCTATTCAAATCTATTTGCATCTCCTGGTTTTCCCTTTACAATGCATATGTACACATACATATATTTATATATCTAAACGTAGGCATATATGTATGTATATAAGTATATGTATAGAACCAGAGCTACTGCTTACAGTCTTTTTTACTGAACTCACTAGACAGGTATTAGACCTCGATTTTGTGACTGAAAGCACAGAATGGTTATTTGTGGTTTTGTGGGTCACCTGTTAGAAGGCTGGGCCACCCTACTAAATATAAACCTTTGTGCTAGCACTCAACAAGATCACTGGCTAGTGACAACATAAATGACAGTATGAAGGTGGATGAAAAGGGACCCTGATCAGGGTTCAGTATGTGTTTGGAAAAACTTAATGTGAGTAAGAAGCTGAGAACTCTCTTTGAGTACCATCAACAGTGAAAAGTATTCTACTCTCCCCTGTCAGAGAAGGAAAAGCATTCGTGTCTGTTATTTCTTTCACCATAAAGGCAGGATAAATTTCTGGCAGTCTCATCCTTTACAAGAGTGTTTTAAAACTGTGTGTGCTCAAGCCCCTTGTATCTCTCTCCATAGATATCATGGTGGAATCACCTGATGAACAGTCCATTGTGACGTATGTGGCACAATTTCTGGAACACTTCCCAGAGCTGGAAGGGGTACGTATTCAGACCTGTGTCATACCATTTTTAAAACTTGCTTTGTACTTTGTAAAGTCAGATATTGGTGTATCTGTGTTCTAGGTTTCTTTCACAGAATAGACCAACACCCACAAGCTATTTACAATAAACCACAAACTTTGTTAAATCCGGTGAAATGGGCTTTTGTTGGCGATTGATAAAATGCTTTAGGTAGAGTTGTGCTTTTAAATATTTACATGCAGTTATAACTTTCAGACATAAGAACTGGTTACACAGGGCTCTACAGCTTCACTGTGCAAGTCTTTAATTCACCTGAAATTTATCCCTTTGTCTATGATGATTCATTGGACTGGGAATTTTGTTTTGACTTCTGTCTTCTCAAGTTTGAGGGCCACAGTCAATCTTAATTTACCGGGTATCAGACACAAGATACCAGAGGCTGAATTTTGTCAATGCAGAGGTCAAAAGAACTCATTGCAAGCATGAAATAAGCTGCAGCTTGAAGGCCAGGATTTTAATGTGGACTTTTACCAAAAGTAATCGGGGACTGATGGTGTCAGGGATCAACAAAGGTCTTTTGGAGAGACAAAGGAGACAGAAAACTCAAGGAAAAATGTGGAAAGTCCCAGGAGGAAATCTGCATAAGTTGAAAAAGTGTTCTGGAGACCTCTCATACTTCAGCCCTCCTGAGGCCCCACCTGGAGTCCTGTGTTCAGATCTGGGGCCCCCAATACAAGAAAGATGTGGAACTGTTGGAGAGGGCTCAGAGGAGGCCACGAAGATGATTAGAGGGCTGGAGCACCTCCGCCTATGAGGAGAGGCTGCGGGAGCCGGGCTTGTTCAGCCTGGAGAAGAGAAGGCTGTGGGGGGACCTCATTGCAGCTTTCCAGTACCTGAAGGGAGCATACAAACAGGAGGGGAATCAACTTTTTAAAAGGGCAGATAATGGCAGGACAAGGGGGAATGGATTAAAGCTAAAGGAAGGAAGGTTTAGATTGGACATTAGGGGGAAGTTTTTTACAGAAAGAGTGGTGAGGGGCTGGAACAGGCTGCCCAGAGAAGTAGTGGATGCCCAGTCCCTGGAAGTGTTCAAGGCCAGGTTGGATGGAGCCCTGGGCAACCTTGTGTAGATCCAGGCCTGAGGTTGGTGGCCCTGCCTGTGGCAGGGGGGTTGGAGCTCTATGATCCTTGGGGTCCCTTCCAACCCATGCCATTCTACGACTCAGACAAACCTAGTTCAACATCCTCTTTTTGGTTTGAAAGGGTCCCCAGGGGACTTGGTGTCCCTCGAGTATCTGGGCAAATTCATGGGCTAGAGTATGTGCACATAAATGATGGTTCCTACACATGTATGTATTTTGTAACTCATAAAATGGGTGGGCATTGCTAAAGTCACTGAAAGTAGAATTATTATAACGACCTTTTTAATAGATTAGATAAGCAATAATGTTTATTGGTATTTAAACCTGTGGGCATTTTAATGGACAAAGAAAAAGCCTACTTTAAAAAAAATACAGTCTGTTGGAACGAACTAATCCTGTATATTAATGCATTTCACAGTGAATTTAATAGATGTGTTAGATTTAGGGAAGTGACTGTGCCCCCATACTCAGCACTGGTGAGGCTGCACCTTGAGTGCTGTGTTCAGTTTTGGGGCCCTCACTGTAAGAAAAACATTGAGGTCCTGGAGTGTGTCCAGAGAAGAGCAACCAGACTGGTGAAGGGGCTGGAGAGCAAGACTTATGAGAAGACACTGAGGGAACTGGGATTCTTTAGCCTGGATGAGGCTCAGGGAGGACCTTGCTGCCACCTACAACTACCTGAAAGGAGGCTGTAGAGAGATGGGTGTTGATCTCTGCACCCAAGCGACAGGTGGTAGGATGAGGGGGAATGGGCTCAAGCTGTGCCAGGGAAGGTTTAGATTAGACAGTAAGAAAAAATTATTCACCAAAAGGATTGTTGGGCATTGGAACAGGCTGCCCAGGGAGGTGGCTGAGTCACCGACCCTGGATGTATTTAAAAGATGAGATGCTTAGGGATATGGTTTAGTAGAGGATGGATACAGTTGGACTTGATGATCCACAAGGTCTGTTCCAACCTACTGATTCTGTGATTCTATGAAATATTCCCAGAGTTTGGGATGGTGTCAAACAGCCTCCGCAGGTGCAGCAGGAAGACATGAATACATTAACAACTGGGGAGTAGGCTTGTCTGAATTCTAATCTTCCTGTAGAAGTGGCTTCTTGACATTGATCTTTGTTCAAGTCACTAGGCAAATTGGTTTCCTTACTTTTAAAAAAATTGAGTCATTAATTGGGTCTTCAGAAGGTAATGGAGGGATGGACTAAGTAGTTATTCTCTCTGTAGTGCTTGGAAAAAGTAAAATAGTATCTGAGGTGATACCTGATGATTTGTCTCTTAATGGTGTCTCATCATTTACAGGAAGACTTTACGTATCCTGACAAGGAGCTTCCAATTGAGTCCACGTATGTCCACATCAAAGACACACCTTCAGAAAAGGAAGGCAAAATCTTGATTTTAAGTGAAAGTGAAGAAAACATGTATACTGTTAATCACGAAAGGAGTCATCCTGCTCCTCCAAAGGTTCATATTCATGACACCCCTGAGAGAATCCCATTGGAAACCATACCTGAACAATGTAACGGGAAATTGAGTCAAGCACTAGGTGATTCACAGGAAACATGTGAAGAGGAGCCTCAGAGGCCTACCTCACTGAAAATTACAGGATCTGTCAGTTTTGAATCCAATTCCTCTTGGGAGGTTCTAAGTGATAAATTCATGCAAGGTGATGGAGGCATATCTGATGATCAACTGAAACAGAATGATGACTTTTCTCCAGCTGTTCTGACAGATCAGAAAAATTCTGTTGACTCTTTTGAAGACTACTCTGAAGAATTAACTAAAGAAACCTCTACTGAGTTTGACAATGAAACTAAGAGCCTTTCAGCCAATACTTCCTCTTTGAGCCCGCTATCCTGGACTTCAGGTATACTTACAGATGAATCTATAAGTAAAATAGAAGATAGCAAGCCCCAGACTTCAATTCTTTTACCAGAAGATACCTCAAAACAGGAAGATACACATAAGTACGTTCTTCATCTTCTAAATGAGGAAATACTGAAACTTTCACAAAATGAATATACAAAGCAATCACCTGGCTTTGAGACAACAGAAACTAACAATTGTTCACCGAATGGTTCTAATCTCAAAAGCCAAGAACTATGTACACAGCATGAAACATCTGATGACTCTCTCTCAGATGTACCTAAAAATCCAGAGGGCCTGGACAGCTGTGATGAAGTTGAGCCTTCAGCTGAAGTGCTACCCAGTTCTTCAAAGGTATCTGTAATACCGCATGATCTCTTTTATTATCCACATTACAATGTTCCCATATCAGCAGTTCTGAATGCTTACCTTGAGCCTTGTATTGAAGATTATGATACTGGAAATGACAAAGATTCCTCTGAATCAGAAACGGATGTTTTACATGAGAAGGCCTTACCAGAAGAGAACTACAGGGAAGAATCTCCAGAGCCAGACTCTAAGCTAAGTGTCCCTCCACCAGAAACAGACACTGAGAACGGTGAGGAGGAAACAACAGATATTAACAGTCACATGAATTCTTCTGATGACAAAGAAGTGCCATTACTAGTAGAAGAAGAGTTAGAAATTGAAAAAGATAGCCAAAAGCCCACCAACATTCAAGATTTCACTATTCCACAACATCCTGAGGTACTTTGTTTTTTTTATTACAAACATTTCTCTGTGTATAGATAGGGGATTAGCATCTGGCCTCAGTGGTTTTCATTTGAGAAGTATGTACAGTGTGCTCGGCTTCTGCTCCGGTAACGCTGTTTGCCACAGCCCTCTGCTGGAGCGACGGGAATTGCAGGACCCTGAACAGACAGGACATTAAAGCAGAGAATAAGCCATAATGCTAATAGTACTGCAAAAAATGTGAATTTTAATTCTGCTTTCAAGTAGCTTAAGGCTCCTGTGTAGCCCCCAGGTATACAAGATTATCAAAGCAGGTATTTGTAAAGAGATGAACACAAGTAGTAGTATTGATGATGTAGAAAGGATATATTTTTTGTCTGAAACCAGATAAGTTTGCTTACAAAAACTTAAACCAGTTTAAGTAAGATAAGTTACATGGCTAAGATGAAGGTTTGTCTACACTGGAGGGGGAGAAAGATAGGGAATTTTTGATAATTATACTAAGCATTGGATTTAGGCAAATTGCTACTGAGTCTCTTCTTGCAGACAAGAATTTGATGTTGAATTGTTTTACACATTTTGCAGTGCAGTAACTTTTGACAGTGTTTTCAGGAATGAGTATCCATTTAACGTTACTCTACATGTTTCTTAGACAAGTTGCTTGGACAGGTTTAGGTCCTGACACTAGAGTAATGATGTCAATTTGCTCTTAGCTTCAATGACTACTTGGGGATAGATTAAGGAAAGCCTTAGTGGATTACTTCGAAGAACCATGTCATGTCATGATGTTATATATAAAAAAACCTGGCAACTAATTGTATGTATGTTGAACTGATGATACTTTATAGCTCAAAATGATTTTCAAGAAATTAATTACTTTATATTCTCTTTAGTGAGACTTTCAATTTTGTGCTACAACTGAGCATCTGAGTAGGCTGCATGACTAAGATACTTTAAAGGGTAGGGAATCAGTCTTGTCCACTGCAAAATCTTTCTTAATTTCAACAGGCCGTAGTAGAACATGTAGAGGATTTATCAATAACCACGAAGGGATCAGAAAAAAGTAGTAATGAGGAGGAGGAAGAAGTGGAAAATATGATCAAAGAAGACTTGCAGATCTCAGAAGTTGCCACAACTACTCTGTCACAAGAGAAACTGGAAGAAATTGCTGATTCTCAGGAATTTACCAGGTATTTCACATTAACTTTGTCTTAAATACACTTAAGTGGTATGAATGCCTGGTCTTCTGAAGTGTGCCCGGTGCACTGGGTGTTCCCTGTAGAATCTTTTAGGAGCAATATACTGGGATTCATTGGCTTCTTCCTGTGTTTTCCTTAAACGTGCCAAGTGATTTGGTGCCAATGGAACTTAGCTTCACAAACTTTGCTACAGAAAACCCAAGAGGAACCCCAGTGCATTTTGAAGGTGGCAGTGTTTTTCCAACAGAAAGGGTATTTTGTAACATAGATTAAATAATCCATGTACATTGTGGAAGTGTGGAAGCATGACACTGATTCATTCCAGTAGATGTTTGTTGGATTTTTTTTCTGTCAGTGAGCAAGTGAACAAGATCGTTGTAGGCTGGTCATGGCTGGCCACCAGGTGCCCGCCAAGCCACTCTCACTTCTCAACCTTAGTGGAACGGGGAGGAGAAAACAGGATACAACCTCATGGGTCCAGGAAAAGGCAGTTTAATGAAAGAAAACACAGACCATATGTGGAAGAAAAGCAAAAAGACACCAAAGTTTTACTGCCAAGCATGGTATCATATGATATGGAATATGCCTTTGTCAGTTTGGGTCAGCTGCCCTGGCTGTGTCCCCTCCCAACGCCTCCACATCAGCACCAGCCTGCTGACCTTTGGGGGGCTGGAGCAAGCACTGCTCAACAGTACCTAAAACATTGGAGTGTTACCAGCACCGCTGTAGCTACAATGGAAGCCACAGTGCTACAGGGGTGCAGTAGGGAAGTGAACTGCACCCCAGCCAGATCCAGTTCAGAGACACTCCGCCAAGCTTACTCCATTTGCTTCTCTGCCCTCTTACATTCTAATTTAGTTCTTAGGTAATGAAGTTGAGTGGGACACAGACTGCAATTTGTTGATGCTTATCACTATAGCACTGTACTGAATTTGAAAGGTTTGCTTAGAAAAAATCCCACTGTCTCCTTCAAACTTTCTGCTGTCTGTGAAGTCTGACAATTTTTTATTTATACAGAGAGACATAAACCTTGGAGTATACTCTCACTTAAATGTAAATGATGTCAAATGTGCAAAAACCCTATCAGATACCATTTTTCAAAAAGAATTCTGATTTGAGCATACCACCTTCTTATTGTTAGACAGATTTTTCCAAAGCAATCTTTTATGTTACTGATACATTTAAGTCCATATTCTCATACATGCAACAATGCATATTTGTGGATTTGCACAGCTGAAAACTAGCATTTACAATTGTAGTGTCTTTCTTTGAAGTCAAACCAAATCTCAAACTTTATCAATTTAAAAGTTTTGCTTTTACATACATTTCAGAACCAATGACAGTGATTCCAGCATTTATCTCCGAAAAAGATCTCCTAATACTTCTGAGGAGGTAAGTATGTGGAAATTTACCTATTGCTGTTTCTCTATTTCTTTTAAACTCCAAAAGTTCATGTGCTGTAAAACGGTCCATTCTAAATATAAAGCTCTGTGATAATACAAAAGCCCTGTAACTTCTAATAATTTTAGGCATAGCTAAAAGAAAAACTTTACTGAACTCACCCAAACATATGGAACTGAACCTTACTGAACCTTGAACAAAACCACAAAGGAGTACTCAATGCTCAAATTAAATCTGTTGTAACTTTGAGGCTTACTTCATCATAACTATAGCTGCAACAGTTTGCTGCTTTGAAGGTGCCTTTATTTGGTGCCTCAGTTTCTTATCGTTTGTGCAGTCCCTATATGTTTGTTGGTGTCCTGTAGAAATGCTGGGTGTCTCTTGAAGTGCACTTTTTATGAGAGATTGGGTTCTTTCCCTTTCCTAACCCTCAAAGAATTTTAGTTGCAATGTGAAACTGCACCCTTAATGGTAGACATGATTCAGATTGGTTTCTTGAGAGCACGCTATACAAGTGAGCTCTGGATTTTTATTTTCTAAATCAGATGTAAGGGACAGCATCAGCAAGCTGGGCAAACTGAGCAAGGATGGGACTATGGGTCTTTTCAGCACAGAATGAAATTCTGACTGTCCTAGAGTTTGAAAGAAATACTGTCACTAAAGTTCAATGAAATAGAGGTTTCACAAAGATGCCACACTATCAGAGCTACCAGAAACATATATGAATGAGGCAGCTTTATGCAGCTGAATGAAAGTCTTTGAAAGCAAAATAAAATCTCATTTCACAACTTTTTTCCTTTTCTATGTGTGTACCAGATTGCAGTGGTGGATGTGCTGGGAGTAAATTTATCAGCAAACATTCATTTTATTGGAGCGAACGTTAGACAGACTGTGCATAAAATACACACACAGTTACCATCTTTGTGAGATGCTGAATTTTTTTATATAATCTATTCCTGTTTTGTTTAAGGAAACCTATGGTGTCAACGAGCAGAAGACGACAGATATGGGTGAAAATCCATTAATCCCCAGGTGAGTTGTTCTTATTCAGACAAGAGCTTTTGCAAGGAATATGTAACTCCTAGGAACTTCTAAGAGTATTAAGAAGGGAAATGAAAACTAATGGTAGAGACCGGCTGCGTGTCTTGTGTAATGGTTTGGAGTCAGTATTTTCCACAGGTGTAAGTTACAAAACTTCTCTATTGCTTTCTCTATTGCTTGATCTCCCCTCAACTGAAATGCTTTTTCTTCACTTGAGAGGAAAGATTTCAGCTCTCGAAGCAAGGTGGTGAGCACTTTCCCCACATGGTGGTTATTTTAGACCAACAGAAAAGAATGGGAGAACTTCAGGTATGAGGCTCTCTGGCAGTGATGACTCTTTCCAAGTTTGGAAGACTGTCAAGACAATGCTTAGTGTGGTCATTGCAAAGGAAAAAGATGATTTTTCAGTGGAGTTCTGGCCTCTGCTAGAATCCATGAGTTTTTATCGTATGTTTGTGTGTTTAGGCTTAAGGTGATGGAGCCTGAATGCAGAGTGGTATTAGCGTCTTCATGTCTGTAAGAAATGAGGATTAAGTTTTACCTAGTAACTCCAAAAAATTCTAGTTAAAATTATGGTTGCATTTAAATGCAGAAAACACACAAGATATTATTGGGACCCAGTGTCCTGGTCTCAGGCTTCTATTAGAAAAAAATCTCAGCCATCACAGTTATGTCTATTTGCAGATTCATGCAATGCTCAGGTATATATCTAGTGTAACATCTCAGCAAGTTGTATGCCTCAAGCCATGTCCTAAGCCAGAAAAGAGTGTCATTAAAACAGGCCAAAAATTTCTCCAGGAGTAAAAAAGAACTCTACCAGAGAGTGATTCCTATTGTATCATAAAATGACTAAATGAGAGTACCATATTGTGCCTTCTCAAGTAAGACGTTTTCTTGCCCTTGTGAGAGCTCAGTGATGCTGGCAGAATCCACTGGGCTTTGCCGTTATGAATTCCTGCTGGACTTTTGGGAAGTTGGAATTTTGGAGTTGTCCTCCAAAACCCCAACTGCTAGTTGGTTCCTGGAAGTCTTGGGCTGCTTCTGTTTAAGGTTCTGGTGTCTGATAAGAAAGGCTCTGAAAGCAGATGATTTGGGGAAAGTATGTCAAGTCAGAGTGTGGTATGTGCTGTGCAGAGCTATGTTTACTGTCCTGAATATAAAAAAGCATCTTTTTGACTGATGGAGATCACCTTACACCAAAGGGCTGGGCTGTAATGACATATATTTAAATTTCCTGAGAATTTGTCCAAACTTTTCAGAGAATTAATTGCTGCGCCTCTTGGCTCCTGAGGAAACACACTGCTAAAGCCCATTGTACACCTCCTGGACCAGCTGGGAATCCAACTGATGAGATCAAAATGGTTCATTAACCTGTTGCCTCTTAGTCCATCCCCTGATCTTCACAGTAAATATTAACAGTAAGCTTTTTCCTGCCTCTTACCAAATACTCTCCTGTTTTCAGGAAGAAAAATGATTTGGAAGCAAGCGAGACTCCAGCACCAACTCATGAGATTACGATTGCTGAGCAGCCAGAGCTATTTTACTACATCATGTTCTTCTGGGTGCTGGTCTACTGCCTTTTACTCCTTCCACAGCTTTTTAGCAACAAAGTTTGATCTCTGTGAGGTGTGGAAAATAAAGGACGGTGTCTGGATTGCTTTGTGTATCTGCATATGAATAAGTTCCTTCAGGTGAAGCACAAACAGAAATGTAGGACCTGGTATTTGTGTTTATTATCAGGTTGTCCTCAATTCCTCTACTGTTGTGCTATGACAGCGTCTAAGCACATTTTATATTATGATAATTGTGTAAATATATATACAAATGACCCAATTTAGTAGATGCCATTTTGTACATTTGTGCCTTGCTTTATAAGATGCTAAATAAAACCAGATAATTATCAGTAGAAATATAAACGATTCAGAGCTCTAGTCTTCAAAAATAATTCTTCTGGCTTTGTTTACTCATGTAGGGCCTGAGAGCTGTGGAAGAGGGGTGGAGTTAACTGGCACACAAAGCTGGCCCACCTGCAAGGGCAAGGCTAGAAATGCTTTCCATATTTCCTGTGGAATTGTTAAGAGAGAGATGGAGGCAGAGCAGAGCTGCAGGTAGTGGAACATGCTGACCCCAGGGATTAATTACAATCCCAGTGGCAATCTAGTGGAGCAAGAAAATCAGGTTCAGGGTTTTTTTTTGTGTAGGGGAGTTCGAGTTTTTTTAGGATTTACATTCATTTTATGTTTTACTTGCAGGAATAAATTGGGTGTGGAGAAGTGTGAAGGACCTACATGCTAGCTGCTTCTTAGGAGAGATGGTATAGGAAATCTTAGACCAGAAAATTCTATAGAGAATACCTGAAGAAAGACACTTTTTGTGTGTTACTGACAGTGGCCATCTTTGAAAAGATGTTGAAGATGCTTAGTAATTTTATCAGGAAGAGATAACATGTCTTTGGGTGGGTTTGGTTTGGTTTGTTGTTTGGGGTTTTTTTCCACTAAAGTACCTCACTGTTTCTGAGGCTGCTGCTGCTTCTTTTCCTCTGCTGGTTTTACTTATCAATGTGAAGTTTTCTCTTTTTTGAAGATAAAAAATAACAGGCAACCTCTTTTGTTGAGGCTACTGTTAAGGCACGTGTGCATGTTAAAAGGAAGTAACTTTCCTCTGTGTGACTTAGGGAAGTCACTAGTTTTCAGTGACTCATTTTTATTTTCATAGTATGCTTTATGAGACTACATCATGTAGTTGCTTCCAGCTGAACAGTCATAAGGACTGTGACGTGCTTCATAAAATGAGAGATTTCATGATTTCACAGTGAGTGACAGTGACAGTTAAAACACATGGCTATAAGTTTTCAATGTTTTCATTTGCTTAGTCTTCAGCTGAACTAATAGTACCTGGGATCAGGACACATCAGAGGATATAGCAATTTATTTGCAGATTATTTAAAACCTGTTAGTAGTCATGCTATCTCCTGGGGTAATCCTAACTGTCCATCACACTGTTCTTCTTGCTAAGCTTCTCTTTTCCCTGGGATTTCTCTTTCATTTCTCACTCTTCTCTTTTCCCTGGGATTTCTCTTCTGAGCTGCATTTAGAATTCAATGACAGGAGATCTTAAAAATTAAAGATAAAATTCTGAACCTCTTTAAGTCAATAGAAAACTGAAATAGTTCCTACTCTGTCCTGTCACCACTGACTAGAGCTGGATTCACCTCACGAACCTAAAATAAGATCCTTTGTGCTTGGTGAGGAACATTTCCAGACTTCCCAACTTACTTGACTGTAAATCAACATCAGTCAAAAAAAAAAGTCTTGCACCTTGCTGATGATTTTCAACATCTTGAGTCCTCTGATTTTGTGATGCATGAACCTGCAGTGAAACTTTCTTCCAAAAGAAAACCTGTATTAGAATTTTTGAAGATGAAGTTGCAATACGTATTAGTTTGGAGCAAAAATGTTGACCGCTCTTTCTTATGTGCCTCACTTTATCAGCTCCTTTGCTTTATGACACCTTTTACTGAGCCTTTGTATCTTAGACTCTAGTTCTTGCACGTTTCTTAGTCTTAAACAGAGATTATCTAGAGCTGGATTACAGCCTCCTCACAGAATTTTACAGCTATCGAAGTTCAGTCAAATAAAGCCAGCTCCCTCTGTCTTCTTCCTCCTAAGAAAATTAATCCAAAGGAGGAAGTCTTTGGATGCCTCATCTAAGCAACTGATACCCATAAAAACCAGAAAAGGAAATGCTAGCAACTGCATGAAAACACGGGCTTTTCTTTCTTGCTTCCCAGTGACAGGCAGGGACTGAAACAGTGAGATGAGCAGTTTAAATGTCGAACAGCATCCGGCAATAGTCTTGATCATCTCACCCAATGTTTAAACTGTTACATGCTTTCCAACCTGTGCCATTAAGAGATGGAGATTGTTTCTTCCATGCAAAATAGATTATAAACCCCTGAAGTAGTCCTTGATACTTGGTGATATTGCTTTCCATAGAATCATAAAATCACAGAATGGTCTGGGTTGGAAGGGACCCCAAGGATCATAGAGCTCCAACCCCCCCCACCACAGGCAGGGCCACCAACCTCCAGGCCTGGATCTACACAAGGTTGCTCACGGCCCATCCAAGGTGGCCTTGAACACTTCCAGGAATGGAGCATCCACCACCTCTCTGGGTAGCCTGTTCCGGCCCCTCACTACTCTGTAAAGAACTTCCCCCTAATGTCTAATTTAAACCTTCCCTCCTTTAGCTTTAATCCATTCCCCCTTGTCCTGCCATTGTCTATCCTTTTAAAAAGTTGATTCCCCTCCTGTTTATAATCTCCCTTCAGGTACTGGAAGGCTGCAATGAGGTCCCCCTGCAGCCTTCTCTTCTCCAGGCTGAACAAGCCCAGCTCCCCCAGCCTCTCCTCATAGGGGAGGTTCTCCAGCCCTCTAATCATCTTCATGGCTCCTCTGAATCCTCTCCAACAGTTCCACATCTTTCTTGTATTGGGGGTGCCAGATCTGGACACAGTACTCCAGATGCGGCCTCACTAGGGCAGAGTAGAGAGGGACAATCGCCTCCCTGTCCTTGCTGGCCACCCCAACCCATATTTGGGTTTGTTTTGTTGTGTTTTCGCTGTAACAGAAGCAGGCTACCTTACTCAGCCATTCCATGGGTAAGAAGATCCCGGTTAAAGAGTTAAGAGTGATTATACTGGTATGGCAAACTCTGTATGAAAGGAGAACTTCACAAGTTTGGCCATTGCTTGGAACTGCGAACAATGCCATCAGCATAAGTAGCAGCTTCCCCCACATAAATTGCCTTGTAACCCTGCATCTCTTTTCCACAGCATAACATCCAGTCCCTCAGTGCAAGTGCCCTATTCTGAAGAAGTGCTTGCTGTTGGACTCCATGTCCTATTCTTAGCTTAGCCTCCAACAGCCTTTGAAGCATTCCCTATGGAAGAACCTGTTTTAACTTGCTGGCTAGGGGACTGGCTTGAAGTAGTAGAGGTTCGAAAGCCTGGTGAGCAATCTACCATCTATCCATTTTTCCAACAGATAACATGCACTCAATAAGGAAGATACTCCTGATTTTTTGCCAGGGGTTATGGAAAATGCTAAGTTTGAACTGACCACATTTGGGATTTTCATGTAGCAGCAGAATTCCGATACACAGTGTTACTGGTATGGATCTGTTAAGGCTGTTTCTGAAACTCGTTGTTGTTCAGCAAATGTGTGGGTAGCAGAGTTTGTGAAGCGTAAGTGTCAGGAAGCACTTGAGGATCACTGAACAAGGTGTGCTTGGTGCTCACAGAAACACCACCAAAGACCGAGAGACAACTATAATGGGAGGTTCAGTATTACTGTAGTCATGTCACTTAGCTGCAGAGTGTTTCACTCTGATTTTACAGGAAGCAGAAGGACAGATAGGCTCTACAGACAGAACCCTGCTAGACGTTTATGGGGCGGATGCCTGAGTTGAAGAAATGAGTTAAACAGTCACATAATCTACAACCTGAATTGAATATAGCCATTGCCAAATTGTAGGAAATGATCAGTGCAAAGACAGGGCAAGCACAGATTACAGTACAAAAAATGACAATCACTTTTCAATGTCATGAATATTTTTGATGGATTGAGCTCTAAAAAGTATTTTTATTGAGTTTCTAGATTGTAATGAATGTGTCTACAGAATTTTATGCAAAGCTTGAGAGTTCAGCTGTTTTAAAATGATTTTTTTATATAGCAGTGATTATTTTATCTATATATTTAATAGAACTGTAAAACCATTTTAAGAGTACCTGTAAAATTCTATGTATGTGATATGATTATTTATTAATTATGACTCATGAGAATGAGCATTAAGCTATGCACCGGTTGTGTCATCCATTTGAAAACGGGAAACCGCAAACAGGAGGAAAGTTTTTAATGAACAGTGGACTTGGGAAACAGGGGAAATGATTGAATACAGTTGTGTGATTCTTAAAGCTGCATAGCAATATGTCATTTTGTGATGTTAAACTTTCAGCTGAAGCTGCAAAATATACTGAGTGATTAAGCTACTTTCTTCCATTAAAACTTTCTGAGGCTGAAATTGCTATATGTTGATATTTGGTGTCTAAACACACTTAAATCCTCTACATCTTCTGTAGACTCTCAATTTACTCCAGCTCAGCATGACTGTAACTTCTTTATCCAAGTAGTGCTCCATTGAATTCTTGGGGGTATTTATGCAGTACTGGGGGGGCATATGGGGGTGTGGTTTAGGGATTTCTGCACCAATCCCTACAGAATCAGTGCTTTAGGAGATTAATTTGACCAGTGTATGCAGTACCATATTCAGCCATCTAACAAGGTAATAGAGCAGTGAATTATCATTTCTTCACGCTTTAAGTACTTGGAGTCCCTTCTTGCCAACCCCAAACTTGAATACATCTGGTGGTGTGTTCAGTTCCCTGACGTCTGTGTGTAGCATCACGCTACAGGATCTGGCCCTGAGGGGACATCACGTTAGTCACACGAGCCAGGAAGGAGGTGAAGCCTCTTCACTGCCCTTAGTGCTCTGTCCCCTCAAATCCACTGCACACATAGCATTTGTTTGCCTGAATTCTGCAGGAATCCCCTCTTCTTTCTGGGAAGTTAACATCCACACCCAGTTTTGATTAAGAGAACAGCAGCGCAGGACCGAATGAGTGGGAGAGGAGAGTGAGGTTACAAGCTGGAATGTGGCCCTGAACATTCCCAAACTGCTGGAGCTGAGAGCCCTCACGCTGACAATGGGTTGCCCACTGTTCTCCATTGAGCTGATAGGTAGTGGAACTGAATGGAAGTAGAAAAAAACCAACCCCCCCCAAGTATTTGTATTTCCACATTGTGCAGTTTTTGTTGGGTAAGTAACATGAAACTCTTCACGCTCCAGGTTTGTGTCTAACAGGACTTGCAATATGCCTTGTTCCCAGCCATGCCGCCCCATGGGCGTGATGCTGTTCATGCAGGAGGATGGGAGGTATATGCACATTAAATGTGACAGAAAAGTCATACTCTGAATGGGGTAGCTTGCTTACTCTGTCCATCACTTGACACAACTCTAGAGCTCCTAAGGGTGAAAAATTAACCTTTATATTCTCAAGCCCATTTCAAGGTTATCTTAACCGAAATTGTGGTGCATCGAAGTATTTCTTTCCTCTTCAAAACGTGTACCTGGAAAACTTCCTTCCAGCTTGGCAGCACTTCTGATGACTCCTTTCTAGGCAGCTGCTACTGCTGATACTGGAAAATGAGACCTGTGGTATTTTCTCACCTGTCTAAGTTTATGTCTCTGAACATAAAGTTGGTCCCTGGGTGATTAATATACTTCTGTCTTCATGAGAGGGTTGGAAGGAGTAATAAAACAAATTAATTTTACCTCAGTGAGAAATGCTAAAAACTGCCATTCCAGAAAGGCTAGATCCTGGCCTTCACTGCTGTGAAGTCACATAATACTTTATTCCAAAAGTAGTGTCATTACTATCACTGGGCCTTCCTGGAATCTCTCTGATTCACAGCACCAATTTCTTCTGTGCCCAAGGACCAATTTGTGCTGGGGGGTCCTGATCCACGGCCATTATTAGACTGCAACAGAAAATTACTGGTGTTTAGTTAGAAATGGCTGGTCTGGTTTAAATCCTGTAACTTTCAAAATGATACACTGTTTATTTTTTTGAGAGAAATAATGTGGACATTTTATAGATAACATACAAGTCAAATAAGTCTATTTTTATTGTAATAAAATAATTCAACTTCTGTTTTTGTCAGAAACAGAACCTATTTTAGTAGACATATCACTTTGTGCTATTATGTTCTTCCGTGTAAAAAGCTGAAGAATGTTTTACCCTTCTTGTTAAAGATCTCCAGTATAAAATGTAATTTCTAAAGCACTAGTTTGCTATAATCGAGCGACTTTTAAAGGAAGAAATAATTTCTAAGTAAGAAATGTAGTATTTAAAATATATGCTTGCCTTTAGCCAGATGCTTATTTAAATGAGAACAAATGCTGGGAGGATTTGAGTGGTATCAAAAGATATTCTGAAGGAGATGCATTTTTGCGTACTTTCAAATACATTTCTTCTGAATGCTTTCAATCAGCGCTTTGTATTCAGTGTTTGCACTTGTCGCTCAAAGCTACTTTTGCTGAGAAATACATTCTTGTGTAGAGCTGGTACACTAGAAAATGTTTTTAGAAACTGTTATGCTGTAACAAGAGTAGTATTTACTAGCGAATAGTTCCACTTTATTTTATAAGATCTCCAATTTTGAAATAAATGGGGAGGCTTCCTGTATGTAATCTGTTCATCTGTGGGTTTGTCCTTTTTCTTCAGAGAAAATATCTTCAACCAGCTATGTTCAGAAAAGATCACTGTTTTATTATTATAATTATGGTTACAATATAATTATGGTTACAATATATAATTTCCATGTTCTATATTTACTTTAGGTATTATAAAAATTATTATATATTATTTTTATTCATTCACATGCATTATCTACATTCACTTTTTAGTAGGGAAGACCTCAGTAAACAGAGCACATTCATAAAGCGCATTGTTTCCCCACCTTCCTAATAAGTTACTTTTAGAGGAAGAATCTAAACTTTTATTCTAGTCAGCAAACAGAATTAATTCTAATTTTTTATATAGGTGAAGATTTAGTAATTTATCAATGCACAGAAACTGGCATTATAAAGGCAAACCATGAGGAAGCTTACAAAAAACATTGTGCTGAATTATATACTGTTCTTACAATTCAGTTTATTTGGCCTGTTTCTACGTAAATGTTTTGACTTGTAGATTAATAAATTACTAGGTACAGTACTGATTCATATTTACTGTGCTTCTCCCCCTATACCTCAATTCCCCTTCCAGTATATGAGAGAAGGAAAATGAAGTGTGACAGAGATGCAATACAGTTCAGAATCAGCCTCATGATCTGTCTCCTGAAAGAGGTACCTAAACTGGATAAACACAGAGAAAGAAAATAGTATATGGGGAATGGAGTAGGAGTGCTGCTTCTCTAATTAAAGTTTGGTGGGTATCATGCTTTAGGAATTGTAAATGTTCCTATGTTCCCTCTACACAATCCAACATGCTTCTCACCACCCCTGCAGTAGCTGGTACCTGCCCATCGAACCATCCTCCCACACATCTAATGCTTGTAGGTAGAAAAAGAATATTCATAATGCTGTCAAGAATTTGGGATATTTGATGCCAGCCCTGTTAGCAGTGCTGACTTCATTACCCCACCTTTAAATCCAGAGCCAATTTGAGATCAGTAGCTTTTTTTGGTGCCATGAGTGATGCTTAAGTGAAGAATAAAAACGTGGTGATTTTTTAAAAATTTGAAAAGTTTTTGCAAGTGACACTGAGATTACAAATTTGCAGGGACTGGCGGGGTGCAAAGTTCAAGTACACAAGATGGGTCATCTCACAATGTGGGAGCAGAGCAAGCATTTTACAAGAGTATGGGATCCAAACTTAAGTTCAAACTCCAACACAGGAAGAAGAGGAATTGCTGGACTTCCATTTTTTTCACTGCTCTGGGATAAAAGTAATTCTGACAGAAACTGCAAAAATAATCTCCCTTCTCAGTGCTGCATAAACACGATTTGTGTAGCTTCAGGAAGATGCAAGTGCAGTACAGAAATCATACCCGTCTGGATCACAGCAGCGATAAAGACAAGCACGAGGGTTCATTTCAAACAAGGATCCACACGTAAGTATGCCTATCGAGTACACACACCCTGGCCATGTGGGAGCCCAGGCCTCCGAGGTGAGTTAATTGCGGTCATTTATGGAATGCTTTCTAGGGACTAGCTCCATTCCTTCATTAGTACCACTGGCAGCCCTCCGTCTTTGCCAAACAGTACACTCTGCCTTGGAATATCATGTAACATATGATCAAAGCAAAATATATAGCTCCATCTGCTGTAAATATTTTGAATTGATTATTTTTGCATTACTTTTTTTATGGCTGGTCTGTACCCTGGGGAACTGATTCATCACTTTGCCGATACCAGTTTTCCGTTTTGGCAGGAATAGGCATGAACGCAGCAGCTAAGTCACTATGTTTACACATTGCAAAGTGGCATTTCTCGGTTCTTGGGCAAAAAGGGGCACCAAAAAAATATGTGTATTTCAAAGATATTAGGAAATTTTGGTAATTAACGTATGACAGATCTTTTGTACTGCTTGCAAAATGCAGAAATTACATGACTTGCTTAAGTCAGTGATGGATGAGAAGAGATTCCCAGTTACCATAATCAGGAATAGCAATGTTTTTTAAGGCAATAGTTATCAATGCTGAGGCTTCGCACAGAAAGAGTGAAAGAGCTGATGTCCCGGTTTTTATACTGATTTTATAAGGCAGACCAGCAGTTTAAAGAGGTCAAAAAAAGACATTAGAGCAGTGAAAAATGCTGGTTTCTCTCGCACTAGGGAAAACATCCTCATTTAGAGTTATGAAGTCTGGGTCACTGAAATGCAAAAGCACACTGAATATTTTTAATCAAAGAGTATTTTAGAGGGGATCAAACCATTAGTCAACCTAACACCTTTTTTAAATCTCATCTCCAGTTTTAGGAATGGACTGTTCAAAATAGGCTCATCTGTTCTTTCTTTCTTTCAACTTCCTTCTCTTATTCATACCTGCAGCTTTTTCTCATAATACGTTGCAGATCTTATTATTAGCACCGTGGTTTAAAATGTTTGCAACTGCTCTTTTCTGCAGTGATTCACAGCTATGATCTGAACAACCTGGTAGCCAGACTAGGGGCCGTTGAAGAAGAAAGTCTCAAGCTCAATTTTCTCAAGTGGGAGGCAGAATCCTTTCTTGGACTGAAACTTGAATGCAACACTTGAGGCCATATTTTCTCGGTAACCACCAGCTTGTTTCAAAGTGCAATAATGTGTAGTGCAACCACGAAATAGGATCGTGGCTGGGATCAACAGGAGGGGAACAACAGAGGTCACCTTTGTCTCGCAGGAAGGAATCTCCTCAGAGTCCACTTTAGATCCCGATGAGATGCGTAGATCCAAAACCATAAAGCCTGGCTTCTGCAGGCGTATCTGCACAGCTCTACAGCATCAACAAAGACAATTAACTTGAGACATGGTCATTATTTTTTTTTAATTGGAATTTTCCTGTTTTCTAACCCAAACACAGTTTTGTCTTATTCTTACCCAACAGGAAAAAAACAGACAAAGCCCCCCCCCCCCCCCCTAACTGATACCATTTTTTTTAACAAGGGGAGGGAAGATAAATGTCACTTGTTTTCTTGTTGTCTTACAACATTTATCCCATAGAGTAAAACATCAGAATTTCAAGTACTAAAGTTACAGGGAAAGCTGTAATTTGGTACATTATTATTTACTCTGTTCTGGATTTTAACTAGTTGGGCTATTCTATTCTTTTTGTCCAAAGGCCTATTTGCTTTTGTTGTATGGTCAGTTGTGTGTTTTTTACTAAAAATCAAACACCAAGCCATTTGAGATATGTGGACTTTTTTAGAGTTGTTTATCACAGTGATGACTTCATCTTACTTTTAAAATCTTTGTAAGAACTTTGTGAAATCAACATAAAAAGTTATTATTGTTTTTTATTTGGGCTTAAACTCTGAAGGTTAGCTGTCATTATACAAGCATATCACATAAACTATCCATTTCTTACAAAGGGGAGAGGACAGTGGTGATAGAATAATAAAGAATAGCAGAAATTTTATCCTAAACTGTGCTTTTAAATCAAAACCGCCTGTCAGCAAACAGGCTCAAGGAGGAAGTAGCTGTGAAGAAAGACACCCTTTTTCTTTATATGAAAATAACTTCCAGAATTCTCCTGGCATTCATGTGTTTTGTTCTCTGTGTTTTAAGTATTCTGCTTGCTTTCTCTTTGAACCTATTTGAATTGGATAAAATTCATTATTTAATCATGGCCTGCAGAGGATTGGGGGGGGGGGGGGTGTTTCTTTCTGCACTATTTTACATTAGAAATAATCAAGAATTCCAATTTCCTTCTGTACTTCAGCTAAAATTGGAAAAATAGACCCATATGTTTTGACAGCTCCCACTGGATAAGACTGAGCAGCTGCTCCTCTTCCTAAGCTTTTGTCATGGGATATAATTATTCTTCCATCCATAAAAAAGCAGAAGGATGCCGCTTCAATGCTATAAAAGTACCTAATAGTGTAATATTTAACAACCAAGGGCATTACAGAAGATGTGCTCTAAACAGCAACAGAGGTTCGAGCTGAGAATACACTTAATTTGATAATACCTGAGGCCTTTAATCACTTTTAATATGAAATATTTTTACTAAGCTTGGTTTAAATGAACCTTAGAGTACCCCAGTTAGCTTTACTTTCTCATACTGATGTTGTAGGTACAGTTATAGTAAGGATGTCAGTCCCTGATAGAGTGCAGACGGAATGAGGGAGGCTGGACCTTCAGCGACAGGTCTTCTGCTGCATACACACCGCCTTCAGCACAACTTAAAAGGGCAGTAGCTGGCCAGAAGTGGTTTTGCATTGCATTTATGGTTGTTGTCTTCTTTATTAACCAGCAAGGATGATATCCAGTCCTTGTGCAAGCATGCGTGATTTTAGGAGGCTCCTGATTTGGTCCCCTGGCCTAACACAAGCCTAACAGGTGTACCTGCACACTTTGCAGGGTTTCCCAACAGGGCAAACAGGATCAGTGAAACACAGCTCACAACCAAAACCATGCACTGCAGAAAGAAGGTGCCAGGAGGAGGCAGAATGGGTCCAATGATATATTTATTTAAGGATTTCCTTCCACAAGGGTGACCACATTGCCTGTAACTGACCACTCATAAGCACTACAGGTAGACCTGTTCTTCTGAGCTTTACGTGTGTATCCCATCAAGGTAGTAAATTATGGCATAATATATTTTTTTTTCTTGCACAGAAAGTAAGAAAACTACTGAAAAGTAATAGAGCTTTGGTGCATGTGAGTGAAGGACACAAGAAAGAAGAGTTCGGCTTCAACACTGAATTGTGCATTCAGCAGTTAAAATTACATCAAAGCAAACTGTGGTCTCCAACAGTAAAGACTTTCTCCCCTTACATCCATCTTTTTCCACAGGTGGGTTTTTTTCCCATGCTCAGAAAAAAAATAAAAAAACCAACCCATAACCAAACACTTTTTTGTTGGTCAGCAGTTCAAAGGGCATCAAGGAAAAGCTGTTAACTCCACAGAGAGTAACAGGACAATGTTAGAGCTGAACACTGACACTGACATTCATTGACATTGCAGAAGGTAAGCACAACGCATGGGAGAAAAGGCTGGGTGAT
Source organism: Laterallus jamaicensis coturniculus (assembly GCA_022605575.1). NCBI lineage: Eukaryota > Metazoa > Chordata > Aves > Gruiformes > Rallidae > Laterallus > Laterallus jamaicensis. The sequence goes on along the minus strand of JAKCOX010000021.1, from coordinate 4,858,690 downwards.
GAGCCAAATGCAGCTTTTTCATGGTCACTTCCAAACACAGCTCTTCAGGAGTGAAGCACGAATTTTGTGCTCCACCACTACTGCAATTGGTGACTAGATATTCAACAGGACAATTCCTCTCTGGTTCCATAAAACTGCCATGTATCTGGGGATGGGACTAGACATGAGTGTAATGTGATTACTGCATTTCAGCTGACAATCCAATAGGATTTAACCTAGGCCAAGGGACTTTCAAACTCCAAACTGGAATTTGAAAGGGTTACCTATCTCATTACTTGCCCTAAGCATCAGTCTGGTCCAGGCTGTGGCTACGAATACAAGTCATGCAGTAATCAAGCCTGGAGGTTTAGTTATTAGCTGTATGTCTGTGAGGTGTGTTCGGTCTTCCTATCAGTGGCAGAGAGAACAGTGTTGACTGAGATGCCATGGGATGTGGGAACAAGGGAATTAAAATTAACTGAGATTAGAATTCAAATAAACTGTAAGATAGCTCCCAATGTGCTAGTTCTTATAAACTAATCTACTCCAGTCCTATGTCCTACCTTAATGACGAGTTATTCACACAACTGAACCTTCTCTTACATCAGGCATTGTACAGCTGTCTTGACATGCTACAGCCCAGTTTAGCTAGATAATTTGTTCACAGCTTTTGCATTTACATGTGTGTCCTGTCTGTTGCCCTCTGCCCCAGCACTCCACAGCTTCCAGTTTCTGTCAAATGTTGTGAAAATAAAAGCTGGAAAATGGCAGCATGAGAGGCACAAGAGAAGTTGTGTTTCAGCACCACACATGCCCCTTCATGAATTCATCTGTGGCTGAAGGGTTTTGATGGTGGAAAAGTTACATCGTTTAATCAAAAAAATTTCAAGGGACTTAAAAAATTTATTAGTAGCTCATAATGCTACTCAAGCAGCACTGATGAGATGCTGGAATGAAACTGGTCTAGCTAGCCCAAAACCTGCCTTAAGCAATGGCAAAAGGAGATGCTACTTAGGTAGTATAGAGACCCGATGACCTTCACTGGGCAGAGCATTACCAAGGGCACAGGGCACCAGCTCCCTGGTGGACGTGCAGCGCTTTGCCTCTGGCAGGAACACCCCTCATGGAAGTAATGGTTTGTGCATATGGAAAGGCGGCATTTGCAATACAGCAATGAAAGAGCTCAGCACAACCCTGCCCAGACACCAGCCAAAGTCACCCAGCACTCCCTATTGCTGCCAAAGGCCTTGCCATTCTCCCAGGGCTTGCCGGAGCTATATAACGAGACAACCCCATTCCCTCAGATATATCTCTCCGTGTCCCGCCCTGCCTCTGAGGGAAAAGCGCTGCCCTGGAGCCTGTCTCGCCAGCTCCACAACCCCCCGCTCTGGCGGCCTCCCCCCCAAGATGGCGGGCGCTGCTCTCGCCTCAGCGCTGCCGTCCGCCACCTCCCGCGCGCGCCAGACCCTCCGAAGCGCGTGCGCCACGGAGAGCGCCGGGGACCAAGAGCCCTGCAACCCTCCGTCGGGGGGAGGGGAGCGCACACACACGTGAGCCCTTGAACCACCCGGCGGCTCTTTGGCTGCTGATATATCCCGCTATTGTATTGGCTGCCTTCTGAACCTTTCACCTTTTACCCGTCTTTCACTGCCAATCGCATGGCTTCTTTCATAACGTGGGGATGCGGAGCGTGTGGGCTGCGCAGGGTGGAATTCTCGGAGCGGGCTTGCGTTGCGGGCGTTGGACGGCCCCCGTTGGTATGGGTGGGAGAGGTGGGGGAGGTGCTCTGTTTGCGTAGGGCCGGCAGCGCAGTGGGAAGGGAGGGGGAAGAGGCTGTCCCGGGCCCAGGTGAATGGAGGAACCTGACAGTTGGGGGGAGTGAGGCGGCGTCGGCGGGGAAATGGCGGCGGCGGTGGCAGCAGCAGCGGCACAATGAGACGCGGCCTGTAGTGGGGGGAAGCGCCAGGCTGGGTCCCATTTGAGCAGGTAGGAGATGGCGGCCCGGGCGCGCCTGCCCCTCGCGCCGGCAGCTGCATGGCGGCCGACCACGGGTGTCGGAGCCCGCTGCCCGCGCCGCCCCGAGCTCCCGCAGCCCCGACGCCGCTGCCGAGTGGGGTGGGATGGCGGCGATAGCTTCCTCCCCTCCCTCCCGCCGCTGGGGCCCGGTGAGGTCTGCCCCGCCTTCGTCCCAGCGGTCTCTCCTTGCCCCGCGGGGCCCCGCTGCTCCCGGGGCCTCCAGCACAGACCTCCGGGCCCTGGCATCGGCCTCGGCAACTTCCCGCAGGCCCCGACGCCGGCAGGGGCCGGGCCCCGCGTGTGGGACTGCGGCGGGGTCCGCGCGGCGGGGTCCGCGCTCCGGCTGCTCTCGGCTTTGTCTTCTCTGGCTCCGCGCCCCCCGGGCAGCCGCGCTGGAGGCCTGCCGAGGTGGGAGCTCGGGGGCCTGCGCTTTGCCTCCCAGGGCTGGGGGCTCTGGAGCTCTTCTGCCGTGTTGCGATGGGCTTGGGGAAGGCAACATGGGGTAGCAAAGGAGTTCTACTCTGAAGTGCTCGTGTTAAAGGCAGTGCGAGAAACTCCTGGCTATTCGCTTTGCCTGCTTTACCTCCTCTTCCAATGTAAATGAAGGCAGTGAAAAAGCTTAGTGGCACCATGGTAAAGGTAGACCTTGCGCTGTGTGATCTTAATTGAAAAACAGGAGGTTAAAAAGGCAAATACTTTGCACTGGGTTTTTTGTTGGGTTTTTTTTTCCTCTATTAAGTAATCAAAAATCCCCGAATGAATAGAAAATGGATTGTGATAGTGACATTAAGAAAAAATGTATCTCTTTTGTTTATTATTATTTACCAGAAGTTGTTGTTTCAAAGAAGTTAATCTCTTAGCAGTTTAGTTGACTTAAACTGTTAGGAGTCTGGAGGATGTTTGGCGTTTCAGATGATCAGTTTTGAGTACTCTTGACGTTAAGACTTTGAACTTAGAGTGATGTGGTGGGCTGAAGTGATGAATGTGTACTCTGGGAGGTGAATATCACTTTTAGTAAAACAAGACAGAATGGAAAATCGAACCAAAATTAACTTTGCAGCTAGTCAGTATTAAGTTTTATGCCTTTACTATTTATAAGCCATTTTGGATGGATATTTTCTTGAGGTGTAAACTGCATGTATATGTTTAGTGTGTAGTGGTGTATTAACCGTTCAGTATAGGCATAAACTGAACTTGGTACCTATTGCACCATAATTATTCACTTAAGACACTTTCCCATTGTCCGTATCTTCAAGATACACTATAATCTAATAGCATATCCAAAGCTTTCAAGTTTTCAGCTGGAAGGTGTTTTTACCTGTATAGTCATTGTATTGTTACTTCACTATTTATTAACCTATGGCAATTAAACAATATATACGTAGCACTTGGAGAAGTGCTAACCTCTGGATCAGCTGCTGCTGTTCGTGAAAATGTCATGACAATCCAGTTCTGTCAAAGTGGCAGCTCAGTATTCAGCAGTCAAAAGGTGAATATTGCTAGAAGTAACAGCTGATTGAGAAGAAAATGCACTAAATGCAGTTCATATTTTTCCCCCTTTCTATCTCCTCTATCTCAAAAAAGGTTATGTTCGTTTAAGAGAAAGGTAGATTGAAAATTGACTAGGGCTTTCCACCCAAGGAAAGAGATACCAATGGAGGCATGTGACGATGTGAAGCTTAGAGTCATAAGGAAAATAGATAGGGAGTTAGTTGGGTTTTTTGTTTGTTCCCTCTGTGTTTGAAAGATTTCTGTGTTCTACAGGTGCAAACCAGATGACATACTCCTTTATACCATGTGTAACTAAAATGCCTGGTGTGGCAGCATATTGGGGATACTGAAAGTTTACAAAAAGTTGAAATAGTTTGTGGGGAAAATCATCGGAGGCTATAAAACACGGGAGTATCTTCTCAGACTTGGTGAAGATTGAGATATTCCTGCCTACCCTGCTGTTACACTCTTTAGTACACGTCCTCCATTGGTTACTTGCAGAGAGGTGAACTAGGAAGCTGTTTTGTCTGATTTAATCCTATACTAAGGCTTTTATAGAAATTATACCTTTCTTTTTTTTGAGAAACACCTTGATCTTCTTTATGAGAAGACTAAAGCAGAACTTGCAGTTGAAAATAGAATTGTTACGGGATTTGTGTACTCCATAGTTATTTCTCATTTTCCAATTAAAAAAAAAAGTACTTTCCCATTTTTGAGGAAAGTTAACAGATTGCACAAAGTTGCTTTAGCACAGCTGGTTAGGGTATTAATATCCCTATTTCACCCATGTTCACTTTCAGGTTGAACTGACTGTGCATTGATCTGTAACTGAATGCAAATAACAGGCAAAACCAAATAAAAAAACCTGTGTTCTTAGAAGAGCAGGAAGTGTTTTAGTAAAATGGACATGATTAATTTTGAATTGAAATATTCAGATTTATCTGTGGATAAACTGTAGAATATAAGTGGGAGCAAGAGCTCAGGAAGATTTTGAAAAGGATTGTACTTTTTAGGGATGTTGAGTGTTATAGTAAGTGCTAACACTACAGGCAGGAGTTTTGTTTCAGGGCATAATTGTTTCTATCAGGCAGGAGGTAGAACGTCAAAACATTTTTTCTTTTTTTAGATGGCTCGTTCCATTCTGTAATTCTCTGAGAAGAAATCCAGGTGTTGTTTTTCTCTCTCTCATGTAGGTGGCACAAGCTAAGGGAGTATAGTGGGATTGATAGATTGTTGGCAGAACAGCAAGCAAGATGGTTCCTGTGCTCCGCTTCCCTCCTGTCTTAATGCCTTGCTGTGTAACCACTGACCATCTGTATCCCATCACCTTCATATGCTCAACAGTAATTTCTTCAGAGTGATAGCACAGAAGTTAAATTTTTTTTTTTCAGGAAGTAGCTCCCTTTAAAGAAAGTAAAAGTATAATTATAGTATTGTATAGAACAGGAGCCTCTATATAATTGCATGCAATAGGCTTTTAGAACGCTACCCTGAAGGCTAGGAATGATTGGAGTAGAGGAGAATGAATGAGTTTTCTTTACACCATCCAGACGTCTTTCTTCATGCTTTAGTCTTTCATGACTTCCATATGTATCATGATAAACCAGAAAAGAAGAAACCTGATATATAGTAAAAACAAAAAGTTCATTTTTAGCTGAAGTTACTGGAGTCTTTGGTTGGTATTTGAGGTTGGTGTTCAAACTGTGGTGATTGCTGGGGGAGAGGGGCGATGGACGGATGTAGGAATATCATTAAAATAACCATTCTGAAAGGCTTAATGTATGGACAAAGTGAGGCCCACTTTAATATGTGGCATGATACTGTATTAGTTAAACTCTTGGGTTTGGTAGTTCTGGCATGCTTTGCCTACTAATGTAATTTTTTCAGGTTTGAACGTTGAGCATAAATCTCGAATTCCCACGATATTTCGCTCTATATTGCAGACTGTGTGAGTTAAGTGAATTTTCTTTGACATTTGTCACCTTCAGATTCCTGCAGCTTTTGGAGTCATGAAGCAGAGAACTGAAATTAGTATCAAGAAACGTACTTGCATGTTGCACAGCTGGAGGTGTCGAACTGCCTTTCTCTGGTGGGAAAAGAAAGAAGAGCAATATTCTCCCAACTTCTTGCATAAATACTACTGAATCCAAGAGACTTCAGTACCTCTTATCGTGGCTTTATTTAAGTGCAATACAATTGTGAATCAGTCTTGTTTTGGTAGACACAGGTGTAGTAAGTTTGGTTCCCTTCTTACTAAGGAAGCAAAATTGTTCTGTCTTGAGCCTTGCTAATATAGTATTGTGGAAAAACTTGTTTTGCTGTGCTTTTTTTCCTTTCTCCTCTTTATGCCTGTGGCTTAGTTTGTTTTTATATTATTCTTCACAAATGATTGGTTCCTTTGAGTTCACTGGGCAAGTGTCCATTTATATCTGAGGTGTGGCAGAGGGCCTGACTGGAAGCGTTGATTGCTGGAAGCAGAGGTGGTCAGGGACTTCTGTTTGTTTTGTTTAAATTGCTTATCAATATTGTTGAGTTTTTTCATTTGTGTGCAAAAAACCCCAAACCCTACCAGAACCCACAAATCACCAACCCCTTTACTGTTAATTATTAAAACCTGGTTTCTGAAAGTGCCTGTCTCCTCTTTTTTGGAATCTGATTCCTGATAAACTGTGAAGCCTTTTCTTTCACAGAGATGTTAATAAGTAGCTGGATAGTAGTAAAAACAAAAAAAAATTGGTCTCCTAGAAAACTTAAGAGTTTAGGATTTTTTAAAAACACTTTCTTATTTTTGGAAATTGTATTGGAGCTTTTAGACCTGCCCACTTAGTGATAGCATGAGTTTCCTTTGATTAGGAAGTGAGGCAAATACGACTTGATTTTAAAAGTTAATTTGTTTGACTTTATAGAGATGATTTGGCTATGCAGGCACGTCTGGGCTGGCATAATTTGCAATTCATGTTTCTCTTTTGTTTGCAAAGTCTGTTTGTTTCTGATTTAGACAAATTTCTTAACGACTTTCTTGCAGTTGTTACTGGTTCTTTCATGGCTTTGGCTGTATATTTTCTTGTTCAAGGAGAAATGAACAAAGATTACATGCCTAAAGGTGAAGTTGCCTCATGGTCAATAGCAAAAACTTCTAGAGGTGAACTGATTGTTAGGATATTGTCTGGGTTTCAAAAGACCTAACTTCTCAAGTGACTGAGTTTTGACAGATTCATTGAGGTATTTCTATTTTCACACCCTCCTTGAGTTTAACTTTAAAGTGCTTAAAGATAGTTTTTAGATGTTTATATTCTTCCTCTATACATTATGATACCTAGATATATCTGAGCTGCTTATGGTGGCTTTATGAACTCATAATTTATTTTCTTTGATCATCTTTAATTAGGATATTAGTGCCTGGGATCTATCTCAAGTAAGACTTCTAGTTCCTTATTTAAGCTTTATATTTCTCAGCAGACAGAATTGTCTACCTTGCTATTTTCATGGTCAGTGACTACTTCCTTTTTGAAGAGGACATAAAATGAAGGGAAAGTCCTTGCAGTGTAACTAAAGGCTTTGGCCTCTGATTTTTTTCAATAACCCACAAGCTTTTCCCACCTTTTCACTAAAGTTAATTGTCTACATTGTCTGCTTCCTATGTTAAATTGTTAAGAAGTGATTGGAAGTCTGTAATTTTTTTAAGGTAGTCCACGCTACCATTCAGACACCACCACCCTCCACCCCCCCAGTTACTCAAGACTGATTTTTAGTTACTCTTGCTGTCTAACATAGTGCTGTCTTAATGTTCTCCAAGATTTTAGAAACGAAATTACTGTTGGAAGTGGATAATGGGCATGAATGGTGGAGTGGGGAAAATAATACAGGTTCTACTGTATTTTCGGAGAGCCCACTGGAAGATAGATGTGTGTGTGTACTCTTCAATTGTTCTTCTTGCTACTTAGGCTTTCCTGACTGTGAGGCAAAGTAAAAGCAATTTTCTTCTTAGGAAATGTAAGTAGTTTTTACCACTGTAGGCAACAGAGTCAGCATGAGTAGCAGGCTAAGAGGAAAGTGACAGAAGTATGTTACAAAGAGCCATGAGGTTATCCTTTTCTCCTTGTTATTTTTACAGTTATTGTAAGCAAGGTCTATATGCTGAATAGTTCAGTTGATTTGTTTGGTGTTGTAATCAGATAAACTATGATTGAGTGAAGTCTTCCTCTGAAGAAATGTGACTATACCATCTACAGAGGAATTTGTCCTATCATTTGAGAGGAAGGAGTTTGACTTGTGACAGGTGACAAAGCTCTGGAAGAGAGGTCAGGTTTTATGAAAGTAATGGGCAGTGTAGGCCCACATTTTTACCTTTAAGTAGTTCACTGAAAAAGGGACTGGAAGAGTACCAAAAACATTTACAAGCTTCCTGGGTCTTTGAAAGACATATGGTCACTTGTAGGAGATGAGTAACTCTCTCTATGGTAATCTTTGCGTAATTAATGTTCTTCTATGTAGAGGTTGAGCAGTGAAGCCTGCCTTGATTAATATTGAATTATTTGGTAAATGGTCTTCTCAAGGCTATGTGTTACCTAGAACTGAGTAGCTAGCTAGTTTTCAGTGACAAAATTCTTCATTTGTTAAAATTGTCTGCTGACTGGTTATTATCTCAGTGGATGAGTGAGGGTCTACAAGGAATTGCTGAATGATTTTAGGGCATGTAGTGACTGGCATAATGATGAGGCAGGTGCTGATTTCTGGCAAGCATTTTTAGTAGCATGCCTGTAATAGTACTAATGTATACATTGACTGCCAACTATTAACAGTTGTTAAAATCTTTTATTGGTTCATCCTGTTATTGCTGTCTGCTGCCACTCGCTGTTTCCTTTTCCTGCATTCAATTAGTTTTGGACTAGACATGAAGAAGTTTTGTTCCTGGATTTTTTTGGGTTTATTTTCACTAGTGTAAGACAGTTCAGCAACAGTTGGCAGTAAAGAAGAGAAACTGGTGCCTGGCTTTGAATGACAGTCAAAAACCTGTTGAATCCAACTTGCTTCTTTCTGTAATGTAGGCAGTTGAGTGGCTGTCAAAGTGGATGACAACTGTGTCTTCATGCTAGTTCTGATACTCATCTGATTACCATCAACTGCTCAATTCAGTTTGCTGAAGCAGCAGAAAGCCTCTTAAGTCCAAAAAAAACCACACCAAACCAACAAAAAGTGACTTGGTTAGTGTGCTGAACTGTTCTTCTCCCAAAGAGTCAGGCACATGACAAATCTGTTAGAGAGGGGAAGGAGCAGTGAGAATGAGGTGGCTTCATCTTAAACTAGGTTGCCATGCAGTTGGATCTATACTCTTGTGAAATCTAATCCCCAAATACTATTTCCATTTCATTACATGAATATTGATTTCTCACCTATTAACTATAGTAGTTGTTTCATATTTTGCTCCATGTTCCACTTTCTCATTTGTTGTTAATAGTTGGTGTTATAAACAAGTGTATTATTACAGTAATTTTGTGGATTTTTACGTGAAAATAATCTCTGGTAAATCCAGGGTATGAACCAAAATGTGTGTGTCTGAGAAATCTTACAGCGTGTTATGAAAGTGAAATAAAAATTCCATTAGATTTAATTACATTTCTTTATTGAGTAATTTTGTGAGGTTTAAACAGCTATTAAGCAAAGGTAACAGCCATCACAGCATGCAGTAATCTAGATGGAATGCTTAGACTCTAGCAATTAGCTTGGGAAATTATGCTATCTTTAAGACATATACCCACATTTACCCACCCACACAACAAAACCCAAAATAAAACCAAACAACTCCCCACTTTAACTACCAACATGAAACTTTAGGACCTCACATTATCCACAACAGAAATCTTTAAATGACTGTGTGGGAAGTTTAAAAGTAACAACAGCTAGTTGAAAGACAAAACTCACTTTAAGTGAGGAAAACTTTGATTTGTCTACTTTGCCCATTTTGGGTACAGTTATGCTTCTCCCCACCCCATAAATTCCCTTTCAGAATAGAACTAGGAGTGGGTTTAGACCATACACATTTTTCTAGACTGGGTTTTTTTTTCCCCCCCAATAGGCTAACCTTGGGTTTATGGAGAAAATTGACTGCCGTTTTTGTTAAAACATGGAGTGAAATGGTGATAGTACAGTTAAGGTACATTTTAAATCTTAGAGCAAGGCTATCCAAAACTTAAACAGTGTGCCTTTAAATGTCAGGAATTGAGGACTAATAATTTGTATTCTCTCCAGGATTTATGGGATAAACAATATTTAGAAGTTTACATTTATGGACATACTTCTAAGAATATTAGTTGAGTGCATATATTCTGTAAAAGATTGCATTCTGATTAGGGATACATGACCATGGGTACTACTCAAAGCAGTAAACCCTTTTTCTTTTTAGGTACCTGAAGTGTTTTGACTGCGTCCTGGGCTGGAGTTTGACACACATTTTAAATGGCACTTCTGCCTATTAAGAAAATACCTCTGAGTCCCTAGCTTGTGGTCTCTGTCCTTAAGCTTTACTGGTGCAAGCCTTTTGAAGATGCATGGTAAAGTGGATTAAGGAGGCTAATTCATCTAGGAGACAATTTTACTCTATGTGATTTTGTTCTGTTATGGTCTGTCTCTAGATGAGGTCACAAGTTACCTTGCTACAGTTTTGCAGTCTAAGAGAGGGTTGGAGGTAGCATGTAGGTTGAACAGTCAATAAGAGTGATGCTCTAATATCCATATTAGAAGCATGTTAAGATATGCTCTGGGAGTCATACAGCATTTTACCCTGTTGCTGAGTGAAAATGAAAGAAAAGTGATAAAATATGAAGTGATTTTCCTGTATTTTGTCTTCTGTGATTATTTGAAAAAAGCTTGACTGTACAACCAGACATAGATTTTTATGAGCATATTTGAGAGCTAAAATGAAATATCAATCCAGTGAAATTGTGGTATGTTAAATCTCTGCATATGCTCTGTGTTTAATCCTACTGGAAGAGGAGTAATAAGGTCACTCTTCTCAGTGACAGCTTGCCCATATGGGCTTAGCACGCTTTTACTTTTGAATGAACTTCTTTGCCTTAGTTTATTAGTCTCAGTTTCTCTAAGCTCTTGACTGTGCAGCAAAGTTAATCTTTTAAAAGCAATATACCTTTAAAATTTAATTTTAAAACTACTTTGATATTACAGGTCTTAAAGGCCTAGGCAATACAGCCCAAGAGAATTTTTTGTTTGTTTGTTTTGGACTCTTTGGGGTTTTTTCCAGTTTTACAATGCGTTTGAAAGTTGCTGAACTAGCTTGAGTTGTAAATTATGAATCATTATTGCAAATCACTCTTAAATGAGTTTTATGTAGTTAGCAAAATGGGAGATTTTTGAGTTTTGGAATTGTGTTCTACAATTGTATTCTACAACTGTCTCTTCAGCCTTTAAAATGCTGAAATATGACCTTTTTTCCAAGCAATACTGCTTTTGATTTTTGTTGTGCAAGAAATGTGTTGTAATTAATCTGTTAAGAGGAGTTAGAGATTTTCTCTTGGTCAAGGTTGAGAAAGCAATACTGAGGAGCAAGTGGGAAATCTTTCAATTCGTCATTGAAAGTTGGGGATATAATCTCTTTAAATCATTCTGAAAGTCATAGTGATCAATTATCTGCCTCTTTAGGCATCTTAGTACATCTGTTTATGCCTAAGTCAGCTCATTAAGTATAACTGATAAAAGCAAATGATTACTCAATGAAATTGAAAGTCAATTGTATTTAAATGTTTATTTTGCTCAATGAGAAGTTTGTTTATTATAATTTTAAGATATTTTTCCTTTGAGTTGCAAATTCTTTCTAAATACACCATAATATGCATAATGGGGGGGGGGAAATTCCCTATGTAATGAAATATACCAGTTATAAGCTAAATGATGTAATTACTTGAATGTTAATAATGGCTATGACACTACCCTACTAATTAAGCAGATGTCTCCTTTGATAGTTGCAAATCAAGGTAAATAATAGCAGTGTAGAAGTGCTTGTTTCTAAAGAAAACTACAAAAATCAAAATAAGTTTCTTACTTGTACTTATAAGGCTTCTTATATGACTAACCTTTCTAAAGTTTCCCAATATAAATCAAGGTTAAATTAAGGGTGTTAGTGCATTTGACTTTATCAGGCTTGGTATATTTGAATATTATGGAGTACTTTACCTTAAAATGCTTCACTATTCCCCTGTTTTTATACCAAATTCATTGATGTTAAGACTTTTGATAAGGTTTTGTTATTTGTGGGTTGTTTTGGGGTTTTTTTAAGAGGTATGTCTACTTTTCCAAGATTTTGCTTTCATGGTTTTGTTTGCTTCTAGAAACCTGCTACTCGTTTTATTCCCCCATAATTAAATGGAGTAGTTCTTATTGAAATGCTGGCAGTGTTTCTTCTGATCCTACCTGAAAGGTTACGTATTTGTTATAGCTGCTCTGCTCTCCATTCCCTTCAGTTCTACTCTGTGGATGTCTTCAAAGAGTCTGGATTTGATTGACCTCTGGTGAACTACATAAGTCAGTCAGTCTGACCTGCTGGAATTGGTGATCTGCAGGGTACTGTGAGGATAAAGGAGTACAAAAAAGTAGTCCTAATCCAATACTCAGTGCTAAGTAGTGAAATATTTGCAGTTGCCCAAGAAAAAGTTCTTAATTGGTGTTTCCACAATGTACCTGCTCTAGAAAGAGTCATAAGATGTCAAAGACTGGGTTTTTTCAAGATAGCCAAGATTGGAGGAATGATGTGGTGGTAACCACAAAAGATCATGTGTGAATCTGCATTTTCTTTTCCTAAACTCAAAATGGTGGAGATGTGTTTTACTGCTTATCTGATTCTCCTGTCATCTCCCAGTGTTTTCTTGTCAATCACAAGGAATTCTGCATTGAATGTGCCCACCAGGCTGTCATTTTGGTCTTTTTTTGTAGGCTCTGATGTACCTAGCGTAGGAGCTTAAGACACAAGCAGAAAGGGAAGATAGTCCAGGCTCTGCTGACAGACCTGTTGGGTAGACCTCACAGAATTTGCCTGCTTTTTTTTTTCCCCCCCTGAAAACTCAGAACTGATGAAATAATAACACCTCACGTTTTTTTGCCGATAGTTGCTTGAAGTTGGCTGCACAGTGTTGTTGCAATCCAGCAATCTATAAAATGTCTGATACTACTGGTAATTAGATGGTATTAGGGATAGTGATAGATGGTTTGACAACTTCCATGCATACTACAACTGGTGTGGTAAGAACGGGAGAGAATTCTTTATTTTGCTTCTTATTTTGTATTGTTTGATACTACTGTTACTTGGTAATAAGTTGTCCTGGTTTAGCCCCGGCCAGCAGCTGAGTACCATACAGTCACTGACTACCCCCACAGAGGGAAAGATTGAGGGGAAGGAAAATAAATAGAAAGACAAAGGCAAACCTCATGGGTTGGGATAAAGACAGTTTACTGGCACAGCAAAGGGAGGGAGAAGTAATAATTACAGGATTTCATACCCACAATGCAGTTTCTCACTGCAGCTGTACAGTTCAGAGGTGTCCTGAAGCTGGACCATCAGCTGTGCATTCTGGAGCCATGTGCTCCTTCCCCCACCTGCCCCCCTTTATACTGAGCATGATGTCATAGCATGGAATACCCCCTTTGGTCAGTTAGGGTTACCTGTCCTGGCTGTGTGCCCTCCCAGCTTCTGCTTAGCAGGGCAGCATGAGAAGCTGAGAAGTCCTTGACTGCTTGGCAGCAACTAAAACGTGTTACCAGCGCTGCTCTTACCTTAAATCCCACACACAGCACTGCACCAGCTGCTAGAAAGAAAATAACTATTCTAGCCAAACCCAGGACATTATCCACCCCTTAATCTATACAATTTACATTATGCTCAGATCTAACAGTTCCCTTAAACACTGCAGTTGTCCCAGTCTTTAACACATGCATATCCTGATTTCTAAAAATACCACTGTAGATTGTGCTCTACCCAATTTATCAGCTGCCTCAGTAATTGTGTGATGCAGTCTCCAGTAAACCACAACTGCTTTGATGTCTAGAACCATCCTTTCATTTACATAGCTGGGAGTGCTTTTGCTTGTATGCAGAAATAGCTTTCAGTCTATTCTGTGAAACTAAGGGTAAAAAATTAGCTTATCTTCCCTTCTCCTCCCCCCATTTTTTTGTTTTGCTACAGCCATCATTATTTCAGTTTTTGAAGATTTATCATTCAACAAGGGGGAGAAACGTTGATACTGTGTTTTTTAACCACATGGTATAAGTATCTATTTATATGTCTTGAGCAGAGATGTAAAAAAGGACTGTCTCAAGTGTAGATTTGGCATTAGGCAAAGATACTTAGGAACATACCTGTTTTATATCTGGTTATTCTTTCATCTTGTATTTATTCTGCTGCCTTGGGAGATTGACAGATGGTTGAGTCGGGAGTGTCTGTTTTCCAGTTCATGTCTGTGCACGGGGAGCGTTACTGGTGCTTAGTTGCATCAGTATTGGAACTAAGAGAGCCTTACGATCGGGTTACTTCATAAACAGTGTACTATCTTAGAGTTACCTGTTTGACCCTGTGCTGTCTTTCTTAGTTGATCAGAATACAGAAAACTGTCAAAGGAGGAAAAAAAGCAGGTTTTAAATTTAAAGCTTCTCAGTTAGTGTTTAGTTACGTATGACCTTGCACATTGGAAGAGGAATCTGTTCCAGAGGTATTTTGTGGATAGTGAATATTTTTATTTTTCAAAACAAGTTATGAATCAGTATTTATCTGAGAGTTTCATGCAAGGCACCTGTTAAAGTTTTTGTTGAAAAAACCCCTCTATTTTTAAGTCATGCAGCACAAGGTGAAGTTTGTTTGCAAACAGTTCCATTTTTTTCTTACCCACAGATCAGGACTGAGAGTACACAAAGCAAGCATGTCTCATCACATACTGTTATTTTTTGGCACTCTACCTCAGATAAGGACTTCAGCTCTCCCATTGCTACCTTTTCCCCAAGTAAATTCTTGACTATATCTGAATCATTTTCACTATCGTGTCAGTTCTTGAAGGTCAACAGTACAAAAAACTCGAACTATGAAAATACCACATGAAGCTTCTAGCTTTATACTGTTACAATGTAATACTTATGGCTTCTCATCAGTTTTAAAATTCAGTCAGTATGCTAATCTATGTGCTTTATTGGGACAATATTGAAAAGTGAAAATTGGTGTATTAAAATAAAAATTGTTAATTGATATGACCTGGAGTGTTACATTAGTTTAACTGTGAAAAATGTAAAGGAGTGACCATGTTCTATTCTAAATGCATATATTAACATGGAGGGAAGTAAGAGTGTCTGTAAAATGTTCTAGCTTTTTAACTTAGTGTTAATTGCTACTGTTAAGTTAAAAATTAAATTTCAGAAGTAAAAAATTCAGAATACTTGGAATCTGTGTAAAGTTGTTCAAGGAGCACAGAAGTTTTAGCATTGGTCCACTAGTGCTGCAGAATGCACTATGCTTGTTTTGAGATCATCATATGGGTAATTAATGCTTGTCTGGTTTATTCTCAGCACTTAAATGAAGAAATAACATAAAATCCTTTTCTGGCTGCTTTGCTCAGTAAGTTGATTAGCCAGGTATATAGGCTACATTACTAAGAACAGCCTTTTCTAATGACCATTTCCATTCTGAAATTAATGTAGATAGTTCTAACACCAGACGCATGTATTCTTTTCTTGCAGTCGTAAGTTCTTACATCTTACAGCCCTGTATTCCACAGAACATTTTCATCTGAACCTTCAGATGTTCTTACGTATTCCAAGAAAAAATTGGTGGGCTCCCCCTTCCCCCATGTTATCTCTCTGGAAATTGGATTCTCTGGCATCTGAGCAGCTTTGAATGTCTTCTGAATTTAGGAGGAAAAATAGTCTCTTTATATCGCATATTTTTATGAACCTTATATTGACTTCATCCCAGCTTCACATAAAAAAAATGTCCTGTCGTGTGCCTGCAACTTCTCTGAAGGCAAAGAACATGGCAGGCATATAGTGTAACTGGGGAGAAACCATTTTTTAGGATGACAGATTGAAAACTACAAAGACCAAAACTTAACTGGAGTAAATAATGGGCTAACAGAATACTTCAGTTTTTTAAGGTTGAATTAGGGTGAGTTAGTTGAGGCAGTGTTACTAGTAAACACATTCTTTTTGCAAATAGGCCTATTGTTTGTGCATTGAATCTTGGTTGATACGTAAATTGATATTATAACCAACTACAGGACATTTGAACTCCCACTTTAGACTTGGTGGAAATTCTAGAGGGTGACTTAAAACCCAAATATCTGCAGGTCTTGCATCATACAATTAATGACTTCAGAGAAAGCCTTTTGTAATGTAAGATTTAGTAATTTGGGGTGCTCTGGCACAGAGATAACAGAAAACTGTCGGAACACTCATGTTTTGGGGAGCTTGACTTTTTGCCACATGGAGAGAAAGGATTTATGTTTATGCAGATAATGGGATTGAAATCCCCACATGGGGTTCTATTCAGGGGGCAGCTGCTGCTTTTACTTATCCTAAGCAAGAATAATTGGTGCTTTGGAACTGTACTTGCCTCACAGCTTGCCCCCCAGATTGGGGAAGAGAGAAATCCCTGCCCTAATGTCTGCTTAATTGCCTTCCTGACATAGGTGCCTGAAAGGCTTGAAGGTAACCTTTAAATTACCTAAATACTCACAAGTAACTAATTCAGTAACCAAGTATAGCATTAAATGATAAATAAATTAATGTGTATGCTCAGTTAATCCTTCCTTTGATACTGTTATAACAATACAGTTACCTACATAAATTAGTATCTATAAACTTGTGATTTTTCTCTAAATTTTCAAGTAGCACCTTGAGAAATAATAGAATGAAATATTACATGGAATAATTCAATTTGAATTGCTGGTAAATCTATTAAATATATTTCAGTGTTCATAAACTCAGATTTTTTTTGTTTAGATATATCCTAATTGCAGGTTTTTTTTCCTCTGACTTTCATTCAGAAAGCTGTGGATGCTAAGTCTTGTTTCAGAGTTAAATCTGAGGCAGTAGGGAGTTTATATTGTGTTTTCTGACTAACTTTATTGTTTGTTCCATAACCAACCAAAGAAAAAATTTGAAATAAAAGGGTTTTGCGATGTAATGTAGAAGAAAAGGATGAGTCCTGTTTCACAGTCATCCCTTCCCCCTAGCATCTGTGACCAGCTGTGATTATGGAGAGAGAGAATGACAGCCCAGATGGACCTTTTCCTCCCAGTCATGGTAGCTTTTACCTTACTCCCTCCCATGCTGCTGGACTCTGAATGAAGATGGAATTAATTTCTGTTTACATGAAGATTATTCACTTCTTCATCGCTCCATTGTGAGCTAAGAGTCCAATTGCGTAGATCTTTTTGCAAGATAAGAACTTAAATTTCAAGTTGTTAACAGTTTGAATAATGGTTTAATTAAATACTAACATCATTATTGGAATGGAGGGAATAATTTAATTTCATACTGTAGAGCAAGAGCATTTATAGTCTCCTGTGTTTCAGATTCATCACATTGCCTGTAGTGTGTCAGTCAGTCTTTTACTTACATCTCAGTTCTCGTTATTGTGAGAATTTTTTTTTTTTAATAGCAACAATTAAGTAACACATTAACATACTTATTTTAAAATACTGAATTACAAAACCAGGAAATTAAAATAAAACCTGTTCTGGATCTCGGTTTTTATGTTAGCAAAGATTTAAGTAGCAGATAGCTGAGATACTTGAAGATCTTGCCTGAGAAGTAACTGGTGGTCACTTGCAGATTGCTAGAGCTCTGGAGATTCGCAGAAGTGACTAGTGTGTTGCTTCTTGGATGCTTCTCTTGATATCTTTATAGGAACTCGCTCTTTTCCCTGTTGCAGCTTTATATTCTTTGAGTGTCTTGTTAGGTACTCCAGATGGTTAGTTATCTTGGAACTCTCACCTTCTACCGTTTAGATAAAATATGTGAATATTGAGCTCCTAATAGAGAGCTTTAAAAATACCACAGTGGTATTAGTGTTCAGTAGAACCAACATCATTAATTTTCCCATTTTGTCACTTTGACTTTCTTATCACAAGTGACTGTGGAGTAAAATGAGATACATGACTTTTTTTTTTCCACATTAAGGAAAAAAAAATCTTGTCAGATGGGACACCAGCGCGCCCCAGTAGTCAAACACTGTGGGGTGGTTATGTTACACCCCATCAGTATCTGCTCAGCATCCTTGGCCGATGCTGCTGCCTTGGGCCAAGAGAAGGGAAGGAGCCCTGGGCCCGGCTGCCACCTACCCCTACAGGCTTTGGTCTAAGCGGCTGCGCCAACAACATTTAGATGCTAATGTGATATAGGCTCTCTGTTTTGTACTAGAACTTGACTGCATCTCAGGAATGTGGCCTGTCTGGTTTTATATTGGCTTGGGCACTAAAAGGGCCTACTGTAATTCCTGTCTGCCAGGCGATTAAAGTTGCGGTCTTCTGGTTTGTGGCTTTGATGTGCCAAAGGAAATTGTTGAGGTTGGTGGAGAGCTATAAACTCTTTTGGTTCTCTCACATCTTACCTGCTGATCAGTATGTTTTTTGTTTGCCATCTGTGATTAGAGACTAAAGTAAATTTGCTATGTGAAGCCATAGATGGCATTAGCATTACTGACAGGGTTGGGCTTTTTATTTTTCATGTTTGTTACATGGTGGGGTACCTAAATGCTATATTGCTCCTTTATGCTTTTCTTGCAGATGTAAAGTGGAGTGTATTTCTGCAGTTGGAGGTTTGACAGTTTTCTGTTGTCTCGTTATTTTCTGGTTCAATGGAATACGTATTCTGGTTTGTGTTTTAGAGGCAGTGAATAAATGAATTACCTAGGTGTAACAGGGACATAGAATAAATTTAGGTTCTGGTCACTGCATCTTTGCAGCAATTTGTTGTATTTTGTGCAGGGAAAAAAAATGTGTATGGTACAAATGTGAATGTTAAAAGTAGCCCTGGGAATAAATTTTTTGTAGGCCTATTTTGTACATGAACACGGTACTCACTCCCTACATACTCTTCATATTCTTGTAAAATAAATCGTTTGTTTATTTGATTTCTTTGAAAAACATACATTCTTTACCATATTTTTTTTCCCGAAATATATTGAATGATAAGTTACTTCAAGATTTTATTACTGTATTAGGTGAAACTTGCACGGAGGGAGCACTGGGGAGGAAAGCTATAAATCTAGCTGGACTCGGTTAGCAATTACTTTAGCAGATAAAACAAAATATGCAAATATCTCTGGAGCACTTTAAGGCTGATCTTTCAGACACTGACTGTCTGTATCCCTAGCCAAAAAAGGCCATATGATAATTAGATTTTGAAGGACCATGTGCTGTTGCTACAGAGCTAAATATTAAAATGCAAGAAAGCAGACTACCACATGGCACAATTGATTTTTATGGCAATTCATGTTAAAATGCTCTCTTTTTATATTGCCTTTTAGGTTACCTAGGGTGAAACAAAATTACAGGCTTGGAGACTCTGGAAAAGCTCAGCATCAGCGTTTGAGGTAAAAATGAACATACTGAAGTAATCTTGGGAGTGTCCTTGTTAACTTTATGGAACTGATTGGAGTAGAATTTTCATCAATTTGCATTTAACTTTTCAGTATTGATTTTTGAAAAAATTACTTCAGAATCTTTTTATTAGGTCTGGGAAAACTCATATGTTGGTGTTAATTTTTTATTTTATATCTTTGAGAACAATGTGGATATGCTTAGATAGGATATTTTAGCCATTCTACAAAATTATAACAAATATTTCTAGGAAATTCTTTCTCATGGATTACTACCTCTCCTAATTTTGCTTGTGTAGTTAAATGTGTTTTTATGCATCACCATCTTCATTGCACAGTATTTTACTTTTATGAAAAAATGTGTTGTTGCTTTTTCATGAGTTACTGTTTGTGGCTTAAAATTAAATACTTTGAAGTTTGAATTCTGTTTTATTTTAATTTTTAACTTGTGAAATGAAAACACGTGGGCATGGGAAAAGCAGTGCAATTATACAGAACTGAGTAGAATTATGCATTTTTCGTATGAACCAGTTACTAACGTTATAGTAACCTGTTAAGTAGGATTAGGGAAGTACACTTTACTTGCACAATTAAACTACCAAAAATTAGCTTTTAAATCACTCCTCTAAGTATTGTTTCCAGTACTAAACTAATTCATGCTCAGGATGGACTTAAATAGTTCATTTTCTGTCAGCAGATTAGGGCTGACATGTTTAAGCTTTTATTAGCAACAGAATTGCTAGTTAACTCTGCTATTGTAGTTCCATTTTCCAAACCATTTTTATAGTTAATGGGTTTTGTTGTTGTTGTTTTTAAGAGCCGAAGCTTGCGAATTATGTGATTAATCTACAAGCTGATATCATGATGTCAAAATGCAGTTTGGGAAGCATAAACACAGAGACTGCGGAAATTAAAACGGTAAGGCTGTGCTTTGTAGCGTGGGGGAAGCAGGGTTTTATGTATCACTTTGCTGTGTTCTCCTGTTTTTATATTTGAAGCTTCTTCATAACCACTGAGTAAAGCAACTCTGTGTGTGAGTTTCCCTGAATTTCTTTGGAAAGAATAATGAAAGTAGGTTATTTATCTATATGTGGTTAAATGCAGCAATGGCATGAAACATGTGCTTTGTCATATCTTAGGCTGGATATGAGTAGAATGTATTCTTTTTTTAACAGAGTGCACATGTAGATATTTCTTGTGGATTTTATATTCAGATGATGTGTTGGTGAAATACAGTAAGGAAAAAAAGCATGAAGAAGGGTCATACAGAGGATTGGAATTAAAGAACTGAATTTGTGTCTTGGTCCAGATAGGAGATTAAAAGTGAATGGTGAGAAAAGTAAATGGCAGGTACATTGTTACAGCCTTAGTTTCAATAGTATTTTGAATTATGAGTTCAGAAAAAGACACTACAGTTGCCCCTACATAGAAAAAATGATGTGTAGGTTGATAACATAGTGAAGACAGAAATGCATCTGGTTTCACTGATCCTCGCCTTGCCTTGCATCTTAGGTGCCATACACTTCATGTTTTAGCTGTTGTCTTCTCTGCTAAGGGGGGAAAAGAAGAAGCATCTGCATAGTACCAGTTCTGCACCACTGGTTAAGCAGCTGCCTAGTTAGGGCTGTTACACAGGGCCTTATACACGTTGTTTTAAATAATGAAGCAGTTTGTTCCAGAATCTTTAACAAATGCAGACAAGGGAAACATACCCTTCCCGAGCTTATGTTCTGAATTCCTCATGTACTGATATTGCTACATACGTGCCAGAAAACTGGTGATTGTTTTCATGTTTTATTTCTGTACTGGTATATGCCTTACAGCCCACGTATGTTATGCTGATACTTAGCGGTATAATCTTCAGAGACTTCAGAGGTGTTAGAGACTGTTGCAATGTCAGCAGCATGATTTTGTTGGCATGAGCTGAATCTTGCTGGTTCTGTTGATGGAGCTAGAGTAATTGCCACAGAAAGTGTTTATTAGGTTTTTGCCTCAAATCCAGGTTTGGTCATGCTGGAGATAGAACACTAGGTAAAGGACTTAGGGATTGTGTGTTTTTTTGGAGTCTGCTAAGTGTCATGTTGTACTCCATTTCTCTCCTATATGCAGATGTTTAGGTGGAGTCTGCCAGGAATTGTGGCTGCTGACTGTACGTGTGTTGCTTGTAGAAATGCTGCAGAAGCAGCTCATTCAAATGCGGAGCTCAATGTAATCTTCATTTAATAAGCTCTTTAATGAAACCTTTCTGAACAACAGAGAGTAGCCTTTGCTGCTTGGTGTGCTGTTAGACACCAGCATTTTGCTTGTGCTGTTAGATTTGTTCAGTATTGAGAGCTAGAAAAAATAAAATTCTTCCAGTTCAAGATGAGCATTCCCAATGAATGTGGGTGCTTGCACTGGGAAAGTCAGGGAAGCTGTTTCTTATAGGAAGGTGCCGTAGATTCATGCGTTTCTGTTCACCCTTCTTGAAAAGGAACGTATCTGAAATAAGATTTTTTTTTTATTTTCCTTTAAGACTATTTTAATAATAAATATAAAACTGCCCTTAGGCAATGCCTGTGGTATGAAGGTCTTTGAAGGATAATAGATAAGGGGTGTCTTAGGCAGCTGTGTTTTATGTTAAAGGTTGCATAATCTAGAAGAGATTTCTGATTCATTATTGCATAATATTATTTGACTGTATTGCCTTACTTTAAACCTGGGCCAAATGATGTCGTGCAGAAACTTTGAATTTTGAGTTGGGAGCAAAAATCTCAATACCTGATTTTCAAAGTATCTTAGAAATTGGCTGGTAGATGAAGGGGAAAGAATTATTTTCCCATGAAAATGAAACTTTTTCACTTTTTTTCTAAGATCTTTGATTTTCAGGGTGGAAGGAGTTTCCAAATAAAAACTGGGTGTGTTTATGTTGGGCTTTAAGTTCCCAAAGAGAACTGAAGTTCCAGGAGTGATACTCACAAAATACACTTCTGTAATGCTTTTCGACAAACATAGGAAGAGTTAAGTACTTCAAAATATATACTTTAAATACAGGTTTAGAAAAGAGGTGATGTAAGAATCTTGTATGTTAATCTCTTCGGCTAAACCAATTCTTGCTAATGAATGCTTATAGTGTAAGTAGAAGTCACTTTACTGCAGACTTCTGCAGGAGTTGATATGGACAACCTCAGTGAATATTCTACGTCTTGAAAATTAATCTAAATATTAATTTCACAGAATCACAGAATTGTAGGGGTTGGAAGGGACCTCGAGAAATCATCGGGTCCAACCCCCCTGCCAAAGCAGCTCCCTAGCTCATGCTACACAGATAGGCGTCCAGACGAGTCTTGAATATCTCCAGGGAAGGAGACTCCACCACCTCCCTGGGCAGCCTGTCCCAGGGCTCTGGCACCCTCACTGGGAAAAAGTTCCTCCGCATGTTGGTGCGGAACTTCCTGTGCTCCAATTTGCAGCCATTGCCCCTTGTCCTGTCTCCACTGACCAATGAAAAGGGGCTGGCCATTTCCCCCTGCATCCCATACTTAAGATATTTATAAACGTTGATTAGGTCCCCCCTCAGTCTTCTTTTCTCCAGGCTGAACAGACCCAGCTCTCTCAGCCTTTCCTCATAGGATAGATGTTCCAGGCCCTTAATCATCTTCGTAGCCCTTCTCTGGACGCTCTCAAGGAGATCCCTGTCTTTTTTATACCAGGGAGCCCAGAACTGGACACAATACTCCAGGTGGGGCCTTGCCTATGCAGGGTAGAGGGGGCTACTGCTCTGGTTTATATTTTTATTATTTTTACAGCTTGCTTTTTATTTGTTCCTCCAAATAAGGATTTTCTGTGTTGGATCTTTTAGTAAGTTAGTGATTCATGTAACATTTGGACATAAAATTTACTATAAAGACTGGAATATTCAGGCACTTTGGTGTTTCATGTAAGAAAGTACTCAAGCAGACAGATTCTATTTGTATTTTTTGTATAGACTGTGGTTTATTTACTTAAGAGCAAGTGAAATTTTTTTTCCAACTCTTGAGACTTTTTCTTTCTGGCTGATGCTGAGAGTGTTTTTAGAGAATAAATTAGATATTCCTGGACAAAGATGAAAACCTACAGCATTAGAAGTAATTTTTGTATCATAAGGATCATGTTGTGTCTGAATTTACAAATCAACATTAGTGAAGAGAGGAGGTGGAATTTATTGCATATAGCAGCAATAAGTTTTTGTTAATAGGAGATAGTTTAGCTTTGCAGTATATTGTTATGAATGTACATACTATGCATGCAAACAGGGGTGAAAACTTGAAGTCTCTAGTCTCTTCTCTGTTTGCTTCAGAGTGTCATTCCATGAATGTTTTAAACAGTCCTTGGAGCAGGATTTCTTATTCCAGGTGAGTGCCCTACTTGGTTTGCCTTGTATTCCGTAGTGCAGTAAACCTTGACATTTTTGTGTGCATCCCGACTGCTTAAATTTGGGTATAGTCCTGTGACTGAAGAACCTACATCACAGTTCCAGAATTGTTGTAGACTGGAAGAAACTGCTATTAAACATTGGTGGCTGTTCATTCCCAATCTTGTGCTGTTCCAAAATAACCAGTCTTTATATGGTAGAACAAGAGGTTTGTGTCAGCTCTGCAATTCACTGGTCACATAAATGTACATTACAGTAAGAACAAGTTTGGGATTTTGTTCTTGAAACTACTAAGATTGATAGCCATAAAACTGGGCCTTTCAGTATTATTTTAGTAGAACAAATAAACTTGAGCACTGTGCTGCTTTATGCATCTTCTGTAACCTAGTTTAAAGCCACCAAAAGAAGGACTTGTTTCCTATGTTTCTCTCTCCAAATTTGGCTTCAGCAATATCTTAGTTTCTTGTTCTATGAATTTTGAAAATGTGGATGAAGATGGAACATCTTAGCCGCTCTCTTTATCACTCACGCCGGCTGATAAGGTTTTTCTGCTTCCCTGTTAGCTAGTTTTAGCTAGCTAGGCTCAGCTGAGTCCTGGCCACAAATTCTGAACATGTGTATTTACATTGCAAATGTTTTCAATTTAAAACGTCTCCAAGTAGGTGTGTGTTTTCCCTTTTGTATTTCTAGATGGTCCTATACTGCTTTTCTTTTACTGAAGAATTTGATGTTTTCCCTTGCTATTGAAATAGAGATTTAGAATGGAACAGTTACTTCAGTATTCTGGCTTAGTCGAGTAATAACGATGACAATGATCTTGTCAGATTTTATATACTTCCAGTACTTCTGAAGGCAAAACCAAGGAAACTAGAAGAGCAGAAATAGCTCTGATGGTTTAGGGAAGAGAATTTCTTCTGTTTACCTGATTTAGCATACAGTGAGAGGAAATTTAAGCTTTTTCAATCGTGTTCTGCTTCATGAGAGCATGACTTTGTTGTTTTGCTAGTTAATCATGCAATTTGTCATAGCTTTTTTTTTTTTTCTTTGTCAGATTGCAGGTAGTAATGTTACGGTTAACTGTAGCAGTTAGTGCTGTTTAGCTTGTGCTTACTTCTCAAGCTACAAATCTGCATGTACTTCCTTTGCACTTCAAAGATTATTTTTTTGAGAGTGCTTTTTGATCTTGATGACACAATTTTACTTTAGGACAGGTCATTCATGAATATACACTGAAACCAAAATTGTAGTTTAGGGAGTATGTTTCACAGGTCTTCCAGATCAAGCTGGAACCACACACAAATGTAAATCCCCTTTCTCCTTGTTGTGGGATAGCTAATCTAGTATCAGTATCACAAAGTGTGTAGTAAAGGAGAAATGCTTATTTGTGAATTTTATATCTTATGATTGTTTTTTATTAGCAGCCTTCTTAAATAAAGTTTATTTTCTCTCCTTAATTCCCTCCTGGTGATATGTTACAGCTATTTTATGTTCCCAAAGTTGTATTTATTATTGGAAAAGAAACACAAAATAGGTGAGATAGTAAACAAAGAAGAAACACTGCTGCTCTGAAGTGATTTATAAAACTGAAGTGTCTGGGCTTTTAGATACAAGAACAATGAGGAATTTGCTTTAGCTTTTACTGTGCAAAAAGTTTGGGTTTTTGCTTGGTCCCTTCTAGCCTTGAGCAGTTATGACAACTGTGGTGAGGTCTCATTTTAAAGCAAAAACCAATTGTGTTTCCATATGAGTTACTCTATGTAAGTAGAGAAACATACCTGAGACTATTTTGATGAGATGTTGTAGTCATGATAAAGGCATCTGTGTTCTTGAAAGGATTTTTTTAACGTGTTACCAACTGCCATGTCACTCATCAGAATATAAAAAGAGAAGCTAGATATATTAAGGGGGAGTTTTACCTATAAGCCTGTGGGGACTAGTGGTGGGGTAGTCAGGGGTGACATGCTTTGACCTACATTTTCTCCCTTCTCCCCTGGCTCTCATACAGAAATGTCACTTAGCAGTGCCCAGAGCTTCCAGATGCTTTCTACCAGTGGCTGGGGAAGATTGTGTATCATGCTACTGCCCTTGCCACATGACCGATTTAATTTGATTAGTCACATACTGATTAACAACAGTACATTTGATGTGCAAATGCTCAGTAGATCAGAATGTCAGTGATGATTATCTTTGCTACATCCAGCTGTGTAGTACCTACGCATCTTTCCTGCTAGTTGTTACCCTGAGCTGTGGAGTCTCATTGGAGGAACAGCCACGAAGCCACTAGTTACATAGAGGGGATGAAGCAAAACATCTTTTGTGCCAGTTGGAAAAGTGCTATAAAGTTACTAGTTGAATTGATAGAACAGAACTTCATGTGCATGTGTGCATTGTTTGAACTGTATAAAAACAATTTCAGAATCTGCAGAGGTCTTTTTGTGTTATAACTGCAATGAATAGCAATGTCTTACTGATTTTATGATGTGTGTAGATTATTTGTTTTCTATTTGCAACTAAATAAAGCAATATCATGTTGGTCCATTTGATCTGTTTAGAGAATCTGAAAGGCTCAGGCTGAAACAGTAGTTTAGGTTACAGGGCTGAAAAGGTAAATGAGAAGATTTACATGAATTTGGGGGAGTCATTCAAAAGCAAGCAGGAAAAAAAATGGTATGAAAGTGTAAAGATAAAATCAAGACCATTTTTTAGTATGTCCTGTAAAAATTTACATTTCTGGAGTCTTCTCACCCTGACAGTTTCTGTGAAGCTCAAATTAAAACACCAGACAATTTCTTGGTAAAGAAATACTGGTTTTGATGGGGGGGGTACGTTGATCACTTAAAGGCTGAGAAGTTATATTTACCCCCTTTCATTACCCTCATTCAGTAGCATTTACTACTGAATTTTTGTCTTCAAAAGAGAAACAATTCTTTATAAGGGAACAAAACAGTGTTACTTCAACTTAACCACACTGTCTTTCAGGACTCCTCTAATTCCTTTGGGAAAACCCGAGACAAAGCTTTATCTCAGAGGACTTCTGCAATAGGAGTAATCATGTAATTCAGTGTATTGTTGTCTCTTTAATTTACAAGTTACACCCAGGATGGAAAACTAGAGAGAATTGGTTTGTTCTCTTTTGCCAAAGTTCCCCATAGGTACTGAATATTTAAGTCAAAATATGTCAGTGTTTAGACATGGCCAAAATATAACATTATAAACTTAAAAATGTGCATATACTTTAAAGACCTATAAATTACTTGAAGGCTATGGTAAATAAAATAAAATTTCAACATAATGATAATTGTTTTTCCCTCATGTATTTCTAGTTAATGATTACATTTGAAAGCATTGGCAGTTTTGTGTGTTCGTAATTCTGAGATTCATGCTAAAATGAATATAGAGTACCTAGGAAATTTGGGGAAAACTAACTTGAAAATACTGTGTTGTTGGATAGGGTATGGCCTTATTCAGGTTCCCTGGGCAAGGTAGATTTAACTCTTAAATTTGTTGGGTTTTTTAAACCTTCATCATTCCTGGCAGCTATCAAAACATTTTTAAAACCCTCAATGATGAGGACTTTGTAGACTTAGGGGGACAGTGTTTTGCAGTGTGTAATTGCCATCAAGTTGTGAATGGTTTGTTCGTTTATCAATTAGAATATCTTACTCAAAATTGGTGGTTAACCTGCTATGGGTCCCTTTCTCCATTAGTCTTTATCAGAATCCTCAGCAATTTTTTATAATACTTTTGCCAGTTCCTTTAACAGATCACAGAATCACATGGTTGGAAAAGACCTTTGAAGATCATCAAGTCCAACCACAGAATCACAGAAAATCACAGAAATTGTAGGGGTTGGAAGGGAACCTCAAGAGATCATCGGGTCCGACCCCTCTGCCAAAGCAGCTCCCTAGCTCATATTACACAGATAGGTGTCCAGACGGGTCTTGAATATCTCCAGAGATGGAGACTCCACCACCTCCCTGGGCAGCCTGTCCCAGGGCTCTGTCACCCTCACTGGGAAAAAGTTCCTCCGCATGTTGGTGTGGAACTTCCTGTGTTCTAACTTGCAGCTATTGCCCCTTGTCCTGTCTCCAGAGACCACAGAAAAGGGGCTGGCCAATTCCCCCTGCAACCCATACTTAAGATATTTATAAACATCGATTAGGTCCCCCCTCAGTCTTCTTTTCTCCAGGCTGAACCGCCCCAGCTCTCTCAGCCTTTCCTCATAGGATAGATGTTCCAGGCCCTTAATCAATTCCATCCTAAGCTAAACCATATCCCTAAGTACCTCATCTACCTGCTTTTTAACACATCCAGGGAAGGTGACTCAACCCCCTCCCTGGGCAGCCTGTTCCAGACCCTGACAACTCTTTCAGTAAAAAATATTTTTCTAATGTCCAATCTAAATCTGCTCTGACACAGCTTCTTGCCATTTCCCCTTGTCCTGTCTCCTGTCACCTGCTGAAGAGACCATCGCCCACCTCTCTATAACCTCCCTTCAGGTAGTTGTAGGTGGTGATAACCTTATCAGAATCTGTTGATTTGAAGTTACTGAGGTTCTTGAGTAGTTCTTGTTCTTTTCCCACTGATTAGAAAAAATTTCCTTGCGGGTGTACTTAAAGCTGTGACTGGTCATTTTTGTTTGGGAAGAGAAATGGAAAATGTGATACTTCTGTCTGTGCTCTAGAAATTCAATCTGGGTTTTGTTTTCTTTTTCCTTAAGTAAAGCTAAACCAGCTTTATTTTCCAAAATTTGCTTCTAAAGATATTCTAAGTGGGATTCTGTCAGAATATAAATGGGACTTTATTCTGAGGGCTATGTGTGTAAATCCAAGTGCCTAAAATGAACTTTGTCCTGTAGAGTTCCTTTTGAGTTTCTTTGATACTTTGATAAACACTAGTCTTTAACTGGAAAATTGTCTGTAAGCTTAAAATTAACATTTTCTGCTGAAAACACAGAGATTTAGCACTTACAGGAAGTAAAATCAAGTAATGTCTATTTCTTGAAAATAAATCTTTGCTTTTTGCTTTATATTGTGAATGTATCTAACGCTGTCTTTCTTCTCATAGTAGGCTGTGCTGGAACAAAAATGCAATGAAAGAAACACTGGATGAATGAATGAAAAGCCCTGCTTTGCAATCCCTCAGCATGGCGGGACTGCAGCTCATGACCCCTGCTTCCTCCCCGATGGGTCCATTTTTTGGACTACCATGGCAACAAGAAGCAATTCACGATAACATTTACACGCCAAGAAAATATCAGGTACTAGTGGTAATACAACAATGTCAGAAAAAAGTCTAATGAAATCCATTAACTTAATAGAAAAAGAAACAGAGCAGCTGGAGAATGTCAGTGTTGCATCCACTCTAGGCATGTCTCTCTCTCAGCTCCACCTGTCAGGAGGTAACGGTCTTTCTTCTTCTTGAGCTTGATTGTGTTCTACATTTGTAATATCCTGTCTTCTCCATTTGGTGCAACAAGCAGAACGACTTTGAAGCTGAGAATTTATTTGCTGCTCTCTGCACAATGCTGTTAGTGACAAATACAGTAAATGTTACGCTGTGATTTTGGATTGTATGCATACAATCATGACTTCTCCCTCTGGCCTACTGTCTTCTACATGGTAAATCTTGATTATTTGGTTCACATACTGGTCGAAGCTCAGTAACATCAGGAATCCCCATCAGGGGACAGATCTCATTTTGTTAAGGAAACTCTGAGTTCTCTAATTTCTGTTCTCCTTGCACTGTGGAGGTGCCTGAACGCTAGCATTTGATTTGTAGTATTGAAAAGCTTATATTACCCTGAACTAACAGACTTGTTTGTTTGGCTGAATTGATGTAATAGATGTAAAAGGTCTGGTTTCTTTCTACACCATGTGTCTAGCAACAGAATCATCTATTAAAAAGATACAGTTAAAAAGCTGCCAATGTAGCATGAAATTGTGATACTAAAGGGGTTTAGGTTTAGACTACAAATAGTGTGTATTAATATGCTTTGCAATACTGTAACAGTACTTTGTTGATTCAGTGACACTGGAAAGATCTGTAGAGATAGACATTACTTGTCTGTAGTTTATTTACCACTTCTGTTGATTTTTTTTGTCAGCTTTTTCACTACAGAGCCATAAGTAAGGATATTATTTTTTAAACCTAGGTTGAACTGCTTGAAGCAGCTTTGGATCATAATACAATAGTCTGCTTAAACACTGGCTCAGGGAAGACTTTTATTGCAGTACTACTCACTAAAGAGCTGTCCTATCAGATCAGGGGAGTTTTCAACAAAAATGGAAAAAGAACTGTGTTCTTGGTCAACTCAGGTAAGAGGAAATTTGCAATAGGTTCCTAAATACGCAGGTAATATTTCAATGGAATATTCCTTAATAGAAGTTGTGTGAAAGCAAAGTTGGGAGAAACTTTTGCATAAAGTCTTGTACAGCAGGGATGTTAAACTGGTTTAATTTAGCATTTAATTTAGCTTGTTTATCTTAGATCTTCTGTTTCCTGGTTTGAAATTAAGACATTGAATCTGAAGTGCAGTTTAGTTGCTAATCTGTTTCCTTGCTGTAGTTTTGTATGGAGACACTTGCTGTGCACACTCAGCTTAACGTTAGTCCAAGCTAAAGATCATGTGTATCGTACTAATTAGCATCATGTTTCACACCTTGAAATGTATGAAAAGACCTTTATATGATTGAGATTTTTAATTATTTTTTTTTAAAGCAAATCAAGTTGCTCAACAAGTGTCAGCTGTCAGGACGCATTCAGATCTTAAAGTGGGAGAGTATTCAAGTTTAGAGATAACTGAATCATGGACAAAAGAAAAGTGGAGTCAGGAATTTTCTAAGCATCAGGTAATGGATTAAGTATAAATTGTAAGCAGAGCCTACGCTGTTAAGCTTGATTGTATGTTCATACTTCTCTTACACTGACTCTTTTTTCCCCCCTTCCAATGTAGGTTCTGGTTATGACATGCCATGTTGCTTTGACTGTTCTGAAAAATGAGTATTTATCCCTGTCAAATATTAATCTATTGGTGTTTGATGAGTGCCATCTTGCAATCCAGGATCACCCATACCGTGAAATTATGAAGGTAGGTTTCTATTGCATGGATGTTTTAATGCTTTGTTGAGAAGGAGGAGTCAGCTGAGAGGGTTGGAGAACTGAAAACCATTTAAGACAGCTTTTGATACCAAGGGAGAATATCAGTGGAACCATATTTTAACATGTTCTGGCACTGTGAAATTATTGTAATGCATTAAGGTTTAAGTGATACTATGTCATAGAGAAATAATGTAGTTACTGTAAAACACAGTGGGGATTAAAGAAAAGTATGAAGAATTTTTAAAGTTCATTGATAAAATATTTGAGTTTGGGAGTGGGATGTGCCAGTATACTTTATTGTTAATACTGATTTCTAAAAATGTTTGTAGGGCTCTTTCAAGATAGTCTTGACTCTACTTGGTATTTGGCTTAACCTGTGTAACAGGTGTCTTTACAAATCTCTCTTCAAGTTTAACCAGGGCATACGTTCTATACCTTTTTTTTCAGATGATGCTTTAGTTTTTACATGGTGTAGGAGTGTCGTGATGTAAATATGGCAGGGATATAATTCTGTGCAATGCTAGCTCTTTATTTCTCTATATTTTTCCTCGTTGTAAGTATTTACCTTTAAAGGTGATTGCTGCTAAATGTTACTCAAATTCTAGTTTAACTTCCAGTCAATAGAATAGAAAATACTACTTGAACATTTGGTTTCTTTTCCAGCGCCTGCTACTGAATTACTAGTTTCCAGCTAAGCATCTAGATTTTCAGTCTGTGAAGTTGATGGAAGATTTGCAGGATAACTGTCTGTAAGGTATTGAATTATCTTTTTACTTCACAGATTTGTGAGGATTATCCATCGTGTCCTCGAATTTTGGGATTAACAGCTTCCATTTTAAATGGGAAATGTGATCCTGCTGAGTTAGAGGAGAAGATCCAGCAACTGGAGAAAATTTTAAAGAGCAATGCTGAAACTGCAACTGATTTGGTGGTCTTAGACAGGTATGTTGTACAGTATGGCTATTAAATTGATGCCTGCTTCTTCATTTAGGATAGAGGAATAAACCAGTGGAAATATTTCCTCTTTTAAGTTGTAGGGACGTGTGTGTGTGTGTGTGTGTGTGTGTGAGTGATGCTAATACTTTTGTTTAGAGTGGGAAGGGAATGTGAAACTGGTTTTTGAGTAACCAGTGTTGAGTGTCTTTCCTTAAAGTACAAAGGCTGATTGGCCCTGATATTCAGAGATGTTCTGTAGTTGTTAAGAAAACAAACCAAAAAAGACCCAACAAAACAACTGAAGAAAGACAAACAAGCAAACATCCCTACAAAGCAAAAATCCCAACCAACCAAGCCAAACGAATAAATCCCCAACACACCACTGACCTTGAAGATTCACAGTGCACAACACATTTCTGAACTTGTAAAATGCATTGTCTTACCTTTGGAGAGTAGCTTGTGGGTGTTCAGTGTGTGCCATAATGTTACTATTTAATTTAGAAAAATGTTACAACATTATAAGTAAAGCTTCCTAATGTCACAATAGGTGTGTGTCTTGGTTTTGTCTCATCAAATTGGTGCCTTGGGTTTAGAGGCTGATGAAAGGTAGATAGAGATGAGAGGAAGTGGTAAAAACAATACTTAAATAGCAGAGCAAGTGGGTGTTTCCCTTTATGTTCTTACAGAATGTAGAAACCTGTGAATGTTGTTTACAATAAAAATGGTGATAATGCAGTGATTTGTTGTAGAGGAAAATTAGTGTGAAATGATACGTAGTTTTCTTGCCCCAGTTGTACTGTGTTGTATGAACTGAGTTTCAAAGTGAAAGATGGATATTTCATGTTCTAGAACAGGTGTCTGGTGGATGTTTTAAATGTATTTTTCAGAGCTTGTGTGCACTGTTTGCATTTAAGAATTTATCATTCATTGTTCTGTTGTGCAGGAATGGTAATTACTTACGTAAATGTGTATATATAAACCTACATTTACATGTAGATCATACTTGTTTGGCATAACAAGAGTATGCTTTGGAAAACTGAAAGTGAGGATGATGGTCAAGAAAAGGCAATTAGTTTTTTAATTAAATTTTCCAGTCTATGAAATGAAACACTCCCTTTTTAGGGAGTGTTTTAGGAAGAACAGTATTTTAGAATTAAGTAGTTAGACTAATTTGGACTGGTGGAGGATTTTTTATTCTGTAACTATTCATCATTATTAGCTCATGGAGGAGGGAAAAATGTACTTGAATACACTTTGTGATGCTGTTATTTGCTGTGTAACCTTATCAGGGTGAAACAGCTCTGACTTTCTGTTTAACTTGATCTTTGCCCTCAATTAAGATATACTTCTCAGCCGTGTGAGATTGTTGTAGACTGTGGACCATATACTGACAAAAGTGGGTTGTATGGAAGATTACTGAAGGAAGTGGATGAAGCGCTTGCTTTTCTAAATGACTGCAACATATCTGTACATTCAAAAGAAAGAGATTCTACGTTAATTTCTAAGCAGGTAAGGACTTTAAGCTAAGTGAAAGTACTGGGAATAGAAATCTTACTGTTGTTTGTCACGTATGCTACGTTACCGAAACTTTGTAAGCTAGCCAGCCTGATGTGTCTGAGCAAAAAGGCTTATGATTTTTGTACAAGGTCTTTTCATAAATAAGTGGGGTTCGACTGTCAGCTGTTGAGTAGAACTTCATATAGATTGAGCATCTTACATTCAAACTTGATTAAGGCAGTAAAATAATTCTGCACCCTGATGTTGTGGGTCCTTATCTCTGGAGTCAAGATTTGACGTCTTCTTGATCTCCCATAACCTTTGAATAGCTCAGGACAGAAGAGGAACTAATGCCTCAGGAAATATGTGGAAAGCCTGTACCCAGGTGTGTTAAAAGATGATAAAATAAGAATCAGGACAAAAATTCCAGCCATGGACCTACAATTACTACAATTTATCTTAAAGCAGTATTGGGCTAGTACCACACCTTTTTGGAATGGAATTTGAACCTCAAGCTTGCTTCTGACTTTTTCTGAGTTAGCCCATGTTGTCATGCAAGATGTCAGACGAGTCCAGAAGGCATGCTGTACTGAGCAGGGACCTGTCACACATAGGATCTGGGGTCCAGGCAGCCTTTTTTTCTCTGGCGTTGTTTGGAGTTGCCTCCTGAGGTACAGCTATGCAGGCGTGGAAGTCTCTGCTTAACAAGAGGTCAGCAGAAAGTCACACTTCTGTAATAGTGAAGAATCCAGTTTCTCTTCTTGTTCTTAGAAAGCTAGCACTCTGATGCTGTCCAGAAAAAAGAGTATTTAGGCCAGAGGGAAGGTTGATTCCTAAGGCAGCTTATCACAGCTGCATGGGAAAAGGAAGTCCTGGTTACTTTTGTGCCAGTTTATGTTTGTGCCTATGTGTAATAGGCTAAAATATGTAAAGTTCGCAGCTCGAGGCTGTCACCAAGATTTGCATAGCCCAGAAAAGTGGATTAACTGCTTCTAATGCCCATAACACTGTGCTTGTTCTCCAATTCAGTAGCTCTCCGAGAGGTTAGATGCACCCATATTAAGAAAAAGCAATCTGTTTTCAGCCCGAGGTGCCTTTTTGTCTTGGCACTGGAGACTATTAAGCCTGTATGTGCAGTTACAATTGGTTCAGATAAATTCTGTTCTTAAGTCTTACAGCTAACAATTTTTTAGATTTTTTACCTGTTCTTCACTTCCTCACAGAAGAAAAGTAGTACGAGAAAGCAGCAACTGAAAACTCTTACCCTGACCATTATAGTTCAGGGATAGTTCTGTTAATAGTGCATGCAAATCATCAGTCTTTTTGATAATGCTGTTAAAAAGACTTTATTAATGTACCCCATTTCTGGATTCCTAGTTTGCTTGGTCACTTGACTTTTCAAGGGAAACAAGGTGCCATGAGATAAGATGTTGATGGTATTCAAGTGCCTATGCTGTACTCTGTTATAGTTCTGTCTCTTTTCCTATTCCACCTGCATAGACAACTTCTCAATTTTTTTCCTTTGAGAATCTACACTTTACCCTAAGAGCACTCTACAACTCTGGTTAAATATATTTGGAACCCTGGCAAGTATCAGTAACAAATAAAGTCAAAATGCCCAGTAAAGAATATATTTTATTAGCTCTGTATTAAATTTAAAGGATAGTAGCTTCTGCTTTGATTATCTAGCAGCCTCAAGAAGTACTCTTTTTAGTGTAATTATCTTAAAGTAAATTTCAAATTTCAATTCTATAAAAAAATCTACAATTCTTTAAACTGTAATTTTCTTGAGATTCAGAAATGTACGAATATATAGTAATGGGGAAGGGCTGTGGGGGGGAAGGTGCTCCATTAGAAAAAACAGTCATTTTAACAACAAAAGCAGATATCTAAGTATTTTTATAATGGAACAAGTGTCATAATCCTTACCAAGATTGTGCTATATGAAAAACAAGATCCCACCCTTAAATGAATAGTTCATGAATGTACTGTTTGAACTGATATTTGAATTCATTTGTTGTAGATATTGTCAGACTGTCGAGCTGTGTTGGTTGTTCTGGGACCCTGGTGTGCAGATAAGGTAGCTGGGATGATGGTGAGAGAGCTGCAGAAGTATATCAAGCATGAGCAAGAGGAGCTGCACAGGAAATTTTTATTGTTTACAGACACTTTCCTAAGGAAAATACATGCACTCTGTGAAGAGCACTTCTCGCCTGCCTCACTTGACCTGAAATTTGTAACCCCAAAAGTAATAAAGCTGCTTGAAATCTTGCGCAAATATAAACCGTATGAACGGCAGCAGTTTGAAAGTGTTGAATGGTATAACAATAGGAATCAGGATAATTATGTATCTTGGAGTGATTCTGAAGATGATGATGAGGATGAAGAAATTGAGGAGAAAGAGAAGCCAGAGACTAATTTCCCATCTCCCTTTACTAATATTTTATGTGGAATTATTTTTGTGGAAAGAAGATACACAGCAGTTGTTCTAAATAGGTAAAGCTTTTTCTTTAAGAAAAGTTAAAAAGAAAAAAGGCAGACTCAGCTGCCAGCACACAAATGTTAATATTGTGTATATGTAAGGGATTGTCTTTTATTTTCAGAACTTTATTCTAAAGCTGGATTAGGAGATAATACTGGATCTGCATAAGGAGTAACAAAACACCCCAGTAATTCAGGCTATGTGTATGTGAGGTGGATAGGAAGAGCATGTGTCTTTGAAAACTGTGTACTCAAGGGCATGTTTTGGACCTGAGTTTGTAATTTGATTCCTTAATAATGCTCAGTATGAAATACTGTACTGTAAAATAGCCATATACTGATTTGTCCTAATCAGTCTTTAAATTTACATTTGTAATCAATGGTGGAAACTTCTCTAACCTACTGAGTGCAATACTTCAGGAATTGTACCTTTACCTTACTAAATCATGTTACTATATGATCCAAGTTTATCTAAAAATCAGATTTGCCCTTGCACAAATACCTCTTTAAGATTTACCAGTACCACTTTAACAGTTGGTGTTTAAAGCGCCTGTTCAGTCAAATGTTATCCAATTTCTTACTGTCTCCACCAAGAAAAACAGAAACTCTGGAATATTTGCCAAGATACACTTTGCAGTACTCCAGTTGCTTATTAGTTCTTACTGCTAAATGTGGTCCATGTTGGTTATACATAAGAATTGTTAAATGCTATTTGCCACAAAGCAAGAATGATATATGATTTATTCACCTATCTTAGCTTTTGGTGGTTTTGTAGGTTTTTTTAAACTGTGCTAAATGTTGTGTGCAGTCTGTTTTTTGTGTTCTGGATACCTCTGAATATGATCCTTACGTTCATTTTTTGCCTGAGTCAGTAGTTTGACTGCATGAGATATTCTTTGATTTGCAGACTTGTTGTTCAGTAAACTTAAATCTTTTTTTCTTTGCCTCTTCTGCATTTTTAAATATGTTTACATAAGTATGAGGCAAACTGTGCCATTCATTGAAACGGACATGTTCTGTTAATAACTCCCAAAGAAATAATATTAACAGATTCTGATAAATTTTTGTTGAGCTGAAATGGGTGTTTCATTATCCTATAGGGAATGAACAGAATTGTTATTTTTTTTCTTGGCTTTTAAATTATGAATGTGATTTAAATTATACTCTTTTTCCACTATGTATTGTTATAGACTGTTGTTAGACATTGTTATAGCTATATTGTAGCTGCTTTTGAACCTGACAGAATATGCTACTGTAGATTGAATAGGTAACCAAATCACTCCATCTTTGAGCTTTAGGCACCTTCGGTACGGGATAGTGGCAGCAAAAACTAATACTGCATGTAACACTTTGTCCAGTTCTGAAAGCTAGCTAGCAGACTCAAAGTGGTCCTTCACCTCATGTAACATACCTGGATGATCAGCAGACTTGAACTGCTGGAATTAAGAGCAAAAGCCTTCAGTGAGAACCTTACTGTAGACTCACTTCAGTTGAATGGATTAGTTCAGGGCCTCTGCTGACTGTAGCTATGCTTACACTGTATATATGGGTGGGAAGATTGTTTCCTGAATAAGGAAATCATGAGTGTTTGAATTAGTATCTCAAAACCACTTCAGCTCCAGTAGTTCAGTATGGAACTTTACACCGAACTAAGTTAAAGCAGAAGTACCATTTTTTAAAAAAGGTATTTATTTATGGTAGTATTTAGAGATGAGAATCCCATTTTAAGAAGTCTACGATGACTGAGAAGGGCAAAATTGATGCTTTCTGAGAGAAATGGATAGGAATTCTCTGAAGAAGTAATTAGAGGTAATGGCTTTCTCTAGAGATCTTTAGCAACAGCCAGTGTAGATATTGTAAATATTACAAGTTCGGGGGGAAAAAAAAGTAGCTCACAGTTTTGTTTGGTGTATGCAACTAAGCTGTGTTGCCTAGAAGCTCCTTTTCAGAAGAGAAGACATTTTCTAAAGCCCAGTTCCCTTCCATTTCCATGACAGTGCCTCTCAACTCCCTTAGAGGGGTATGAAAGCAGAAGGTTTTGTATCTGCATGAAAAACACCACCTGTTTCCTACTAATAATAATACTACTTTAACCACAAGGTTGAAATCTTGAATGCTTCTCAAGAACTTGCCAAAGATGTGCACAGTGAAATGTTTATTCAGATGTCTTTAATATTCCATTGCTATAAGAAATGAGATGCAATAAAAATGTTTTAAATATTTAGTTGGCACTCAAACTGAAGCTATATGACTTGACAGAAATGCCATGTGGCAAAAGAAATTAAAATAATTAAGGTTTTTGTCCAGTTACTAACCCGTGCTTCCTTAGTATGTCTGTCTCTAGCCTAGACTGCATACAGAAATGTGACTGTTTAGCCTTCCACTAACAGACCACATGGCTTTTTTAGTACAGGAGGCTCCTTCTAGTCTATTTCCAGAAGGATAGCAAGCTGTTAGACACTTTTCTCTTGTCTATGTCTCCTACCCATTCCACTTGTAACAGATTGCAAAGAAAGGAAGTCTCCAAGTCTTTTTGTGTTCCCATAAATCTTTTTAAAACAGTGAGCAGATAAAGGGGAGAGACTTTGGTATTTTTCCAAGGGTAGAAAGAGCAAGGAGAACTTTGCCATTTTCCATTTGGTTTAGCAGCAGCTTGCAGGGCATGTACCTGGGAACTGGTGTGACACCTGTAATCTAGGAGGCAGAACTGGTAGGGGTGCAGTTGGAAAGGTGTGACTTACTGATGGAGGTACACAAAGAATGTGGAAAGCGCCTGGTGACTGATGCGATGGATGTACTATGAGCAGAGTGGTACCAGGATGTCTGTAGTGAGACATGCAAGGGATGTAATCCTTGTGTATATGATCCCTTGCCTCTTATTGCAGAAACCTGTTAAGGTTGAGAAATACCAGGTTCTGTCTGTGCTGAAAACAGATCAACTAGGGATGCTGCAACAGCATTACTTTGATTGCACAATGTAATTATGCTTTTAAATCCATAAATGCCTGGTTCTAGATTCAGTGCATTATTTATATGAACAGTGTTTTACCTTGTCTGTGAAATCCAGACACTGCAGAAGCCAGCCTTTTCTGATGCTGCAACCTGAAGAAGGATGCATGGATGAGTCTCACCTCCCTGTTCAGTGTTACTTTTAAAGAACTGGATTAAATCCTGCAGTTGTAGATACACTTGAGTTAATTTCAGAAGTAGTAAATGTCTCACCAAATAAGCTCTTTAGAAAAACAGATCAACATTTTGTCATTAGTACGCCTGAACAGAAGAGATATTCTTATATTAAGGAAAATAAGAGTCAATGTTTTAACCTAAAATTTAACACCTTAATTGAGGAAACATACTCTGAGGGAGCAGTTAAGCATCTTTTTGCTAAAACAATCATTTGCAGAAAGTGACATTTAACTAAAGCAGTTGTGAGTAGGGTGCCTTAACAACAGGGAGCCTTAGAGTAATTAATTGGTTTAAAAATATCTGGGTTTACTACTTCAGTTACTGAAGTTTGTGTGACGCATGCACACTTGTGCAGTGTACATATGCAGTCTGTCTTTAGGGAAGACATCTGTAAGGACAATAACAAAGGTAGTGGATTTATTTTGTTAGCATGGCTTAATTGTCATGCTTCCATACTTTCTCTTAATGTAGGTCTTCCATTTTCTTTGTTGTGTGACTTCTAAAAACATGTATTTTTAGATTGATAAAAGAAGCTGGCAAGCAAGATCCAGAACTGGCTTACATCAGTAGCAATTTTATAACTGGACATGGCATTGGCAAAAATCAACCTCGTAACAAGCAGATGGAAGTAGAATTCAGAAAACAGGAAGAGGTAACTTCAAGAAAACCAACTGAAACTAACTACCTTCAGAACCTTTGGGGGGTGGTGGTGGTGTCTGTGTGCATGTGTGTCTTTTAAAACCAACTCAAACCAGCAATCAGGTTGAGGCACAGTCATTGGAAGTTCAGGGAATACTGTTGACTCAACAAGTATGCATACTTATTGGAGGTACAGATGTTCTTCATTAAAAAAATAACCTTTAGAGACATTGCTGTGTCACTACACTCAAATTAAAATGTCATATACAAGCATGATTTTGCCTAGCCTTATCATCAACTATTTATTTTTTTTGCCTTGTATTAGTAGTAGTATGGTAACACTGTAAAGAAAATCAAGGTTCCTGACATTTCCAACAGTTAAGTTGGTTTTAATATTCATCTTTGCTAAAAGTGATTTTTGTCCATTAAATGATACAAATATAACTCCCTCTGATTTTGACCTCACTTAGAGCATATAAAGTATTTTGAAAGCAAATGTATTTATCCTTCAGTCCTGGCTGGGTTGTACTTCTGACCCTTCCCCCTTCTGACCCTTTGCAAACCTGTCCTTAGTATTGTATAGCAAATAGCGTAAATCAGAAGAATCAGCTCAAGCATGTGCTTCCCTCCCTTCCTCGAGGATGGTTCAGCCTCAGAAATGGTGGGAAAAGGTGAAAGCAGTATGATTTTTTTTTTATATATATATACTGTATATTTAAAATTGTACATAAATAGGTGGGTTCTTTTCCATTGCCTAGTGGCTGTAGCAGCTTCCTGGACTCCTGTAATTCCACATATTACATTTCCTTCCTAGAAATCTTCCTGATCTAATGAAGGATCTTGGTCTGAAATGATTACTTTTTTTTAAAATAATTTTATATTTGCATATTTAGACACATTTTGGAATATCTGATGCTCTGTCCTTGTTTTTAATGGTTTTTGATGAATCTGATGATGGAAACAGGTCTCAGACTAATCTGTGTAACTTGTCTTTGTTACTTTTGCAGGTTCTTAGAAAATTTCGAGCACATGAGACCAACCTACTTATTGCTACTAGTATTGTAGAAGAGGGTGTTGACATACCAAAATGCAACCTGGTGGTGCGTTTTGATTTGCCCACAGAATATCGTTCCTATGTGCAGTCAAAAGGAAGAGCTAGAGCACCGATTTCCAATTACATCATGTTGGCAGATACAGACAAAATCAAAAGTTTTGAAGAAGATCTCAAGACATACAAAGCAATTGAGAAGGTATGGTTCAAAAAGAATGTGCCTAGTTATCTTTAATTTACCATAGTACTATTTTAAAGGAAAAATCTCTCATCTTGCCCTTTTTTGAAATGTTAAGATCCTCAGAAACAAATGCTCAAAATCTGTTGATACCAATGAAACCGAAACTGAACCTGTTGTTGATGATGATGATGTGTTTCCACCCTATGTGTTAAGGCCGGATGAGAACAGTCCAAGAGTTACCATTAACACTGCTATTGGACACATAAATAGGTAAGGGGCATATTCATTTTTTAGTTCTTGTCTTTGACTAAAAAGTTTCTTGGTTTGTCTCGCAACATGGAAATGTAGGCTGTGGCAAAGAGTGGGTGTTTTTAAGTTGTAGCAGTAAAATCTTCCAGCTCTAATATTCACATAAGTAATAGCAGTCTGTCATGTAAGCTCAGCATAATACAAGTCCACAAGACACTGTGGTATATGCACAGGGGAGCTAGTTGGTAGCTTTGTATGGTCTTAGTATTTGGGGGAGGCCTTCAGAGACAAGAAAAGGTAAATGTAATGATGATTCGAAGAAGATAAGGAAGATCCAAAGAGGTGGTCAATTAACATAAAATTAGTCACGTGGAATATAACAGATTAGGTCCTCATGGAAACTGTTTCCAGGCACATAAAGTAAAGGGGGTTTCAACAGCCTTAACAAAGGCAGTGTTTTGCCTGACCAGCCTTACCGTCTCTTGTACGATGAAGTGATTGACTTTACAAACTGGGAAAAAGGAGTGCATGTCATCAACTTAAATAAAGCTTTCAATGCAGTTGCCATTGTACTGGGGTTTTCTTGAGATGCAGACCATTTTGGTGGACTGCCTGGTACATAAAACCGGACAAAGCAGTCACATTCAAAGAATGTAATGGTAAATAGGTCAAAGGTTACCTGGCAGGTGTTTATATGTGGTATTACTCATGGGATATTAGGAAGTCCAGTAAAGTTTGCATTCTTGGTGAACGTCAGCACATTTGCATTTGACATCAAGTTGGGAGAGAGGAAAGCAAGTGCAGTGGAGGTAAAGTCACCATTCAGGTGGAAGCCATGACAAGTAAGAGGAACAGGACAGCAGCAAAGTTAGAAGATTAAACAAAGACAAAGGCAGACTCTGGTAACTGAGATGGAATAGTCTTGTGCATCATTACAACCTTGGAACCAACTTTCGGGAGACCGTCTTTGGAGGTCTTCTCTTCTGTGGTCATTTGAATGTGAGGCGACAGCACACCCTTAGAGTGCTCAGTGTGGCCTGAAATGATCTTCTGTAGTGTTTACGCCAGTAAAGCAAGATTCCATTGAAATGTGTTTAGGTTTCAACTTGCAGGTTTTGATGATTTGTAAAATGTTTTGTCAACTTAGGTACTGCGCTAGATTACCAAGTGATCCATTTACACACCTAGCTCCCAAGTGTAAAACCCGAGAACTACCTGATCATACGTTTTACTCTACTCTCTACCTGCCAATCAACTCACCTCTTCGAGCTTCAATTGTTGTAGGTATTTGGGAAAGGAAAAACATGGAAATAAGTGCATATCTTAATAGAGATGTCTGTGCTGTTTTTAGAACTAGTTTCATTGTTGTTAAAGATCTTTCTTTTCCTGTATTGTGCCTCTGTTACTGTATTTAGAACCCTGCTTGTATCTGTTATAATCTGTTTTCCAGCAGTTACTGTTTATTCCAAAGGCAAAAATGTTTAGATGTTCTTCCCAGTGTCTTGATTTTTTACCCATTCACATATCAGTTGTAAGAAAACATCCTTTATTCATTTTTATCGCTAGTGTGATGAGTTCAAAAACATAATTTTGGCTTCTGTGGAAAAACACTGTAAGTCTGAGTGTCTAAACAAAACAGTAGTCAGTGTAGTTTTTTACGAGGTTTTGTGTAGCTAATATGTTTGTGTTAAACTAGTTGTTTGTAATGTATAATAAGTAATGGCTAATCGACCAAAGTTTTTTAAGAATTATTTAAATGTTTATAGGGTCCTCCAATGAGTTGTGCAAGACTGGCTGAAAGAGTTGTAGCTCTTATTTGCTGTGAAAAACTGCACAAAATTGGTAAGAGCTTGAAAAAACAACACCACTTTGGTAAAGAATATTTTATAATTGAGAGATTTAAGATGGTATGCATGTTATGCATATGCATGTATTTCTGCTATAGCCATCTACTATAGCTTCCTTTCTTTTTGCCTTGTTTTGTGATGTGTCCATGCACTTTGTAATTTATCTTATCACCATGTAAGCTAAACTTAAATTTTCCAGGGGAATCTTGTCGTTTAGCATATTTTGACTTAAACAGCAAATGCAACATTAATAGAAGATATGCAGATTTTCACATTGAATGTACTTAATAAAGGGGAAGAGAGTCTTATTCTCTAGAAGATTTTTATTATAGGTCAGAGACTACATCCTGCAGCTAGCAAACACCTTGCTTTATAAAGTGAATTGTTACAAATTAAAATACACAGCCCTAAATTTATTGCATTCCCTAAGAAAAGTACAGCATTGCAGGATTATTTCACTATCATCTCTAATAAATATACATGAGTGTATTCATTACGATTGAAGTTTTAAAGAATTCCATGTAAAGGGTGCTTTGAATTACAGAAGTATTTATGTATCTTAAGCAAAAAAAAAATTTTAGGTCTGGGGTTTGTAATTTTTTTTCTGTCCAAGGTGAACCTTTTGATCATTGAATTCATGCCATCAGTTGTATCCAAGAATAACACTATGATGGCCCAACTCAGTGTTGAGAGAGCACAGTGAACAGTAGTAATTTGCTTTAGAATGATACAGAAACGTAACTGTTTTCTCTTTCGCTGCATAACACTGTGTAATTGATTTTTAAATGAGCACTTGGTTACTGAGTTGTTTTCATTAGCAATTGCATCCACTGTTGTACCTGAAGAAGCCAAAATTTGATGTTCATGATGCTGTTTCTTTGTACCCTCATAATCAGGTGA
Organism: Laterallus jamaicensis coturniculus; assembly: GCA_022605575.1. Taxonomy (NCBI): domain Eukaryota; kingdom Metazoa; phylum Chordata; class Aves; order Gruiformes; family Rallidae; genus Laterallus; species Laterallus jamaicensis. The sequence goes on along the minus strand of JAKCOX010000021.1, from coordinate 4,815,154 downwards.
ACTGGATGATCATTTGATGCCAGTTGGTAAAGAAACGGTTAAATACGAGGAGGAGCTTGATTTACATGACGAAGAAGAAACTAGTGTTCCAGGAAGGCCAGGCTCTACAAAACGAAGACAGTGCTATCCTAAAGCTGTTAGTATGACTCACTGCTGTCCACATCTCCAGTGAAATGCTTTATGTAGTGATAAGAAGATAAAATACAGGTTCTGTCTAAGGTCCTTTGAATAGGACAGGTAACTCATTCTGAATAGATTGCATCGTAGCTTCTGATAATCTTGGCATTTCATGAAGAAACTATACCCTCTGGTCACTGTCATGATCCACAACCAGATAGAGCAGTTTGGCAGAGGTTGAACCTCCTCACATTCCAGCCAACTTCAGATTGCTCTGGGATGGTTGGGGGCAGCTGAGCTTAACTCCTGAGTAAGGTCCAGTTAGGTGTTTTATTGTGACCAGGTCTTCCAATTCTGAGGAACAGAATTAAGACTAAAAACTGGGTCAGTTGTCAAGTTGGTTTGTTTAGCCTATAACATGTGGAAGAGAAGGGGAAAGGAAAGAGAAAAGAGTGGGAGAGAGAGATTGCAACAGCTACCACCGTGGATCTGTGGCGTCCCATCAATCCGATGTCTCTGGGTCTGCTGGGGGCAACATTCCCCTCTTTGGCTGCATTGTTTTGCCTCTTTAGGGCCTTATGTCATTGCATAGTCAGAAAGCGCTTGGCATAGCCACATCTTCCAGGGGGTGGTGTACGCATGCTCCAGAGAGTCCTCAAAGGTTCAAGCCCTCTCACACGTCCCTGGGCCTGGGTGCATGTGCAGAGTACATGGGCTATATACTTCCGGCTTGGTGGAACTCACAGAATTCACTTTGTTGCTTGGTGGTAGTGATGGAGCAACTGTTTACATTGATTGAGAGAGAAAAAACAGAGGGGTTACTGTTCTGTGGCAATTGTTAAGACATCCTGCGAGAGAAGAAAGAGGAGGGTGTGATTCTGTGGTCCCTCACAGCCACATGTAGGAACATCAGTATGTACACCCACAGTAGTGGGTACAGTGCTGTCATGTACATACATGTGCAGCCTCGACTGTGGTGAAAGCCCTTAAGTGATTCCATTCTTGGCATCTTCCACGTGCCCCGGTTTTATTAGTAGTTTAAATAATTGGGTTTTGGGAAAGCTTAGGGAAGGATACCATGGTATCACAAAGTATATTACAGAGGGAATGACTAAGTCCCTTTTTCTTGCAAAACTTCACAAACAGTATAAATCTTTGCACAGTGTTTCTTGGTGCATCTTCTTAAAAGTGTCTTTCTCAGTCCTCTTAACTTCACCAGTGATTTTTGGAATAGTGGTGGCTCAGAAAATGCACGATTATGTTATCTTGCGTTCAGAGGAGTTGATTCGTCAAGTGATGCATCATTCTCAGTTATTTTTTTTTCAGTACAGAATCCAAGAATACTTTCCCTTGCTTTTGTCCCAACTTTTCACATCTGGAAAAGAAGCTTTGGCAAATGTTTAAGGTCTAGAAGGTCCTCTTGGGCTTAATATAGTTATTAAACTTATGAGTAATTTTCCATTAAGCCAAGGCCATCGTTTTGCCACAGCATAATTTTAAAATCTAGGACTACATGTATTGCAGTTTAGTTTTAGATAAACAGGAGGATCATTTTGAGACCTGTAAAGTAATGAACTCCTAACAAATATAAAGCATGGTTTCTTAAGTCTATCACACATATGAGCAGCAGAGTTAATGCTTGTGGCTGTTGTATTCACATCTGCAAATAGAAACCTTCTTTTAGTATAGTGCCTGGGCAAGGGGGGCTGTGTATTGAATTCTGTGTGTGTATGTCCCAAGTGTACAAAAAGTATTTTTGATAGTCTTAAAACTGTTCTGTTGGGGAAAAGAATCCATGTTAATGAAGCTGTAAATTCAGCCAACCTTATATGAAAATGGAATTGCTGAGATGTAGGTTTTTTCTATGCCTGCACCTTTTTATTTTTCTTTCTTTGGTGTTGTGTTGGGTTTTTTTTCCTTTCTTTGTTTCCCTCCTACTGCTAAGGTCCAAAGACCTTGGATATAAAATGTGCTCCAAAGTTACCAGCTAAATTCAGAAATTGGCATCAAGACCTTGTTTATGGTCAAGTGCTGACTTGATCCTAGGGTTAGACCTGTATTTCTAACATTGGGTGGATGTGGAGAAAGCAAAGGAATGTAATGGAAGTTGCCTGTTGGCAAACAGGAAGATCAGGGAGCATTGAGCTCCCTTGATGCAAGTGTTAGGATGGATCTCGTGGCTGCTGGCCAGGCAGCAGACCAAACATTTTTGCTTAAGAAAGAAAAAAAATACTTAATTCTATATTAAGTATTTTTTATTCTTCATTTTTAGAAATCCCTTTCCTAATAAATATACGAACGATGATTCAAAGAATAGTGTTTAGGTGAATTGTGCTGATTTTTATTGTGTTAATGTTTTTTTCCTTTTACTTTTAGATTCCAGAATGTTTGAGAGAGAGTTATCCCAAACCTGATCAGCCCTGTTACTTGTATGTAATAGGAATGGTATTAACGACTCCTCTACCTGATGAGCTCAACTTTAGGAGACGAAAGCTATATCCTCCTGAGGATACCACAAGATGTTTTGGCATACTGACAGCCAAACCTATACCTCAGGTAATTAATCTAGCTCCTTATTATCTATGTTTTACAACCTGCTGTTTTCCACTTAATCCCCATTCACAGACTGAAGTAACCTCCAGTAAGTAAGCAATAACACCCATTGACTTCAGTCACCACTTCATTTTCCACTACTTCATCCTTAGTGATGGAACAGCCTCTTGCAAAACTGTTGTTCTGCAGCTTCATCTTTTTATTATTTTGCAGCAGCAGGTTCAAAATGTTTCTCCTTCTTTGTATGAGGTATGATAGGAGTGGTATAGTAGTACAAGGATGGCTTGCAGCACTACCTTATTTACCTAAAAGTTATAGTAACAAGTCCTTTCAGCATTCCTAGGCTGCAGCCGCACAAAAAGTAGGCCTTATTAATTAAAATTTGCACCTCTTGCTTAGGAAAAATTTTAACAGACATTAAATGGATGAGTGGATGAGACTTAGCTGAGAGGTTTATTTCAAAACACACTTTCTATTGGCCAAAGAAGAAAACATTTCAAGAATATTGCTTGTTTTCACATTTCTTCCTCTGTAATAGAAAACTTTTTCATTTTTACTTGATCTTATATAAAGATGCTGTAAAACACAAGGAGAAGTATTAAAAAAAGAAAATCGTACTTCAAAATCAAATATATAACTGAAGGTCATCAAAGGTCAAAATTGTGATCTGGTTTGATCTTGGTCTGCAGTCAAGCAAGTTTTACCTCTGTATCTGAAAAAAAAAAACGATCCTCTGTAGAAGAATCCTATTCTGGATTTTCTCTTTGATTTCTTCTGGCTTTTTTTTTTTTTTTTTCTAGATTCCTCACTTTCCTGTGTATACGCGCTCTGGAGAGGTTACAATATCTATTGAGCTCAAGAAATCTGGTTTTACTCTGTCTCTGCAAATGCTTGAGCTGATAACGCGACTCCACCAGTACATTTTTTCACATATTCTTCGTCTTGAGAAACCTGCACTAGAGTTCAAACCCACAGAAGCTGATTCAGCCTATTGTGTTCTACCTCTTAATGTTGGTAAGAACAGAGCTCTTGTTTTTTAAATACTCACTTTGAATTTTAGTAACATGTTCGTTAATGTTTATGTTAAATTTAATTTGTTAGTGGTAGAATTAACCCTGTATGTAATAGTATGAAAATTTGCCAGTTGTATTTTTGTTACTTCTTCACAATTCCAAATTACTTTTAACATGGTAATGTGAGTTGATTTATAGTAGGTTTCAGTTGATTCCATAAGGGTTTAAAATTGTATGTATGTCTCGCCTGTGAAGTTTCTTTTAAATAATCAAATACATGTATAGAATAAGAAAAAAATTTTGTACCTTAAAACTTCCCAGAAAAATTTAGCCTGGAAAACTCTCCCATGAATAACTAGATTGTGCATTTTCTTTTTTAGTTGATGACTCCAGCACTTTGGACATTGACTTTAAGTTTATGGAAGACATTGAGAAATCTGAGGCGCGTACAGGCATTCCCAGTACACAATATACAAAAGAAATGCCTTTTATTTTCAAGTTAGAAGATTACCAGGATGCGGTTATCATTCCACGGTGAGTACTATATACATTATGTAACTATTGTCTTTATATAAACACTTGTACTAAGGGCTTATTATCCACAACAGAATATTTTGTAAGAAATATATGCTATTAATCTGAAGGTATCTGGTGGTGGCTGAAATAGTACAAAGATGTGGTTTTTTGTCAATAATTAATCTTACAATTTAGGATTTAAGTGTTCTGGCCTCCCGTGATTCATTACCCTTTTATTAAGAATAGTAGAGTTCAGCACAAAACTTGCATAGTATTCTGATAAAACATTACAACTTCATCAAGAACTGATCAGCTGAAACCAAGTTTTATTCGGGACATGAATCATAGACATGATTCCATAGCCATGGACAGGGATATACCTTCATTAGACAAGGTTTCCCAAAGCCCCATCTAACCTGGCCTTAAACACTTCTGGGGATGGGACTTCCACACCCTCTCTAATCTCTTCTTCCTAACATCTAATCTAAACCTCCCCTCATTCAACTTGAAGCCATTACTCCTTGTCCTGTCACTGCACTCTCTGGTGAACAGTCCCTCTTCCACTTTCCTGTAGGACCCCTTTAAGTATTGGTATGCCTCAATTAGGTCTCCTCAGAGCCTTCTCTTCTCCAGGCTGAACAAGCCCAATTGCCTCAGCCTGTCTTTGTAGGAGAGGTGCTCCAGCCCCCTGATCATCATGGAGGAACACCACTCATCACAGACATCCATGTGTATATAGCTGTTGACCACAAGTCACTGAGTGCAACCATCCAGCCAGTTCTTTATCCAGCGAGTGGTCCATCTGTTGAATCCATGTCTCTCTGATTTAGAGACAAGGATGTCATTTAAAAGATGGTTAGATGCGGTGGTTGGGCACATGGTTTAGTGGTGTTTGGCGGGTCGGGGTGATGGTTGGACTTGATGATCTGCAGGGTCCCTTCCAATTCCATGCTGGACAGTGCTGAATGCCTTGCGCAAGTCCAGGGAGATGATGTCTGTCATCCTTCCCTTGTCCACCATCTATGTTACTGTGTCATAGAAGGCCACCAGATTTGTCAGGCATGATTTTACCTTCGTGAAGCCATGTTGGCTGTCCCCAGTCACCTCCAAATTTTCCATGTGCTTAAGCATAGTCTCCAGGAGGATCTGCTCCATGATTATGCCAGGCACAGAGGTGAGACTGGCCTGTAGTTCCCTGGGTAAGTAGGAGTCTTGTTCTGTGGTTCCTGCTCATTCACAGCAAAGGCCTGCTAAAGGAAGAGATGCTATTGGTAGATGGTAGATGGAAAAATTAATTGAAAGACCAGTCAAAAGAATCTTTCTCTTATTTAAAGGAGAAATTGACATCATTTTATGTACTGCATATGCAAAGGTTCTCCAGAAATGGTATGTTTTGTGGAGACTAATTATTCCCTATGTCATGTTTGGCGTGATGTGAAAAAAGAAAATGAACTGACTTGCTTGTGCTTGTACACAGTATATTGTAAAAAACAGTAGGTGCAGAATATATGTGGAAGATAAATAATAGTACTTTGTTTTAGCCTCATCTGTGTTACTATTTTTTCTTCTTTAAATGTCTTCCTACCTGTGCGCATGACAACCATGGTAAAAATGCTTGTGTGAATAAGCAGTGATGCACCATCACAGAAGTGTTAATTCATGTAATCAGATTTAGTAGAAGCAGCTCATAGGTGGTGCAGATTAGCACAGTGGATGGACTTCAGTGAAGCTATGGTGTATTTCACCCATCTGAAGATCTGGCCCCAGTGCCTAAACCAGTATTATTCTCCCCTCTTTTTTTTTCTTTTCTGGGTGGGGCTAGCATAGGTGGCTGAATGCCTCTCGTCTGTGAGAATTATTAGTTGCCATATGATAATGCTCAGGCTTCAGAAGCAGCAAAATAATGTTAAGAAATATCAGAATTTCAAGTACTTCTGGTTTAGGTCAACGCAAAAAATAGTGGAAATATGTGCTTGTCTTTATCCTACTTGGTTGTAAGCCCCTCAGGGGAAGCATGATATAGTATCCAGGGACCATCAGTAGCCACAATAAAGGTGTTGCAGCATTCTGGCTTTTTTCCCCCTAACATTCTGTCTATTATGCAAGAACTGCATTGTTGGAAGGCTTGTGAACTTACCTGACTGGGTATTTGTATTTTAACTTTATTTCTGGAATGACTTGATTAAAATGACAGTTTAATGTGAGGTAGTGCAATCTTTGTATGCAATAGAACTCTATTTTTACTGGTTGTAGGCAGCATATAGGAGACTAGATAATAAAAAGCCAAATTACATTTGTTAGGTGTTAGGAGTTTGTTAGGAATTAAGAAATTCTAATTTGCAGCTTTGCTCTTCAAGATTGTTACAAGGAGCTGGACATTGTATTAGATACTGAAGATGTTAAGTTGTTCAGTTATTCAACATTTTATACCTGACCACATTAGGACAAGAAGAACGTATCATAAGCTTTACCCTAAGGCTGTAATATATGCCAAAATACCTTTTTTTTTTTTTCAGGTATCGAAATTTTGATCAGCCTCATCGATTCTACGTAGCTGATGTATACACTGATCTTACTCCACTCAGTAAATTCCCTTCCCCTGAATATGAAACTTTTGCTGAATATTATAAAACAAAGTATAATCTTGACCTGACCAATCTCAACCAGCCACTGCTGGATGTGGACCACACATCTTCAAGGTAACAACAGTCATATCTGGGTCTGACCTTTGTAGTTGCAAGTAAAGTGTTTTGTGTTTTGTTTTTATATTATGGGATAAAGCTGAGGGCTTGTGTTTCCAAAATAATTTCTGATATTTTTTTTTCTTGGGGGGTATTTACATTTTAACAACTGTAACTTGAGTCCATTTTTTACCAATGGCAACTGTGCTGTCACTTCACAATGAATTACAGTTGAATGCTAAGAATTAGTTAGGAAGGTCTACTTGTTAATAATGTTCTTACATTAAAGTAATTTCACTTGGTTTTTAGACTTAATCTTTTGACTCCTCGCCATTTGAATCAGAAGGGGAAAGCACTTCCACTAAGCAGTGCTGAGAAGAGGAAAGCAAAGTGGGAAAGTCTGCAGAATAAGCAGGTAAAATAGAAGTATCTGATTCAAGGGGCCCTTATCTTAACAGTGGTCTAAGAACAGCATTTACAGGTAAAATTCTTTTCTTTCCTTCTCCTCTCCCCAGATACTGGTTCCAGAGCTCTGTGCTATACATCCTATTCCAGCATCACTGTGGAGAAAAGCAGTTTGCCTCCCCAGCATACTTTATCGCCTACACTGCCTTTTGACAGCAGAGGAGCTAAGAGCTCAAACAGCCACTGATGCTGGTGTAGGTGTTAAATCACTTCCTGCAGATTTCAGGCATGTATTTTTTCAATGTCATTTTTCCATTTAACCATTACTGCATGAATTTTAAACTGGTACCTTCTGTTTAACTCGTGTCAGTTTTCAGTGAACAGTTTAAAAAGACTTGATTACAGATGGTGAAGGTAGATGCTGTAGTCACGGTTCTTTTCAGAACATGGCTTCTTTTTACAAGTGTGTGTGCATGTACTCTTCTTGTCTTGTGTTAATATTACCCTTTTTTAACAAAATCAGCATGTATCTTTACAGATATCCTAACTTGGACTTCGGATGGAAAAAGTCTATTGACAGCAAATCCTTCATCTCTATTCCTAACTCCTCTTCAGTAGAGCATGAGAATTACTGTAAGCACAGCACAATTGTAGTCCCTGAAAATGCTGCACATCAAGGTGCTAATAGAACCTCTTCTGCAGAAAACCATGACCAAATGTCTGTGAGTTACAGAACATTGTACAATGAGTCACCCAGTAAACTCCAAATTGATGTCTCGGCAGAACTTGCAGCAATTAATGGTGTTTCTTATAATAAAAATCTTGCCAATGGCAATTGTGATTTAGTTAACAGAGACTTTTGCCAAGGAAATCAGCTGAATTACTGCAGGCAGGAAATACCTGTACAACCAACTACCTCATATCCCATTCAGAGTTTATACAGCAGTGAGAACCAGCCCAAGCCCAGCAATGAATGTACTCTACTGAGTAATAAATACCTTGATGGAAATGCTAACAGATCTACCTCAGATGGATGCCCCAAAATGGCAGTGATGACCAGTACTTCAAAAGCTATTAATCTTGCAAGAGACAGAGCAGATTCTGAAAAGAACCCTTCCAGTGGGTACTCCTCAAAAACTCTCGGTCCCAATCCTGGTCTCATTCTTCAGGCTTTGACTCTTTCAAATGCTAGTGATGGATTTAATCTGGAGCGGCTAGAAATGCTCGGTGATTCATTTTTAAAGCATGCCATCACTACCTACTTGTTTTGCACTTACCCTGATGCTCATGAGGGACGGCTGTCATATATGAGAAGCAAAAAGGTAAGTAGCAGCAACACAGTGATATTACGTAAAAGGTATTTTGTGACAAGTTATACATGTAAAAATTGTAATAGAAGATTAATGGCAGCAGATCAATTCTACAGCTTTACTGGTTGTGTATTGGGTAGGATTCATGTTAGGAATAAAAATACAGGACTACAGGATTAATGTCGCCATTTGATTGACTGAAACTTTTCTGCAATTCATTTTGAAATCCAGACAGCTGATTACTAGCCTAAGAAAGGATAGGACTGAATAGAACTCATTTTTTGGGTTAGTGAGGCCATTTGGTGGAGTGAATACTAGAGCTGTATTGAGTGTACACTCTCAACAGGAGAGCTTGAATTGAAGGCGTGAGAGTTAGCAGCAGATAGCGTTAGGTTGCAGCTTTATTTCACCTTTCTTTTTTGTTTTTCCACAATAAGCTACTTTCTTGAAAAATTTTAGCATGAACAGGAACATTAAAAATTAACCAAAAAAAGTCTTACAGAACTGTTGCAGAAAAACTTGAAAGTACTTTTAAAGTAAATATAAACAGTAGCAGACAGAGTCTTTTAAACTCTGGAATAATCAATCATGTGAAAGGTTGTTTTGGTTTTTATTCCCCACATAATGTGATAACTTGAATTAAGTGTTAAAGATTTGATTTTCTACTTACAAAGTGCATCACTGAGAATCAAATGATTGAGTAGTTTAATCTTGGAAAGTAGGGAGAGCTAAATAAATTGGAGAGTTCAAATAAAGAAGGTGATTGAAATTTTAACTTGAGTATTCAAGACTTTAAAAAGAAACGTGGAAAATGTGTTTAAAATGAGAAAGATCAGAAGCTGGTAGTTAGAAAGGAAAGGGAAGTATGTTTGTATGTGAGTGCTTTTTTCCCATCTCTTCAAAATATTTAAAAGAATTTTGGAGGCTATCAAAATAACATCTGGATTATGACTTAATAAGATTTGTTAAACGGAACTGTTTTAACACTTTCTACTGCCAAGGTTTAGGTCAGTCTGCCCATAATAGCAATTACTTTTAGTTTCAAATCTAGTCTGACTGTTTATTATTAATACTGGGAATTAATTACACTTGTGTAGGTTATATTTACTATTATTTTTATTCTAGCAGTTTTATTTTGCAAAGAGAATTTAATATATCAGATTTCTTCAACTGTAATTGCCACACCTAATATGCTTGGCCTTAAAACACCCCCCCAAAAAGAAATCTGTATCTTTGCTGCAGACTGATTGTACTGTACTATATTAAGAAAACTGAACTTCCTCTTGAAAACCAGAGAAAATATTTAATTGTACAAAGTCTGGCTTGCTTGTTTTGCATTTTAACACATTTTTGTATAAAAACTATGTAGAGAGTTTTATTTGAATGTTTATCTTGAAGGTCAGCAACTGCAACTTGTATCGCCTTGGAAAAAAGAAAGGACTGCCCAGTCGAATGGTGGTATCGATTTTTGATCCCCCAGTCAATTGGCTTCCTCCTGGGTACATAGTAAACCAGGACAAGAGCAACACTGATAAGTGGGAGAAAGATGAAATGGTAAGACTTTATTTAACTCTATTGAGGTGTAATTGTGTGTCTGTATTCTCTCACCCATACTTCCTCCCATCCCCAGATACTTTCCTATGTTTTCAGAAGGTGTAGAAGGGGAAAAAAAAGTTTCTCTGTTCCCTTTCTAAACTTCACTATAACTTATGGTTAATTAGAGGGAAGATTGGTCCTGAGAAGAACCCAAAGTAAGGAAATGTACTGAACAACATCCAGTGATGAGTGTATGTATTAATAGAAAAGCTGAGAAGAGCAGCCTTTTCTCTTGTGGTTAGCATGGTCTCAGAAGTTTTTCTGAAACTTTTCTTGGAAATTTGAAATGTATTTATTGTTACTGGTTTTGCTGTAATATGTATAGGCAGAGGACTGCTTTTTAATAAATAACAAGTTTCATCTTTGTATAGTAAATGAAAAGGAGTTGCTGTGTTTCATAATGCTGAGGCAGAATGAAGATGAGTAGTGTCTTGAGTAGCTGTTAGCTACACCACACATGACTGAGAGCTACTTCTCCTCCAAAATGCAGTTCTGTCTTAGCCACCCTCACTATGTATCACCAAAAGCTACAGAATGACAAATCTTAATGAGAAACAGTGCAAGTTGTTTTCTGACTAAACTATGTATGTTCTGAAGACCACACTCTTGATTGTGGAACCACCAGAGGGCACATGAGAGGACTGTTAGGTAGATGCTAGGGTAGTCCATGTAGCTCTCTTGCTAATTAAAGTAAAATTTCTTTTGAGAGGTTTGTAAATGAAATTGTAGTAAAAATGAAATTTATAATTTATTAAATCTATGAAGACAGACAAATCTGTTTTGATCATCTGTATAGACGTGTCTTATTAAGAGAGTGCATTTTTACTTCAGTGACATGTATGATAGGTTGTGTATAACAAGAAAAATATCAGTACTAGCACTAGTTGGTATTGGCTAAATTAGTCTTTAGAGCATTCTACTCCTACTGGTATCCAAAATAACTACTTTATACAAGTTTTAGTCTCTCCTGATCAGTTGAAATTACAGTAGTCTTTTCTGTGTAAGTGTGGGATGAGGAATTGCAGCAGCAGAAATGCCTTTGGCAAAATGTCTAAATTATTGATTTCTGTAGTTAATTTTTTGCTCTCCTCATTACTAAACCTACCTAAGCTGCTCCATCCTCATGAGGAACGTCACAATCTCTTTGATCCTTAGATGGTTCCAAGTGCTGCCTAGTGCACCTTACAGCTGCTGCCCATCCACACCTCTAGAGAATTGTGCATTTGGCCCAAAGGGAGAGGTCCCCAGTGGTAGCATCTGGTTTACAGATTTGCACGATTAAGTGACTGAGCCCTACAATATGACATACGTAGATTGAGGGCAGATACAGGCAGTTTCACTTGATTCAGAATGGTGTTGACTTTCAGGACCCAATCCAGAAAAGCACTTTGAGTCTGATCTTGCTCCTATCAAATTCAGTGGGAGAATTCCCACTGACAACAGTGATGCTGGGTTGAGCCTGTGAATAGTCCTTTTGATGTTAGGAAGACTACTTGTGCATTTAGCTAATATGTTTAAGTGCTTTCCTGGATTTGGGCCATGTCAAATTGTACAGCATTGTGTAGCTTGGGCATATCTGTGTTCAATTTGTAATTTACATCAGTCTGTATCAATTTGCTCAATAGGAGCAGGGAAAAGACATGAGACATCATTAGCTTTGCTGTTGTGGGTATACACGTAAGTATTAGAAAATTGGTGACAACATTAACTTTCCTTTTAATTAGTTAAGGCTATAAGTATAGCCTGGAAAAAACCCCCAGAACTTAAGTGTGTGCTGTTTAAAGGATAGCATTAATACTAGCTGCCTTGTGTTATTGTTCTACTTTGTGATTTAATGTATATGTTCATATTAATTTTCAAAACAAACAACAAAACCTGTTTTACAGAAGTGTGCAATGTTCTGTGCTTTTCCATTTTTGGACCTGCTATATTGAAATCTCTGTAATATTAAATGTATGAAAAACTGGAGATTTCATACTTGTTAAAATTAAGGACCACAGTACAAGTTAATAATTTGCCTGTATCTCATGTCTGATAAACAGCAAGTTCACTTACTGAATCCTCAACACATGACCCACATCAGCATTAGATTGTTGTCAGCTAACTGGTTTTAGACTCTCATTTTTGATATGTAATATAAAAATCACCTACACTGTGTCACTAAACTTTCTACCAGTTTGCCAAGTGGGCTGATTCATTTGCAGCTAACTCTGAGAGCATAGATCAATGTATTTTGTTGCTTCGGGTGATGATTATTGACGGATTAAAGAACTTCTTACAGTTGTTTGATTGAATGCATTTCCCATTTGTGTGTTCCAAACCTGAGATTATTGTGACTGTAACTATAGTAAACTCTACAACCCCCTTAGTATTTGATGTAAAAAGCTTACATTGAACATTTGTAATGTTTTTTGTAATTTTTTGTAATTTGCCTCACATAACAGCTAGAAAGATACACCCAAAATTTTCTTGTACCTCTCTAAATTTGTTCATTTATGATTCTTTCATTTATTTACTTTGCATGCAGGTATATAATGTTTAATGGTTTTAAAATGAATTGTGTATGCATCCCATTCCAGTATAAGCGCAAGTTCCTGTGAAATGTAGCATGTGTTATATGTAGAATATATGCGGTTATAGGTTAGCAAGAAAGGTTTTATATGTCAAGGCAATTATTCTAGTCATATAGTGTTAGTGTTAATTGAGGTTGTATTGTGCATCTGGCCAGACAAAGTATTCAGGAACATTAATTAAAAAGTCAGTCTTACTGTTAGAAGACACTATTCAAAGCTGCCTCTTCTGGCAGTTCTGGATTAAAAATTTCTTGTTTTCCTCTATAGTACCACATTTTTTTTGTGTTCTTTCATAGACAAAGGAGAACTTGTTGGCTAATGGTAAACTTGATGACTATGATGATGAAGAGGATGAAGACCTAATGTGGAGGTTACCCAAGGAAGAAACAGACTTTGAAGATGATTTTCTGGAGTATGATCAGGAGCATATCAAATTCATTGACAATATGTTGATGGGATCTGGGGCTTTTGTGAAGAAAATTTCTCTCTCACACTTTTCAACCACTGATTCAAACTATGAATGGAAAGCGCCCAAAAAGTCATCCCTGGGTAATGTTCAGTTTTCATCGGATTTTGATGATTTTGACTATAGCTCTTGGGATGCTATGTGCTATCTGGATCCTAGCAAGGCTGTTGAAGAGGATGATTTTGTCGTGGGCTTCTGGAATCCGTCAGAAGAAAACTGTGGTGTTGATGCAGGAAAACAGTCTATCTCCTATGACTTGCATACGGAGCAGTGTATTGCTGACAAAAGCATTGCAGACTGTGTGGAAGCCCTCTTGGGCTGCTATCTGACCAGCTGTGGTGAAAGAGCTGCTCAGCTTTTCCTGTGTTCATTGGGGCTGAAGGTGCTCCCTGTAATTAAAAAGACTGAATGGGAAGGCACTTTGTGTGCTACCAGAGAGAACTGTGACAGCGAGCAGAAAAATCTTGCACCAGACTCTGTTTCTGCTTCTGTAGCAAACTCAGAGCCTTCTCTGTATAAAGACCTGGAGTATGGCTGTTTGAAGATTCCACCGAGGTGTATGTTTGATCACCCAGATGCTGAAAAAACCCTAAATCACCTTATTTCCGGTTTTGAAAACTTTGAGAAGAAAATAAACTACAGTTTTAAGAACAAGGCTTATCTTCTTCAGGCATTTACTCATGCCTCGTACCATTATAATACCATTACTGGTAAGTTGTCTTGAAACTTTTTCCCCCCATATTGTGGATGCAAGAGAAGCTGTATAATTTGTCCCATACATTGGCTATCATTAAATATCACATGTTACTTTAAGTAGTCAGCGGTCTTTTAATGCTAGAAATTATTGATAATTATAAACTAATTATATCTTGCACCTTATTAAGAGGAGGATACTTGTTGAAGGCGTATCTCAACAATTGTTCATGTTTTGACTTGATACAGATGCAAGATTTACTGAAGCCTAACCAAATTTTGGGAAAGGGCAGCATTTTTAATATCTGATGCTGTATTACTAGTTGTTTATGTCTGGCAGTGGATCCTCATTTACCTGAAATAAATTCTTGTAGAACTCTGGAAAATTGCAGCTTACTTCTAGAAGTATCAATCATGTTTTGCAAATGCCTTGAGCAAATTTGTCCCATAATTTAATCCCGGGAATATTACCCTTTCCCACGGTTTGTGACTGTTTCTGAAGAGTAAAAGTACATTATCCAACTTATATTAGCTGAATGGTCTATAGGCTAGCAAAATACGGACACTTCCATTTGAAGCTTTGAATTGGAAGGCTTAGTTTAAGTCTAGGCTTTTTTTGAGTAAATATTTAAAGTTTGAGTTTGAAGCAGTTGACTAAATCAGACTAAATACTAATTTCAGGTTAACTGCTTAATACTGTTTTACGTAAGCTCATAAAAAGTTTTACAGCAGTACAAATTTGTATTTCTGCAATCTTACTGAATTAGTTTTGCTTATACTAATTCAGTATTTGTTCATTCTAAAACTTTAAATAGTTTTTACAGTGTGCAGTTGAAAACAAACGATGATAAAATTCCATCCCTGTTCAAAGTGAATGGCAAATTCTCATGGAATTAGCAACCTGAATTTTCCCTTATGTTAAATTGTTTCTTTATTCCAAGGAGTAAGAAAGCTCTGCCTAATTAATAAACCAGTAATTTTGAAATGTTAACACACTGAGAAACAGCTCTGACAAAATACTGAAACACTCCTTTGGTTTTTCATTCTAGGTGGTACTGTACATACATATTTGCTTTTTACAAATGTTTGTTTCACAAAATATACAGAAGATAGATGATTCCTTTTTACATATGTATACTAACAAAAAGCATTGAGGCATGGTGTCTAGATTAAATGATGTTACTAGCTGCAGAAACCTTTGATTCCATCTCTCTTTACTAAGATTGCTCTTTACCTAGTACTAGCTATTCCACTCTCATGTTAAATTTGTAGTAATTTTGCCTTCTTTCCTTCTCCCCACACCTATCCCTGTTTACTGTCAAGAGGGTTTTTTTGCTTTTGTTTATATTCTAAGAATAGACCTCCACAGCTCTCCATTCCCCATCCCCCTGTCAATTTTCCAAACACCAAAGGCTTGGCAATTTCAGTTACCAATTTAAAAGACCCATTCTTAATGGGAATCTATGTTTAGTACTTTTTGAGAAATCTAAATGTGTGACAAATGAGATTAAAAAAAGAAATCTCAGATAGTATGTTCCCACTGCTTTTAATACATTTATTTTTTTTTTAAGATTTTTTTTTTTACTGCTTTTTTTTACTGCTTTCAGGTCAGCCTGCTGACCTGAAATCTCACGATTTTACCTTTTTAAAATGTTTCTTAGCACCAGGTGAAGATAAAAGCCTTAATTGATTGTAAACACAAGTGTTTTGCTAGCCTGACAAATTAACATTTGGTTCAAAGTGGGTTTGTTATTAGATGTAACTTCTCTCTTCTGAACTTTTTTTTCTTTAGTAATTCAGTAACAGTCTCTTAACACAAGAATACCTGTTTTAAAAAACAGATTGTCTTCTCAGAGCAGTGGTTAGTTTGTGGAATTTACATGGCAGGATACCAAACCTATTATCCAGAAAGGCCTGGAAAGAATGTGTGTTAAGCTTAATTGTATTGTTGTACATTCTTTTATTTTCAATGCTTTAAGATTGTTACCAGCGCTTAGAATTCCTGGGAGATGCAATTTTGGACTACCTCATAACCAAGCACCTTTATGAAGACCCACGACAACATTCTCCAGGAGTTCTTACTGACCTACGATCTGCTCTAGTCAATAATACCATTTTTGCATCATTAGCTGTAAAGTATGACTACCACAAGTACTTCAAAGCTGTCTCTCCTGAACTGTTTCATGTTATTGATGACTTTGTCCAGTTTCAAATGGAAAAGAATGAAATGCAAGGAATGGATTCTGAGGTTAGTGGAAGTAGCAGAAGAAATGTGTTTGCTTTCTGAGTTGAAGCATGTAACTGGATTTCTTAGCATGATGAGCATTTTTGTAATGTCCTAGTTCCATGCACAAAGCAGCCAAAGCAGCAGGTTCCCAGTAATAAAGCATGCAATATGCAAAGAAAAATGCAATATTCAGGAAGTGTAAAGTCAGTAAGAACATTCAGAAAATAATTAAATTGAAACCAGCTTGCCCCTAGATTTTTCTGAAACAGTTAAAGTTTTTTTTTTTTTCTTTTCAGTTAAAGTTTTGCTTTTGTGTGTTATTCTTAGAACAACGGGGTGAGGGGAGAATTTACCTTGATTTCTGCACAGACTGATTGGAGGCACAACTATACCACAAAATTGTGAGGAGTTACTAAGTCACATAATGCTGACTCAGGATATAATACCTGCACAACATCATGAACAATACTATCTTGGCACAATGGTGGGACTATTAGTTAGACTATTAAACTAGTTAATTTAGGTAAGCTCCTCAAGAAATACATGAGAGCAAGGGCCATGTGAGAAGGATTATAATCTGGATCCTGGAAGAGATGGACTTTCTCATTATCCTTTTTTAAAAAGTGTTAGTCAGTAGATATCCCTAATCGTTTGTCTTCTGAATAACTGGGACTAACTTCTTAGAAATTGCTCTTAACTGACAGTACTTCAGCAGTAAATAAACGTTAGCTTTATTAATTTCTTTCTGATATATGCTTGAAAAGCTTAAGAATCAAAATACCTCAGTTACATAGATGCGTTTAGAGCCCTTACACACTGTTTTGGAGTGAAATATGTATGTCTTACAGGAACATTCAGAAGACATTGACTAAGAAACTTGTCACTGAAATTTAGATAATATGAACTATTTTACATTAGAGGATCAAACTGTTACCTGTGCTGTTTTCCTCGCAATATGAGTGAAAAGACTAAAAGCTTATTTTAAGAGCTCATAGTAGTGAATTCTTGCTTTGTTTAACTTCTGCTAGTATGTAAAAAGATTGCCTAGAAACTTCCACCAAAGTTGCAACCAAATTGTGTGATAGCTGTTTCAAATAAAATCCTTGTTTCACTCTCCCTGTGCCTGCTCCCTATCTTGGTCTGGCACTGAATTACTGAAACTCTTATTTCATCAGAGTTAATGCAAGAGTCTTTGTTTCTGCATTTCATGCCAGCTAGACTGGTTTCCATGTGTGTCTCCACGTCATCTGCTTTTCTTTTTTCAAATCTCACTTCTGAAACATCTGTTGTCCCTTGCCTTATAGCTCTTAGTTTCTCCTTCTGTTATTTCAGCAGAATTCAAAAGTGCTTCAGCTTGCACTCAGTATGAAATACGCTATTCAAAACAGTTGAATTTGTTTTTAAACATAAGAACTCCCGTTTGGAGTATGTACACATCGGGTCTGACTTCTTGTTTGATTTATTTTAGGTAGAAATATTGGGTGGGACTAGTTTATGAAGTATTATGGTGACTCTTAAGAGGACCGAATCGGGTTTTAAACCCTGAATAGAGGAACCAAATGGAGTGAGAGTGTAGCTGCTGGGACGGAAAGACCAACAGAACTTACTTCTCTATAGGGAGAGGAGACTAATGGTCAAAACCTGTTTTCAGCTTACTTTCCTTGGACTTAAGTATATTATATGTATCTGAGGTATTTCTGCTGAAGGATTAGATTAATTCAAGACCTTTAAGACCTATTCTGAAAATTTAGTTTCAATAATGAGAATAGACTCCCATCTTAAATTAGTAGTATAGAAAGAAATGCTGACTGCTACATTTAAAAAATCCTACGTGTGGCTTTTAGCTCAGTCTGATGTTGCTGGCTATCAGTTATTAATGGCTTGTTTTACTAATGCTTGTTTCATGCTTGTCTTCTGGGGTAAATGAGGTAAGGGAACATACTTTCATCTAGAGGCAGATTTTCAAGTTGTCTTCTAGGAGATGTTTAATGTATGAACTCTCCCTTTGTTGTGAGTAGCTTTCTCATATGGACTGATAGAGCCAAGTCTGTTTCTTATTGGAAAGAAAACAGACGCATGGTGAAATCCTACAGAATTATTACAGGAGGAATTCACAAACCATCTAAGGTCTCTGTACACAATAGTGTTTGGGATTTCTTTTTTCACATTTGAAAAATGGTACATGCAGCAACTTTGTTTCCTTGGGGAATAAAAGAACAATTTCACTGTGGAAAGTTGTCAATGAAAAACTTGAAGGAAGCAGCTCAGGATAGGATGTGAGAGAGCTTACATTTCCGAAGATGTTTGTTTTATTTTAAAAGTAATTGTTTCTCTCTTTTCTCCTCCCCTTCTCTTTCCCTCCCCCCTTTTGGCTATTTTAATTGCAAACAGCTCAGAAGATCTGAAGAAGATGAAGAAAAAGAGGAAGACATTGAAGTACCAAAGGCCATGGGGGATATATTTGAATCCCTTGCTGGTGCCATTTATATGGATAGTGGAATGTCTTTGGAAATGGTTTGGCAAGTGTACTATCCAATGATGAGGCCATTAATAGGTATTGTCAGCTTTCAGAAAAAAACCCAAAACAATTACGTTCCATCTGCTATGAAGAGAACAAAGCTAATTATTTTTTTTCCCCCCCCAAATAGAAAAATTTTCTGCTAATGTGCCCCGCTCCCCTGTACGAGAGCTGCTGGAGATGGAGCCAGAGACAGCCAAATTTAGGTAAGAATACCCTTCCTTTGGTACACACTGCCATAAAATGTTGTTAAGCTGTGCTTCATAAACTACTGAGGATATTTAAATGTCACTAATTCCTTCTAATTTCTTTTCTGCTAAGCATCTAGTGGTGATTGTTGTGTTCACTAATTTTTATATTTTAATTTTTGTAACTTTTATCCGAAAGTAATGATTTCTGTTTTAACTGACTGTTTTAACACCTGCAGAAAAGAGAATGTAGGTTTCTTCATGTTAACTTGCATAAGCAATAAGTAATTCTTCTGTATGTTTTTGCAGTCCTGCAGAAAGAACTTACGATGGAAAGGTCAGAGTAACAGTGGAAGTTGTAGGAAAGGGAAAGTTTAAAGGTGTTGGCAGAAGCTACAGGATTGCCAAATCTGCAGCCGCGAGAAGAGCACTACGAAGCCTCAAAGCAAATCAACCTCAGGTCCCAAACAGCTGAGACTCCTCTTAGAAGTAAATAAAACGGGGGGGTAAAAAACCAACATACAAATAAAGCAAATTTTTAAAAATGTTGATGTTGAGAGGAACAAATTGGAAGACAGAATTTAAAGTTTGTTTGGTAACAGAATAGATAATAAAGCATTTAACTTGTATAAAATTTTGGAACTAACTGTAGTTATAGTTTTTTGCGCAAACACAATCTTGTCTTCTTTCCTCACTTCTGCTTTGTTTAATCACGAGAGTGCTTTAATGATGACATTTAGCAAGTGTTCAGAATAATTGTTGTCAGGTCTTTTTGGTTTACTTTTATTGTCAGTACAGCTTTGCTTAGTGTTAGAAGGCCAGGGAGCTTATGCCTAATGCAGTTGCTAGATTTATATATAGTAATCTTGAAATTCTTCAATCTGTGCACTAGTGCCAGTCATAAAGCAGTTGATAAACTGTACTGGATGATTTGGTATAAGAAAGAATAAGTGTGCCAGTATTCTTCTTTTTTTCTTTCTTTCTTTTTTCTTTTTTTTTTTTTTTCTCTTCATGTCATCTTTTTACATTAAGATGGCATTCCCAATCATTATTGCACTTATTTGTTAGGGACAGATTTTAATTAAAATGGCTGGCGTACTGGTAGAATGAAACTTCCGTTTCCTTATGCCACAGTCTTGCATAAAAAAAGGTTCTTGCCTTAAAAATAAATAAACCCTCATTAATAATCTTTAATTTCTGATCTTTTTTGGAACAAACTGTTTTACATTCCCTTCATTTTGTTATGCATTTTACAATGATAAACAGCTCTATATTTACAGTACAACTCATTACTATAGCTGTGACTTATTACAGGATTATAATAGAAATTGTATTCATATATATGTAATTAGGTTATTTTTAACAATTGAGGAGGTGGTTAGTCTACAGTTTTTTTATACCATAAACAAAATATGGTCTTTGGCAAAAATTCCAATTTTACACAGACCTGCAAGCTAGATAGTTCTGATACTGGAAACAGTAATGAATAATTGCACGGTGCAAACTGTCACTCTAACAAAATAACCTTAGACATATCACACCTAAAATATGCTGCAGATTTTATAGTCAATTGGTTACGTATTTAACAAACAGAGCACCTTTACACTTAGAGATATTTCCACGTAAATTTCTTACTGTACTTTTCAGAGTTGCATGCATATTTCACCTACCAAAGCTGTGCTGTTAAATAACATGAAAGTTGATGTTTGAGATATAACTGCCGTACTTTTGATACATCTGTGATTTAGGTCCTTAATTTAGAGAAACTAGCTCATTGGTGTTTTGGTCTACTGGGGGTGGGGGGGAAAATCGTACTTTTATTTTTTAGGCTTTGCCTATACTTCTTTAATTAGATTTTTGTAGGCACTCTTCACTTAAATACCTCAGTTCTTTTTTTTTTTTTCTTTTCTTTTCCTTCTTTTTTTTTTTTGCATGCGTTGTTTTTTTCTGTTTTGGTGCTATGTTTATATATTATGCTTGAAATTTTAATTTTTTGCACTGTAACTATAATACCTCTTAATTTACCTTTTAAAAAAGCTGTGGGTCTCGTATTCCCACCAATATCAGTAGAGGTTTGCTGCAATTTTGCCCTGTTAATTATGCTTGAAGATTGAGAAAGCAGAGCAAGGTGTTTTAACGTTTTCCAGCACAATAGGTTGAACTTGATGCTGTGTTTTATGTATTAAATTACAAATAAATACTGTATTTCCTGCTTTTAAACCCTATTCCTTCCCTCACAAATGCACACTAAAACAAAACAAAAACTGTCAGCTCTTGCTTTCTTAACAAAAGAATAAAAGAAATGCCTTAGTGACAAGGGGCAGACATTAAGCTTTTCTGAAATACAGTTTTCAAAAGTTCACGTATTTTCTATCTCAGTCATTTTTCATTCTGCAGAAAGGCCCATTCTTGGATGTAAAAGCAGCATTGTTGTAGTAGCCAGACCGAGAATTAAAATACTTGCTTATAAACAATTCTAGCATTTGTTTTGTACTTCAGTCATGAAAATATAACATGGAAGTGTGAGACCTGCAAGTCTTGATGCGTATGAAACAAATGTAGATGAGATGGTACAGTAAAAGCATGCAGTCTAAACTTTTAAAGGTAAATTGCTTTGAGTTAGTGGTTAAATTGGTGATTTTTTTATTTTTTTTTTAAAGTTAAAGCTCTTTCCTTGTGGTAGGAGTGAAGCTTCTTAGCAAAATTCCATGATTACGAATGTTAACAATTCTGCATGTCTGGCCAGACATCAATCAGCAAATAAAATTAGACCATCTAGAAAGTCTTAAGTAGTTTTAACTGCCTAATGAAAAAATAAAATTTAAGTTAGTCTTTGAATGCCTACAGGTTCTTATTGGTTGTTAGAAGGTTATAGATTCTCAGGGGTTTCAGGTAATTGTTAGCAGTGAAGTGCTAGGCTGTTTTGATGCAAAGAAAATTAACTGAACTTGCTCTGTGTTTCAGAATAGCTTAATGGTCACTTTGTTACTAGATAAAGCCTATGAATTGGAAATCTGAAATGTGTAGTGGCTGACTATAAAGTAGTTTCTGCTGCTGATGCATTTTTAAATGCGTCTTAAATGCCGTAATTTTTTCCAGTGTGACCTCATTGAAATATTTTTTTATCCTTTGAGATAGAAAATTCATATTAGTCTCCATGTTATGCATCTGTGTGTTTTACCTGACAGTTGATATGATTTTGATATTGGACAGTGTAAGCTATTAAAGACCTAAATCTGATCATTTGAAGGTTGGGATAGAAATCACTTGACATGCTATAAGCACAAGTGTCAGCGGACTGTTGCAACCCATCTTCAAAAGCAACCACACAGGCTCATCACAAGTAGTGTGGGGGTTAGTTGGCATGAACCTTGTTGGTTTTTTTTTTTAATCTAAGTCCTGTTATACTGTACTTTAAACAGTCCTCCTAACTATGCTGCGTTTTTATTTTTATGGCTTTTTTTTTTGCGCTGTTCTGTTCATGTAGCACAAATAAGCATTGCACTTGGTACCATGCTTTACCTCATTTCAAGGAAAAAATGCTTAACAGAGAGGAAAAATGTGGTTTGGCCTTGCTGCTGTTCTGATTTACTGAATTTGAAAAAGATAATTATAATGCCTGCAATGTGTCATTTACTTGCACAACTTAAATAGGTCATTTTTAACGTCTGTGGCATTTTTATTGTATGTTGAAAATTACAACAAAAAGGTGTAACAACTCTTGATTGTATTTTAAAGCTATTGTTTTCCTACTACATCATTTTACTGTTATGTGAAGTAATTGAAATTAGAATGACCTCTGACACTCCAGTAATTATCTCTGAAGAAACCAATGTATTATGCATATAATGTAGTTTTTGTGAGAAGACAGCCCCTAGTAATTTGGTCAGCCTCCATGGCATCTCTGCTCAGTCTGAAGATTGAGTGCCCGGTAGCAACTTCTGAAGCGTTCGTTCCGCTCGATGCTGCTCAAGTCTGTACAGGAAGAGCATCCTGCTGTTTTTAAGTCTCATTACACAGCAGTATGTTGTGACTGCCGAGTATGGAACTTGGACAAGAACCAGTTTCCGTGCCGGGGAGGAATCTAGAGGTGCCAGATCCTCAGCAAGTACACATTTGATGTGGTATCACTTTAATCAGTGGAACTGCATTCTTTTATGTACCTGAAGATCTTGTGCTGCTGTCTTATGTTGCAGAATTTGGGTTTTCCTCCTTGTAAGCAAACACAGAACCATTAACTGGAAGATGTGGAGTTTATGTTACTGCATATGGGAACTATGCTATTGCTTGTATCCATATAAACATGAAATCTTTGTATTTCAGTCACAGCAGCACACGTAATCCAAAAATGACAGGGAGCATCATGGTCCCTGTGATGCACACTTGCTTCTGTCTGACAGTATTCTGGGTTGGTATGTTTTGGGTGGGGTTCCTTACAAAAGCATTCGCAAGGAAGTCTCTGTATTTATCACGAGAGAAGCGAGAAGGATTTTGATTTTTTGGTACCAAATTACTGACATTTATCCTTTTCCAGTTGCTCTAATTTTCAAGAAGTTAATTTATTTACTTTCCCATTAGGTTCAAAACTTAAAACACTACAGTTCATGACCATGAAATGTAATCTAAATATCAACTGTAACTCAATCTGAATTATGTTAGCAAATACCTAGAGGTCATTGTCGTATACTCCACTAGCAGTTAAAATTAACTTCTGTCACAGCTAGCTACATTTCTTTAAAATAAATTTTATCCAATAAGGTCCAGGGTTTTTTTCCCTCTTTTATTTGAATGGCAACCACAGACTACTTTAATTGCTTTGTAGATGCACTCGGAATTTACTGCAGCAGCAAGTTGGAGAGAAAAACATTTGTGAACAAGAGTTGGAAATTGCAGGCATTTTTATTGTAAATAGTTTGACTGAAAGATGGTTAAAATCAAGTAGAATGAATAACAAATATAATTTGATGGACAATAAAATATTTACCATCACATGCTGCAGCTGTCTTTAAGGGACATAAAATGTAATTCATTCATACTGTAATCATGCTGCAGAAGTTTGCAATCTGCACCTTATGGATCACAATTACCTTTAATAGTTTTTTGTAATAATTGTAGCTGAGTATATCTCCAATAAAGTTATGGTCTGTTCACCTTGTATTGTCTCTTTGCTTTTGTGTTTTTAGTTGTTGTTTGCATAAATCTACCAGAGTTCACAAAAAAATTGCTTTTCGGTCTAAATAAAATATTTGTGAAAATATTATTTCTTGACTTTGTTTAAAGACAAGTCTGCTTGTCTCCTTCCTCTGATGAATGAACTGTCTCCACAGCTCTGTGAAGACTCTTAAGGGACGCTCAGGTTAAAAATGATGTACATGCTACAATTTGATCTCTGTGACGACCATTGTACCTGCAAGATTTCTGTTGGAGCTGGGAGTCCCCAGAGCCCAAGGGTTCAGTAATGCAAGAGGTTTGCGCAATGCAGCACATGTTTGCAGAATAACACATTAAAGTTTGCTTGTAGTCTCAACATTAATAACATTGATTGCATTCCTCCCCTCCCCCCCCCCCCCATTTGTTTTCTGTTTTGCTTAGGCTGGATGGGGAAAGCATGTTTGTGGAGCGTTCCCGCTGGCACACTAGTGTCACGTCTGTGTTTTCACAGAGACGAGACAGACCTGCCAGTCAAAGACCAGGAGTCTGTCCTTGTGAAAACTTCCCCCTGCAGCAAGGAGTTTCTTGGCATCTGCAGCAGGAAACTTCTGCTGCACCTTTCGCCTTAGGTTACAGCGAAGAGCCTGCTGAACTGCAGATAGGCACAGTGGTACCTTTTTCTGGGGCATGGAGGAGGGCAGAATCTCCAGTGTTTCAACAGCACCTACTTTGTTCCTTGCCGCAGCTGTAACCAAGCAAATGGTTCTCAGCTAAGAATGCTGAGAAACCTTGAGGATCTTCCAGCTCTTTTTTTTTTCCCTCCTCCAGGTTCCATCCTCACAGTGATGGCACTGGAAGGTAAGGCCCTCTAAGCCCCGATGGGTTGGCTAGTAAGCTGTAGCAGGGGATGATAGCAGCCCCCAACCCCATGTTCTACCAAGTAGGACAAAATGGAAAAATTAATTTCCCCCGATTTCTGACAGGCAAATATGCCTGAAAATAACAATTCAGAAAAATTAGCAGAAAATAGCTATTGTGGAGGAATGAGATGAGGGATGGCCATCTAAAATGGAGTACAAAGGAAGTGGTCTATCCCTTGCTGGGTAGCAATGTGAAACATCCAGAGCGCTCCAGAAATTCAGAGCATCAGATCAGTAAGATTCTGTGTCAGAGGCAGGTGCCTCTTTGCCACTATGGGAATATTGCCCACCTACTGTAACTTCGAGTGCAGCTTAATAGCAACAGTGTCGAAACAGCGTAACATAATGATCCTTTTATAAATTTAAGCTGCTCAGAATGCAGCAACAACTGGGTTCTTCCTGCTTCACCGAAGGAACATCAGGCTTGACTTGAGAGGAGGAATAATTATCTTTCAGTAAAGCTGTAACATCAAGACACGCATTTTCAGGACCATCTGTCACCCTGACAAACCTTGGTGGCAACTATAGGAACTAGAAAGACAGCACCTCTGTGTATCAGACGTGTTTACAGGTACTGGTTCTCATTACAGGAATAAATGTTTCATAATTGAATCAATAGACCCCTAAGGTATGTATTTGGTTAGCTGCTATTCTTAAGTAAAACTGTACAGAAAAGGGAATTTGAGTGAAAACCAAGAGAACTAAGTTTTTCAACATGCTTGCCCTGAGACAAGGTAGTAACAAAGCTGATCCTAACTTCAAGTCCAGAAACACAGAGGAGCAGATTTGGTGCTTGGCTGGGCTTCCCTTAACACTCCTGCTAGAGTCCAGGTGCAGGATCTGCTCCTTAGAGGAAATCTCTGTGTCAGTGAACACGGGTAGTACTGACATGGAAGCAGGTTTTATTTTTCTCATAGCTGTAATTGTTTCACTCCTTATTGTATAGAATATGAACAGTATTTTCATTTTGGTGAGTAAAATAACCAAGAGCTTTCTGTATGTTATGCAGTGTCATTTACTTTGCAGCTTACCTCCGTTTGTCTGGCTTATATTCTTTTAACGTTACCTTTTTTAATGTGTTTTATTGGAAACCTCATGCTAACTCTTCAATTGAAGTAATCTTCTGTTAACTCAAAATTTTTCTATAGTTCTGGGTTCCTGTCCACTTCTTGCTGGTGAGTGGGAAGGCTTGGACCCCGTCCTATGTGTGCATCAGAACATAGAAGTCCTTTGAATACAAGAAGTGTAAAATCCGGATGTCAAATAAAAGTTGGAAGTGCAGTGACATGCAAAGGGAATCTCTTTTGTTTTGCTTCTCTTTTTGAGGTCTTAAGGAAAAAGCACAGTGCATTTGCCAGCTGCGTACTTCTGAGATCTACCATGGTGAATATCCAAGTGCTTGCTCCACTTCCTTTTGCCAGGTGGGCAGGATTTAGATGGGAGGAATGGAGGCAATCTTCTTCACAGCTTCTATTAACATTTAGAATGTTAGCTAACATCAGGCATGTGTTCTGCAGACCCCTACACCTGGGCTGACTACTCTGCTTCCAGTGGAGCCAGGTCAGCCACCTCAGGGCACTGTTTAGTTTTCCTACCCTTAGATCACCCTTTCAACATGAGGTGAGTTGAATAGGAGAGAGGCCCCTTCCTCCCCACCCAGTGCTGGCATGCAGATCATGAGATGGATCCCATGTTGTAGCTGGAAATGTTCACTCAGGGGAAGTGGTGGGGCAAGGAGAAGAGATCAGGCTGCCCAGAGAGGTGGTGGAGTCACCATCCCAGGAGGTGTTCAAAAAACATGTAGACATGGTGCTCCAGGGCATGGTTTAGTTGACAGTTGGACTTTGTGATCTTGGAGGTATTTTCCAACCTGAAAGATTCTATGTTTCTATGATTTCATCTAGCTGCAGTGTGACCAGGGAGTCGCTCCAGTGTCATGCTCATCTCTTGTTGAGGTGAGAATGGCCCCCTCTTTGTTACTGCCACTTGGCCTGGAGCAGGGCCCTGAGTAGGGGCTGTTGTAGCTGTTCCAGCATTTATAATACAACAAAGCGAAGTTTGCAGACTTCACCTACCTAACGGAAGCGCTGAGCTACAGGCAGGGACAGTGGGATCATCAGTCCAGCCTTGAACTATGTACTCCTTTAAGACAGTGTTTTTCACAGAAGTAACTGAGTGGCACTTTGCCATCAATTTCAGGGTAAGGTTTTAGCTCTGCTTTATAAAAAGAGAGAATCTAAGTAACATAAAGGAGCAGCGCTATGGTTATGTGAGTTGCCTATTGCACTAGCACAAGCATCAGCAAACACAGATGTCATTAAACACAGACATCTGCCTCCAGGTTCTTATAGGATGGCTGTCTACACCAGCCATTTTTGCTTTCATGTATTTGCTCTCCCATCGCCTGAATTTAGGCAAGACCCCAGTGTCAGACCAAAACCCTCACTAATTCACTAGCGCCTCAGTATCTTAATAGCTAGGACCTGCCCTATCTCATACATCTATAGTAATTGAAAGTATTTTGCGGTGCTGATTTTTGGTTAAGAAATTACTGCATTGAGGGTGATTCTAGCTGGAATAGCAGGGCATTATGTTCCCAACAGCAACACTCATCACCTTCCTCCCAGCTTTACTCAGTACGTGTGCTGCTGTTCAGGGCCTTACTTCAAACAAGGGTAGAAGTTCCCGGACTCTGCCTCAACATCGGTGTTGAAGTTGGTAGTGGTGGAGATGGAGAAGGGTCTATGAAAGGTGATGTAATCTGGACAAATTCCTTTGCTGGGTTTTACAAAGTTGCCCTATCCTTGGAAGCCATTGGCTAGAGGCATCCCCAAGCGCTGCCCACTCTGAGGGCTGACTTCCCAAAGAGTGCCTGTGTCCCAGGCAGGCACAGCAAGGCATCAGAGACCTCCCAGACCAACCTTGCAGAGCCAAACCAAGCACGCATCCTTATGCACGTGCATCATGAGGG
Organism: Laterallus jamaicensis coturniculus; assembly: GCA_022605575.1. Taxonomy (NCBI): domain Eukaryota; kingdom Metazoa; phylum Chordata; class Aves; order Gruiformes; family Rallidae; genus Laterallus; species Laterallus jamaicensis. Next base: position 4,787,256 of record JAKCOX010000021.1, on the reverse strand, counting down.
TACTCCTTATTTTTCTTAACCTTTGGTTGCAAGCCACTAAATTAGCATAAAATAACCATACAGCAGGCTCGGTGGGAGGTTTCTTGGACCATTGTCTAATTGGCAGTTTAGCTAAATAAGAGCCTGTGGCACTTAGGCTGCAACTAAACATGAGTATAATCTGTGCTAGAGATATAGCAGCTGCATTTCTTATAGGGTATGGTGTGTCGACGTGTGTCAGAAAGTCCCAGAGACTGCAGTGACTGAGGCAAGGGGTGACGGGGTACCTGCATAAATACCTGGGTCATACTGGCAAATAGAGAAAGTTGTAGGGTGGAAGTATTTTTGAAGAAATGCTAAGACTGAGACACCTCAAATTCAGAGAGGAAAGAGAATAGACCTGGGTGACGTGGCTCATAAATCAGCTCCCCAGGGAGGAGCGAGCATCATGGAGGACAACTAGGCAGTGATGGAAACAGGCGAGTTTTGCTTATCCTAGCATCAAGTTTTAAGGTGACAGTGGGACACACAGGAGGGATTTGGAATAAGCCAGTTGAAGTAGAGCCTTGGAGTAAGCAGAGGGTGATCTTGGCTACTGGGCACTGCAGATGTCGCCTATTGGGTTTTGCCACTCCCAACAAACTTTAAGCCTTAAGTACCACAGGGCTTAGTCCTCTGAGGTGTAAAACAAGTCCTGTGGAGTTTGTGACTGGACATCACCCCTGTGAGGACTCCATGTCTGAACTTCAGTGATGAAAACTCTGCCTAGCATCCAATGCAGGTTTGCAGTGAGAAGGGTTCTGGTCTGTCCACTGCACCAGCCATGCCACAGGGAACAGGGACAGGAGGGTTCTGTTGGATAGGTGGGAAACTGGTTTTGCTGATAGAGGTAAGAGTGTAGTTTTGGATTAATAACTGCTGCTGTTTTTCCCTTCATTAGCACTGCTCACACGGAGAGCTACGTTTGCCCTTCCCCACACTGTCCGTCTCTTCTCTGTTTTTTGAAAAAGCGTCCATGCCTGGAGCCTGCACCTAGATAACACGTATCAAATAGAGACACACAATTGCAGTTTAAGGATTCAGTTGTCTGAACCTGAATAGGCAGGAATAAGCCCATCGGCAGTGATTTTCAAGGGAGAGTTTTAAGCTTTCGACGGATTGTCTTGTAAAACCAAAATCTAACACGATCAGAAGTTGATTCCTAACTGTGATCAAAAAGGTTCTGAGGAGATCCTAAGTGAGATCAGGCTGAAGAGATTTGGGGCTGACATAAAGCTACAGGTGACTATGACAATTATGGCAAGCATGAAGAATCAGATGAAGCTGCTATTGCAATCAACTGAGGAACACAAACATTTTTCAGTGATGTAGGTAACAGCAGTCTCTGACAGCCAAGTTCTAACTGGGTCAATTGCCTAGCCATAAATCTGTGCCTGATTTTTCTCTAATGTGGCATTATATTTTGTGGCAATTTCACCCAGGTGCCCATCAGAGAGGTCTCTGGTCAGTGGGCTCCCCTGGTCCAATGGTCTTCTGGAAGCACAGCTGGGATTATCTTTGAGGAATCTGAGCAACACAGTGCGACAATAGTAGAGATGGAGAGATGGAGCCTTCTGCCCAAGCCCCTCAGCATCCAGATACTGCACTGCTGGGAGGCTCACCCCTATCCCTGACCCACTGCCTGAGGGCTGGAAGCAAAGGCTGCAGCTTGGTCAGGGCAGCTTACTGGTGGCAGTTACCCCAAGGACACCCCAAATTAGCATATGTCCTGCCACGTCTGCTTGTGCATTTTGCTTGGCTGCATCTGGGGTTATGCCTTTTCTATTACGCTCCTGAGACTTGCGGTATAATTTTCTCCTCTCCCCATCTCCAACCATCTCTCTCGAGTGTCGGTGTTTATAACTGCTGTGCACAATTACTCCCCTCCCCTCACCCCCGCTCCACCCCAGAGGCAGCTGTATTTCCACAGTGAATGAAGCAATTCCTGTATGTATGATTTTAAAGTGCTTTGGAACCCTTTGGGAGGGAAGGTGCTATGGTACAAGTACAAGATATTATTAAAACAGGAATCTGTGTAATGGGTGATAAATTTCGATACTGTATGTTTAATATAATATGACGGTTGTAAATCCAGTGAATTACCATAGGTATTTGCTGTGCAGTGTGTTTATGAATTGTTTGGGCAGGTGTTTTTCAAGTCCCAGTTTTTCACATGAAACGTGAATTATAGGACAGTTTAATAATATTCCTTACTAGGCTCCAATATGTCACAATTAGCTGCAGAAATGTTATCGCTTGATGGCTGAGCTTGGTTGCTGATTAAGTTCACGTTTGAGAAGGTAAATGAAAAAAGCAGCACAGAGAAAAGAGATCTGCAGGAGTAAACTTTTAGATCTGTCTTTGATCTCTTACAAGCGAATATCTTTTAAAGCTGCAGAAATCAATAGTTTTGGGATTGGCTAACTGTATTTTACATGTGCTTCCATATAGGTTAGAATCGGTTTATTTTGATTGCTATAATGAAATAGTTCTCTAAAAGTTTATATCCAATAGTTATACTATTAATATTTATTGATGTGAAGGAATATCTGCATTGCACATGTTATTTGAATCAAACCTTGCTGGATAGTTTTTAAATCAGATCCAAAACAATGTAATTCGGGATTACATAGGGTCGGAATTTCTTATTTTTATTTTTTTACTGACTTCCACATAAAAAGACTTATAAGACCTTGAAAAAATGTTTCCCTTCCCTGAAAAATGCTCTATTTCACTCGTCCATCTGCTTTTGTACTACAAGCTGACTCTCATCCCGAGCTGACATTGCACCAAGGAGCACATCAGTAAACTATCTAGAGTTAGGGCTGAATAGAGGTTTTAAAACTTAGCGACTGAAGAACACGTCATCTTTCTCACTAGAGGATTTTTGTTACTGTAAGTTGGTCTGACATTAGTTTTACTAAAGCCTGTCATGGGTGTTCTTCGGAGTGCGGAGCCCTTTCCTTTTCACATAGGTGTTTGCAGCTCCAAGGGGTTTGCCATGCCTTACGCACCTCTGCAGCCATTGCCTCCAGAGGAGCGAGGCTCAGGGCCAGCTTTCAGAGGTGCTGTGCTCCCACTGCTCCAGCTGATGTCCAGGGTGGCTGAAGGTGATGGGCATCACCACCCACCTCTACAAGCCTCGTCCCACCATGGCTTATGCCTTCCTGAGCTCCAGGGAGCTAAGCACTGCTGGGATCAGGCCCATCATTGAGCGTAGTTAGATCTCACTAGGGTGATGTTACAAGCTGGTAGCTGGGATGGGGGTTTATTTAAACATTTTCTTTCCCCTTGACTGGCTTAAGGAAGGCGTCTGCAGCCCACCCCCTCCCCGCGCTGTGCCTTGTGTATGTGTAAAAGCTGCCCTTGGCCCCAGATGATATGTTTGCATTTCATAATTAATGCTGAACTCGACTTGAGGCAGATACCAAAGGACGATTTTTTAAACAGATGTTGCAGGTCACTTGTAAGTTATTTGTCAAATAAGTTTCAGAGCGCAAGCCGCTGCTTTTGCCATTGTAACTGAAGGCGTATGCTGCTCAGCAGCAGTAATTACAAAGCCAGGGCAACGCAGGGAAAATTCATCTTATTTAAAAGTGTTTTAGTGTCACCAAACAGCTTGCTATGCCATTAGGCAAGTTTTGCTAGACACGTTCAAGTTGAGGGTTTTAATTTGTTTGAAGTATTCTCTAAAACAGAATTATGTTGGAGTTTACATAAAATGAGAGAATGACATGAAAAGTTTTAAGTTAAGCAGCAAAATATAAAGGCTAATCTTATTTAAAAGTAATATGTGTGTCTTGATTGAGTGCCCAGATACACTCAACTGGGACATTTTAGTGGAATCGGTTCTAAGCTGTTACACTGAGTTATACAGAGTAGGTTTTCCTGAGCTCACATTGCCAGACCTGAAATACTCTTGTGGCTGCATTTAATAAAGAAACGAAAGTCTTGGGTAAGGGGATATGATTTTTTATGACAGAAGGAATGCAAATAACTTTTAGTCTCATTGCCTAGACTGGGTTTGGTCTGATTTGATGGAGTTTAATAATGACTTATAACCTGTGCTGACAATGTGCAGACCCGCACAACGTCATTTAACTCATTTATTCTGCTTGCTGTAAAAACAAAGAGATGGCAAATAAATATATGGAAAGTTCATTGTTTGTCAGAGGGCCCAAGCCAAAAGTTTTCAGTGACCTTTTAAAATATGGTCCCAGGCTAGTACTAAAATGTCTGTCACTCAGCGCACACACTTGCACAATTTGGCCTTTTAACCCGTGCATCTTGTTTTTCTCTCTTTCAACTGGTTGTATGAATTTCAAATCAGCTGCAGCTATTTAAGTTTTTGCATTGGAGGATTACTGTAAATTGCAGTCTGACAATTACAATGTACAGCGCACAGGAGAGTTATTAATGGATAGGCCTACTGATGGCCTTTCAGCGCTGACGAGGGCCTGGTGTTCCTCACCCGTAATTAGATCCAGTGGTTGGGGTCTGCACGGATGAGGCAGAGGAGGGGGTCGGCCGCGGAGCGCCGCTTTATCAGAGGAAGATATCAATTGATCAGAGATAGTTACTATCGGCAATGTCTAAATCTCTAATTCACCTTCTTCTTAATGACTTGTATTGGCTTAAGAAGTTAAGTTACTTGACAGCCCGCAGCTCGGCTGACAAAGCCATGCAGGTGGTTTTAATAGAGGATTTCTGTTGCTTGAGATTTCACTAAAGACAGAGCAACAGTTCAACAGACACAACAGAGGCCAGTAAAAACCCCGCTCTGCTGCTCTGCTCGCTGCGGACACCGGTGGGGCTCGGCCTGCAGTGAGCCACTGCTCCCATTTACGTGGTGCTTCTTTGCTTTGCAAACCCTGCAGTATCAGTATTTATTTTAAATTAATCTTATGTGGGCATAAATTATATTTGACAAATTAAACCCTTTGTGGGGGAGGGGATTTGTAAAAATATAATTTTTATTGCCCTATGAAAAACATTTCCCAGAACTTATTATTCCTGAAAAATTAAATGTACTTTTTAGGACAAAGAGAATCCAATGACCAGGAAGAACCAAAAACCTTCATAGAAGTTGAAACCATTTACCACTGATAAACCTAGAAAATAAACCCACTGCAAGCCAAGTGTTTAGATTACATGGCATCATGAACTAAAACTTCTGGTTTTTAATGAAGTAACCCAAGAAACATCCATTTTGTACTTCAATTATCACAATGTAAATCCAATAAGGGATGGTCATCTAACTCCCTGAGGTGCTGCTGATCCAGCCCTGATCCTTTCTAGATGGATTACACGTGCCAGGAAGTTTTCCATGAAGTAAAGCTTGTATTCGATCTGATGTTCACGGTATGTCCCAAAAGTGGTGTCTGTGATAGTAGTGGTATTATTATTAGTAATTGTATTAGTATTAGTATGTATACCTATGACAAATAAAGGTTTGAGTCTGTTAAGGCTCTTTTTCAGGGTAAACATTTGTTTAAAATCTTGTTCCAATCTCTTAACACATATTGAAGTAAAATCTAATTGAGCAGATCACTGGCACGGGCAGAACTTTTGTTGCTGTTCTTGAGGGAGAGCTCAACAGAAAAGCAGGTCTGTGAGACGTTGCTTTTTAGCCTTGAGTGGAAACATATTCATCAGTACAAAGCATGCTTTTTTAAAGCTGTTCTGGAACTAGCATAACTGAAGGCCCTGTCTTCTGGTTTCACTACTCACTCCAAATACCAATTTTGGGTTCATGTCAGAGGTTCTACTTGTGAGGAGCACTAATTTGCCATTTGTACTCCCACTGAACTCGCAGCCTCTCTCTGTGAGCTCTGGCTTTGCAGCCTGTAGTTCAGGGACCGCTGGCCTGAAGTGTTAAGAATAAATCCGCTGTGCACCTGAGCATGTTGTTACTTCAAGATCTCAGAGTGCCTCTGAAACTTGCTAATTATGGTTTATAAAGCTCTGTTATCCCTGTGTAGAGGAGAAAACAAAGGCAGAAGAAAATAAGCAATGTCCCCTAAAGCATTAGATTGTTAAATGTTTCATTAAGTGATTTGTCCAGCCAGGAATACAGACTGAGGTAGAGTGTGCATTGAAATGCTCATGCTTTGATGCTGTTGAGGAGAGTCCCATTGGCTTCAGTCTTGTCAGGAGCACACCGGCACATTTTTTCTTTCACATGAGGAGAGCACCCAGGAGCCCAAGTCACGGATGAGTTACCACAGAACCACTTGCATCGTTAAAATGAGAGCTGTCATTTTAGAGCTGACTGAGCTAGCTAGCTGGGGTGTTGGGGTCATTCTGAATTTCCCTTGGATGTACCAGCAGAAAGTGAAATGAGGCAGAGAGCTGCTTCTCTCTACTATCAAGCAAAGCAAAAGCATGGTTGCCTTCCACCCAGAATGTAGCCATTCTGCCACGGACAGTGAGGGTTGTCCAACAAATCCTTTTGGAAAGAGTGTGTAGGTCAGCTGTTTGTCATAAAACATGCTTTTGTTTGATAGTGGCATGTGATTACACCCTTACACTTCTGCTTTTTGTTTTTGAAGTTATGTTGTGCAGAGAAGGTTTCCTCAGTCATGTTTGTAGAGTAACCTGCACAGTGAAAAGCTATCATTGACATCTCTGGATGTTGTTATTTATTCACAAATGGCTAACGATGGTGAGGACAGTAAACAGTGATCCCAGTATACCACAGAAAGGCGTCTTGTGTGAGCTGCCAGGTATTGGTGTTGGGGCAGACCCGAGACTCTGCTGTTCTGTCTGCAACCATGTGCCAAATAAGCAAAAGTTAAACTTCTCGCTGAGGAAGACTTTGGCAGCAAGAATCAAGCACAATCCTTTCTCTTGCGGTAAGTTTGTCTTTTTATTATTTAATTTTCTTTTAAGTATTGGTTGGAATGCTTCAATTACTTTATTTTACTTTATCTCTGTTCAAGGACTTGCTGTAAGAGTCGTTATGGATGCAAAGAGCAAACCTTGATCACTCAGCCCTTGAAGGTGACAGGTTTGGCACGTTTGGCAGGTTCAAAGCAGGGGGGGCTGCATTCTTCACTCTTATAAAAAGAGGGACCTCTGCTGACTCATTCGAGGTCTGTTCGTTTACAGAGAGATGATAGGGCTCTATAATGGTTTCCATAAGAGACATCTCAGCTCAGTCCCTGTAATGGACTGTGTGGTGTGAATAGTTGCCAAGCTGTTAGCAATTTTGAGCAAGGCTGTTAGCACTGCGACCTGCTCAGCTGAGTTTTGCAGAGGGATGTCGCTGAGCTGTTCTGTCTCTCACAGCTGCACTGACCTTGCTGTTTGCATCTTCCTACGGGGCAGCGTAACACAGGGAGCTGCTGACATTTGGTAACTCTTCCCCCTTTTGCTGGGCAGTGATGATGTGATTCAAACATGCTTACTCAGTTCAGTGACGTTGAAGGTAGTTGCATTCCTGCTCGATGCCTGTTGGTCAATGACATTGGAGTAAGCTGCTCAAAAGAGAGTACAGTGTAGGTGACCTTATTTTACTATTGTGCCCATGACCAAAGATATTATTTTTTGTGTGCATTGCATTGTATATTTATATCTCATGCTTTTTCCCCAAGTAAAGCTTCTAATTCAGTCTTGAGTGGACATATATCTCTCTCTATACACACACACTATATATATATGTATATGACTTTCTCATATATGGCTTGTATGTCAAACTATCTACAACGAAGCAAAGAAAATAAGCTCCACAGCTTCTGACATGAAGCACTGCTGCAAAAAGCATTATAATGAATAACTGACTTTTGTCTTAGTGGTGCCTTCATCTCTTTATCCCTTTTTAAAACAAAGTCTATTTTGACTGCTTTGCTATACTGTTAACAGACAGATACACTCAAAATTTTGGCACTTGTGTTTGTGGCTGGACTAATATAGGTTTGTTATTTTACCAGTATACCCAAAGGCAAATGCTCCTACTGGACTCTACCCTTTAGTTGTGAAGCAGGATATAAATCAGTCCCTTTTTTGTTGTTTTTAAAGAGTTTAGGGGCTTTAAAATGGTATTTAACATTATTACAGTCTGCTCAAATATTATACAGTTTCTAACTATTTCTTTTTTATATCCACTTTTCTGCCATTCAGAAGCTTCTAAAGCAAACAATGCAGTCACTACAATTACCAAGGTGTAGCAGAAGTGCTTATAATGTTCTTAATGACTACTCTCCACCAAGTACTTAGATGCCATAATTTTTAGCTTGCTAAAAAAACCCAACATTTACAGAGGGAAAGAATGCAGGCCAGGTTTTCAGACTTTATTCCTCTGTCTTTGAGGCTGGAGTGGATAAATTTATCCTTGCTTCTTTCCCTAGGAAAGCTCCAGTGGATGCACAGCCAGCTGTCCTTGCCCTCGTGCTGCCCTCCTTAATGTAGCTATGTACTAAGATTATGGAAAAAAATGCTCTGTGTCTGGAAATATGGAAGGAAACGGCTACTGGGTCAGGAGCCAGCAGTTCTGATGCTAGCACATGTTCAGCCGCATCCATCAAGCACTTTGTGACCTGTGAAAATTACCTCCTAAAGTATCCCTGTTCATTTGTTTTGAAATTGTGGTCTCTGGGTTTGTTCTTTTTCCTCAGAGAAGGATAATCTGAAACTGTTGTTTGAGCTGATCTTCTCAGGTTCTTGACTGATTCTAAAAATAGGTCCCTCCTATCCATTAAGATAAGACTGAAACCCTGGTGACATTAAGCACAGCTAATAGCTTTGGTGTTCTGGTCTGCAAAAAAATGTGCATCCTGTCTAGCAGGGACATTGAGTGCCTCTAGTCTCACAGACCTGGGTGAGAGGCTCCGGTCTACAGAGCATCACCTTCTGCCATGTCCTAGCAGCTACTGTCCCCATAGAGAGCAACCTAGCAAACATTGGATGTTTCAGTGCTCTTGTGATAAAACCTATGTGCCCTGTAAGACCAATCTGCTTCTATTCACCCTGTCCTCTTCTGATTTCATGCCCCTGAGACCCTCTGTGCTGTTTGGTTTTACTTCCTTTGCCAGGCTCCCTTTATCTGAATTCCTGCTGAATCTCACGTTCCCCTTCACGTCCTGCCCCCGTGCCAGGGAGTGCACACGGGAGTCTGACAGCTTGTGCTGGGGAGCTCTCAGCCCCGCTGATGGACTGGTGCCTGTGTGCTACGTGCTGTGCAAAGCCAAGGATGCTTGCTCTGTTGGAAGCGTGATTAGAGCTTCCCAAATGTAAGGACTAAAAGATGAGAAGAATTACAATTTTTCAGTCCCTGTAAGCTAACCACCGTGTAGATTGACATCCAACCTTGCTTTCCTGCCTCCCCCCACCATCAGGACCGTGTTCCTCCCTCTCCACCAGCACTAGCAGCAGTGTGTGCAGGCTGCACACTGAGCTGGGTGAGGGAGCTATCCCCAGTGCAGCTCATCTCTAGGTATTTTTCTGATCTATGAGCATTTGTGTTTGCTTTCAGTTATTTAGGTTCCTCATCTGACCTACTGCATAATGTCAGGAGCATGGGCATCAACACAGGGATGATGGAGGAAGCTGACATCAGTCTCTGCTTCCCCTGCTGTGCTTCCAGTCCACCTCCCATTGCAGCGACCATGGAGATGGCCCTAGTCAGCCCTGGCTCTGATGCTCAGGTTAGGCAATGAGCCAATGTGTATGGTGCATTCTGCATGCAGCTGTGCAGTCCCATCATAAAGCAAGCATCGGAAGTAGATGATGATGGGTGGGAGAGGGAGAGATGGGCCACTGCTCTCGGGAGTGTGAGACTAAGTGTGGTGTGAAATGGAGCCTGCACAGCTCAAAGCACCACCTCAGTGTTGTTCATGCAGATGCAGCAAGCATTTAGCAACTTATTTTGGTGCTGAGATAGAGGAAGTTTACTTAATACCTCTGGAAGATATCAGTCTGTGTGCTGTGGCTCACTCTGGCTCACCTCCTTCCCCACCCGCTTCGTGCGTGCGCACACACACATACACACAGACACACACACAATGGCTTCTTTGTTGGCATGTAAAAATGCTCCACAGGGAGCTGCACATCCCAGAATGCAGCTCTGTTCACGTCTCAAGTCATGATGGATCACTGTGGGGAACCTTAAATCTCTGCAGCTCTCAGATCTCTATCAAAAATGGGGGCAGCTGGAGTATGCTCCATTTAACGCAAACTACATGCATAGCTGGATTCCTTACCACCTTGTCAATGCCACCCCCAACTGCCAAGGTCTGAGAGCCCCTGAGTCTACTGAAACCAAACGGCGGTGAGGATTTTCTTTGACTTGGATACAATTTTTTTAAAGGGAACTTGGGATATAATTAACACATAATTAACCTGTGGAACTTTCTGCCAGGAAGTATTACAGAGGCCAACTGCTCTGCAGGGTTAGGAATTTATACGAATAATAAGAGGTCCAAAGTGGAAAAGGTATCAGCCTTCAAAGTAAGGAGGACATCATTAACCAAAATAAGTTAAGGAGATGGTTTTCTTATGGATAAATTATTTCCTAGTGGTCTATTATGGGATGTCTTGCGCCTTCCTGTGAAGCCTCTGGGAATAGCTACTGATGAAGACAGTAGAGCACAGGTTTGATCCACTCTGGCGAACATGTTTCCTATTAAAGACTTAGTATTGCAGATGTGCTCTAGAACGAATAGAGCAGCACTCACCCTGGTTCTTACTGTGCTCCAGGAAATAATTGCTTGTTCAGCCAATTTAAAAAAATATATCTTATTTGATCTCAGATCTGTCATTCTTGTAGAATGCCGTTATTTGAATGATATATTGTCACTTCAATCAATCAATCAATCAATGGACAAGCTGTTCATTAAGAATCAAAAAATACATATGGAGGAAGCCAGTTTGTTTAGGGAGTGAACTACATGAGGGTGTGACATAAAACTGTCAGAACAGGTGAGACTGAAAGGTCACCCTGCTGAAGATGCACCTTAGTAGTGGTCTGCCAGTATCTGTGGAACGAATGCAAGCAATGGAGTAAGCATGTATTTATCCTTCCCAGTAGACCACCTGGTTGTACCACTTCATGTCTTGTGGAGTCCTGGAGCTTGAGGCTGTATTTCTACCACAAAGCTTAAGAGCCACTGAAGTTTTTTATTCTTTCTTGAACCAGTTTTATACTTTGGCCTCCACTATATGTTGTGGCAGTGACATCCAATGTTATAATTACACCCTGAGTGAGAAGGCGCAATTGAACTTGGCTCGCTCCCATGGGGTTGATAAGAGTTAACTGTCATCCCCACAAGTTGTTATGGCCCCACGGACATCTCTTCTGCCTCCTGCCTCCTCACAGCAGATCCTGAGACATTTTAGAGCCTCTGGTTGCTTCCTTATTCTGCTATCCCAAAGAAGAGCTGAAGCACCACTTCTCAGGTGGGTTTAGCAAGAAAGACTGAGCCTTGGAAACCTCTGTTCTGCAAGCTGTTCCTAAAGCAGTAGGTTTTACTTGTTTTTCATTTTGTCCTTGCAACAAATCTAAGCTTTTACTACCTACTTTCTCTGTAGCATTTGTGATTTTACACACTTCTACTGGATCTTCTTATCCTCTCCACCGACAACAGTGATTTCTTTGCAAAGTACACTTTTCACCAACTGCTTCTGTGCATTAAAGTTCAATATACCCTTGTCTTTTACTGCCCTGGGTGGACTTTTCTCCAACATATTTGTTACCTTTCCCTTTTGCAGCTCTGCTGCATCCTCAACAGCCAAAACTGAATTGTGGATTCACAACGTGGAGGTACCGCACATTTACACAGCAAGGGGGTGAGCACTGACGTTGTATTCTCCTAACTCTAATATTATGTTTGCTCTTTAGACCACTGCAAACCTCAGAGCTGTTACTTTCACAGGACAAACCAGCTTTATTTCCTTGGTTTTGAACCTGCTTAAGGAGCACAGCTCCAGGCCCATCTCCTTGAGCCAACTCCTTATCAATATATTTTCTCTCTACTGGTGAAATGAAAAATGGTTCTAGCACTCTCATAAGAATGAAACTGGCCATATCAGATCAGGCCACAAGTGCATCTTGCCCACAGCCCTGTCTCTCTAATAGTGGCTTGTGGATGCTTAGGGAAAAGAACCTGGTATAATACTACCATGTTTTCTGTATATATTTCCCATACTATGTCAGTTTGTGTCTTCAGAACTTCTTTGCCAGGAGGTTGCATCTGTTTTAGTTCTCACAGTCTTTGTTGGGTACCTTACCTCTGTTCACTTTTGCACAGATTTTTGAATGCCTTTCATTACAGCCATTTATTAATCTGCCAGAGGAACTTGCTCTTATCCCTGAAGAGCCAAAGTCTACAGAAAATCGGGAAAGAACTCTTGGTTTCTGACCTTTTGTGAAACTCCAGGCTCACACATCTGACAGCTATAACAGCCACTGCTGTCATTTCTTTGAAAAGTATCTTTTTCTTACACAGTTTCCTCGCCCATTTGTCTATCCATGTCAGAAACACAAGGAGTCTTCAGCTCATGAAATCCCTCCAACCTAGCTCAAAACTAACAACCTCGGGGTGCTTGGAGACCACAGCGAGGCACACAGTTCTCCATGGGTTATTCAGCCTTCTGCTGCCATGACCATGCTGTTATCAGTACCCAGCAAGCCAGAAGAAAGCTAGCTCCATGGTCTGTCTGCTCAAGCTGCAGTCACACCTCCAGGTTGCAGGGTAGACACCCCCTCTGTCTGAGAGTTCTTCCAGTTATAATAAATTTACAGTGAAATATTAAACACTGGCATATACAATTTTTTTGGCAAAAAGTAGCAAATGTTGGAATCTGAATTTAAAACTGTAATGCAACAAGTGAACATGCAGATTTATGGGCTTAACAAACACATAGAACTTTTGAGACATGCCTAGCAGACATCATGCTTTTAAAATGTCACAGTTCATGTAGCTGTCACTTCAAACACTAAGGAAACTGGCACTCCCAAAGTGCTAGCAAGCTCTGGCTGGACAGTAACAAGACTCAGAGGTCTAAAATTAAAAAACTGTCCAACTTCCTAAAGACCTCATTTTCAGTGTTTTATACCACACTCCAGTTTGCAAAGAAATGATTGTCTGATCAGCTAAATAGAAATGAGTTGTTTCCACCACACCTTCAGCAGAGGAAACAGAGCTGTTTGTAATGGAGCAGCTTCCATGGGGAGCCCTGCTGATTGAAGAATGTCTTCTCCTATGAGGTTTACTTGTCTTTCTCTGGCAGATGTCTAATCAGTGATGCTGATGTGTTTTACGCAGTGGCCCATCTGAATGTCACCAATGAATAGGATGTATTCTAGTTCTGCAGTTATCAAAAGCCTCATTTCAGTTCACAAGTCAGATAATTTTTCTTTCTAATAACGTCAGCTTGGAAATCTCATTGCAGCCTGTTTCAGCAAACGAGGTACACTGACCTAATTGAGACCTCTAGTATAAACAGAAGAAACACCCTGGGTTTTGAGACCTGCTGCCCTTCTCCTCCTAACAGCAGCAGACAGACACCCCTATGGAAGCAGCTTTCTCCTGCTGAAATACACCAAGTCATTTCACAAATTGGCCTTTTTCTTCTGGTGCTCCAGAAAGTTAAAATAAATATCAGAACCCAGAATACAAGAACATGTATTATGAATTCCAAGCAGACTTCACCCTTCAAAGAAACATGCTTGTGTTTGAGTTTGGTAACTTATAAATACATATTTTCTCATGAGCTGAGACAGGAGAACTCTGGAGTGAATGTATTCTCCGCTAACAGGACATTCCGCTGATGCACAGCATTAAATAATCATAGATCAGATCTTTTACATGTTATTTTCCATATACCTGGGTGTTGTTTTAAAACCAGCCACTCCTTCCTCCTTGTCCCAGATATGTACTACTTGTATTGGATTTTCCTGTACTTTCCCTCAGGCTTAGTTATCAACCAGATCAATTTCCTCATCCAATTGACCTCACCCCTTAAAGCCCTGCTGTGAGCAGTGAGGGACATTCACATGTGGCTGAGCAAGAAGGAAAAAACATCTCATGCCCTTTGAGCTGCAGGCTCAATATTACCTTTTTCAAACCTCTGGTGCAGCTGCTGGATGCTAATTAGTGCACTGACTACCTCATACCACTGAATTCCTTGCTTCCCTTGATGGCCTCAGTCATGCTTCCAAGCCAAAGGTTTCTATTTGGTACAGTGGGACACTGCACTTTGGCCTGGTTAAAGCACATAACAGAAGCACCTCTAAGTCGCATCTATCAACATGGAACCATGCTTGAAGCATGTCAGGGCAAAGAATTTTGTTGTAGTTTCTTCTAAGAAAGGTTCCTTTTGTGAGTCAAATTGAAATAAAACAGAAAGGAAAAGAAAGAATCAGCCATGTTAGGATGAGGAGGAATAATAGGGAAGTCCATTTTGCCAAAGACTGGAAAAAAAAAAGCAAAGAAACAATTCCTTTGCTTTGTCACTAAGGGACACAACAAAACTGAGTGCTCTCTCTCACTGCTGTTTCAAGTTCCCCTTGATGTATTAAAGACAGCAGCAAGAAGCATGATGCCATCATGCTTCTCAGGTTTACTGATCTCCATACTTTCCTCTACCAAACTGCCAGGCTCCTCAAAAAAAGCCTTTTAGGTCATGATAAATTTCAAGGACTGCTAGCTTGTACACAGAAGGACTGACATAAGAGATTTTAATTACACTCTTATAGAGTATTGTCACAGCAGACTAGTTTGTTTTGGAGTTGTTGGGTTTTTTTTGTTTGGTTTGGGGTTTTTTGGTTTTCCTTTTCTTAACATACAGCACAAAACTAAGTAGGACAAAAAAGAGACTTCTTCAGGAAAATGAGGAAAGGAAAAATTTCCAGTCTCTGTGTTATCAGATCCTTTTTGCTCAGTTTGTAAGTGGCATGGTGCCGTACAGTCCTTTTTGAAAAATGTTAAGCAAATACTTGCAAAAAGGTAGTCCAGTCCTTGCTTTCATGGATAACCTTCTTCTCATTTGAGTGGGCAAGGCGCCGTGCTCATGACTGCATCTGGAGGGTTACTGCCCAGAACACAGTAGCAATTTTATCAACTGGGGACAAAATTTACAAAATCCCAGATGGACTCAAGATTTACCATTCCTAAACAATTAAGCAGAAGACCCCATCACAGGCTTTTTAACATCTTTCCAGTATTTAGGAGCACTTTTCTCAAGCTGAATCTCATGGTTGGATCCTTGGGACAGCTGCCAAAGACGTGAATTCTCCATGTATGACCGCACGTCCCACATGTCCTTCCCCTTCCCAACCCATGTGTATTTCCAAGCCTCCTGCTTCCAGCCATGCTGATTAAGTGTGTGGCTAGAGCTGACTGAGTAGCTGGGATGATTTCTTTAATCACTCCACTGGGAAGATTAAACTATTTCCCTAGCTGTGTCCCATGAGCTGGCCATATATTTGACACCCTCTATTTACAAGGAGATGACAAGGCAAAATGTTTAGTATTGGGTGTAATAGATGGATGGATTAGGCAGAAATTTGGAGGTGGAGAGCAAGATATTTAAGAAAGGTACAAATATATAGATTAAAACACTTGGATTAAAAGCCTATGAAAGATTTGAGTTCTTTTATTCTTGTGCTGCCCTAGATACTAACACAACAGTGAAGTGAGAGAGCAACTCATTGAGACTTGCTGCAGCAACTCTTGGAGTTCCTGCAGCACCTTCCCACAGAACAAAAAGGTGCCGAAGCTGGGTTGCAGTGAGAAAGTAGACTTGTGAGGGGCAGGATGTCCCTCATATGGTGGTGACCACTGTGGTGTCAGGCAGTTTTCTGGAGGATCTGAAGTCTCTTCTGACTGTCTTGTGGGAATCTGTGGTGGCTTGAACACCTCACAGTGTTGATTGCTGTGCTCACATCAATCCCACCCTCAAACGTACAAAAATAGGCTGTTTCTTGCTGAAGCTTTAGTCTTTGGCTAAGAGAATTGATAAGTAAAGTCACAGAGAAGACCAATTGCTTGGTGGAGCAGTGTGATGTGGACAGGTTGTATGATGACAGCCTCTTCTCTGGGATGCCACACATGTGCCTGGGCAGATCTAGTAGGAGATATGGCCTCCATTAGCCTCTACTCGGCAATGTACATTTCTCACCATGTGGCATTATGTATTTAGTATCTCACAAGACTTTAATGACTTCCAAGGCTTGTATGTCACAAATGAGATGATATATTTTTTCAAGCTGTGAAAATCCACTTTAATCCCAGGGACAGCAGCCCTGGGTTTTTACATTGTTACTGTCATACATTTGTCCTGAGTCCTGGTTTCTCTGGTTTTTCTATTAAGCTTTTTCATGAGCCCTGTAGTGTCCCACAGGCTGTCTAGAAGGTCTCGGTCATGTTTCACCAGGTGAATTAATGCAGAAAGCTACCCTCACCGTCTTGAGTTCTAAAGCTCTCCCATAATAAAAAAATAGATTTATGGACAGGAGATGCTTGTGTGGTGCATTGGTAATAGCTTTCTCCTTGTAGGAATATATATTCAAAAAGATACAGACATGTTGATCTGTCACAAAAGTGATTGAAGCAGCTACCTATTATCTTTCAGGGAAAAAAATGCTCATTTGTCACTGACCATCTTCTCTGGATGTGGTTATCCCCAATTAGGCTAAAAGTGCCAGAATTACAATATAGTATCTGCCAATTTAGCTTTACAATGGCTTGATAATTATAGAGCAGGAAAATAGTATGTCTGGAAGGGTGTTAACTGAAGAGCAAGGGGCCATGTAAATAAACTTGACAATGATATAGAAAGGCAAGAAAAAGACACTACTGGATAATAGCGTTATGGTGTGCGGGAGTTATTTACATGCAACCAGAGCTTGTCACAAATAATGAGAATTAGAGGAAAGCCCCTGCCCTTGCATGCCAGGCTTGCCATGGAACCTCTTTGCCTCAAAAATGCAAAGATGGGAGTTTAATTTGCTTTCTGTGTTGCACAAGGCAGAAAATGAAAACTCTGTCTTGTGTCTAGGCCTAAAATGTGGTCACCAAAACATCCTTCCCCTACCTGCTCTCCAAGTAAGTTCCTCTTCAGAGGTCTATCTGCACCAGAGACAAGTGGGAAATGGAATACAGTGCATGGGAATGTGGGGGTTTTTTTAATAGAAACCGTAGATTTAAGTGGTGAGAGAACCCCAAAGAGTTGTAAGGCCTCATGGCAAAAACCACAAGAGTTATCAGCACTAAATACTACTTCGGCCTTCCTTTCATCATTAATCAGTGCTTACAGAAAAATTAGACAAAACTTCTATTGATTACTGTGGATTTTACCAGAGACCTTTATGGCTTCAGAAGCATCTCTTATGTGTAAATAACATTAAATTGCAGTACAAAATTCTGAATCCTTCACCAACCTAAAGTAACATCTTCTACAAGACACTTTTAGTTTGTCTACATATGAACCTTGTCTGCCTGTTTTCTGAAGTAGGGCAGCCCTGTTCTGAACAAATGTGAATTTTCTCTGCTATGGCCTGTCATGCCCAGAAGTTATCGTTAGTGCAATTCTATTAATTATTAGAAGAGTATATTAACATAGATACAACACTGTGCTAGCATAACCCTGTTACTTTTAGCCTGCTCTAATCAGGTGCAGAGTGAGCTGATATTTGCCTGGAGAGCACTGTGTAAATGTTCTTTTCCCTAAATTAAAGGGAAGGCTTGTATAGCATCCAGCAGAAGGTACTGCTCTGTGGCAAGGTCTTTTATCTGCACTGAAAAATAAACAAGGATCTTACCCATAGCTAATAAATATCTTCAGGATTTGGCCCATAGAATGATAAATGGGATAGGTCTGTTGGATTATGAGGTGTACATAAGATTTCTCAATTTTTTCTAACTGTGGCTGAACATTAATGGAGACACTATGCCAAAAACTACTCAGTATTGTGATATCCATTATGTTGCACAATGCCCCACTTTGTCAGTAGGGGAAAAAGAAAAAAAAAAGAGCAAGCCTAAACAAACAATATTCCTTCTCATCTGAATGAAGAAATGTAAATTTTTAGATGTCATGGTGACACTGAAAGCTTAAAACCTGGAGCAAGCTCTGGATTCAGGATTGAAGGCAGGAGAGCGGTCAGCAGTGACTCTGCCTTTTAAAGTAAATCAATCACATGGATTATTTTTAAGTTACTATCCTGATTTTGTGGGGCTGCACTTTTGTTCTTGCAGAGGGACAATGAATCCCACTCCCTGTTACCCTCTCTCTGGATTTACATTGCCTCCCTGTGGTTTTTCCAGCAAACACTTGGACATGGGGTAATTAATGTTATGCACAGTTTCACATTTTGTTTATGTTTTTAAATGCAGTGTAGTGGCTGGGAATAAAGGAGGAAGAGGGCCTTCATTCATAGCCAGCAGATGGCCCCTGGATTGCCAGCAGCCAGTGCAACGCAGGCTGGTTAGGTCTCACCTACAGACAGTTTAGTAGCATCCCAGGTAGCACCCTGTGGTTCTAAACGCCCTGTGCGAGAAAAGCTCCACCACTCTGAAGAGTCATTTCCATGCTGAGTGAGTCTCATACTGGCAGTTTTCAGGAAAATTGCAGTTATCTAGTTTACCCCAACCAGAATTTCTTTCCATCAGAGTGTCAATGCCCAACTGTAACCAAGGTTGCTGCTTGTGTTGCAGTGAAGGACCGCCTGTGAGTGCACACAGTAATGGCTGACTGCAGCACTGAAATTCAGCCTGGCACGTGCCTTCAACACCCCACCCGCTCTCTTATTCACCTCCTCACTTTATACAGCTCCTGTTCTCACCTGTGCTGCCAAGCCTGCCCATCTGGGTGTTTTGGGCTTGAACAGAATTAACTAATCCAGGTAAGAGCCAAGTTTGAACATTAGTTTTCATATGGGGTGTGTACAAATAGAGCTGACCACAGCTGCATTACAGCGGGTGCCTTCCAATCATCCCCTCTAGTTTCATATCTCTATCTAGGGATAATTAAATATCTCTGAATCTAGTTTTAAGAGTTGAAGGTGCCTCAATACCATTTATTTTCTCTGAAACATGATATATTCTTCCCAACTTCTTCATGCTGAGGTAGCACAGCTGAGCATCCTTGTCCCATGGTGTCCCACAAGGCACCTCTTCAATATTTCACAAGGTTTGTGAGTCCTTCTCATCTGTGCTCTCTCCTGTCCCCCTGTGTTGCTCAGTGCATCAAGTCTGTGCAAGGGACTGGCAGTGATGTAACCCTCCTGCCCTCCAAAAGACATCTGGGTGGGTGCCTAAATCTCATGTAAAGCAGGACCATCCTGTCATGGGTGCCATCTCCTCCCCCCCTTCTGTGCTATTGCCCCTTTTTCCTTCAACTGCCTGTGACTGGGGCTGAGGACACCTGCCTGCCTCCTGGGCAGCCCTGTGCTGGCAGGGCACCTTCTCACTCTGCCTTTGTTCAGAGGAGACCTTGAGCACTGTACAACAAGTGTTGTTCCTAGTGGTTTCATGCAGTTGTGAACTACATAAAAGCAGAGGCATGTCAAGGGCTCAGAAACATCTGAGGTAACTGGAGGCCTGAGACAAGCCAGGGGTCTCAGAGGTTTCAAGGTTTCACATGAATGTCTCCTGGTGATGTACCCAGCAGCTGAGAAATCATTTTCAGGTCTTGTGCTTCAAAAAAGTATTACTCTGCTTTGTATCCTTCAAAAATTGGCTATATTATGAATTAAAATGGCAAAAGTGCTTAGTAGGATCTCAACTGTTAAATCTTCCTGGCCTGGCATTCTAAGATGTTGGAGCTTTTCCTTCCCTCCTCACTTGCACTCCTATGACATGGGGGAGTCGGGCATATGGGCACTTTTAAAAATGCCTTTAGGAGTCTGTCTGCTTCTCCAGGCATTTAAATGCTTACAAATTTCTGGACTGTTGGCACCTTAACAAGTTTAATCTCTACATGTTTCATCTGTTTCCAGGAGCACCCAGAGTTTGGAAGCACAAAAGTTGGTGGTGTCCTTGAAAATTCCCTGGCCAAAGAAGTGGGTTACAAAACATACTGAATAACTAAGAGAAAATTAACAACCTAATAGTATGGGTACTTTATGTCCTTTTAATGGTTTCCTTTCATTTCCATTCACTTGGAAAGAACTTGACTAAATGGCAAAAATAAATACCTATAGAGCCGCCATGCCAAACGCATTCCTGATTTAAGGCCAATGAAGTTGCATTTGGGACAAATTTAGCTCAGTGGGTTTAGGTATGCTTCTGTTTTCAATGTCAAAAGACTCACAGATGATAGAAAGCACATCTCAGCACACTTACACAGCCTGTGAAATGAACCCATGTTTCATGTTGTTTAAGCCTGAAGACATACAATGTTTCTTATTTCACATGAAATAACACTTACAAAGCTATTTCAGCCTGCTTCTGTCCTTCATGAGACAATCACCAACGTAAATTGACCTAGCTGACCTTTTAGGGATTTGTGCCTCCTCAGGCATGCCCCAGTAGGTGGAGCATAGCCATGTGTGTGGTTTAACCCCGGCAGGTAATTAAAGACAAGCAGCTGCCAGAGACATGGGGAGGAGAATGAAAAAACCTCCAGCAGTTTAATGGGCTAACAAAGCAAGAGGAGAATGGTAATGGTGATGATGATGATGCTACTACTACGAATAAAGAATAAGAATAAGATTGAAGAAGTGGTGTACAAATGCAATTGCTCACCAAGCTGTGGAAAAAAACACCCTGATGCCCAACCTGTTTCCAAGCAGTGGTCCCACATGCCAGCTAGCTTCCCTAGTTATATCCAGAGCATGATGTTATGTGGCAGGGAATACCCCTCCGGCCAACCTGGGCCAGCCAGCCTGACTGTGTTCTCCCAACTCCTTGTGCACCTGGCAGGATTGGGGACGCTGGAAAGTCCTCAACTTAGTGTGGACACTACAACTACATAACAACAACTGAAAGCACCAGTGTATTATCAGTGCTATTCCTATACTAAATCCAAAGCACAGTGCGATACCAGCTACTAGAAAGAAAATTAATTTATCCCTGCTGAAACCAGGATCCCAGTGCAGGGGGGTAAATGCTCTTTCTTTCCCTGACACTGAGAGATATAATACAGAGAGTTGTGAAAAAGGATTCAAGACTGAAGCAGCTGAGCCTCTGTCCAGTGACTCCCTGCAGAAGGGACCATGGGGGCTATAGAGAATGGGGAATGCACTATATAGATGGATGTGGTTTCCTATTGGGCCAAGCACGACTCAAAAGCAGTTTGCAGTTATCTTTCTGTTCCCTCTTTATCACACCCCACTTCTGCTGTTGTGAGCCCAGTGTGTCTGATCCCAAGGATCTACCCCAAAATATTTAGCTCATTTTGTACGTATTACCTTCAAGTAATCATACACCGCTGAGTCATACATCATGGGATTAACAATCCTACACATGGTATAAACAGAACCTAAATAAAATCCCAGAAAAAGGATATTGCCTTTTAAATAAGTCCTGACAGCTGTGGAAAATATTATGCCCCAATACAACCCTCCCATACGACATACATTAATACGAAGAGAACCCCAAACCGTTCCTCTGGATATTTTGTAGGGTTTTATTTTATTACGGATTGGACATATTGAAGTAAGACTATAATCTTATTGTGTTCTGACCTGTGTTTTTACTGCGCTGTATAAACAGCAGTTACTATGTTAGATGGAGAAATGTTTACAGAAAGAAGAAATAAAAACAAACGGATTTATTGTGTTGCAGAAATTTGAAACAGGGACGAAAGGCTGCCCATGTGTTTTGTGCTTGTAAGACCTTTCCCTGATGGAAACAGACAGCTTAGACATGACAGAAGCAGAGAGAGGTCCTGTGCTATCAAAAATAAAATGTAATATCCGCACAACACCAACTCTCTCCAGCCAGGCCCGCGTACAATCAAAGCCCTCGGTACGGCTCTTGCAATTGTCTGTTCACATACAGCAGGTTTGGGATCTAATTTTTTTAATAGATTTTGAAATTGCTTTTAAGTGCTAGTGAAAAGTGCCAGATTGACAGCTCTGGAGTCTGGAGTCTCTTTCTAACCGCAGAAAGAGCACAGCACGGGAAATGGCAAAACAAACTTCCTTCCCCAGCCCCGCTCCCCAGCCCCATCAGCACCAGGGAGGAGGGAAGCACAGTGCATTATCCTTCACTGATGGCTGCTCCACTGAAAATGCCCAGGGTGGGCAGCCACCAGCCCTCATGGGCAAAAAGCCACCCAATGTACCCAGGAAACTGGTCCAGGAATGCAAAGCACCGGGGAAAGCAAGCCCCTGTTTTGGAAAAGTCTTTCTTCCTTTATTGAAAAGCTGACTTTTTTCAAGACAAAGATCGTTAAAGTAAACCAAAGTTTTTCACGTGTCATGATTTGGCTTCTTTTTTCTGTTGACACTTTTATTGACCAGCATTATCAAGATCAATGCCAGCATGATCATTTAGATTTCTTATTTTTCCAAATTCTGTGTTTCTGGCAGTAAAGAATGATGATAAACATGTCAGTGATATCCTTGATAAGAACATTGAATAAAAACATCATATGCAAAATCTTTAGCTATAAAACACAGAAGTGTAAAATTGGCCTGTTTTCAACTCTACAAAATGGAAACAATTTTGAAATTTTTTTCAGGATTTTTCTGTTTTACATTTCAACCAGCCTTGTGATCCTCCAAGTCAAATCTCCACAGGCTGCTCAAAAAGGGAAAAAAAAAAAAAGTCTTTTAAAATGAAATCCTGGCCCCACTGAAGTCATCTGCAAAACTCCAGTTGAATTCAGCCCAGCTAGAATTTCACCCCTTATTTGTATACTGAGCAAATCTGATCTGGAGTCGGTAACACATAATAAACGTGGGACCCTAGGATGCCATTTTTAGTCACTTTTCAGGGGAGAGCTGTGCTTTAATTTATTTTGTCAACTGTTTCCACTTAGGTTTTTCCTATTAATGCTTCTGTTACCCGCTGCACAGTAAGGTTATACCTCGTATAAGTTCTTCTCCCTTAATAGTTGTGGTACTTTCACAAATGTTACTCTCTTTAATATGTGTTTTCAGAATAATGAATGCTTGTCAAACTGATTTTTTGCTGTCTTAAAATGGGTGGATGTGTTAAGCAATTTGTGCTAAGAAACAGGCATGATATGACTAAAAAATGACAGTGGGACCACTGAACGGGCTGAATTATCCAGAACATCTCCCCAATAATCAGATGTCAGCTATTTGGCTGTTAAAAGGATGTTTCAGAATTCATGATACTCCAGATGTCCCTTTCAAACCTCCCCTGTACAATGTCTGTGCATACATGAAAAATGAATTTCTGAGATTAATATCAGATAAAACCTTGAAAAATTCTGACAGCCACCAAGTAGGATAAGGAAGGTGATACACATCCTTTCACCTTTGCAGAAGAGGAAATCATAGTCAGGTACTAGTCTTAGTAACACCAAGAATAGTAAGTAGCATTAAATAGACTGGGGAAGTGAAGGGATTATCCTAAAAGAAGAATTAGTCAGAAAATAGAAAAAAACATGATGAAGTTTCCTGGGTTTCTATCTCTCTTTTAGCACTTAATTGTTCCCTCATGAAGAACTCCTTGAGAAGTTAAAGGCTAGGGGTTCTGAAAAAATCTCTTGACAAATACTGCTTTTTGGTGGAAATTTTTAGTGCAATAAACAAAATAAACAGCTGTTTGAAGTTGCTTGGACATTGGAAAAGCCTTCAGGGGATGCTTAAATCACCAAATACAGGTGATGGTAGGCAAATAAACATTAATTACACAGTATTGTGAGTTTTATGCATTTTAGACTCATGGAGAACAGGGCTGGAAAGAAACTCTACTATTCCAACTCTCTGTGCTGAGGTGGTATCAACTTTATCAGTTGTGTGTAGTCTAATCTGCATCTTCCTACCTCAGTGAAGGGTTTGAAGTGATCAGAAGTGTGTATCTCTGCAGATTGCCACGTGGCCTTGCTTGCTTTCCGGCAGTGGAGCTCATGTGTTACTGTGATGTCCAAGTGGATGTGAAGGCCAAAGTTAACACCTTCCAGTGACTGGTGTTCTTCAGGAGTTGGACCAGCACTGTTTAGCATCTTTGTTGGCAACACTAAGCAGTGGTAGGCACATGGGTTTGAGCAATCCCAAGCACAACCACAGGCTGGCTGGAGAATGGATTGAGAGAAACCCTCAGGCTTGGGGATGTTGTTTGATGAGAAACTCCACATAAGCTGGCAACGTAGACTTGCAGGTAACAGTGAAACAACTCCAGCAGCTCACTGCTTCTAAAAGGGATGGATGGATGCAAGCCCTCTGCTGTAGGGGCCACCTCCACATCCAAAATTCCTTGTGGGAAAGAGATTTTGGATATCAGATAGGTCTTGATTTTATCAGTGCAAAGAGAATAACAATCAGTGGCTTGAAAGAGAGTGTTGTTTTCTTCACAAAAAGGGGCCAATTCCCTCTGATGGCTGAAACAACTCCAAGGCTGTAGTGGATTGCTCAAACTGGAGATCTCTGTTAACATTCTCCAGCTCAACCAGAAGGTCCAGGATCACTTCTTGGCTTCTGTTAATTTATGCCCTTCATTATACAGAAAGTCAGACTAGATGATCATAACAGCCCCTTTCAACCATCAGATCTTTGCATCTATTACACAATTTTAGGCAAACCCTGGCTCCAATGAGTTATAAGTGGTGTCAGTGAAAGTCAGTGAAGAAGACAGCCTGTTGAGGTATGTGTGCTCTCAATGTATCATTATACAAATAGGTGCTGTTTACAAAGAGAAAGATAGGTGAGTTTTTGTGTGTGATTGAAGCAAGATGATGCACTACTGAGTGAATGAAAGCTCGATAAAATGAATCTCTATGTAAAACCAGCCATCTAATGGAAAAAGAGAGAACAGATGGTGAAATAACTCCCTAAACAAGCTGCTGCTTTAGACTCTGGCCTTCCACAAACAAGTTGCAAGTATTTCAGATCCATGGTCCAGTGATTAAAGAGATGAAATTCAAAGGAAAAAGTGGGGGAAATCAAAGAGGGGGGGGAAAGAATGCATAAAACCCCAACCCAGTTTAAGTTTCATAGTGGAATATCAAAGCAATATTGAAATATAGGAATATCAAATACCAATACTTTATTTTTATGTTTTGCATTTACTGAATCAGTTTCAATTGTATGAAGCTCTCTGCCCTTAAGCCCTATGATATAAATTTTATTGGATTTAAAGGAAACAGATTGGGAATCTGGGATAGAAATATATATATATATATTACCAGTACAGATTTTATGGTTTTGCCAGAGAACGCTTCAAAACTGTTTGAAGTGCTGCTTATTTAGTACTGCTAACATATTCAGGAGTTGGGGACGGGAAGAAAGAGAGATGTAAGGGAAGGCACAGAGATCTGTGCAAAGACCAAATAATGTTCTCCCCCTGGAAGCAATAAAGTGGTCCAAGGCTGCAAGTGTGCCTGGGGATGTGTGAAAGGGGGGGGAGAAGGAGTTGGAGGTTGTGGAGAGAAGGAGCTCTAGCTGCTAGCAAGGCCAAGAAACATTTCCACCTATTTTTTTCTTTGTCAGTCTGAGGGTGAATGCTCTAACCTCATCTCAGACAGTCAGCTGAGGAGGATGGCTGTTAATGCCCCTTTACTGAAGAAGGGCAGCCCAATCCCCTTTTGTGGGTGTTGCCCAGGAGGTTTCATCCTTCATGCTCAGGATGGGGCCACTGTCTAGCACCTTTCCTGTGACCAGCTAACAGACACCTAACCTGGCACCTCCTGAAACACTCAAGCACACAGTGGCAGAGTGTGTTAGCCAACATTTGAGTTTGCTTTTGTCTCACAGTTGGTAATCAAGTGGGAGAAGAAGCAGTAAAACACTGCATCTCTGACCAGGCTTTGTTCTCCTCTGGGTGTTGCAGGAGACCCTTGTACTTGCCTTAGGCAGAGATCTTGCATGAATTTGAATTTCAAGTCAACCTAGAGTGTGTCCAGGAGATGTCCTGGGCACATATAGAGTGCTGGTCACTCTCTCTGCCTCCTGAATATTTCCTGAGTCTCTGAAGAGAAGGTACCCAAAGCCCATCTCCAGTTTTTAAGAAAAATGTGAAAATTAAACTTAAATATGCTACTGTTTGTAAAACTGACAGTGTTTGTCACCATGGTGGAGGGTATCCTATGTTCATGGTTTCCAAAGACTGGCTATGTGCTTGGCCACCTCTATTTCTGCCATCTACCAAGCCCTTTTGGCTGGAAATGGAGGCTGTACCACTGGAAGATTTAGGCTTCAGCTTCCTCAACTTCAAAAGAGAAAACTCCATTCCCTATGCAAAGCTTCTTTTCTGAGAGGATGAGCAGCTCATTGGTCATAACTCCTCATTCCTGCCCACTTTAAGTATGTGTCACTTGAACTGGCTGGTGGCAGAGCCAGCTGATAGTGATGACGCAGATTGCTGCGCCCACTCCACAGCAGGAATCAACATTTAGGATGTTAACAAGTACTTATTTTACTCTTTCAAGACTTGTATGTAAGAAGATATGGGACATATAACTTCTTCTAGGAGAATATAAGGAAAGTGGAAGAATGTGCAGAAGGCAGGGAAGCTCTGATATTTCCCAAAGGTTTGGACTGCGTCAGTGCCTGCTGGCCATGAGCAAGATGAGGAAGCCACAAGTTCCTGGGCTTCCATAAGTGAGGCAGATATGGGCAAGATGAGATCTGTGCTCATGGTGGCGTTAGCTGTTGATCTTGGACACTGAGGAACACAGATCTCTCCATCATCACTGGTTAAGTAAGGGGCCACAAATGGACTAGCCTAGCATAGATTAGGAGAAACGAAGTTGTTCCTGAAGGAGAAGGTACTTGGAGGTAGCTGAAACTGAATGAACAAATGGGGCTAGGTATTTAGTGCTGGTGGTCAGCAACTAGTCTCCTTCAACCATGAACAGTGTTTCCTGAGTATCCCCAGAGCTGCTCCAAGCACAGGGGAAAAATGTGAGGGCAGAATAGCTGGTGGAAAATCCAAACTGTGGAGACTTGTTTGTGGCCTCCACTTACATTACTCAAAAATATTCCAGAACCTCTGCCAGAAGACGTGGGACCAGGCAATCAAATCCTCTGCCATGGATGAGAGTTCATGCAGCTCTGAAGTGTAAGGTTCGTGTGTGAGGTGCCTGAAATTCCCCAAAATGGCTATATGAACACGAATACTGCAGAGTAATCTGATTTACCCGGGCATATGTCATTGCAAGTGTTTACTAATGTCTGTTTGTGTTGCTATCACTGTGTCACTCTCTCCTCAGAGTTTACACTCACCCTTACACCAACGTGTCACCACTTACTTGTCACTAAATTACATTTTATATAAGTAACGTCTTTAATAAGAGATAGCCCCAGAAAATAATCTCTAGAAAAATATTATTGCTAAGCCAAGTCCTTCAGACAAACTTCAGCTGTGTTTGCCTTCTGTGAGTATCATGGAGAGCAACAACACAGCAATATTTTCAGGAAAAATGAGTCCCAGGCAGATTCTAGAGAATATCAGTGGAAAGTGAACTGTAGCTACACCAGAGTGCACATTAACACCTTTCATGTTGTAACCCAAACAAACACAGTAACATGTAACATCTTCAGGAAATTTAACACAATATTTCTAATTGCTTGCTAAAAAGATTTTTCGCACTGATTTTTATTTCCCAGGAGTACAGACATTAATTTTTTTAAAAGCCTTTATCCTTCTTCTGAAGGAACATGTATTAACCAAGAAATGGTTCTCTGTCCTGGCCTTCCCTGTTTCAACAACCAAAATTTCTGTATATATTGCTTAAAAATCTGAAAGTACTCTCATGATATTCTGTGTAGGATCTGAAAATCTAGAGATCAAGAGTTGCAATAATTAATCTCAATAAACATAGTAAGTTAAAAAATAATTAAGATTGCCAATTTTCTATTTTGAGAACTAAAAATATTTTCTGTAATGATCTGGAAGAAAAATTAAAGGGAAACTTATCCTCCATTATTACTGGAATTTCTCAAAACCACACCGAACATCCCCCATAGGCTTCATGATAATCTGAAGCTACAATAAAAATTTTAAATATTTAAATTTAAATATATTTTCCAGTGATAAAACTGTTTTTTCCTTTTGACCTCAAGGAAATTTTTAATCAAATTCACTGAACTATAACATCTAGGCTCTGAAAAGAACATTATTGCTATCCAATGTGGAGAATGTCATGCTGTGGGAGAGGAGGGATAACCATAATACCAGTAATGGTGGACAAAAATGTCATCCATGTGGCTGCTGAAGGAAGGCAACTATAGCATTTAAAAAAAAAATTAAAAATCTTTAGTATTAAATTACAATGTGTACTAAAAACTTACACTCTGAAACAGACTTTCTTGTGCATAATCCTGGTTAATAGAATGGTTGAAGGGCTTGAATATTTTTTAGCTGATGGTTCTGACAAGTTAAGACTAAATATACATTGCAGCGACCACTGTTGTATATATGTTTCATGCACAAATGGAGAAAATAACATGTTGACTGTAATTTCATAAGACCAGAGGGATCAGTCTCAGATTCGTATCTTAAGATAAAACGGTGCAATTACCATTGCAGTCCATCTTTCTGGAATATCTTCAATCAAAGAAAAGTCAACCATAATTGTGGATTTCAATGGAATATAGATGTAGCAAAAATGCTTCAGACCACTGTGATTACATCATCTGCATCTTGAAGATCCCGTGCCATTCACAGAGCCGCAGCTCACTCGGTGCAGTGTAAAGCTTGGTGATACGGTACAGATGAAGAGAAAACAAATAAAACCCAGCCAGGGCTCTTAGTGTGCCAACATAAGCAGGGTAACTAACATGGAGGGTGAGCCTCAGGGGTCTCAACCACAGGTCCCACCCTGAAGCTTTGCTCAAGCCCATGGTGGGAGGTGGAGGAAACAGGGTTGATCCCATTGCCCATCAGTGGTTCCCTCTAAGGAGACCTTGGACCAGAGGAGACTGCCTCTTTCTATGGACAGTGACATCAGTTTGGCACACCTACAAGTTTGATAAAGGGCAACTTCTTATCCTTAGGGAGTGGAGTAAATGAAAACAGACCTGATAAATGAATCCCCATCTTAGCAAGACAGGACTAAGATACATGTCCTCATTCTCTCTCCTGCAACGTGGATGGACCCCACTAGGATGATCTTGTTCTCTCACCTCCTGCTGAAAACTTCTGCCTATCTTGGGGCACAGACAGTAGAAGCCATCGTCTGCAGGACAGTCAGGTCCATGATGGATGGGGGGGAAGATGGTGGGGATCAAGGCAGAGGACAAATGGGATCCCCTAACACAGTTGCCACCCTGAGCTTTTGGTTTCTTTTCTGTCCCACAAGGCAGTGTGTATACATTATGTATCCTGGTTCTCAGCCATAATAGACCAATGTAACCTGCCACATCTGGTGCCATGGACCCCTTTTATTTAATCCACCCTTGAAAAAAAATGCTATGCTGCTGCCATCTCACAGACATACAAGTTATAATAATCACCATTTTAATTTTTCCCACAACTTTGAGGCTTAATAGCTTTAAAATCTTACAAGTTGTAAAAACAATTAAAGCAATAATTTTAAAAATAAGCAGAATGGGACCTTCAAAAGAATGTGAACCTTTAACACTTCATGGTTAAATAAGGTCCTTGTAATACAGTCACTTGAAGGCCAGCCCTGAGAAAACGCAGAAGCATCCTGTGAATTTGTTGATGCTAGTTCAGACAGACTGTTTATTTTCATGATTTCATGGAAGAATTTTAATTTAATGAGTGTTTTATACACTAATGTAAAGCATAGTTTCAACCCTATAATTATAGTGTCAAAATATTTCTGCTTAAACAGCAGCAGCTGACTACAGAAATGTGATTTACATCTGAATTGTATCAGGGCGACACTGCTAAAAATAATCAGCATGTGCCTCTTAATTGAATAAAAAAATTAACAAAGAATATCAATGTATCTCTCAGCCTAAGTCTTTCTGCCTTTCGTTTGAATGCTGTGCTTATTTGCTTATTGCCTTTTTAGGGCTAAGGTTTCCAGAAAATATACGGGCACGGAATGGCCGTGTGTCATTTTGCCCACCCGTTTCTCCCCATTGCACACATAGCAATGGGAAATTGCATGAGCAAATTGTCGGTTCCTGTCATTGGGAGCCTACATTTTTTTAAAATCTCGCCATTAATCTTTCAGCTCAGTTTTAAAATAACCAACTGCCATCATGAAACAGGTTCCTCATGCTGCTTAAGGCTGTCAGCAAGTTTTGACCAGTTCAGGACACATTCTGCTCTTGGACTGGGGTTAGAAATCTTGTTGTTGTTGTTGGAGAATTCATCTTTTGAGGTAATGCCTAGGGCAGCTTCAGATGGGAGAAATCTTAGTTGTGTGCTCCTAATCTGTTTGCATCGCCACACCACCAGAGATGGAAACACAGCCCTGCTGCAGCTGCCCTGGTCTTTGTCTAGCCCTTGTCCATCTCTAAGGCACGATTATTCTCTGTTGGTCTTGCAGTACCTTCTAGAGGCCCCGGATGAAACAGCATGCCATTGTGCTGCATGTTTTATGCACTTCCAGGGAGGGACAGTATCTTCCCCAAAGAAACTACAGTCTACAAGCCAAAGCACGCAGAGGAAGGACCTTTATCCTCATTTTGGAAACAGAAGACTGATGTTGATACTACATCCAAATCATTGTGGGTGGAAGGACATTGGGTTCTCCTGAATACAAGTCTGTACCATATGCTATATCCCTGCTGGGAAGGCCTACAACTCCCCTCTAAAATCTCCTCTGCTCACAGGGCCCACTGCAAGAGAGGGAGAGGCAGTAAGGGAGAGCACTGAGCTGTGTCTTCAGTTAGGTCAGCCGGGGAACACAACCCCAGGAATTCACTGTAGCTTACACTGCCCTCTGGTCCAGACAACTTCCAAGATTAACTTTCAAATTCAACTGGGAAATCTGTGGTGAAGCAACAGCTTTTTGCCCAAGATGTTTTGTTTCATTCACACAGGAGAATTTGGGAGGAAGAGAAGTCCATAGTGCTGTGTCACATGTACAAGTGTGCCCATGTTTGTTTTATCCTCAATGAATGCAATAGCTTGCTCCTCCTCTTCTGCACTGCCTGAGCCATCATGGATTTAGGTTAAGCAAATCTGTCTTGTTTCTTCAAAGAGGGCTTAAGACAGCTAGCTGGTCCGCAAGAGATCCTCCCTCTGCTTTCAGCTTTGGGCCAGCTCCTTTGCACATAGCGGTGCTTACAACCAGCACTTTGTTTTCCAGCCAGGACAGTCTCAGCAGACCGCTCCAGCCATCACACAGCCAGCGTCAGCAGCCCCCGGATTAGTGAGGAGCAGCATAACACAGTCCCCGTGAATTACTGCCATCTCCACAGCAAAGACTGATAGACAAATGCTAAGTTTGTTTTGTGCTCTTCAGTTGCTATTTTCTAGCTTAAGAATGTATGATTACAGCCTCACACAACCACTACGTGATCGTGAATACATCTGCGAGTTGGAAGGAAGTCTCTATTATGTGTGGCTGAACTGTATAAACACTGTGTGCATGCATTATATATTGCATATGGGCAAAGAGACATGCATGCATACACGCATGTATATGTATAAATATTATGCTTCCCTTATTTGATGAAGTGCAAACTTGGGGTCCTCTGGAATTCAAGGCCTGATCCAGATTCTCATATATGTATTACCTTTAGTTCCTTGTATTCCTGCAGCACCAGATGCTCCGATGCCAGCAATGTGATACAAAACCTTTGTCACAGGGCAAGATCCTGAAGTTTAGCTGTGGCCTTTCATGACACTAGGATCAACTTGTATGGATGAATCTGGTATTCGTATAGATTTCAATGTCTCTGTGGGAACTGCATACACTCTTTTTATTTTATACTTAGATTCCCCTAAATTGTCCTTTGGATTTATTTCAAAGAAGGAAAAAGGGGGGAAAAGGCAGTAAAGATTGCTCTTCTTATGCTTTAGTTGTTTTTTTAACTCAATTATATTTTGACAATTCTGTATGAAACTTTGGAGTGTGTCTTTGTTTAAGCCGTATACCTTCCATAGGAATAGTCATTTAAATGTATATGGCTAGTTTCAGGCATAACAAGCTTTGACAAGGGCATTTAGCGGTTGTAATTCAAATCTAATTCAGAACATCTTAGCGCTGGACCTGTCAAGCACTTGAAATGCACTGTAGCTGCAAAACCAAGGGATATGGTCCCAGCCGTGCTCTGTGTGGCATCAAGCTGATGTGTCAACAAGAGCAGTTACAATTACAGGTTCTTTCAAGCATACTAAACTAATTTACAGTACTCTGAAAATGTGGGAAAAGGCCTTCCTAGCATAAAGGTATACAGGACTTTCAGACTGCAAAGGCAAGGCAAGTGCCATGGCTGTTTCATTCAGGAGTTTAAATATTCTGCAGTTTCAGTACCACCTTTGGAGAGGGGAGTTAGATTTGTAACCAGATATTCTGTAGATAATAATAGATTTGCCTTGCAGCCATCAAATACCCTTGTCAAATCCCATTAGAATCACATTGCACATTTATTTGAAACCTCAATCTAAAATGCGCGCGCTTGCTAAGTGAGGATGGGGTCCTAATTGCACTGGCACTGACTGGGCCTTTTTGTTTGTCTCTCTTGTTTACCTGATAAATACCATTTATACCATGTGCAAAACACTTAGGCTTCTTCTGCTTACAGGGATTAGAAAACTTAGTGCAAAGGGAGAGGTCTTTCCAGAAGCAAATCTGCTCCAAGGATGTCCCACAAAAAACAAGACAGAATTACAGTAACCAACATGTAATTTTAACATCAAGATATAAAAAGACTTGATTTTAAAGTGCACCAGTGATTTAAAGCAGCTGCACACATTTAGAGGGCATTGCTTTAATGTGCACACAAAGGCTAATGGAAGCTTTTACAAACGAAAAAAAAAATATCAGGTTTTATGATTTATCTACTTTTTATGCACAACATTATAGGCCCTCCCCCCTAGGGACTCATAAATGTGATTTTTACTTCCCAAATTACAAAGCTAGTCAATTATTTGGGAATGAGTCATTCATTCAAAAGTGTCTGTAACGGGATGTGTTAACCATCAGGAAATTTTACACCAATTGGAATTATAAACACCAGGGTAAAAAAAAAAAAGCCCTCTTGGCCAACCAGCTATGTCTATTTGTGAAACCCTGAGTATGGAGCACAGTGCAATGCAGGCTTGAGAAGTCCTGAGAAGCTGATCTGGAGGCAAGGAAGGGGTCATGAATTTTTTCTTTCTTTTCTTTTAGATTATATAAAAAGTGTTTATTTTATTTTGAAATAATGTAGTTAGCAAGTCTGCAGCAATGTGCAGCCAAGGCTCCTAAAGCACCTTATAAACCTTTGGTGATTAATCCTTGCAGCCACGTACAGAGTAAGGAACTATTAGCCTCATTTTATGGAATGAGAAACTGAGGGCTGGAGGTGGGTACTGGTGGGCAGGCACACTGGCGTTTCCTTTGGTGGCTGAAGGCCCTCCTTCCCCTACTGCAACTCCATCAGGACCAATTAGAAACAAAGGAGCTGATTTTGGTTTGCAGCTGCCTGTTGGACTTGCACTGACCCACCAGGAACTCATCCCCGGGGTTAATGGTGAGCCCTGAGCATGGAAGCAACTGCCTAAAATGGTTGCCATAGGATGTATTGCTGAAACATTGGGTTGGGTTTTTTTGGCCATTATAAACTCTAACTGTATCCTAGGTCAAAATGAGAAAAACTCTGGGGATCTTCATTTGACACTAGTCCTCCAAAGAGGGCACCAGCCTGAGAGAAAGAGGACATGTATGAATAGATAGGTATGTCTCTGCTGGCATTTCCTCTGCTCCTGCTTGACAAGGGGGCAATCTACTGAGTCCTTCCTCACTGTCAGTGTCCCTACACTTTCCTACTAGGCTTTTAAGTAGCATAATGGAGATGATAGTCTGTCCAAGCCTCAATAAATATTAAATCACCTTTAATTAAATTTCAGTTCCTGCTAAAGGAAACTACAAAGCCATCTTTGTAACATTCAAAATCTTTCCCTCCTGCCCACTTGTCCTTCTGCTTACCACTAACTCCTCAAAAAATTGGATACTGGAAACAGTTTCTCTGCTGAATACCATTTCTTTCCAAATCAAATGCCTGCTAGTTTGCTCTGGAAGGACTGCTCATGAATTCTTAATGACTGGTGTGCACTTCTTTTTTGGAGAAGACGTTCAATCTTTGTTCCCAGAAAAAGAAATTCAGACAGGCACTTGCAAAGGGGTGAATGAGAAATGAAAGGCGAAAAGCAGGGACAACGTATTTGTATTGCTACTGCTCTCTAAAGGATTATTAAGATCAAGTGATTTGGATCTGCTTTTGATCTCCATCAGTTCCAGTGACAAAAATGTTTGCTGTGGTTCTGCGCAGAAAGCCTAGCAAAGGACTGTCATCCTGCTTCTGGGACATCCTGGCTTTCTACAACTTCTGAAATGTATTTCATTACAAAGCAGACTCTTCATTTCTATACGTAGTCTTCAAGCTCCTAGGTGCTATAACATCTGAAATTTAAGCCTCAGCTCCTCGTACCCAGAGGTGATTCCACGTGCAGAATATCTGGATACCAACGTAAGGACAGAAATACTGTCAGGGAAAGCTTGTTAAAAGAGGAGTCATCACATACCAGAGTCATGATGATGTCATATACAGCAGTTCCTTTGGGGTAAGTCATACAAAGGACTATTCAGCTTGAAGAAATGGCCCACATGGCCATGGCAAAATTTTGTCAGGGATGGGGAGAGATACAGGTACAGGAGCAACTGCTGCAGATCGTGTTTGCAGGCAGATGCAGAACAGTGAGAGGTGTCATAGGACTTACAGCAGAAAGGTGCCTAGCAAAGCCTGAACTGATGCCTTATGAGACAGAGGGAAAAATAGCTTGCCACCGTTACCTTCACTAAGACCGCTTTCACAATGTTAATTTTCTGAAGCTTTGCATGATGTTTTGTTTTCCTTTTTGTTCTTAAATCTGGGGTGCAGAACCAGGTATTTTGCATCAGGTATTTCCCTGTGGCTGCATTTCTGCTGGCTGGATTGTGAATACTGTGAATGCAGGGCTGCCAAGGTGAGCTCTGTTCTCTTTTCTCTGGAAATGGAAGGATTCACCTCATGAATCCTCTAAAAACTTAGTGTTCAGAATCTGTGTCCAGATTTGAATTACATGAAATAAGACCACCAAAATGATGGAGGAATGTAGGTTAGTAGCTTATTTAAGACAGTAATAAAGCTAAAGCATGCTTCTTAAAAAATCAAGTTCATTGCATATCCTGTTTGCAGGTAATGCCATTATCCAAGCAAAGGCTGTATCCTACAAGGACTTAAGAATGGTGTTGCCATTAAGTGTGTGAGCAGCTACATCACTTTCAGAAAAGCCATACAAAAGATAAACATTAACTATATATTTAGGTGTTCACGGAATTAATTTCTAATAAAGTTAGTTATGGGTTGCGAATCAAGCCCTGAATAGTTTGGCAGTGTGCGATGAAAGCTTTCCTTCTGTAAATTACTTTCTGTGAAACTCTTTAGCTGAGTTCCAGACAAGTGGGAAGATTAAAAAAAAGGTGGAAATTTCAGAGAAAAATAGATTTCCTGAAGTCTTAGTTAATACTTCAAGAAATCTGCTACATAAAGCTAAGGGGTTGGTTGTTAAATTTTTAAGTATTTTCCTGACATGTATTTTTCCAAAAGAATCTAAGAAATGTTAAGTAGCTTGGGCTCAGATATTATTTACAGTGCAAATCAAGAATTCATTTTTTTCCCCCCAAACCCACATGCCAGGAATCTGACATAGGATCTGAACCACAACGATTGAAAATTAAGGAAAGTAAAGGCTATTCTCTTTGTCATCACACTTCCACTTATAGTGATATGCTCTTTTGTTATTAAACAGGCCCAATCAAAACAAAAGGGATACTGTTTCTTTTATGAGTAATGCACTAACCCACCAGCAAAAAAAAGTTCACGTAAAACGTATGGGTTCGGACAGCATAAGATTTATTACGATGGCCACAAAAATTATTCCTTCTTAACAGCACTTAAATTGTCTAATTATTCACAGCTGTTTTCAATTTGTTTCAGGTCCTTAATTAGGGGGTAGGGTCCTCTGCCCAAGTCCTAAACTAGCACTGCAAAAAGCTAAGAATTGCTTCATGCTAAAGCAGCCCAGCCCTGGGGCTGATTAGTGGAATCCACTGCAAGATAATTTGTTATTCATACTTATCCATCCGCCTCCCGCTGGGCTGAGATAACAGAGACACACAATTTGCTTCTTGTTTGTATAATTATTTTGATCCATCAAGGTAATCATGGTCTCAATGGGGGGAAAAATAGTCTTTGCTGTTCTTTTCGAGGAGCAATGCAAGGTAAACAGATAGGTTTGAGAGCCAGCACCTGATAATCTTAATTAATCTCTGGATTTGAGATGAGGAGATCCTTGTTAAGATTTACCACAGCAGCAGGAGGGTGTGTGCCTGAGGGGTCCCAGGCAGTGAATAGATGTGCGACCTGACAGTAGGAGTGATGTCTGGGGATTGCAGGCCTCCAGAAAAGGCATCTCTTCTGAAGGATGTTACAGCAGGGTACAGCTGGCCCTTGCTGATGTTGGATAGGGAGCTCTCTGCTTAAATGCCAAGTCTCTTTTTATATATGGGACCATAAGCACAGAGGATTATGTCATATTTAGAAAGATGAGGACTCAATTATTCTTTCCAGGCTGCCTCAGATTTGTCCTAGACATTTTCCTTCCTTTGACTAGACTCCCTGCTTCATGTATTTCAGCTTTAAGAAG
Organism: Laterallus jamaicensis coturniculus; assembly: GCA_022605575.1. Classification (NCBI taxonomy): domain Eukaryota; kingdom Metazoa; phylum Chordata; class Aves; order Gruiformes; family Rallidae; genus Laterallus; species Laterallus jamaicensis. Next base: position 4,750,345 of record JAKCOX010000021.1, on the reverse strand, counting down.
TCGAAAGCCAGAGACCCCTTGTTCTCCCTCTCCCTGTGAGGCAGTTGTGCGCTTCGCACCAGCAGCCCGTGTGTAGGTGCAATTCCTGCCCTTGCATGAAGGAATTTGCGCTTGGGTTGGATGGCTGACTGGATGCATGCAGTAAAGGGAGTCCAAGCCAGTTCCAAAGGAAGTCTTACTGGTTTAAATGGGAGTGAGAGCAGGACCTGAATAAATCTTTCAGGTCACCAGCTGCACTTAGCTGGCCTCATTAAAATTCAGGTCCTTAGTATCTGCGGGTGAGTGTATGAAAGGGGGTTATGGGGTGAATTGGTCAGCAGATTTGAGGTTTGTTTGTGCTCCCTGTGGACTCCCCTACTGAAAAAGTCCTAAAGAGTTTAATAGAAAAAAAGAACCTACGTTATTCTGGGTTTAACTATCCTATAGGATTTAATAAGGAATTATATCCCAACTATGGACATTTTTTTATGGTTCAGATAACTGTAGGCAAGACTGATCCGTGCATTAATGCATTTTTCTAGTGTGTCTCAATTATAGAAACATCTGCACTAAGTGAACTTGAAACCTCTTTGATTCCCTGTGCAAATTCTCACTATTCAAAAGCCCTCATGTTTTCCTATTTCTTGCCTTTGGCTTAACAGTTTCAGAGTGGGTTGCAATAGTATGTAACTGTGTAGCTTACAAAAGGAAAAGGAACTTTTTAATGCAAATCCTTCAAAGTCTGCATTAAAAAAACCCACCTCAAAACATACCTAGCTCATCACTGATTGATATCCTGAAGGTTATTAGCAGCATCTGTTATCTCTGGTAGAGAGAAAGATTTCCAACCTAAGCAAGAGTACTCACCCCATGCAGCACTTTATTGGGCTGGGGAGGTTATATGAATCCCCTTTTACAGTCATGGTTATTTAATGGAAAAGTGGAGTTTTGTCTGTTTTTCAGCCATGTACACAGTGTGATTTTCTATTGCACTCTGCTGTCATACACCAGTGCAAAATTAGCATAAGCCCAACTTTAAGTGGGTTGTTTCACAGGGTGTAGGACAGCAGATAATTGGAAAAGGAAATACTACTATCTTAGAACACATCATTAAATTTGTAAAGTTCTTTTCCAGGTTCATCCAACAAGTTTATAGCAAGCTGCTCTTGTTCTGGGTGTGCTGGACAGCCCAGGCAAACTTTCACAGTTCCCTTCAGCGGTCACAGTTTTCGATTCATTGTTCACTGCATGGTCTCTTCAAAGCATGGCTGATACCATTTTCAGATTACCAGGAGCATGCTCCCTCTGGAGAGACAGCATGAGACCAGTTTTGACTCTGAATGGAGCCCAGGGACAGTTTCTGCTCTACAGCTGTTCCTCCACAACCAAAACGTTCCCCTCTCCCTTGATTTTGCGCCTTGCTTTTGTCCACTTCAGGGTATGGATCCCCTTCCTTCCAGCTGGCAGTGGGCTCCACCTGAGTGGTCTTTGCTGTCATCTGACTTGGTAAAAAGAAGTCCAGTTCCTCAAAAGTTTTCTGTCCAAAGAAGGACAAGAAAGTGCAAACAAATAATCTCAGAAACAAAGACATTTAAATCAATTACTCCCATTACCATAATCAAGAGTGTTACAGTGGGTGAAGCCTGGGTCCTATGTCTCTCTCTTTCAGAACATGTGAGGAAGACTGTCATTATGCTGGAGAATCCAGGGACAGACTAAGCAGGTTGCCCAGTATTACCAAGGAGTCTGTGCAGGCTTCAGAATTGAATTAGACATTTGTATTGCATGTATAGATTTTCTGTGGGTTTTGGTTTTTTAAAAAAATTTCTGAAATGGCTCTGCTTAAGCCTTTCTATCTAGATTTTACCTGTTGAAACAGCTTTCTTACTGGAGCACAAACCTCTGTGGGGTCCAAGTATGTTGGTTATCATAGATGGCTATCTGCTAATAGATACACTTCTGTGTATATAAGGGCCAGTTCCTGCAAAAATCTATTGAAACTTTATTATTAATATCACTGACCTTTGCCTCAGACCTGGAGCAAAAGTATTTGCACAGATATTTGAAAACTCATGTTGTTCTGCGACCATTGCTGTTGTTTGTCCTTTGCCCAAGCTTGGCAGCAAGTGTTTTTTTATAGGAGAAATGTCACTGGCAACCTACAGATGGTTGATATCTGAGCCTTGAGAAGGTTCAGTCCAGTTTTGGACTTCTGTGATAGCAGCCTGAAATCCGTCCAGTAAAGTCAAGCCATTCTGGAAAGACTTCAGAAAAATGTGGACCAATATAATTTTATGCTTTCATGAACCATCTCAGTGTTTTCCTAAGTCTTAACTTAGTTTACATTTTAGTCATTTTCTGGGACACCAATAAGAAAGAAATATCCTTAAAGAAAAAACAGCTGGTGAGTCAAAATCAAATCCTGTTAATATTTCTCTCCCAATAAAACTGGTATCACTGATATGAAGGCAAATTCTTCACATTATATATAATATAATATAATACATAATAGAATATATATGCACACATAAAACCCTAATGCTTTAAGAGCTGGGATTTAGAAAATATATAGGGAAACAAAATTACATTCACTTCTGGGCATCCTGTTACCAAGAAGGAGGATCTAGATAACCTGGAAGACCTCAAAGATAGAATGTTAAAGTGACTGGGAATCCAGGGAAATTGAATTACAAGGAAGGATTAAAGCACCTAAAACCTGTGTCTAGGAATTGAGGAGGTGACTCAGGACTTTGACTCCCATCAGAACTGCCACCATTTTTGGCTGGTGTCTGAAGGTAATTTAAAGCTGGAGTTGTTTTACACTGTGCTATAAACTGCCATAGTTTTGATATGGCTTCACAACATCTGAGCTGTCTCTGCAGCAGGGCTGGAGCCTCAAAATACAGGGCTGGGAGAGGCAGCTGGTGGCTGAAATGCCATCACTCTCCCTGGATGGGCAGCTCACTTCCAAGAAGGTGAGCAGCGATTCCCAAGCAATGTGCTGGTGTCTGTGCTAGGGAGCTGCACCCGACGTAATTATCAGGAGCTCCGCTTTTTGAAGTTACTGGTGGCTGCAAGGCTGGACCCTGAAGGGCTGCCATGCCTCTAAGTGCTGACAAGGTCCACGAGCCACTTTCTAGATGCTGTGTGTCCCTGCTGTGTCAGTGGTGTTACCTCAGGGGCTGTGCTCCAGCAGGGAAGCACAAGGATACAGCGGGGAAATACAAGTATCCTGCAAACAGCTAACTGAGACGTGGGAGGAATGGAGTCATCTGCTTGTGGACACACAGACATTTTCCAACGCAGGCAGGGATCCAGCCCAGACCTCAAGGGTTTGTAACCAAACCAAAAGGTTCCCTTCCCTTGTAGCACAGCCAAATTAGAGAAAATACCAGGAACATGAAATCAGAACAATAGGAATCATATCAAGAAAAATTATTCATAGTAAGACATCACCTCGTGTATGGAACGTATGCTCTGTTCATCATTTTCAAATTTTATTTTTTTTTAACCTGGAAATTTTTTGCAGTAACACATTTATAAACTTTCTCTGTGTCCCCTTGGATAGGTTACTGTTGTGGAACCTGAAGGACTCAGTTCCTGTTACGTGAGCTTTCTGCATTTACATGCAGTAAAATCATGGTACAGGAAATAACACTGCTCACTATGTTTATCTTTGTCCTCCCAGACAAGTTGGTTGATTTAACACACCTTTTTCACTCCAAACAAGAATGAATTCCATTCAAGCATTATCTGACAAATTAGGGTATATTTTCATAATTAAATCCTTCTCTTTGTTTTAATCAATCACAAAATGAGATCTGCTCATGCAAGAAGATTAAAAATGATACATACAGGTCAACATATTGTTATTATATTGTGGTTTTAGGTGTAACATCCATTTCATGGCTGGAGTTCTGTTAAAAAGGAACTCCAACTTGCATATCCAGGCCGGCATACAGCCCATCAGGTGCTGATGGCTTTTATGGGGACTGGCTGATGAACTTTTCAAGAAGTAATGCGCTCTGTGTATAAATTCTTACTGAATCAGATCACCAATTACTTCTGTTTCCCCCATATTTGGAACTTCCTCCTTTTATTTTGTTTAGAAAAAAGTCTACTTATCCCACTTAAAACCATTTCCTCTTCCCCTTCGCAAAGTGAAAAAGCAGAGATGTGAATTAGTAAACATAAAAGAGCTATACATCTGCTCCAACAACTTATTGTTGGAAATCTTGAATCCCAATTAAGGGAAAGAGGAGAAGCTGACCCTTGGAAAGCGATAATGTTGTAATATTTTACGTATATAAACATTTGGAGAACTGCAACTGCTTTTGTGTCTGAATTTATAAGCGAAAGGTAAAATATTATTAATGTAAGTGAAACATGCTTCAAGCAAAGAATAAAGCAATGAATCATGTTAAATGAATTTTTCAAGAACGTGCAAAGGATGTGTTCCTATTCCAGGATGGTTGGTTTCTTGCAAACAGGCTCCTAGGTTGAAACCATATCTGTGGTTTGTGTTTAATGAAAGAGCAAGATAAACTGGGGAGACTACAACAATAACGAAAAAACAGAAATTCATGAGACAGGTTTTGTAGAGCGCATCCTCAGGGAGAGGAAAGGCAGGAGGGATGGATTGCTAATGACTACAAGTAGAATGTTTGATGGCATTACCAGGCAATGTAAATATGGGCTAATGGCCTCATCCTGCAACACCTCTTCTGAGGTGCTGAGTGAGCAGCCTCAAAACATACCACAGCCAGGAGAAGTCCAGGCTTTTTTAGGATGAGACCTGAAGTTACTGGGAATACAGAGCAGGATTTTAATCCCTGCCAGCACTGCCAGTGGAAGTGCAGAATCTGGTCCCTAGGACAGACAAACTCCAGGAGCCATTATCCCCTTCACTTTTTTGCCTAGGGTAGCCTGAACTTCAGGGACTAATTTCTGCTTTAAAGCCTCCCATCATTACAGCTCCTTAGAGAGGCATTCAGGTCCCTAAATATAGGTGGCTTCCAGGCACTGCTGCATAAGGGCACGAGTCTCATGTAGGGTACTTCTGTCATTTCTGCTAGCCTTGTGCTAATGTGCTAGGTACCCTCAGAGGTCCAGGACAGCACTCAATACCTGCAGCTAGGCACTGGTACTACTCCCTTAGTTCCAACACTGATATCCAGGATGGAAGAGGTAGGTTTTCATTTATTTCAATTATTTCTCTCTAATGTTTGCATTTGTGCAGGTGGAATATTCCTAGCTTGGTCTTCTGGAGGCTGGACTTCTCCCCAGAGAATAATTGATTTGGATGTAGCAACTTTTTAGGCAAACGTAACAGATCTTAGATGTTGCAAGTCTATGAAGAGTACCTGTGTGTTTATCTAAGATCCAAAACCAGTTTATGTGCATCAGAAAAGAAAAGCAGGAGATCTGGCACTGGAACCATATTGTATAAAAGTCTTCGTTTTAGTTCCTGGGCCAAATCCAGCCAGTGTCTGCATGCACACGTTCCTTTTGAATGGCTGGTGCTTTTCCCAGGGATGTGAGAGCACATTCCCTCTTGCCATTTTCCCTTCAGCTGCACAACTCCTTCGTCAGGTATGGCAGCTTTAAAATAACAGAAAAGTACTCTTTAACCTGACTGACCTTTAAGCACATGGCCTGTGAAAACATCGTCTTCTTTATATCTACCGTACTCTGTATATCCAAGCACACGTTTGACATTTATGTTTTCCAGAGGCAGTAAATATTCCTTCTTCTGACACTGAAGTAAATGCTTTAATCAGAATAAATCTGACTCCTTAAATCAGTTAACTACATCTATAGCAAATTAATTACTAACAATGGCTGTGCCTAAGGAGGCTGGACATTTCTAATATTTATTAAGAGTGTGACTCTTTTTTTCTGCAGTTTCTCAGGAGATTTAATCTCTGCACACGTGAATAACTCCAGTTCACTTCAATGGCACTTGGGTTGGGTGTTATTAGTTTGAACCCTAAAATTAATGTGAAAGCTACTGCAGGCAGCAACCTTCTGTGCTCCCAGGAGAAATACAGGACTGGGTAAGGATAGAAGGAATAATCTTTAACTCATATTGTCTACAGAATGGATGTTCCTAGCAGCAGACATGTTCGAACCCTTGTACAATGGGCCCTGGGCTTCGTGTCCAGCCTGGGGTTAGAGGTGAGATATCACTGTGCTGAGCATTGATCTTGAGGCACAAGCTAAGCCAGAGCATCTCTCCCTGCTACCAGCCTCGCACCAGCCTTGGCTGCAGGCAGGCACTGGACTTAGCCCTGGGTCCTCCTAAAATGCTCTGCAGATACAGCCACTGAACTTTCAGTCCAAACTGAAAATTATAGAAAAATTTCCTGTGATTTTTAACAGGAAATGCATCCGGCCTGCATAACAACAATAACTGTCATAATTAAAGACACTCTTTAAAAATTCATTTGGTTGAGAAAGGAAGCTTTGGCTGTTTGGAGGAAATGCCAGTCCAAACCCTTTTTGTGAAAGGAGCTTTTAATGACTTTCAAAACCTGTGGTAACTGTCTAGGATAACTTCAAAATCCAAACTTCTGAGGATCCCTTGTCTTCTGTGCAAATGATCAAAGCAAGCTCCCTTTTCTTCTGTGTTTTTCATGTCTTTCCCAAATTTCTGACAATTATACATAAACCCAGACAAGTCCTTTAGTTCATACTTTGTTATGAAAGAATTTTTTTTCATTTTTTCCAGAGTTTTCACAATTTCTTTCCCCTAAGTATGACTGCTACTGCTCAGAAAGCAGTGAGCTTGGCCAAACCTCTTTCATAGATGAAAACTGTAGTGGGAAATAAAAGTAAGAACTTCCCCCATCCCAATGGACTCCCATTATTTAGCCCTTTGTTTCTTTCCCAAAATACTGCAAGAGCAGAACGGGTTGCATTCAAAGCCATCTGCCCTGGCACCACCTGCAGCTTGGTGTCAGGCTGTTTCCCAAGGAACTGTTGAACATCCAGTTTGTGGTAGAAATGTCTTTCCATCAGATCTCCCACTCCCTCCATTAGAATGATGACCCTCAGTCATGGTGGGTGTGGGGATGTGTCTGAACCTATGCCAGGATGTCCCATGCTTGCTTCTGGTTAAGTCTGAAAGTTTTAGAACAGCAGAAAAGCCCAGCATCACTGGAGAAGCAATGTAACCCTAGGGACACCCTTCCCTGTGCAGACCTTTGCCAATCTGAAATCTTTCTGCTAAAGTGAGTGACATGGCTTATTTTTCAAATGGACATTGTTCAAGTGAAAGTGCTGGCCTTTGGGGTTTCAGCTCTTGTGAAATCTAGCTAAGGGTGTGTTTCTGGGGAAAAATTAGCATTCTCTCCGAATTCACGGAGACCATGAGCAATTCCTGACTCACTTACAACAACAGTGAAACAAATAAAATCAGAAGTTAACTAGGTAAACAACAGACCTTCAGTGGATAAAAACTACAGCAGTGGCAGACTCTTTATGAGTCTGATGAATCACAGAATCACAGAATGTTAGGTGTTGGAAGGGACCTTGAAAGAGCATCTAGTCCACTTCCCCTTCCAGAGCAGGATCACCTAGACTAAATCATGACAGCATCCATGCGGGTTTTGAATGTCTCCAGAGAAGTAGACTCCACAGCCCCTCTGGGCAGCCTGTCCCAGGGCTCTGTCACACTCACAGCAAACAAGTTCCTCCTTATATTCACATGAAACTTCCTATGCTCCAGCTTGCATACATTGCCCCTTGTTCTATCACTGGCCATCACTGAGAAAAGCCTGGCTCCATCCTCCTGACTCTGACCCTTTACATATTTATAAGCATTAATAAGGTCACCCCTCAGTCTCCTCTTCGCCAAGCTAAAGAGACCCAGCTCCCTCAGCCATTCCTCATACGGAAGGTACTCCCTTAATCATCTCGGTGCCTTGTGCTGGGCTCTTTCAAGGAGAATGAATGATTTGACACTTTCTTGCAAAATCCTGCAAAATTCCTGAAGTTTTCCCCTCACTCCTACGATGACAAGTAAGTCAGAGATTAAGCCACTGATCCACCAAAGAGTTCAAACTCTCCTGAAGGGTGGAAGCCAACAAAGCTGCCAGATTAATGAGGTCATGTTCAAAGAGGCCAAATCTCATTCTGAACATGAGTTTCTGGTATGTCTGTGAAACCTTTCAATTTCTCCATTGACTTTAATTTTCAGTTGTTCTAAACTCACTAGGCTGGCAACTTAGACAAAGATGTTAAGTAAGTAAGTAAATAAATAATTTAAGAAAAGAGCTTGCTTGCCAAAGAGAGTTTTCTGACTTTCTCTGCTCAGAAAAAAAACCACTAAAAAAAAAAAATTACAAAAATGCAAGCCAGCCAGTGCTGCAATGTGATTAACAAAGATGTAACCAAACTAATGTTCTGAATTTAACATCTGTAGGTGCAGGGGGGGTCCACGAGCTGCTGTGAATTGCATCACTGGCTTATCTCCTTTTCTTAAATTTAATCCACACCCTCCAATAAAAGCAAATTCCTGGTTCTGGGTAATTTTGGACTCCTTAAACTGGCATCAAGCCTATAGACTAACACTAGGCAACAAAACAATGCAAGAAAGTGGGAATTTGAATGAATGAATATCATGAATCTCTGAGGATGTCAGAAACTGAGCAAATAATAGTAATCATAGCTACTGACGGAATGATATTTAATGAATTCACAGATTTTTTCCATAGCTACACAGGCTGCACAGCTGCACAGCTACGCAGGATAATGCTTTTCCAGGAGAAGGATTTTTTTCTGTGGTCTGTGACACAGTTCCCAGACAGGCCACCAACCCAACACCATCCTTGGAGATCACATTGAGGGTTCCCCAAGCAAGGGGAAGAGAAAAGGGTAAAATCTGGTAACACACACTCAGGAGCTGGCGAGGGGCATCTGAGTAGTACCTGAGATGGTGGCTGGTTTTAACTTTTAATTAACTGCATATCAGGTTCATTGAACTTCTGAGGCCACAAGCAGGCTGTTCTCATTTAATAACTGGAGGCCTTTGCATTCTCCAACGGGTTGCAATAGCACAGCTTTGGCAGCTGACTTTGCAAGTGACCCCTGCTAAGGCAGAGTATGTAGCGAGTCTTTCCTTTGAGATTAAAACAGGGTGAGAGTCATGCAATTATAGCTACAAGTGAGGGTGTGCTGGTCTGAAGCATTTCCAACTTAAAGATTCACTGAGTAACCCTGAGAATATCTTGGCATATTTAATCCCCAAAGTTTCTGAGATACAGCAACACGGTGATGTAGTTTTTATGTACCAGTACGGCTCAGATCTCGGTATTCAGGTACCAAGTGTCTACTCAAAGCATGTAAATCTGGCATCAAGATTTCTTAGAAGATCTTACCCAGGATTCTGAAGTCTTGATTCAACCAAAGACCATTGACTGAAACAGGAGTTTTGTCAGAGCAAGTACTGAAGGGTTTAGTCTTAAATCAGAAGGCAAGCAGTTTTAAAACCAGTTACTGGATCAATCTGCTTGCTTGGGAAACTCAGTTTCTTTTGTCTAGCCGTAGCAGAAATGCTAATGCCATTTTTACTTGCAGATCAGAGACAGAAACAGAAATATTAAAAAATCTGTTTTCTAATAAGGTATCTAAAACTTTAATATCTCAGTGCAGATTTGTGGCCATGCTGATTTTGCCTGTCTGTAATCATTATTAGATAAAAAAAAGACTTTAAGGTAACTATTTGGGTTAAAAATGATAACTTTCCAGTGATCATCTGCACCCTGTCATTTTGACTTCTTAAGCCTGAAGTTTGCAGTGCCTCAGGCAAAAATATTACTGTTACTATACCTCAGATAAGATGCGGCCTGGTTTTTTTATATATAATATTTATTGTATATTGGGCATTGCTAAAGGGGATCTTATTTTAACTGAAGCCAGATTTTCTGTAGTTAATAGAGTTAGGAATGGTGTATTATTTTCCAACTTGGACGGGTTATTAATACTTGTAAGTTGTGAACATGGAAAGAATTCCCATAAATCTGCACAGTGCACTGTAGTTTACAGCAGAAGAGATAAAGATGTATAAAAAGCTGCTGAGTGCCTTCACGTTACACTCAGTCCCTGTGGAAGGGCCTGATTCTGCTCTGGGGTGTCTGGACGAGACGATGCCTGTGTGGTGCTGCAAGTGGCTCCCAAGACTGGTGGGATTAGGGTCAGATCTCCTTCTCCCTTAACACCATTCTGCACCTCTGCATGTTTTCCACACACATCATGATAGCCTGCAGCCTCCCCAAAGGGTGTGGTTCAGAATTTAGCAGGACAATGCAGAAAAGTAAAGGGGTCGATGATTGATTATTTCTTCTCCTCTAAAATAGAGGGCAACTTGTTAAAATAACAGGCAGAGTGGGCAACATATTTCTTATGTGTTCCTTAGAGGGACAAGTATCATTCTTAAGTTGAAAGGCCACACTCCTGTTAACCAGAGATACTATCGGACCTCACTATGGTATCGCTGGTATCACTATAAGACACACTTCAGTGTCCTATATCCAATTTTGGATCTAAAGAAAGTTATATACACCTGTATGTGTAAAGTGGACCTTTTTCCCTAGCTGTGCCATATGGAATTAGGGGTCAGTTTTATTTAGGCTCCTCTTTTTTGGAGTGCACATGCCTCGCTTGCATGCTACAAGCATGGCATTCATGCAAACCAGGTGCACACAGGAAAGAATTTTACTCTGAATATGTATTTAGGTAGCAATAACTAAGCTTTCCAAATTCTTCTCCCAGTGCACACAGGGCTTTGTGCAAAACCTGGGACAGACTCTCACTTTTATCTTTAATTTCTCCGTCATCCTGTTCAGGAATCCAGAGGAGATATTCCCACGATACAACCCCTCTGCTGCTGTTTTGCTGCGTGACTTTGGGGAACATGGGGAGTGCACAGCGCTAAGACGTGCTGAAGGCTCTGGCCCCCTTCCAACAAAACACTTAAGCATGTTACTGAAATCAAAGGAAGGGCTCGCTGGTTTCAGTGTAACTGGTGCTTGTGCTTTCCTTGAACAGGGCTTGAGGATTCAGTACCTTATTGGATCCAGTCCTTAATGTAGCTCTCTCTTTCCCTCACTGTCCGTAAAAATGCAAGCAATGGTACTCAATGTGCAAGGATTTTGTGACGTTGCTTTATGTAAAAGAAAAAAAAATTCAGGACAGTGAGTTGTAAATGTTAAAATAGTACTTCAAGGAAGTGCTGGAAAGTTAATGGGATCTATCCACTCTGCTTGCACAACAGCAATTACCGTCATCCTTTTACTTCTTCTGTGCATTTATTCTCACTGCCCTGTGCAAGGTCACACTGGTACCTCCAGTTTTAAGAGTGTACAGCTAAGGTAAGACAAATAACTTCTATAGGTCACAGAAAATGGATGGCCATGCAAAGACTCAAGGTTCTGTAACTTCTGTATTGCCTTAACTCAGTGACCAGGTCCCAATTCTGCTTCCACCTACAGCCCTGTAGCTCCATCCCATCCATTTATGTCTCACTGCTCTATGTCTCTTGTAGGAAAGCTTACAGTTCAGCTTCAGTTTCTCTGCTGCCGTATCTCATGTTTGATAAGGAGATGATAGATTAGATCACTAAAGCCGAGGTTAGGTAACTGAAGTAAGACCTATGGCAGACATGAGTACCAAAGTAAACAGCCCTCTCAGAGATTTACAGTTATGTTTTACACAAGTCTGGACGTGGTCTTATATATGTCTGCATCTGCATTAAGAACTGATGATATCTGTCAAAGAAGCAAAAATGAAACCCTCCTCTAAGGCAAGGTCCCCAAAGGCATAATCACACTCAGAATGTGTGGACGGTCACACCATTTACACCAGGCACCATAGGACATGTGTCTGTGGTTTTCTCTTCAGCACTGACAGCTTCCAATGCTGGTTGGTGGTGTAGGGGGAAGGTTGCACCTTGTGCTTTGTTAGTGCACTCCACAACAAACTGAAAAATCAGTTCGTAATTAAAAGGTGGCTTTCTAACATTTTTGGTTACAGAAAATGTAACTGTCTGTTGCTAAAGACAGGACACAGATCTTCCTGGACCTTTGGACCTGGTACATGGTTTGATAACATTGTCACATCCACAACATGAACATGGTAAGGACCCACTCAACTTATCTGACCAGGGGTTCTTAAAACATATTTTATCAGGGTGTTTGAAAATAACGAATGTTTCCAGTTTGTATCACATCAAAGATATAAACACTGGCCTTTGATTTTGCCTTCTGATGAGTCAAAAATACAGTAGCTCCCTGGGAGGTGCTATTGAAATATTTGTTTTCAACCTAGGTGGTGCATCCAGACACTTATAGGACTGAGACCACTGGGGAAAATCTCTGTGACAACCTTGTTGACATCAGCTATGCTGATCTGTCCCCTCCAGGGAAGTCTTAAAAGACAAAATTCCCTTCTGGGGCTCTGATTCACACCTGCTGTTGTGTTAAGCTGTGATCACTGAATAAGGTAGTTGGATGGTGCCTCCATCAGCTGGAACAGCTACTCCTGATGGGGATTTTGAGTTCACAGACCAACACAATAACATAAACTGAAAGAAATGTCGATCTTTTTGGTTGTATACCAGGCTCTGAACATTAAAGGCTTCTCAACAGCTAGGTTGCCTGGTATTCCCACCTTGATGTAGATGCTGTAACTTGGGTAGATGACCTGGCCAGGTTGGGAGCAGAAACTTGTGTCTGTCACAATTTCAATTGGCAGCACTTGTGATCCACAGACTGCTCCTCTTGTGGAATTGTATCTCATGCACGTGGGTGTAACAGAGGCAGAACTGTCCTCTGAGTGTCTGCAAGTACATTGTAAAGCTGCACTACAAAGAAAACATCACTGTGAGCTGAGTGCATTTTGGTTAAGGGATGTCCTTATGAGAGGTTTTCAAAGCTTCTGGTGCATTAATTTATTGTTTTAGTGACAAACCCAACTACTCCGAAGGACTGTCCACATGTAGGGCTTTGGAAACTTGCTTTCAATGGGATTTTCCAGGAGATGGATTTGCCTTTGTTATGGGATGTGTTTTCCTCCTGGAGAACGTTCAGTTATGTGCTTTGGGTGTGGGGCTAATGAGTTTGACAAGGCGGGTGTTAAAAGATGGGTAATGACACAGCTGGGAGGCTACCCTTCAGTGTGCTTTGTGGCAGGCTTGTCAAGTGGCAGAGGCATGCCTTGGACTACCAGGAGTAAAAGACATATTCCCAGCTTGCCAAGAAGGCTTTAATATCTCACAAGCACTAACAAAAGGAAACACTGAGAGCATCTTTATGTGGATGAGTCACTCACTGCAAGCACTGAGTTTAGTGTGTTCAAGAGCACCCGAATGGCTACAGAGCTTATACTGTGTCAGATGTCCACAACTGCTGCTTTCTTCCGGAGCTGGAGTTCATTTTAAAGGTACCACATCTACCTACTCAAGAAAATCTCAGGAATCCAGCTCATGTGCGACAATGGCTTAAAATCAGACACCTGCAAGGGATTGCTCCTACCAGTGCTTCCCATGCAACACTAAAGGAGGTTGCTGTGTTTACATGAAAGGCAGGTAGAAAACTGGTGATGAGACTTGTGAATCTTATTCCTTTTTGTTCTGTCATCCTATGATGTGCTAAACACCTTTTCCAATGGAAAGTGGAAGGAGACCCATCATACACCTGAAGTTATATTATCTACTCAACATAGTGGACTTCGTAGCAAAGTCTGATCAGAAACTGAACTGGCTGAGTGGAGATGTTCCTTGATCACAAACACAGGAGTTGCTGTAGCCTGATTTTAGGAAGCTGTGTTTGAGGCAGAGAGAGTGGGAGATGGGAGGGCAGAGAAGGAAAAAATCCAGAAGAAAGCACGGGAAAGGGTTTCTGCTGCGCCCCTGGGGGGAGAGTGACACTGAGCTGACTCCAAGGCAAGTTTGTAAATTATGAACAAGGATATCATGTGGTCTTTGACTCTCCATTGTTCAGAGAAATGGAAATTTATTTACAGTCACATAAATGAACTACAGTGCAGCAAGAAACATCCCTGAATTTATCTTCCACTTTTCTTCCTAATAATTGCTCCAGGATCTCAAACCCCAGCAGATAAACATATGATTACCCTTTTGTCCCCAGTGTTAGACAGTTTTTAAAGAAGGATACTAAATATTGAAAGACTGTTGTGTACACACGTGCATGCTGTCTTGGAGATCTTGTGTCTGTACGTGCATTTTCCTAGCCTGTTCCCAGAGAGAACAGTGTTACTCCACAAGCCGTACAATGACTTAGTTATTGGGAAACGCAATCCTATTGTGATTTGAATTGTGCCTGAAGTTATTAAAAAAAAAAAAAATCAAACATGGTTTTAATTGCTAAGCAGGTTTTAGTTGCTTATAGCCAGGAATTTAGCTCAAAATGTCTGCACTCCTGAGTTTAATTTGTGCAAACTTTAATATCTTCATGCAACAAACCACTGAGGTATTTCTGGTTTTAGAACAATATACTAAACCGTTCTGACTTCTCCAGGCAGGATCAGCTTTGATTACCTAAGCTTTAAATCCTTAATCTGCCCTTGGAAAAGGCAGGGGAGGGCAGTTAGCAGAGAGGGGCAGGATTTGTTGGACGTCCAGCCAAATATCTCCTAGCAAAAGCAAAATAGATTTCCAGTGGCACACATGCACGCAAGTTTGCCGCCCATAGGAGCACACCAGCATGCTAATTGGGTGGGTGCATGCCCATGTGGCACACGCGTGGCCCCTACGGCTTGGGACAAGTGCCTGTGCTCCGCAATCCTTGCCCCTTTTACCCCTTGCAGCCGTGTGCAAGTAAATCACAGCTGTCAGTATGGTAGCAGCTTGATTAAAGTTCAGGGGTTTAATAGATCATTTTAAAAACCCCAAATTACTCCCACTCCCTAGTCGATCCACCTGGACCCTTGCCCTAGGTGCATGGCAGTTTTCAACCAGCGCTGGAGAAGCCAAGTCTGGGCCTGAGGTTCCTGCTTATTCCCCGAGGATCCTCGCTGCAGACCTAGACCAACATTCTCAGCTGTATTTAATCTGCTCTGAGACAAGCTGGCTATGAGAAAATGCAAAGGAAAAGGCGCATAAGCAAAGACATGGAAAAACTTGGACAGTTGGCCTGCTTTGTTCACTTGGTAAACTGGAGGCCGGCCAGTAACAGCGGAGCTCCCTTGGCAATACAAGTCTGTTCCAATTAATCGTGTTTAACCATTCTAATCACACTTTAGCACATTAATCCTATTTTCAATCCAAAACACATCTGAAAGAGCGGCATGTGGGCCTTTTTATAGCAACCGCAAATCAGATGTAACTGAGAGACATAGGGCCCTAGTTTACTCTGCACTTTCACTGAACTTAAACTTAATAAAATATGTGACTGAGTTGTGGTTGGATTTACTGCATGATGTTGATGCTTCCACATATAAATAGATCCCTTAAGTAACTTAAAAACCTGTCAGAAAGGGCAGTGAAAATTTGATTATAAGGTAACCAGTGCTTGTGTTTTCTAACAATGACATTGCTTCTCTGGTCAGTGGGATTGAGAGAACTTTTAAAATTTAATCTGCTTATGGATATAAATGATGCTACACTTGGAATCATGGGGCTGCGTTTTGTGTCTCAGCCACTTTCAGTTACAAAGAATTTTATGGTTTGCTTTAACCATGAAAACAAGATAAAACTGTTATCTTCTCCCAAGTGTGCTTTCTTCTGGCATTTAAAAGAAGTTTTAAAACAGCAATTTTTTAGCATTTATTGTATTCCCCAGGGAAAAAGTGAAATATTATTTTTTGATTTGTGCCCCGATAAAATTTAACTGTTTTGCATTGCTTCTGTGTTAAAAACCTTCCTTTCATTGAGAGATGATCTTATTAAGGTATAGATCCATGATGCTGCATTTTACCCTGCTCTGTGGATTTGCTTTGAACTGAACTTTAGCAACAAGCAAAACACCTCACATCCAGATATGTCCACCCCCAAACCTCTTGATGTCTTTACTGCCTGAATCCATGTTTATAGGCAGGCTCAAAAGAGGTTCATTGGACTGTAAATTATGCAGAAGAGTATGTGTTTAATCCTTGAATTTATCTGTGGAGTGGGAATGAAGTTATCAATTCATGCTAAATGAAACATTTAGCAATCCAGAATATGGCAAGAAAAGGTATATCAGAAAGTTTAGTCTTAAAAAGAAAAATCTTGAACAATTTCCAGGATTACACTTGGTGTTTGTTTTTCTAAGTAAACACTTCTAGCTTTTCATGTTCAAACAGCAATCTGGAAAGATGCATTAGGGGAACCTAAATGCAAACTAGAAATGAGTTTATCCAGGTAAGTAAGGTTTTATTAAACAATTTAATTCATTCCAGTTCTTTTGGAAGAAATTGCAGGTTATGGTTAATGTAGTGTATCAGACAGGAATAGCATTCACACAGCCACCTGCATTTAATATACAACTGTCAGAAATCTCTACTCACTACCACTTAGCCAGAAAGAAATATGCAACAATTTGATCAATGCAGGATTTTTTAATATTAAAAAAAAAATTCTTTTTTTTCTGAATACAATGAAAATATAGACTCAGTTTATGGGATTTTGCTCTTCAGTAGAAGCTATGTGGTTTTTTGAGCTTATTGAATTAGCTGTCATTTTGAACCCTTCTGTATGCTTTAGTAGGCACTGGAAAATTCTATCGACTGGGACCTTAACCAAATAGAGAATTAAGACAATACATTCAAGGCAAGTCTTATAAATAAGCTTTTCCAAATATCATGAAATAAAGTCTGAAAAAATAAGTCAGCGCTAGTGATGCCAAAGTCTGAAAATCCTTGGGTTAAAGATACCAACTGGTGCACGGAATATTACAAAATTCCATGACCTCCTAATGGAAACAGCCTACCTAGCAAGTATTTATATTATTTTTTTAAAAAGGAGTCTGTTACTGGTAAAAAAAAGTAATTGGGTGACCTGGTATCTGTAGGGGTAGAGAACAAAACAGTGAGCTTATGGTTTTGGCTTGTCCCCCATTACTTGTGAATAACACAACCCCAAAAAATCTGAACTCTTTCGCTCCCTGCTTGCCCTGCAGAATGGGGACAACCCAATGGAGGCTGTGAAGATGGGTTTTATCAAGAGCTTTGAGATGCCTACTCGAGCAGGCCATCTTCACATGGGGATGGAGGGGAGAAGGCTGCTCTAATGGGAAGTCAGGAACAGTGTGATTTTTTTTTTCACTATCTATAGTTTCCTGCAAAAGCTTGGCACAGTGGAGTAAATTAATTCGCTTTAGATTTTAAGGGGAAGCAGAGTGGCAAGTACTTCTCCACACCCTAGAAAATAAACCACAGCCAGCAAAATTTTGCTTGCCTGTGCTTCAGGCAAGTGGTGATACTTTGTCTTCTGCAAAGCAGAACCACTAAGGGACAAGGAGTTTAATGTATTAACCTTTCCCCTGCTGAAGTTCAGCAATGTTTTTGCCATCTACTTCAGCAGAGCCAAGATTAAATTGAAACCTACCTACGGTCCCATTTCAGCCACAAACTTTAACAAGTGCCATGGGACTCCACTGAAGAAGGCAGAAGAGAGTTTGATGGATTTATTCCCTTTTATTAGGAAACCTTGCCATCATTTGTAATAATTCACCTCCTGACGGGAAGCTCTGCAGAGGATGAGGAGTTGTCCAGTGCATGCTAGCCAGGCAGCAGCAAGAAAGGCCTTGTGGGGTCTGCACCCTACGGCGCAGATTTTGGCACCCCACTTCATGGCTTATCTGCCTATGTAGGATATCCATCTACAGAAGCCTGGAAAACCTCAGAGGCCAAGCAAATCACATATGCATCAGCAGTGGGTACCCACTCACCCCTAATATCAGATTCTCCTCACTGTGCCAATGCCTTCTTTTCCTTGACCCCCAAAAGTAAATCCTTCATGGGCTGATCACAAAACTGCTGCCTCTAGTAGATCTTCAACCACACCTACTGGAATACAGCAACTCCTCACATGGTCCCAAAGGCGTTATGTGTCCGTCAGGGCAAGGAGACAGTACAGGTAGGGGTGTTGGGAACTGCTGTGTGTTTTGACATTACAGCAAAAATATTCCTCAGAGTAACAGGTTAAGAAATGGAATTTGGCCAACATTTTTAAGATGATATTCCAGTTACTTAAAAATGTATTTATTTTTAACCAATGATTCAGATAAAAGCAGGGTCAGAATATGAACAAAGTAACTATGAAAACAGAAACGACAAAATAAGAAGCAAACGTAATTATTTGGCTACCTCCTGATTATACAATACAGTGGAATCCTGAAGCTCAGCGTTACACTCCTGGTTTCTATGGGGGATCAGGATAGGAAGGCCTAGATTATTTGCTTAATTTCGCTGATATGAAACTGGAGTAGCTCCAGTAGCTCAGATTTGGATCCCGGATACACCAGTTTAAATCCTGTAGTAACATTATTATCTTGTAGGCAGCCTCAAGAGCTTATCCTGATTAATACCTGAGTAAATAAAATCAGAGCCTGACTCCCAGAATTTGGAAACGTTTTATGTTTTTAACTTTAATTCAGATTTAGTTGGTCTCTAATCTCCTTCAATGTCCTGTCCTGACAGTAGGTACAGATGCAGCCAGTGGTGTAAGGAAGGGCATAATCCCTTTGTCCCAGGTTCTTTAAGAAGAAACTCTCTTTAAAAGGGATGTTTTAATCTTTGTCCTGCAATAAGGCTTTTGTAACCAAGCCAGTTCTCTGAAACAGAAAAAACAACTTGAATGCCTCTTGGAATGGTTTGGAAACTCTGGTTTCAGATGAGATGCAGTCATGTATTCCACAGATAAATGAAGGAGATCGTATATCATGGTCCTGTTGACTACATGGTAAATGCTGCTGTGAAGATTTTGTGTTGAATGAACTCACAAGACTCAGTTCACTGCTACTCCTGTTCATTGGTAATGAGGAAGCAGACAACAACCAGCTCTGTTGTGCACCCAGAGAAAATGTTGTAGCCTTAACCTGAAGAGAAAACAGTACACAACCTTTATGCAAGGAAGGACACACTAATACCACCTGGTGTCAAGGCATCACACCTTAAGACATGAGACTGAATTTCCCAAGCGTGGAAGTGCATGAGATCTCAGCCCAGGACAATTCTGTTTGTCTAGAATATTATAAACTTGGCAAGAAAGCTCATTTCCTGACACAATACTTATTCTGAATGACAGCTGAAGCCCCAGGGAGTAAAGGGGACAAGGCATGTAGGTTTTAGGCATGAGAACTTCACATAGTCCAGGCAGTGGCTGTAGGGAGAGGTCAGTGTAGTATTAAAGGAAATTGAGACCAATTTCAGGATGTTGCTTGTGGCAGTGCTTTAAATTTTGGCAAATTCTTTTGCAGTAGAGTCAGAAAGTTTTGCAGGCTGGCTGGTGCTAATACATGCTTTTCATTAACAATATTGTAGTTCAGTCATTGGGTACTATGCAATAGCAATACCACAGTGTTTAGGCATCCCAGCTGTGGCCAAGAACTGTAAGGTGCAGAAAAAAGAGAGAGCAAAGAGATGACCCCTGCCCTAAAGACATTGTCCTAGAATGTAAGAGACAATAGATGTGAGAAAATTTAGATCAATCAGGCTGTATTAGTCCAAGTGGCTACTGGACAGTACATTAGTAAATTCATTTTACATTTACTTAATGCTAAGCTGTATAGGAATGAACCATATTTCTTATTCAGGACTGGGATTTGTTTTTTACAAATAATTTACTTCATTTTGTAAATTGCCTGGAGGTGTCTTAGCAAAGTCTCTGTGACTCTTTACACAGGACATATGAGGAATACAGAGTTCTTTGTAGTTTCTTGTGCACATCAAATGTTAATGCACACACATGCATTTAAAAAAGAAAATAGTGTAATTAATTTCTGTGGCAGATTTTTATGTACACCAAACCAAAGAGGCAGGCTTTATAATCAACCAATAACTCTAAGCATAAGCTTGCAGCCTTAGAGGTTTTGGACAGGGGGATCTGTCACAATCCCATCCCCAGAGGGATGTTCCCTTATGCTTTCCTATTTAGTGATGCTGTGTGCTGGCCACATGCTGAGATGTGCATGACCAATGCACCTCATCGCTAAGTTTTGTGGTACCCTTAAGGAACTGCCGCTGCCCCGGGTGCAGGATGCAACAGGCTGTTGGATTGCCAGCACCTGTGGCAAAGTCACTGTGTCACTGAAATGTCACACGGTGTTTTCACTTTGGGCAAGAATTTCAGCCAGCTGCATTTGGCCTTTTCACCCACATCTGCAGAAACATAAATACAGTGGTGTGCTTGCACATTAACTCAAACACAGCGAGGCTCTCTGTGGAGCTGAGAGCCCTGCTATTTTAAAAAAAGGGAAAACAAACCATAAAGGCTATTATGGATGTAGTTAAAATTAGAAATAGATCCAAGTGGAAATATGGGGAATGAATCCAATTTGAGATGCAGAGGCTGAACACGTATTTTCACCCCACTTGCATCTGCAGCTCTGAAAAGAGAGTCTGGGGTGTGTTTGAGATGCTCACATGAGGTTTGGGACAGGCACAACCCTAGCTGCAGTTAACAATGGTCCCCATAGGGCAAAAAGCAGACCCACAACCGAAATTTGTCCTTTCAGCCTTTTTGGGTTTGGTTTAGGCATTGTCAAAAGAAGGGTGCAGTGCATTTGATGGCAGGCCATCTCTTTGAGATTAGAAAAGAGAAGACTCCATGCCCTACTATATGGATATAAAGATGTGGCCTCCAGCTCTGTACCTCAGTCCTTGTTCTCACCTGGCTGTGAACCAATGGGGTGTTTGCAGCAGATTTAGAGCTATGCAGACTTTGTCCAACATCGCTGCGCTTCCCACAAGCGCAGCATCCCATGGGGGCTGTAAGGGCAGCCACATGCCCTCTCCTAAACTGCTTCCAAAGTACATTTTTAACAAAGCTGCAGAAACCTCTCTTTTTTTTTTTTTTTTTTTTTCCCATTTCAGTCCAGCAACTCCTGATGAACAAGGCTCAGAAACCCAGGTCAAACTCACTCTTGATTTACAGAATTCAGGACAGCGAAGATACTTCTTGTCTATGCTACAACCTCTGGGCTTTGGGGAGCAGTTCAACACCTGAGCTCCACCATGAAGCTCTTCAAGGAGAGGACTGACATACCTGAACAAATTGAGGGGCATCTCCATTGTGCTGCAGTGCATCCTCCACCTGCAACTGCAACCTGGGCAGTGCTGTTTTCTAAAAAGTAAAATGATGCCAACAATCACTTCTTTCCATCCCATCCAGTCTGCATGAGAGTGGGCACTTGGATACTGGGACTACCCTGTGTTCTATGAGGGACGTGAGGAACACGGGGCTTTTCAAAGGCAGAAGATGGGGTCAGCACTTGCTGCTGAGGTGTGTTTGTTTGGGTTTGAGAAATTTAGGTTTTCCTTTGCAGGTCCAAACCTTCCTTTCAAAAGTCTTTGAATTCCAGCTTTGAATTCCAGCTGCCTCAATTTCAGGCAGGCAGATTTTGAGTCAGATCCCTGTGGTTTTGGTTTAGGGTTATATCCACAACTGAAATGGGCCTTAATTTAGCTAGTTCCTCTTGGGAAGAGAGCCAAAATATTGAGGTTTCTGCCATCTTGAGCACAACCTTCGTAAGAAATGCTCCTGAAGTTTCTTTGCTGTCAAATTCAAGCCCTTCACGCTGCTTCAGCACGACATCCTAAGTTAAAATCTAAGCAGAACAGATCACAGCCAGAGTCCTTGAACTTTTGTGGGTGTTGGGCAGGCAGGGATTATAGCAAACAGCATTCACCCTGCACTTTGCTTCCTCATCACTAGCTGAGATTTGAGACTGCTGCAGTTCCCACTCCTTCCTGCTGTTCTGGACTCAGAAATTTTGATTAGGAAAAGAAATAGAAGTGCCAGCAAAATGAGTAGAGAGACAAGGAAATCACCAAAACCAAGCTGCCTTGGGACATATCCTAACCGAAGTGGTAGAAGAGAAGAAAAGCTGTGGCCCTGTTGTGTTCATATTTTTGGTCTCATATCTCCCCAGTAGAAACAGGGAAGTGCCTTAGGCAGGGCAACACATGCTTTCATCTCAGATTTCATTTTGCTTGTCCTGCTAGATGAGCAAACTGCCTCGAGCACTGTTGTGAAGTCCCACTTCATGTCTATGTGACAGCACCTGCACTGCAGTGCAGACTGATTCAGGGACTCTAGAGCTACAAACTATGTGCTCCCAGAGCTGCTGCATGGCTCTTGGGCCCTGGGTGGAAATCAGGATCTTACTGTGGAGTACTCGTGGGGCACAGAAAGGTGCTGAATGAAGGATATGAACCTCTTGGGGCTGGCATAGGACAGAGGTGGAAGAGTGCCATTGGTGGTATATGACAATATAATCTCTGTACTCTCTACATCCCAAATTTAGGAGCTGTTCCTCCAGACTGTATTGTTTAGAGGAAGTTTTTCAAAAATGTTTGACAGGATAAATCAGCTGGGGGTCATCACTGGGTATTTTATTACATAGCAGCAGTACTTCTGCTTGAAATAGATTCCCTCCTTCCCCTGATGAATAGCAACATCCTCTAGCGCAGGAGTGCCTTGGTGAGAGGAATGTTTTCCCGAACGGCTGTTCTGGCCATTGGCTCTTTAAATATAGCAAAGGGTAGTTGCAGCAGCCC
The DNA here is from genome assembly GCA_022605575.1 of Laterallus jamaicensis coturniculus. Taxonomy (NCBI): domain Eukaryota; kingdom Metazoa; phylum Chordata; class Aves; order Gruiformes; family Rallidae; genus Laterallus; species Laterallus jamaicensis. The sequence goes on along the minus strand of JAKCOX010000021.1, from coordinate 4,727,647 downwards.
AGAAGCAACTGCAAGCCATTTAAGGTCCTGTCATCACTCCCTCTGTCTCCTCTTCTAGCTGGTAGCTCTTGACATGTCTTTCTTTCCTTGTTTCACAGGAATTTCCGGGTGTTCATAACTATTCCTTATTACTTCTAATTATTCAATCAGTCCTAACATTTTCTACCATTTCTCCTGTGTGTGATGAGGATGGGTTGCTGCTTTTTCTCTAGTGGCTCATGAAGGGAGTGCCTTGGGAGGACAGATGGAAGAAACATCTATATTTAGCAGTGTTGGTGCTGACCGCAAAATCTCTGCTGTGCTTGTGTGGGGAAACCTGCAGAGATTCATTTTGGTGTGAACCTGTGGTGACTTTCCCATACTTGAGAGCTTTACCTGCCCACAGGAGACAAACCTCCTTGTGCTCTCTGGATCAGCTGCAGGCTGAGAGAGGGACCAAGTGAGGAAAGGGGATCGCCTCTCCTTTGGACTACACATTTGTTATAGTTTCATTTTAATTGTCCCTTGTAATTCTAGCCTGCAAGCTGCTCTGCGTCTGGGCAAGTATGATTGTATAGATTTTTTTCAGTTTGAACTATTTTTCTTTTCATTCATTCTTCATCTTCCTGCTCCTGTGCAAATCTCCACCTTTTATTTTATCTTTACAAAGAAACATTACCTTTCTTCTTTTTCTTCCAAGCTATCATTTACTTCTTGTTGAAATGGAGAGCACAGGAACAGGTAATTATTACTACTTTTCACATTACATACAGATACTGCTCTGTCACAGCTGCTGGCCATATGACCAGCCTTTCCTGGAGGAAACCCTGCTTGGTTTCACTGTATAATTCTGCACTCATCCAAAACCTGCCCGTGTGCTGCTATGGGCTATTGTAAAATGGACATTTTGTTGTAAATTAGCTGTAGATGTTGCAGAGATGTTAAAAAAAAGGAAAGTCCTGACATGAAGATATAGGAAAAAGATGTGGGTTTTTTCCTGGCAGAATGCAAGAATTACTTTATTGGGCAGCATCTTTTAATATTTTAAGTGTCATAAGTAAGTAGAAAACCAGCATTAAATTTTGAATCCAATTTTTTTAGTGAAAATAGGATTTAGTTTTGTTTAAGGGGAGAAACAGGCTTTGGGTTCTGACATACAAAGCTGTAAGCCTATTTCTAAACTGCTAATGGACTGTTGCACAGGGAATGTTACTGGAATATGAGGATTATGGAGGTGGAAATATGTGGATTTTTACATTTTCACATACCCCTTCGATATCCTTTTAAGCTCCAAGAGAAACAGGTGGAGTTCCACCTGCACATCACTCACAGCTCTGTTGCAGATATATCTGCCTTGAGGAGAGGATGTTTTGGGGACCAGGGGAGCTGTGGGTAAGGCTGGCATGGGGCAGTCTGCCCCAGCTAAGTGGCCCAGCGCGGGCAGCCATAACAGTCCTCAGGCCAAGGGAATGTTGCAAGCAGAAGGATGACTGGCACCAGTTAGGGGGGAACCTCCAACAGTTCTGGAGTTCTGCATCTCCTCCTGCTCTGCTTGTAAAATTTGTTCAGTGGTATTTTTAAATGATTAAGTGTGCAGACAGGGACCAGAAGTGAGGCGTGCTGTTTGTCCAGGGCCCAACACACCACATTGTTGGTGGTTGGGCTGTTCTGATGTAAGAGGGAAGAGATGGGTACAGATCACCACCTTGTGAAGGACTCCAGAACAGGTCTCCCAAGTCATAAGCCATTTTCATAGCCACTGGGGCATTCTGGGAAGCCCTGGTTTTGACTGTGAGTAGCCATTGTCTGCCATGCTGTCCTGGGTTCAGCCCAGCAGCAGGCTATGTTAGCCCTGAGAGTATTCCATACCAATTGCATCATGATCCGACAGGCTGCCCCCCCCCCCCTTTGCAGGGGTGACTTCGGACCCAGGCACGGGAAGTCCCGGTCTGGGCAGCCGCAGTGCCAGTTCCGGGGGAGACTCCGGACCTATCAGAAACTGCTGGGCTAGGGAAGTGCCGGTCTGAGCAGGCGTGTGGGAGTTCCGGCTTCTCTCTTTTTCTCTCTCTCTTTCTGGGATCGGCGTGGCAGGAGGTGGTGAGGGGGGTGCTCGGGGGTGCTGGGCTCAGGGAGTGCTGCGTTCGGGAATCTGAATCGGTTCGGGCACGGCTGAAATGATATAGTGTGGGGAGAGGTTTGCACTGTATATAATAGCACTGTAGTTAGTTGTTTTCATACTTTTCCCTGTTGTTTAGTAAACTATCCTTATCCTAACCTTGCAAGCCTGTGGTTTTTTTTTCCTCTGGCTCTGCAGCTCCTTTCTTAGCTCCGTTCGCCCATCCTCCACCTCTTAAAGTGGTAGGGGGCTTTTTTGTCTGACCTTTGTGGCCTCAGCTTTCCGTTGAGGTATAAACCACAACACATGCCCTCACCTCAATGCTGCCAGTGTGTGAACCTGCCAGCTGAAGATACTCACCAGTGAAGGAACTGCTGGCTTGTTTACCCCAACTAGATTTGTCTTTTCCAGGTGCTAAAAACCCAACTTAGCCTTGACTGAAGTGCATCTGGACCTATTGAGTAGCTTTAGTTTCCTGAAGGCTGTGATTAAAATGAAGGTTTCTTCATGCTCCAAGGCACCCAAGCAACTAGAGTGGCTTTCTGAGGTCACTGCAAAATTGCCAAATTGCACCAAAGAGACAGAGGTCTTCAAGGATTTCCTTTGCAAGGTTTCTCCTCTACTGCTGTGCTCAACCCTCTGTCTTGACACAACCTATGGAAAACCCAAGGGAATCCCCTCTGGGAATGAGGGTTATTCAACATGATCCTCCCACAGCATGACAGACATCATGGCCATGCATGCAGATGTGAGGATGACACGTTGGCTGTGGCAAGAAGCAGCTGTACAGAAGCAGGAACACCATCCAAGGTTGCGGTAGGCGGGAACTTCTTCAACTACCATAGAGAAAATGTTTGTCTGCTTTAGTCCTCTGATGAATCAGCCTTGATGCCTGTCAAACAGAGTTGTCTATTTCTCAGTGGGCAGTTGTTTCTCCTTGGCTGATGGACAGACAAATGCCTGTGGGTAGGCAAACATGTGACATCCTGGATACGAGAGTAATTTTTTTCCCTTTTTCCAAGAAATGAGGGAATCGCCTCTTTGTACTGGGAGCAATAAACCACTTGTTGAATGCAGGTCTCCAGGCCTGAGTTACAAATGGCTCTGCTGCTATTATCAAGCTTTCTTCCTTTCTTTTTTTTTTTCTTTTCTTCAGGGCAACACTTTTTTGAAGAATATTCTAGAGAATGTAAAATGAGGGTAAAAGCATGAAGCTGTTTTTATCTCACTAGATGCAGAGCTCCTGATGACTTAGATTATACCCCAAAAGCAATTGTAGGATCAGACTGGGAGTGTTAAGGTGTGGCAAAGAAGGTATGCCAAGGTGGGAAATGGGAGAAATGTTTGAGTTTACCTTTAAACATAAAATTTCCTGTTAGGCTAATAAAACAATAGGATACATCTGGATTGATTTTCTCCTTGGTGATAGAGGGTTGGTCTAACAGCTAAGCCTTGGTCATGGCTGACTTGGACATATTTTAAACTCATTGATAGGGTTCTCATATCTCTTTCACTTTTTCTAAAATCATGACAAGAGGAAAGCATTTATTACTAGGAAGGCTGCACCCCTAGGCAAGAACTAGTCATCTTTGATTTAACTTTCAACTGAAGTTGCTGAATTAAATGTAGTTTTGTTTTTATCTGTTTGCATGGAAGGCTTCCAGATAAAACAACTGTTATAGTGACCTGTGCACTTGTATCATGTTAATTAGGTTTGAAAACTCATATATTGTTTTCATAAGGCTATTACATTTTCTGTAATTAAATTAAGCAAAAAATAAGGATGCATGGCAATAATATTTATTATTAATACCAGACTCGAAAGGCTTACAACATGCGAATTGAAGGTAAGGGTCTTGAAGACAGCCTGAACTTCAAAACAATGTCAACTGGCTTAGTTTTTCAGCAAGTTGTATTACTACATGTATTTAAAGAAAGCATTGATAGAGTGAGAAATACCCCACTGGACAGATGCCTTCTGGTCACAGTTAGACGGGGCAATTTCTGCTATCTTTACTGTCCAAATGGGAACAAAGATTTAACTCCAGTTAAAGGGATAGGGGAGTTACCTTGTGCCATCTCATGTGTCTGAGTGGGGAATAAGGCTTGGAAGGCTGCCTCATAGGAGGACATGAATCATTGAATCATGGAATGGTCTGGGTTGGAAGGGACCCCAAGGATCATAGAGTTCCAACCCCCCTGCTACAGGCAGGGCCATGAATCTCCAGCCCTGGATCTAGACAAGGTTGCCCAGGGCCCCATCCAACCTGGCCTCAAACACCCCTAGGGATGGGGTATCCACCACCTCTCTGGGTATCACATTCCAGCACCCTACCACTCTCTCAGTAAAGAACTTACCCCTGATATCTAATCTAAAACTTCCCTCCATTAGCTTCAATCCATTCCCCCTTGTCCTGCCATTATCTACGGTTTTAAAAAGTTGATTCCCCTCCTGTTTCTTTGCTCCCTTCAGGTACTGGAAGGCTGCAATGAGATCTTCCCCACAGCCTTCTCTTTCCTAGGCTGAACAAGCCCAGCTCCCTCAGCCTTTCTTCCTAAGGGAGGTGCTCCAGCTCTCTAATCATCTTTGTGGCCTCCTCTGAACCCTCTCCAACAGTTCCACATCTTTCTTGTACTGGGAGCCCCAGATCTGAATACAGTACTCCAGATGGAGCCTCACGAGGGCAAAAGGGGCACTTCAGTGGTATGAGCAGGCCTAACTCCATGAACCCTGCATGTTGGCCCAGCACAGGAACCACCATACTCTGTGGTGACCAAAGATAGGTACTCACCAAGTATCCCACTTGGTATCCCATCTCTGGTTGTAGCCAACCATAGATGTCCAGGAAGGAGTACATGTATACAAACAAGGCAAAAATATTCCTTTGGCTTAGGGGGTTTCTGATATGAAGGCTGTCTCATATGATAGCTCTGAACATATTTTTGCATTTATCCAGTTGCTGTATGAACTTACATTTAGACAGTTACTTACCTGCATGTTGTACAAAGCATGATGTCCCTTGTTTTGCTCTGAATCTGAAACCTGCTTCTTTCCTCTCTTGGTCTACACCTCTGGGAAACGCATGCTACTCCTGGTGAAAAAGATCTTAGTGTGTGTCCAGTTCTGCAGAGGATGACAGGAGATGAGCTTGTGTCAGTCTATTTCCTAGACTCTGCCAAGTGTTGAGGGCAAATTTTTGCCTTCAAAATATGTTTAAAATAAGTAGACATTAAAATAGAGCCATGCTGTGGCTCTGACCACAGAGATGAGAGCCAGTGTAGCTAACACGCTGTTTGGGAGCAGATGTCCTGTATCGCTCTTGGTGTGCTGGAAAGCCACGGGGCTCCGGCTGCAGCTTCGCACAGCTGTGCTGTCCTGCATGGTCAGGCTCTGACACCAGAGGCTGGGTGGCCAGCGGTTTGCATTTCATACCTTCCTGGCATTGCCAACAAGGGCAAAGGCAAAGTGCTGCCTCCAGGAAGGCAGAAGACCCCCAGCAGTGATCTGGCCTGGCACTGCCTGGCTTGGCAGCAATGTTGGAAAGGTCCTGCAGGAGTGTTGGGCAGTCAGATAGCACAGACCTACTGAGGAGAGGCTGTGGGACCCAAGTTTGTTCAACCAGGAGGAGAGACAGCTTCAGAGGGACCACACAAGCCTCCTCCTGCCTCCCCCCGTGGTACCTATAGGGAGGCCATGGACAAGATGGAGCCAGGCTCTGCTCAGCATTGCATGGTGGGATGACAAGAGGTGACAGGCCTGCACTGAAACTGGGAGGGTTCAGACTCAGTATGGGTAAACACTTTCTCCCTCTGGGGACAGTAGTGGTGGGACAGGTTGACTGGAGAGTTTGTGCAGCCTCCATGCTTGGAGGTTCTCCAGACCTGTCTGGACAAAGCCCTGAGCAACCAGTTCTAGTCTCATGATTTTGCCCAGAGTATTAAGCAAGAGCCCTCCTGGGGCCCCTGCGAACCTGAAATACCCTACAGTTTTGTGAAATAATTCTCATGACTGAGGGTTTTGAATTATCTTTCTTATATAGGTTTTCTGGTATTTAATAAGGCAGCTCTCCTCACGGTGAGGAAAACACTGGAGTTTGTCTTCTCCAGAAGATTGCCTGTTTTCATGAAACACAGGGAAGTAGTATCTTAGAGACCTTCCATCTCTGTCAAGCTCAGCTGAATTTTGCTAAAGGGATCAAAAGTTCCAAGGCAAGCACGTACAGAAGGACACAGATACATGTAGAAACAGCATGACTGCAAAAGCCTTATTTTCTTAGGTAAGTAGGCCAATATCCACCTCAGCAAATTTCTAAAAATGGACAAAGGCTTGAGTGAAATGTAATTGCTAAACCAGTTCACCTGGCACTATAATGTAAAGATAATTATAATAGGCAGTACTTCCACGAAAATAAATTCATAGCAGCTAAGTGTGGCTGAGGTATGCTACAGTACAAGCAGACTTTGCACGCCTTGTAAGCAGAATATTCTGAACTGCCTTGAGTGCACATCAATCAACCAGAACTAATCTTATGGTAAACATATACCATATAACAGCAAAAAACATCACTTGGCTCCTCTAAAGTTTAATTAAAAACCTATGAGAGATTTTTAAACATTAAATGAGATTTATTATCAAATGTGGTCATAGCTGTAGCAATGCTCTTTGTAATCATGGGCTGTGTCCTTTAACACTCTGTGTCTTGCAACAGAGTAATTCTGGAGGCTGGTACATTTGTTATTTTGTAGGGTGCTTTCAGCTGGTTCCTACAAGGGTGTCTTTACGACTTGGGCCCAGGCTATCGGTGGAAATACATTGCATGAACTATATACCTTTGCCTGTTTACAACAGAAATCGGATAGATACATTGAGCAGCTGCATTTTAAAGCCTCCCAAAACAATAGCTGTCCTGCAGTACTACTGTTTCAGGCAGATTTACAAACCAGAGAGAGAGAGGTTCCTCATAGAGAGATGTCTATCTTACCTTAACTATGAAAGCCTTCTCTATCTCTTGACTAAATTCTTCTCTCCAGTTGTCCTGCAAAATCCCAGTCCCCAGCCCCTCAGGCTCCTCCTCCATCCCACCACAGGTTGCTGTCCCCTGTACCGCATGCCTCTCAGTCCCATGCAGAAGGACCACCTGCACCACTTCCAGAACCTCTCCCCAGCCATTATATAGCTGGTTCTCCAAAGCTCTTCTAGTGGTGATCTCACACACGACTCTGCTGCGTTGTTTTAGGAAATGCAGTGTTGCCACCCCCCTCCTGAAGACAAGCCACTGGCAGGAGAAGGAACCAAGACCCACTCCCATTTTGCTCCTGTCTTACATAAAGAATAAGCAGTAGTCACAAAAATAAGTGTCTGCGGCTTTGTTTTCATGTTCATAGAAAGAACAAAATTATTTCAGTAAAATTCTTTATATTAATTATCTCACATTGCTGAAGTTGTGCTTTGAAAGGTTTCTGAATAAAACCAGCAGTGGTCTTACTAGGGACAATGATGGCTCTTCGGAAATTATTTTGGTGTAAGGATGGCACATAAACAAAGCTTTTTCTTTTTTTCTTTCTGGGCATCAACTGCTGGCAGAAGTAGATGAAAACAGCTTCTCACACCATACCACCTATTTACATTTTCCATATGCTGGATTTTAAGATTATAGGGTTTTAGATTCTGAGTTTGCATGTTGTATTTTACATAATAACGAGTTTGTGTCTGAGGCTGAGTTGATACATGAGAAAGCAGAACCACCACCACCACCACCCAGAAAGCAGGGCAGCAACAGCTCACATCTTGGAAAGAAGCTCTCACTGAGCTCTTCACATTTTTTCCAGGAAGCATCTTCAAGTTCTTTTTTCTGCCATGTAAATACCATCTGCTTTTGGGCTGTGTGGAAGGAATCTGTCTTCCTGCTTTATGAACTTGTTTCCAGTAACTTACTAATAAATAATTTCTAAAGTGATATCAGTCAGATTTTTCATCATAAATGAATTATTCTCCTACAAACCATTCACCACACCAAATTATTGTTTCAATCCTTGACTGTAGCATTTTTGCACCTCCTTGTCATCACAGAGTGAATTACTACTGCCTCTTTTAACTGTAGAAACATCACTCCAGCAAAAGGGAATCTTTGTTTAATGCTCTGCTTTTAACTATTTGTTTTCCCACTATGAGGAGTTTCTCTGTGTAAAAGGAGGGCCAAACATGTCTGTGCACTAAGGACATTACTGGATTAGATGACTTCCTCACATCTTTTCCAAACCATTTTATGATCCTACATGCATTTTTAAAAAATCTCCCTTATCTCTTTCTGGAAGTGAACCCAAGGCTAGAATTTCTTCCCAGTTCTCTTGCTTCACGTTGCTTGTCACTAAGCACTTGCAGATGAGGTTTCTTCCAAGGTTTCATGTAGCAGATGGTCACACTGGGCATTACAGTACTCAGGTGCACATGAAGAAGTGGTCTTTTAGCATCTGTGCAGCATGACAGTGTTCTGCAATCTTTGGTTTCCTCCATCTCTCCCTACTTTCAGTTATAGAAAATTTGAAGTAATTGGTCTTTGCCACAGCTGGGAGCCCATTTGTGAATGGATCCAGAAACTGCAATCTTTTCTTTTACTCAGAAAGGTGTTACTAATGTCTTCAGAGACGCTTTCAGGTCATTTCTGCAACCATAATCCAACTACCATCAAATGCTTCCTGGAACACACCCTGCTTGGTCCTAACCTCCTCTCATCCACATTTTACACCTCAGACTCAGTGATCAGTCATGCTCAAGATGGATTCACGCATTTTTCCTGCTTATGTATAGACTTTGCCAGTTCGTCTAGGAGGAAGATACTTCAATGCCTGTCCTCAAATAAAAGACTATTATAAGCATTCACCAAGCCTTTCATGCTAGAAAAAACTTATTATTTATATTAATGGTGGGTTAATAATGAGGAGAGAACATCTCTAACTATCAATCTCTGACTTTGAACTTAGGGTAGGTATCTGCAAGGTGGATCTTGTACATGTTCCTGGTCACTTGAAGTGAAGGGAAAAGTGCAAGCATCTTCAGCAATACCAATTTCACCACTTTCTGGCATTACAAAAAGAGGATTAGAATGATGCAGGATACTGCAGAACATCTTATTACTACCATGGTATTGACTGAGAATGAACATGGAACTGCTGCTACAAACAGCTACAGTAAAACTTTGGAGACATGAAATATATCTGAATTCTTCAGTTTGAGGACAGCTGTAATTATAATGAGGTTGCAGCAACAAGGCTGCAAGAGTAGCCTGTTGTCTTCCCCTATCTGGGATTAAACATAAATGACTCATAGTGAGGCATAACACTACCTTTCCATTGAGAGGAATGTCAGTTCTTCAACTATATTATAAATCATTACATGTTTATTGGAGAATGAGAGAAATGGTCTTCCAATTTGTGTCCAGCTGCTTTAAGCACACCCTATTCCTGCTTAGTATCTTAGCAGGCTTTGCTAAATCCATCTGTTCTAAAGCAGTATTGTGTTAAGCACAAAATAAAGAACCCAAAGCAGGCACCAGCTGCAGTTACCAACAAGCAGGCTATTGAAATCCACTTACTCTAGCTTACTAGACACTTCTGACAAAGAAAGACCATTCTAATATATTTAAGGCTAGAACAAGCTTGTGTCTCCTTGGCTAAGACAAGCAGCCCTGATGATCATAGCTGGTGGTCTTGACAGCAAGAAAAGGCAGGACAGTCTAGTAAAAGCTCCTTTGACTTCAATGGCAGTATGGATTTGGCCCCGTGCAAACAATGGGAGTATGTGAAACTAATTATCCACCCATTGAGGTTTTCTCCTCCACCTTCCCCCTTTCTAATTTCTAATGAATGTAGATAATTGCTGTGTTCCCACTAACACGCAGATTAGGCCTCTGGGATTAGACTGTGTGATTGAGTAGCTAATACTAAGGGTAAACGCCTCTGGTGCATTCTTGCTAGTAAGTTAAATAATCATTCTACTAAAGCATTACTAAAAGATTTAAATACTTGTTTTGGAGACTTCTAGTAGATTTCAATAGTTCCTGACGTACTGTGACATGCTTCAGAATGTTCCTTTATATACAGTTTGATTTCTTTTGATGATTGTCAACTTATGTTACTAAAAAAGGAGAGTATTTTGTACAGAGAAGGGAAGGGGGTGGAGGGAAAGCAATATATTAGAAACATGAGTAGGTGCCCTGGCTTGTCCATCAGTCTTGGCATCATTTCATTTATACATTTTCTAAAGGATTAGAAGTAATCAGTTCCAGAGGATGTGCTCTTGGAGTATTGGCAGCATCTACTTTCTTGGCAATCATTGCAAATATTTTACACAGTTTCATATTGTCTTGTGTAGTACCGAGCACTGGCGGTTTGACGTAAACAGTGCTAATGCTTTAACTTCTATGGCAGCGACGTGTTTTCCCCTGCAGCACTCTGTGTTTCCTGAAGGCTCAGAGTCAGCAGGGCCTGTTCAGCATGGTGGGAGCACTCACCTGGGAGGAACAGCAGGTCCCCATCCTCAGAGGGGATGCACTGCATGGTTTTGTCCACCACGGCTGCGCATTGAGCCCTCACAGCCTCTTGTTTGCATCTCTTGGCAGGATGAGGACCTTGTCTGCAGGCAGCAGGGCTGGGGTATTCCTTATGCAGGCTGTGCCCATTTTCCTTATATTTATGGTTCTACTTTAATCTCTGGGTGAGAAATACCAAAGGTCCCTTACTCCTCACACCTCCCCTGCCCCCACCAATCCATTTGTTTTAACATTTACAGGTAAATAACTCCTAAGGTGCAGAATTCACCATGCAGTCACAGATGCTCCAGTTAGATCTCACCTCCACTGATCCATCAAGGTTATGCCCAGAAGCAAGTTTAGGGACCGACCTTGACCAACTGATTCTCCATAACAGAACCCAATGTGAATACCTGTCCTCATCTACTGAGGCTGGGAGTGGTGAACTTTCCTGATGTAACTCTGTTGACTTCAGTGAGATGCTTAGGAGAAGAGTGAGCCAGGGCTTTAATGCAATAGCTAGAACTGAGAAGCAGTAGAGAAGGTGAGAGAGGAATGTAGAGTCACTCAGATGAGAAATATAACATTAATAAAAGAAAGCTCTGTATTCTTGGAGGGTTAACTCTGTACTATTGGGAGAAAGAGCAAGGACATATTGAAATATCAGCAAATGGTTTTCAGAAATGACTAGCAAAGTTGAGGCATTTAATAAAATCTAGGTAACACTGTGATAAGAAACACAAGAAATAATTGTTTCTTAATGTGGCATTTGCCTAAAGTAACATTGATGTTGATTGAAGTAATGTAATTTTCATATCTAAAATGTTGCAGAGGAGAGTATGTCTATTTCATTTACGTTTGCAGAAACTTAATCTACAGGAAAAGATTTTATAACAGAATTGGAGGTTAAATTTCATTTGCTGATTTAATAAAAGCTAACAGGATGGATTTGGGGATATTTCATTAATCTTTCTTTCCTTTCAGTGAAAAGGAAATTAAGTTCAATCTAGTTCAAACTTTGCTTCACTATTATACAATAGACTGCCAATGTCCATGTTCTCTCTGGCAAGTTAAAACCTAATTAGTCACAGAAAATTCTTCCCTGATCCTGTCACTGTGAGGCAGGAAAAGCCTGGGCTGCAGACAAAGAATTCAGATGCACTCTATGCTTTGCTGCAGCTCTCTGTTAATGTCCATGCTTTCCTACGTAGCATGCAGTGACATAACTGAAAGCAGTGTGTTTTCTCTTTCATACAATGAGATCAGATATAAACCACTTTTTTGAAATATTAAGGAAAGATTTTAAACATGAATATGTGCAAAGAATGTGCTGTTACTGACTTGTTCCCCATTTCTGCCTGTTTTTTAGAGTGGTGGGAGTGGATGCTTGGGTGTTGGTTTTATGTGGTGAATGAGATGATCAGCTGGGTTGGGTAGGGACAGAAGTTTGTGCCCTGGCTGCGGCCTGTTGAACCTCCCCTTCTAGGACATCTCTCAGCAGAGCTCTCCCTCACCTGGGCCTGCTGAGGAGATGCGGGGATGTGGAGGTGAGGGTGCTGTGGGAGAGGGGAGATGGCCCTGCACTGCCTGGCACCAACTGCAGCAAGGAAGGTCCATCTGCTCCCACTGCACCTTGTTGGAGACCTACTCTGTTCCTGAAATGGAACTTCCTATTTCAACTGTTCAGAATTTTGATGAAAGAGGCCGACTGATAAAATTAATTTAGAAGTAACACAGTGTCTGTCACTTGCCCTACTGCTTATATAAAATAACACTTGTTCTTTCAACACTGTCGATTACACCTAATAAAAAATAATTAACTATTAAAAATACCTGCCTTTTCTTATTCTCAGTTTATTTCTAACAACCACCAGAGAATTATTCTGGGGATGAATTTGGTCCCTTTGACATCTATGTTGTCTCATAGAGTATTGAATTTCCACTATCAGATGGAATTTTTATGGCATACACTGAATATCAGTCAGGAGAGGAAAGTTATTTAACTTCTGGAGGTGAGATTGTATCATGTAATTGGCGTGAGCATATCTTGTAAAGGAGAGCTTTGTTTTTTCCTTAACTGCTATTTATAGCTGGGTCACAGAGCACCAAATTAGTTGGAGGGATGACCTGTTGCAGTTTATATTTTGGACTGTGATTTTTAAAGGTAGTTAGAGGCACTATCTCATGCAACTCCTCTGAAAAACCCAGCTGTTGCTGTTGCTCTCTTTTGAGAGCAAAAAAGCTCTCTGCCACACAGTCCAAGTGTAGTCAGCAGTAATTCCATTTCTTTCTGAAGTTCAACAGGAAAGCACAAACCTTAGGGTGAATTTTAGCTTCTTCTTCTATCCCTGTCCTAAGGCATGGTGTCTGAATGCAGTTCTGTCCCATGTCCCTCCTCCCCCAGTATTTGTAGGGAGGGAAATAGCTGAGCAAGTCTGCCCTCCTGCTTTACCAGCAGTTACACTCCTTAGAACAGCAGGTGACTAAAGCAATGCAGGTATGCTACCCCAGGCAGAGGATTATTGTGAGGAAATCCTGTAGGATTTGTTTTATGAAGACATGGGTTTTTTTTTTCCTTTTGCTCCAGTGCTGTGGCTTTGCAGAGCTGGGAAGTGACTCAGGGGTGAAGGTGGGAGGACCGTGAACATCCCCAGCTGCTGCTGCCCTTGCCCAGTGTGCCCTGGCTTGTGCTCTCTGTCTTTAGAGGTCCCTGGGGAAGACGTCTGTGTGAGGAAGGGAGGTGGGTGTCCTGAGGCTAGGGGAAGACTAGCCCTGCGGTGCTCCTTGCCAGAGAAGGAAAAACGCCTGGTTCCAGCTGTGCTTACAGCCTCGGCCCATGATCTCTTGGCTTCTATGAAAGCCACAAGTGGAGCAAACCTCAGCCCAAGATCTGTGTGCAGCTTTTGCATGAAGCCTGCCCATGGACTGACTGAGAAGCCACCCCACAGGTCTGCTCAAACACTCATTTCTCCCCTTCAGGGTACATAGTGCTTCCCTCTAAACTGCTCCTGCCTTTTGGGGCTTGTGCATTTGGGTGGCTCCTAATTGGAAGAATTAATCCACCCATGGGCTGTAAATGAGATTTACCCTGTCCCTGGGCAGGTCTGGACAGACCAGGGTGATCCGGGTGCTGGAGAACTGCCCTCTCCATTTCAGCATGCACATCCTGGCTAGCACTGGGAGAGATTTCTCCAGACCTGCTGTGTTAGGCATCTGCACACCACAGGCTTGTGAATAATGTAGTATACTGAGTTGTGGCTTATGTACAACATTAAACTGTTGAAACAGACAAATGGAAATAAAATAATAACTTGAGCTTAAACACATAGGCTGCAGCAACTCAAGAATTCATTATGCTATAGATCTGCTACTGTGGAGCAGAATTTTAAATGGATATGCCATGTCAGAGCTTTCTTTTTTTAATGACTGTTTAAGAACATACTACTGTGGAAGATATCAGCATTCCAGGCTTTTCCTATATTTGATTATAGCTGATAGCAATCAAAGTAATTTTACTGCCAATAATAACGCTGGCAGCAGCCTAATTTAATAGCATGGAGGTTAGATCTTATTTATATAATTCCTCAAATGTTGATAACTTTGAGTGTAACTACAAAATATTATTGCAATGAAAAGTTAAAATATTGGATATTTAATTTAGTGCTTTGGCCTCACTGCTTAAAAATGTTCAGACTACACAAATACATTCTTACACCAGTTGTTTTGAATATGACTTTTCCATGGAACACAGTCCTTTTTCATGATATTCTGAGAAATGCCGATCACTTTATCATTGTGAGGCATGCCAATACTTGAAAAATCAATCTTCTTCGAATAACTCTGCAATTTGCCAAAATTAAATAAAAAATCACTGGAAAAATAAACCCATTAACCATTTTTCCTCCCACATCCTGTCTGCTTTCCTTACCTTGGTAGACTTAGAATTGCAGTATTGCCACATCAGTTTACTACCACCAGCTTTGATAGTTACGTCATAGTTACACCACTAGAAAGGAGCAGATTTTCATGTCATTGTAATTATGGGATTTTTGCCACTGCCTCAACTGGAGTAGATTGGCTTACAGAAAACAGCAGGGTTTCACCCACAGACTGCACCATCAGTGAGATGAATGCTGTCACTGTTGGCGATGTGATGCATGGCTGCTCTTTTAGTTTGGCTCCTTATTTAAAAAAAAAAAAAAAATTACATACACGTATACTTAGAACCCAGTATCCTTTGCCATGGCCCTCTTGCTGACACGCCTGTTGCTCTGTTTGGCACTTGCTAGGCTGGAACAGGCAAGGCAGGGTATGGATGGGAGATGTTGTAATCTGCTGTGCTTTCCTCTCGGTCTGCTAGAGTCTCCTGAGGGCTGATCAGAACAGCGCTGAAGTGGCCTCTTGTCTCTCATAGTTTCTCAACCTCCGAAAGCTAATTTTCTGGGAAGTTTTGTTCACAGAGTGGCATCGGGTTTAAATGCTGAAGAGGAAAACGTGATGTTTTCATGCTTTCAGACACAGCTGATTAATTCTGTGATAGGGAAGTAATGTTATCCCCCGATACAGAAGAAGCAGCAAAGTCAAGAGATGTTCAAAGTGAACTGTTCAGGGAGAAATGGAGCCCCAGCTGACTCTGGGATTCCAGACTATCCTTGGTTTTGATGTTGTGTCTAGGCAGCCAAGGCCAGGCTTTCTCTCCTGGAGGAAAAAGAGCCCAGAACAAAGACCAGCTGTGCTCCCCACTGCAGGATCAGGAGGGTCTCACAGGGTATGTAATGCAGTCAAATGTCCATGGCTGCCTCTGCATGGCAATATGAGGATGCTGAAAACAGTATCAGCCTGGAGAATAATCATCTATCGTTCCTGTTCCTTTCTGCTTAAAGAGTTATGAGGAGATACTGTAAACCAGACCAAGAAAGCAGGGATTTTAATTTTTTTTCAACCTGTTCATCTGTCATCGTCTTCCTTCAATATTTGTTTTGAGAAAATGTCTTTAAGGTGACCTGCCTACAGCGCCACCTGACAAGCATGGTGATGATCAATGGTGGAACTGAGGAAAGCAAGGAAGAGTGACAGGCATGGGACTGGGATGTGAAGAGTGTTGCAAACAGCATATCCACATTATGAAATCACCAGCCTGAAGTCCTGGGCAGACAATGTCTGAGGGTCGATGTGACAGCCTCTAGCCAGGACCTGAATGTTAGCTTCTTGTGCTAAAACCCCTTTGGCTGCTAAAAACAGCTGAAGGATCTCCAAAAATCAGCATGCATGGGTCGGGAGCTGCGGTAGAGAGACTGGAAAGCTCGGTGTACCCACTACACCTTTCCTTGGGGAGTCATCTCCCTTTCCACCAGCTTCAGGAGAAGGCAGGGACAAAGCGCTCCCAGGTCCGCTATCCTACCCATGCCCAGCTCCCTGTCAGGACATTACATCTGAGGCAGGGTGGTCAGTGCATCCCAGCTCTCTTGCTCTAATGAAGCCATTCTAGACTCACCTAAATACTGCATTCAAAAGTTCCCACCAGATTAAGTTAAAACAAATAATGAAAAGATCAGTCTTCTCACTGTGGAGTGAATTGCCTCTCTGCTTCAATAGACTTTGTGCTAAAGGACAGAATTGTGTATTTATTTCCAAGATTATTAAATTACATATAGAATATGTTTCCTGAGTATTAGCAGAGTTTATAACCGAATTCATCCTATCCATGCTCTGGTTACGTCTAATGAGGATAATTATTACATGGCTTAACTATAATTCGGCATTGACTCTTTCGCGCATGAAAAGCTTTTGTTGGCAAGCATCAGTGGAGAGCTTCAACAAAGGACATCTTTAGCTTGTGTAAACATTGTTATTTCAAGGTCTCACCCTAACCTGCTTTAGGCTAAGTACTTTCTCCTCAATTGAGTTAATATAGCCAAAATGATATAAGGATGGGATTAGATACTGGCTTACACCACAGGGAAAAAATGAAAGTTGGACAGGGAAAAATGCAGTTAATTCCATCCTGTCAGCAGTGGATATTAAAGATTATTAGTTGGCACAGTCAATTATGTGTGAATCACAATAGTTGTACTGTTACTTTTTTATTCAATTTTACAGGGGCAGGTAAAAGTGTAGGTTTAGTATCATCTGCGGTGCTTATTTGTTGCTTGAAGGGATTTGAGGTTATATTAAAGTGTTTGACAGGTTCAGAGGAAACATCTCTGTGTAATAAAATGTCCCACTTTTACATGGTCTTAGTCAATGGGTAGAAATGAACAAATCTGCCTGTCAGGAGTTTGGCTGTGGCTCTGTGTTATGAATATATTTCTTCAGACAGTAACTAGTTATTCCATTTAGAGAATGTTAAAATGATAAACCAATAAATATAGCTCTCTTTTTTGCTGCTTCCCTCTGCTGGATAGATCCAGTAGTACTTAGTTGTGTGTCAAGCTCATTACCACCAACAATCACAAAAGACTTCTCTACCACCTAAGGACCTAGGCTTTCAGGTTACTGAGAATAAATCTGAATCTTGTTTTGACTCTCATAGTGATTTTTTTCAACCTTCAGGTTAACCAACAGTCACAGGATTCACAACAAAATAAACCCCTTGGCTCAAGTAAATGGCCCCAGTCTGAAGCTTTGGTGCTGGAAGGTCTTCTGTTGGGGTGGGAATGCGTGCTGGGTTGGAGCAGGGTGCTGGGAATGCCAGCCTCTTTCTACCTGGCCCTAGGGTAGACTGACAGCAGGGCAAGGAGGTGTACTGTACAAGAAGTCAAATTAATTATTGGATGTACATATTGAAATTGTTAGTTTTTAACAGAATAAGCTTCCGGAGCATTGTTTGTGTTTTGCTTGTTTTCAGAGATTTCCATAGCCAAAAGAGACCGCTGTGATAATGCATTTTGACTGCTTGACTGCCATTCCAAGACCAGTAACAAGGCTAGTTGAGCTAGAGCATATATTTTAGGAAAAAAACCCAACCCCAACCTTCTAATCTTGGTTTCCAGTTTCCAGTGTCAGAGGGCCTCCCACAGTATGGTGACGTTCCCATGGCCAAGTCCCCTTGCACAGTTTACATCCCCTCACAAGGCGAAAGGGTCTCATCTGGAGATTTAAATGTCAGGATTCATCTTTCATCTGCTGGATCTTTTACATTTTTTCCTCCCCAACACTGACAAAGCTGGTCATCATATGTGTGTGGCCTGTATGGGCACTTGACGAGAAGTAGCTTGGACAGTTTTGGAGCTGTCTGAGTGCCCAGGCATAGGATCTTACAACCTCTCATTCAGTTGTCGCATCAGCACCCACTCCAGAGAAAGACTAGCTCTTTAGTCAGAGGTGGAGATGATGTTTGTCTGAATATCCACAAAGGTCCCCAAATCCCTTCAGAGATACCATCTTCCAGGCTTATAAATGAGACCTACGCACTTTGCTGACTGTATCAAAACGTGTCATTTAGGCTAAATTTACCAAGAAATTTAGACTACTGCTCTATGCTCTTTTAAGAAATGTTTGTGTTATGGTTCAGTCTGAGAAAAAATATTCCAAAACAATCTTACTGTACATTTTTGTTCCATGCTGTCCTTCAACCAGTTGCTGAAGTCATC
This sequence comes from Laterallus jamaicensis coturniculus, assembly GCA_022605575.1. Taxonomy (NCBI): domain Eukaryota; kingdom Metazoa; phylum Chordata; class Aves; order Gruiformes; family Rallidae; genus Laterallus; species Laterallus jamaicensis. The sequence continues at coordinate 4,709,432 of JAKCOX010000021.1, read as the reverse complement.
TTCAGCAGTTGCTTCTACCAGTACTCATGCCCAAGTGGGAGTCTAGATCCTCTGAAAATGAGATGTTTTTTTCTATTAAGCAAATTAATCCAGTGTCTTTAGTCTAGGGATGTGCAGCGCACCCTCTGGATCATTGAGCCAAGGCCCCCAACAACATTCAGCTTTCTGATCTACAGAGTTTGTACTCAATGTTCCTATGTCCTGTAATAAATGTGAGGCTTACTGTGCATAAAGATATAAAATCACAGCTGGAGAAAAGACCATCCCCAGTAGCTTTGGTCTCTGTGGCTGTAACAGAACTGAAGCTCCTGGTGGACCATGCTTCAGAGGAACACTGAGTAAAATAAATTTTCCATTAATCCTGCGATATTGGCCCCCAGAAGAGATGGCTTTTCTTGTATGAACACCAGTGCTCTTTGCCTATATGTTGTCAGTAGCTAGGGGGAAAACAGCAAACCAGAAAAAACTTGTCCAACAGAAGAATAGGAAAACTATTTCCTGCTCTCCTAAGTAATCAATGAAAGTCCTGAAATACTGGTTCAATGTTGTATAAATGCATTAACCACTTACTACCATTGAATTCCTTCTCAACTCCTTAGTGACTACACATCCAGAGAGTCCTTCTGTATATTTAATTCTCTATTTCCAGGAATTGTCTGCCTCTGCCCTTTGATATCACATTTCTTCTTAAAACTTTCAATGTAGTTTTTCCTCGATACCTTGTTTAGAAAACTCATACCAAGTCTGAAGCCTACAAATGGTTAGCTAAGAAGGGGTATTTTTTAATGTTTAACACCCTTGAGGGGTTTTTTGCCTGAATATTCTCCACAGGCACTGGAGCATCTCTAGTCTCATAGCCAGGTGTGCCACATTGTCACTCTGACATTCAGGGTTCTTTTTCAAGATACTGGGACATAACTGTTGACATCCCCTGAAGGGAGGACAAAGACCACACCAGGGCAGTTGGGATCCTAGTAAGTGAATGGAGCAAGTGAAAAGTTTTGAGTGAATGGACCACGTCATGTTCACACTGTGATTCAGGATCAACATGGATCAGGTTTACCATGTTGTTGCATAGAACAGATGAATAAGAACATATGCTTGGAATTTAAAGAACTGGCCAGAAAAACCCAGCTTGCTATCTCCTGGGTAGCTCTATACATAATTTTATGTGTCTGGTGTTGCTGTCCCAGCAGTGTACAGAGTGCTTCCAGTTTCAGAAGGGTTGTGGTGATCCCTGATCAGGCAGGACAACCAAAAGTTTCCCAACACGGGGCTTTTCCAAAAATCAGGCACTGAGAAGGAAGATTTTCTCAGCAGGTGCGGGGTCTTGCTTTCTGTTGGCACAGCAGTTTTGGCTTGTCTAATATGTATATTTACTTTATGTAACTCTGAGTGTAGTAGGAATGCTAGCAAAAACCACTTGGAAAAGGAAAAAAGGAAACATTAAACCTTAACTCTGCATTCTCAATTAAATGATTACTCCTTCAGGATGAAATTGTTCTTGATTCTTATTGTAAACCTTTCAATTTCTTACATAAATAGCATGATTATATTTACATAAATAGTTGCACCCTGGAGTACAACAATCCTATTGTACACAAAAATCCTATTAAAATTTCCTGAAAGAAGAACACAGCTTGAGTGATCGTCTGTTGTGCATAAAACCAGACCTCCTCACTTTATTCAGAGCCAAGCCATGCCTTTAAATGCATACACCCAAGTGCAGACTTGATCCCTTAGAATTCAATCTAAGGCTCCAATATGAGAAAGTGCTTTCATAATTGAACTGATATTTCAAAGCAATCTAATGTGCTGATAGCTTTTCTGCAAGCTGATTATGTGCATTTAGAGGTGAGATAGCAAGCATACCCAGAGGTGTCTGACTCATTCTTGAAAGAAACAGCTACAGCCTCATCTACCTAAATCAATCATAATCCCAATACCTAAGCACAAAGGAGTCCATGTGTTAACTCATCTCTTTACATATTTTTTGCTATTCTCAATTCAACTCCAGATGGATATTTTCCCCCTCCACAGAGTAATGACAGCATAGAAAAACTGAGTTTCCAAAATGAGATGTGAAATCAAATATGGCCCAATGTACTCTCTCAGCCACTTGGATAAGGAAGCAGGAACCCATGTTTGACCCTGTTGCAAAAATAACTCCAAAACTTCTCATAAATAGCTTGAAATAAACAAATGTCTTCGGATGAGTGGCTCATTACTGTATCAGAGTATCCACACTGTAGACACCAATTGAAACTATTGACTGTGCCAAGGACATGGCCATTCATCCTGCTACTGCTGTCTGTATCTTGTGCCAGTATTGCATCCAGTTCTGGAGTCCATCACATAAGAAGGACATGGATTTGTTGGAACAGATCCAGAGGAGCACCTCTCCTATAAAGACAGACTGAGAGAGATGAGGTTGTTCAGCCTGGAGAACAGAAGGCTCTGAGGAAATCTTATAGCAGCCCTCCAGTACCTGAAAGGGTCTGTGGTGGTTCAACCTCAACCAGTGGCTGAGCACCACACACTGCTTACTCACTCCCAGAGGGGAAAGAGAAAAAGACTCCATGGGTTGGAATAAAGACAGTTTACTGGCAAAATCACCATAAACATAGAACAATAATGGCAAATTACACTCACATCCAGTTATAACACAGAGTACCTTACTGACCTGACAATTACAGAGTGCTGCCTGATGCAACAGACTGACTCAATACCCCAGCTGGACTCAGACTGCCCTAGAAGCACCATACCCCTACCCCTTCCCAAACAGCCCCTTTTATGGGGAAGTGGTGTCAAGTGGTGTGGAAAACAGCCCAGGCTAACTCAGCTCACCTGTGCTGGCTGCTTGGAAAGGTTGACTCTGGCCTGGCCAGAACCAGGACAGGGGCCTACAAGAAAGCTGGAGAGGGACTTTTTGAAGGGCTTGTAGTGATAGGACAAGGGGGAATGTTTTTAAATTGGAAGGGGATATATTTAGATTGGATATTGGGAAGAAATTGTTCACTGTGAGGGTGGTGAGACGCTGGCATAGGTTGCCCAGAGAAGCTGCGGCTACCCACTCCCTACAGGTCTTCAGGGCCAGGTTGGATGGGGCCTTGAGCAGCCCGGTCTAGGGAGAGGTATCCCTGCCCATGGCAGGGTGTTGGAGCTAAGTGATCTTTCAGGTCCCTTCCAACCCAAACCAGTCTGTGATTCTATGGTTCTATTTCTGGTATGAGCAGGCAATCAAACATATTTGATTATGAACATACAAAGATTAGCTTAAGGATATAAATAAGTGGTATGAGTAGAACTTCAGAAGTAATTTATAATCAGTTTTATTGCTGAAGTAAAACAATAAAAAAATAGTGTTTTACTCAAAAAAGACCAACTTTTTAATTGCATGTGTATGAACATGTGCATGCCTGCACAGATCCCACCATTTTTATTTCAAAGTAAGATAAAAAGTCATTTAATAAGAAGCAAATGTATTCTTTGTTTTCATTTTTCTTCTTTTAAAAACTCTATTTAGCTAATATCCCCTGAAATTGTTTTTTAAAAATGAAGTCAAAATATTTACAATGTACAAAAATGAGCTGTGTCTATTACATAATCCATTTCCACATTAAAAACAAAAGAACTAAAAATAAAGACTACCCTACAACCCTGGTTCCAATTTTACCTGAATGTCTAATTTTTTATTTCACTAATATTACAAATTCGGCAATCAGTATCCAGCTGAGAAACATAATCCAAACCTCTAGCAAACGATCTTTCTGGTAGTGTCAAGTAGCTACTCAGGAAAGATGCCTCTAAGTAATAGTTTCAGTGATGATGGAGAGTGCTCAAGAGTCCTGAAGAATTCTGCAATAATTTAAAACCAAGTATTTGTGGCACAGGAAGGGAAAAAAAAGAAGGGAGCAAAAGTGGTAAAAAACATTTGTAATCTGAAATGCAGGGAACGAGATGTGCTGCACCAATAACCATAGCAGGTGAGTAGAGGTACAGGCTGGACATGTCATCTAAATAATCTTGTTGAGGGCTGACAAATCTCTGATTTTTTTGAGAGCAATGCCTAGTGACGATAGATTTTGTATTTCCTGACGCAGCATGAATCTAAGAATGTTTCTTATTTCATATGGGAATGATTTCAGGATGCTAGCGACATAACGTTCAGGGAATGAGCAGTCTAAAATTTCTATAAACACCAGAATCAAGGCATTTATGAGTTTTAGTAAAAATTTTATTGAAGTCTGGTCATGTTGGCATATTGTGCATTTTAAATGTAAATTAGATTACTGGCAGTAGATTCAATTTAGTGGTAAAAATGTAAAGAAAACAGTTGGGCTACAGATGAAACAATAATGTAGCTGTTCTTTAGTTAAGAGAACAGTGAAATCCAGAAACAAATGGTGTTTGGGAATATTTATAGTAGAGGAAACATGCTGCATACGATTAACTTTGTCAATTTTATGCAGCACAGTAGTTTTTGTTCAGCTTTGAAGAGCAGTTTCTGATAGTGAACATATGATAGGGTGAATGGATGGGTCTGAGGATTTCCAATGGGAACAGAAAACCTTTCATCTCTAGCTCACTTGCTAAAATGTAGCCCAGGCTGTGAACAATCAATGCTGATGCCTTTGTGTGTACAACTTGTTTGACATGATACCAGGTCTGTCCTCCTCCTTCTCTCATTACACTGTTCCGAGTCCAAAACTTGTGTGATTGAAAAGGACCTTACAGCTTGGCATTGCATCAGTGGCTGGGGGTGGGGTGGGGGGGTGGAGCCCACTGCTGGGGACGGGCATTTTCCTGCTTCTTACCCCAGTTTCTCCCATTGTCCTGATGGTGGAAGCAGTTCACCCTCCCTGCATCATTCTCCAGATAGAATACACTTGCTCTGGTCAGGCTTGTTGTCAGGCACCTTTCAAAAGCTTTCAAATCTCATGAAAACCACCAAGAATTTAAATTAAAAATCCAGGTAAAGGTTCTCTTTATGAGTATTTAAAATAAAGAGAAGTTTAGAGTGTGGAGAAATGGAACTGTGTGATTGAACAATCAGTAAGCTTCAGAATACATTGGAAAGTAAAACTCACTTGCCTCAAAGGGGCAGCTGTACTGAAGGGTGGTGATTGTCTATGTACAGCAATCACTGCAGCTTGCAAGTAGCTGGACTGGTGCAGAGAAGTGAAAGTTGAAATACAATAATTAAGCAAAACCTCTTCCAGATACAAAGCTGTTAAAACCAATACCATTCTTTACACTCGCTTAGGACACATCCCCAGTGTTACTTCTGTTCTTAATTGTGAAATGATAGGGAAAGAAAAAGGAGTGAAATTGGTGAGAACTCATCTTCCCATACCAAACAACCAGGTTGGTCAAGATAAAGGCAAGCGTCAGAATATCATCTTGCAGGTAATGGACATTGGGGTTAAAATCCTGTTCTGCCATGAGCTCTTCTTTGTATACGACTGCCATAGCAGCATAAGTTATGTTCTCTACAGAAATGAACATGGACAAAGGTTGCTGAAACAAAGTTTGGGAAAAAAGGAGGAGACGCCCCAGGGTGCTGAAGGCTGTGTTTCTGGGAAGAGGAAGCAGGAAAATTAACCTGAGACGTATCTGCCCAGAGCTTTGTCAGCCAAAAAAAGTATCAGGGTCAGGTCTGTAAGAAGGTGAGAAGATGGATGAGGATTTCAGCTGACTGCTGTTTCAGTGATAGTCTAGGAAGCTAGTCCCTGCCCTGCTGGCCTTCTAAAGCATTGCTGCTTTACAGGTTCCTTGGGTCAGTCAAGAAAACACCTGATGACATCCAATTACTTCTTACAGAAAAATCCACAGGATTGTTTCTTTTTGGTAAGCTGTTTGGGTCAGAAAGTTAAATACTATTTTGTTTCTTGACAGTTTTTTGTCTAATTTGTTGTAAGTCCTCCAGTGTACTGCCTGTTTCTATGTTTCGACAGCAGCTAGCACAACCTCTGCTGAAGCTTTTGACCAGCAGATAGTTAGAAGATGAGTAAATCTTCCAGTTGTTTGTGAGGATGAAGTGGGGACATGGGGTTACAAGTGCACCTTGAATAGGAGTTGTTCAGGTATGGCATTGACTAACAATGTTAAGAAACTCAACACCAAATAGAAGTGCAAGTAACACTAAATGCAAATAACCCAAAATTGCTGGTTGATGCTTTTCTGATTGGAGTAAGACTAATTGCATGTCATACCGAACCTCTGACATCACAGTGTGACCATAATAAGTGTTCCAAGTTCATAAAAAGTTGGTTGACTAGGTCATCTAGCTGTTACCAGATCCCAGTCTTGACATGTTTGAAGTCCATCTGTGTAGAAATAATAAAATAAAACAAATTTGTGCTTTGCCCAGGCTCTCAGTGAAGACCTAGCCTGACTGACAACAACAAGGGGCTAGCTAGGGACTTCATTAGGGCCAAGGTTTGTAGCTGCTGTAGATGCTCAACAGCTTTGTATTCTCAAATGTCATTTAAAAGGCATGAAGGAGAAGAGGGGGCCTGAGGAGTATTATGGCAATCTCTTATGCAGTGTCATGAGAGCAGAAGACAGTGTGTAGTTAGGAGACTTTATTTGAAAGGTTTCTCTGGCCTTCAATACTTTAATTAACATCTTTCTTCTGTAACTTTTGAAACAATTGCTTTTTGAATCAGTTGGTTTTGTAATAAGAATCCATGCTCTTGGGCACTTTTTATTATTTAAAAGTTGAAAGGCAGTGTAAGAAATCTTTTAAGAAGAGAACATCTCTTAAATTTGTTTAAAACCCTTTTCCCCATCAGACTCAGGAGTTGATTGGTCAGAGAAATTTCCATATCAGAATGAGAAACATATACGAGAGATCATAAAAAATGGAAAAATATTAAGATCTCAAATGAAACAGGAAGTTTTAATATCAATAATATATACCTACACTGTTCTATAAGAGCAATTCCTTTGTGTGCCTCACTGTGAGTTAGCATGGTGGTGTGTTGCAGAACTTCAGAGTATCTTCGGCTTTCACTAGGACTTTGAAGTAGTTAAAAACAATTACTGTTTCTTCTTCTTTATTATTAATAGTTATATTTTTAAGGAGAAAATGTATGCTTTTTGACCTTGATCAAGGTAGTGAGATGGATATGTGATGGGAAAAACTAGCATGTCTGGTCAGCTGGAATTGGTTCTGCTTGTGGATTCCTGCTGTCAGGACCCATGGCTGGGCAGAGTCCCGCTCCTCCATTAACAGCACTCTTCCCTTGGGTGGCTGCAGCCTGTGCATGCCTGTGGTGCCACTCCTCTCATGAACTGGTTGCTCTGTGGAGAAAGGCTTTCAGTCTGGGTACCTCCCTTTTGCTCCTTCCAGCTTCCAACACCATATTTATTAGCACAACTTTCATTGTTTTCTGTCATGTACCAATTGGAATTGTTTTGGCAAGAGCCTTTGACACCTCCTCTTGAGTGGGAAGTTCAGTTTGGTGGTTATACACTGGTTAGAGGTTTGGGAGGCTGAATTCAGTGTTTTGCTCTCCCATTGTTTTCTCTGTGCCTTTGGCGAAGTCGCTGGAGTAAGTGGAATTCATCTTATCTGGCTTCAGCTGTTGTGAATTAAGCATCTAATCTGAGTTTGTCTGTGCTCCCTCTGTGGTCAAGCGAGAGCAACAGGCACCTCCAGGGCTTCACTCATCCCTTTCAGAGGTGTCAGCTCTCCCAGTGGCTATAGGAAGATGAGGCAACAAGTTGAGATTCACTCATCTTATTTTCAGATGCCTAAAATAAGTCAAATTGACTCCCACACTGAGTCTGCTTTCTGGCTGTTACGCAAAAGTGGAATCTGTTAAAACAATGCAATGTAATGGCTATTCGAACTGCTCAAAAACAAGGACAATTTGGAAAGCACTAGCTTTTTAAAGATACTTAGGAATCTAAAGGTGTAGAGAAGTGCCTCGAGTAACATCTCCTAACTCCTATAAAAGTCATAGGAGTTTTTGAAAATCTCATTAAATGCCCATCTGTGTTTTGAGGTATATAAACCCCTATAAAACTCTGTCCCTAGTCTTATTTGGGAGAGCACTATACTAAAGTGCATCCAGGTCACCAAGTAGCATTTTCCCTGGATTCTGCCACCACTGACAACCCCTGCTTCCGTGTTTCATGGCTCTTGCCCCTGGCAGCAGAAGTATGCTTGGATGAGGAGTCTATGCGACACATAAGACTCCAGCTCTTCCCTGCTGGTGGATAATTCATCAGGATGAGAGCTGTGGTTGGGCTGGGGAGAGAATCACTCAATCATAACCTCCCCTCCACTTCAGCTGAACTGTATGGAAACTTGGCATGGTGGAGAATCTCATACATAAACCATGTTTTATTACTTGGAGTTGACAGTTCATCTGTGACCATGAAACTGGCAAGTTATAGACATATATATGCAGAAGATGTAAATTTAATTTGTCCTTTCTTTTGGGCTGCCTTGTGTCTCTCATTCCTTGTCAGTGTTTCCATCAAGATCAGCATGACAAAAAAGTTAACACATGGACTGGAAATGAATGTATGTATGTGTGGTGGGACCCTTCCTCCCTACTGATTCTCCCTTTCCTTTCCTTTATGTGAACAGACTCACTCACCATACCCAGGAGTGCAAGAGGCAAAGGTGAAGGGGAAGCTGACAAACAAGGAAAATAATCCCTTTGCCCACCCCTAGTGGAAACGCTGTTAGCTACAACATGGCAGCTGAGACAGAACGACTTAACCCAACCAAATCTCTTTTATTATGTTCCTGTGTTTACTTTTCCTCTGTATTTATGACTTAGTATGTTGGTTTTGGTGTGGAAAGGACTCTAAAGCTGTAGATATGTGTTGTAATTATACAAATTCCTCCGCATGGAGTCTGTTAAAAAGATTGATCTATTTTTATGAGGACACACACAAATACTCATTTTGATGGACCTCATTGGCATTTATTGCAGGCCTGCCACTACTAAAATTTAAAGCCAACCTTGTAAATTTTATGGAAACTACATGCTGCAATTATTAGCTCGAAGACCTCCTGTCTCGCAGGAATGAGTCAGATTTTGCTTTCCATGTACACTGTGGTTTACACCTGAAAGAGATTAGTGGGGACCACCAGTAGCTTGAAAACCTAATCTCCAGTATTTTGTTTCCAGTTTAACTCTGAAAGATACTCCAGGTGTTCTCATTAATTAGTCATTGTAAGTCACTGTGTCACTATTGTGCATGGAACAGCTGTTTTCCTGGTGCACTTTTTTCTGCAGGAGTGTTTTAAATTAAAAGCTGGTTTATATACTTTTTAATGTTTAGAAACAATTCTTGTGACTGGTGAAAATGAACAAAAACAACCTCTAACAAATCAGTTTAATAGGAGAAATTCTTGAATGTTTCCTGTAATGGTGTAACTTTATGGAGTTTTACCTGAGCGCCTTGGTAGCATATAGTGGAGGACCCAGCTAAGCATCAGAAGCAGATCCTTCCATTTTTTTCTGCAGCATAATTCCCACTAATGTCAGGAACTGTCCATAAGCCTTACAGGCTGTACAGTAGGCCATGTTGGTCTCCTACCCTAATTGTCTTATTTTATAGTCACAGGAGCTGAGTCAGTAATTGAGTGGATTAAACCTACCAATCCAAAAAATCAATAGGGAAAAGTGAGAATGAAGATAGATGGATGATAAGTCTTAACATAAGAAAAGTATCAATACTAGTAGTGTGTTGTGTGGCTGTATACTGTTCTGCCAATAGATAGCCTTTGCTAAATCTTTATTCATTGCTTGGGACTGATGAGACAGCTTGTTGCAAAGGACAGTTGAGTTGACAGCAGGCAAAATATTGTTAGAGACGAGAACTTAGGTGGGGTCTAAAAACCATGAGTTATGTTTATTGTGTGGCACATTATGATGAGGCTTTAGAAGAAAAGACATTAGTGCACAGCCTTCTCATCCTTCATTTCAAAATAAATCTTGTTTGTTGCTCAAATCCTTTGGACCGCAAAGGGGAAGGAGGGAAAGATATTTGTAAATTCCTCATCTTGGTGGGCTCCTGTCTCTCTCCTTTGGAAAGATCTGTCACGGTCATAGGAGGGACCTTTGGGATCCAGACAGCATCTGCTCTCTGGAACTCCTGACAGTGTACCTCCTCGTTCCCAGAATGCCAAACTCAGGTGTGTTTTACACCTTGCCCTTTACTGCTGGATATCCCAGCAGATTAGGACTGCTCTATAATGGCATAACCAGAGGCACATCTTGACCGTCTCTGAGTCTCAAGTAGCTAAAATCACTGAGTAGCCTCAGAACTGCTGTGTGCCAGAGGTCTGGTTGTGAAATTCCCACCTGCAAGAGGCAAAGTTTAAAAAAAAAAAAGTGTTGATAACTTATTTTTTTAAGTCAGCAGAAGCTGAACTAACCATTCCAAGTACAGTAGGAAAGTGACACAAAGTTTACATGCTTACTTTGTAGCACCTAAATTTGATTGATCTCAGAAAAAGCATCAGAAGAGAGAAGCTGGTTTTGTGACTTGGAAAAGTTATTCCTACGTTTACTCCTCTTGTTAAACAGATGCAACCTGACATTGTGCTTTTCACTACTGTTTGAATCACAACCAAAAGGAAAAACACAAAAAAAATTGATCTGGCCAGAGAAATAAAGGGGAAGTTTCTCTGCTAGAGGTAACTTAAGTGACAGCAAGAAACAGTTACTATTGCATATTGGTGGCATTACCAGGCAAGGGCTTGAAAAAGTTTCTTAGCAATCTAGAGCACGTGTCGAGATTAGAAAAGGACAATAGTAGTGTCTCTCCACTGTGAGGAGGAAGAATAATTCAGCAAAGCAGTAGTCTGTGTATCATATCTAGAACACATATTTGCTGAAGAGCTCATCTCTGGGACAACGGCATGCCAGAATGACAGGCTGTAGCTAGCATGTTGCAGCTTCACAAGAGGATGTAGGCATCCTGACCTTGTCTCTAGACTAAGTGAGATAAAAAAAGACCTTGAAAAGACATCTTCAGAGTCCCAGTCAAGGGATAGCTCTATCCATTGTTGAGAAAAAGCCTCAGATTAACTGAAAATATCGCTAAGGAAAAAGTACTTAAAGAGTTGAAATGGAAAGGAACCCTTGAGAGAACATTATTCACTGTCATCAGAACATACATAAGGATCTCATCAAGAAAATGGGACCTAAAATATGGTCTTTCCTGGCCATGCTGGTTTACAATAAAGTGATGATAAAGGACTTGGCCTCACAGAAGGAGCAGCTAGGCCCAAATCTTTACAAGTATTTCAGTCTTTGGTGGGGGATGACAGAAAGGGGGACACTGTAGAAGTAATGTTATTTTAAGAGGATGCGTTTTGCATATCCACAGGAAGCCCAGTTCAATGCAGATCCTGCTTTGCAGACTGCAGAGGTGCCAAAGGCCTTAACAGACATAGTTTTTCAGGCCTTGACAGGCATCTTTTTTTAGATACTCTCAGGTCAGGGTGATGAGCAAGGGACTGCAGGGAGCACTCAGCAGTCAATGTTTCTGGATTATGGGTATCCCATGCCCAGAGCCCTGGTCTTCTGAGTCTCCAGAGACTTCAACACATACACATAAATACACACACACACACACATATTTATGCATATATATATATATATAAGGGGAGCTATGTACTGCTACATCTGTGTGGAGAACTCCATAGTGTAAAATGACAATTGCTCTTTTGTTCTCTTTCAGAAGTCATGGGACTTGGGTTTTTTTTGCTCTATGGTCTCTTGCATGATGCCTGAGGGAACCTGGTGTCCTCTAACCACAATGCACATGAACCTATGCTGGTTGACCCTGTGGGCCAGTCCATCACTTCATCGTGTTAGTTGTTCTTATTAGGTGATTATGTACAGGCAGCAACTCACCATTACAAGAAGTTTATCCCTCATGTGTTCCAGCACCAACTACTCCAGACAGACACTGGAGCCAAAGTATAAATGTTTTTTCAAATACTGCTGAGCTTCTCCCTTTGCAAACGACAACTCAGAGATGATACCAGACTCATTAAACTTCCCACAGAGTGAAACAGATAAACAGGGACTTAGCACTTTTCCATAGAAAAGCAAGGCACTATGAGAACGCCCTTTCTCAAATTTTAATAAAAAAGCATACAACAAAAATATTAACTAACTCCATATATTGTTGCTTGAAAGAGGGGGATACTTTCTGTTGGTCTATAGAGAGATATTGTGCTGATCCATAGTGTCCAACAAGTGATACTTGCTTTCTTTTCTTGCTGTAATGATGAATAGGTAAAGCCCTCTGAGACATTGGCATGACTTTTCTGTAGTCTGAGAGTCTTCATTTAACCCTGAATAGTTGCTGTCTGAGATCTGATAAACCTTTTTTTAAAAAAGGCATGGGGAATCTGTTTGTAATCAGCATTCTTCTAATGTAATTTAACAAGTATCCTGGTTCTAACTGAATACGCCATAGTTGCTTGTGAAATTAAGCTAGTCCATTGTGCTTTCTCTTTGGATTCAGAAATAGCTGTATCAAAGTAGAAATGTTGTCTCTCTATCTTGTAAATGGTCAAGGTATTAAAATGTGAAAAATGCAAATAGAGTTTGCACCATAATATGCTTTAATTTGATTTGACATTAGATTTCAGACGCTCATCTTTTCATGATAGCTATTGAAAAGATGTAATTTTATTTTGAAGTCTTAAATTTTACCTTCGGTATATTCCAATACAGGAAATTGAGGAGGGAAAAGTTATAGTGCAGAGTTGTGGACACATGCAAATTAAGTTTTGACTTTGATTATATTTTTTGCACTTGCTATTTGAGATGTGCACACATTCAATTTTTCTTTCTGGTGAATATTTATCCTGATGGCTATCACTAAATAATTGCTTGGTGTCTAAAGCTCTTTTCATATGATGGGCAATTCAAAACCTTGATCAAGGTCAATTGTTAAGGTGTCGAAATCTGAAAATTTAATCATCACCGAGAGTAAAATGATACTCAGAATTATGCCTTTAAGAAAAGCCACTATTTACCAAGGAAAGTGTTTTTTATATCCAGTGATCATAGTAATTTCTAAAGTGGAGCATCTTAGAATCTGCTTTGACTTATGCACTTGGGAAAATGTCTGGCTGTTCATTCAGTTGAGGAATTCTGGACAGCTAGTCAGAAGAACAGACAAAATCCAGTCCAATCAACAGTAACTCAGGCTTTGTCAACAACTTTGAGAAACTTGGTGCACTAACCACAGTTTGGTCTGCCTCGTGTAATTGCAATATACCACAAGTCCTTGCCCCAAAATTGGGCCCCAACTGAAAAAAAAATCAGTTACCTTTGACAAGATGGGTGTGAAATTATGCTAGCTGGACTGTGGTCTTCTGTGGAGCCAGGCTTCACTCCTAGATGCAGCATCAGCTCACTGGAGCCTGTAACAGCATCTAGAGAAGCCAACAGTCCCTGTACACCAGACAATTTTAGTTGGCTTTTCTGACAGGTTTTTGAATCCGTCTCTGCAATAGCTCAAGTTTTCTGGTGGCTACTTGCATGCACAAAATTGGTACATGGGAATCCTTTTTGCAGTCACACACAGCAATGAATTGAGATATATGGGTGACTTGACCCAACAGCATGCCACAGGGTCTTGTTCAGCTGGATGACAAGATCCTCTGATTCCAGCTGGGGAGTTGCACATCATCTGATAATCATTGCGTTTACTGGGAGCAGTAGTGGTCTTACCTTTTATGATGCCTCATATAAGAGCAGTTGCTGCAAAATGCACAAGAAGGTCAGTGTCCTCATACAAAAGTAATGATTTTGATTGCTTACCTAAGATCTTAAAAGAAGCCAAGACCTTGCTTGCTTCAGCTGTCACAATGAAATCCAGTGCTCCATCCAGTGGAAACCCAAGGACTGACATATCTTGAGGGTGTTAATTATTTTAGCAATTAAAATAGTAATTTGATAGTCTGGCTAGACCCACCCCCTTTATGAAATGATCCCATAGAATCATAGAAACATAGAAGTGTAGTTTGTTTATGTACATCTGTAGAAACTGCCATCACCCCCTGGATTGCAGTGAAAACAGCACTGTAAATTTGGTGGTAACACTTAAAGTAACGTCATGATGCTTCTAACAGAGAAAAAAATATGGAAATTAGGTTGTTCTAATAGCCCAGAATTAAAAGACAAAAACCTCAACAAACCACAAACCTGTGTCTTGGGGGTGAAAAGGAGACTTTATTAATTGTAATCACGTCTGATCTAACACCCCACTCAAATTAGGTCCAATTTTATTGCCCAGGTTTTTGTCAAGTTTTTAAGATCTCCAGGTATGCAGGTGCCACAGTCTCACTGGGCAATACATTTCAGTCTTTTGTGAGATATTTTTGTTATCTCTAACTGAAATTTCCCTTGCTGCAACTTCTGTTTGTTGGCTTTTGTCCTTCTGTGCACCTCTGAGATGACTCTGGCTCAATCTCCTTTATAACCACCCACTATGAAGCAGAAGAAAGCAATTAGATTGTCTCTCAGCCCTCTTTTCCCCAGGTTCAATTAATCCATTTCTTTTAGCCTGACCTGGTACATGATGTGCTCTAACTCCCTAGCCATCTTGGTGGACCTCTGTTGGACTAGTTCCAATGCCTTGCTTGTACTGAGGAGCATCAGACTGGACACAGCACTCTCTGTGTGCCGACACACTTCTGCCTGATGGAGAGGAACGATCATACTCATTGGCCTGCACACAGCACTCACTAACACAGCCAGGTATGTGGTTCTCATTTCTTGCCCAAAATATGACCCTTTCTGCAACATGACAATAAAAATGTATCAATGGAAGAGGGGAGAAGAAAGAAGGACTGGGAAATAGAAGGTTTTTTTCAAAATACAGCTTTGTCTAAGAACACAAAGGCAATGCTAGAAGAGAAAGCTGGGTGCACCTTTGAAAGCATCTGACCTCTACGCAGAAGAGTGTTCTCTCTGATTGCAAATGTGGGTTAAAAAACCTGGTAAATGTTAAATTACTTGACTGCACAAAGTCACAAAAGGAATTTATCAAACCAAGAACCCAAATTACCTTGCTCAGTTCTCAGTTTAGACTACAATGTCACCCTTCATTTGAAAGTAATTCAGGTCAGACTGTTTGCAATGTTTGTGACCGTTTGTTCATATTTTCCCACTACTGAAATGTTACTACAAATACTTTTAGCTTGGAACCTAAAAACACATCAACAGCCATGAAAACCTTTCTTCTGAAAAAAGTGTTTCATTTTCTTTCAGGTTATTTGGGTTTTTTTCCCTTTGGTAGGCCTTTGGCCATTTTTACTAGGTCTACTCTTGCCACCTTAAATTAAATTCATAAAAATGTCAGAACACAAGTGATCAGCATTATTTTCTCATTCACAAAGTCATTCTATTGGGAATTTTCCCTCAGATGATTCTATATGAGACTTAGTATTGACAATAAATGTATTGCCTGTATAGCTCCAAATATGTGTTATCTTTTCCTTTACTTTCCGGACATGATGCTTGTAACTTTTTCCCTTTTTTGGGAGAAGACTGCCACATGCAAAGCACATTGCTTCATTTAGAAGTTCTGTGGTCCCCACCAGAGAAGGGTCATGTAAGGTGTTCAAGATGAAAAGTCAGACCAAATCCATACTAAGAAGGAACAAGAATAATATTTCAGAAAAATAGTCCATTTCTTTGATATTTGACATGTGTTTAGTTTTTAGCACCTGAAGTTTGTTGTCTTGGGCATATAAATTGCTATGGTATAAAAAACCAGCCATATGACTCTCAGCCTACCGATCTAAGTACCAAATGTAGAGGTATTAATATGAAAAAATTGGTTTAACATGCACTATATTGGGGTTTACAAGAATTATTTCATTCTGAGAGCAAGACCATAACAGTGCTTCCAAACTCATGATTTTATTATGAGTCTCATGACATTTGGTATTTTTCTTTAAAAAGCCAGTTCCTGGAGATATCTCATTACCTATGATTCTCAGCTTTCACTGAAAAGCAATGCTTTTAGCTCTTGTGGTTGTAGAGAAAAACATGCAAATCTGAGTCTTAAAGGCTTAAAAATTAGAAAGCCAAGGTAAGTGCTAGAATTTTTTTTAAATTTCAATTTTTAATTTAATCTTAACCATCTTTGGGTCTGACCCAGAACTTAGGAATGTTTGAGGCTGACAGTAGATGTTTTATAAAACTTATGGATTTTTTTTTTAATTAATGTGAATATATTAACTATATGTATATATATAACTATATACACTTACAACTTTAACTACAAAACACAGAATTATAGATCTTTATGTTTCCTGATCCAGATTTAATTCCCATACTACTGACTTCAAAGGTGGAAGCCTCCACAGAGATAGAGGTGGGCTCAGAGAACAAAATATTCATATGGTCCATTAGATTTACACCCTGGAATAGTTCTGTATTGAAGAATACTACATATGAAAGTATTTTCAGAATATTGCATGAGGTTATTTTCCTTATTTGAACCAAATCGGTGTTTGCAGCCTTTACTTTTTAAAAAAGAAAATTCCAAAGTCATACACCACAATAGGAAAGTCTTTTGATTTTGTCTGTTTGTGCAGAGCCACACAGGAATGGTGAAGGAATAGTTAGGGAGAGGGGTGGATATAAAAGATTCACTTGAAGGATATTTTTAAATGTTTTAATTAGGTTTCTTTGAAAAGTGATTAGGACCATTTGTGTTAATGAGAGGGTTTATAAGAAAATGAGTATGTTAAAAATCTAATTATCTTTTCTCGGGGGATGCATTTTCATTCTCCAATACAAGAATAAAACCAATACCATGTGCCCAAGGTGGTTTGTAATCTGTCATGAACTGCTGCCAATAAGAAACACAGAAAAGCACACAGCCTGTAAATGATGAACATACAGGAATGTATTTGTCTTCAAATACAAGAATAGTTTGGAGATAACTTTTGATTGGAAAATTCATAAATTACTACAATGTGTTATTATTTTAACATTTATTCATCCGTATATATTTATATTTTACCAATCAATATTTTACTGATCTCCTGATCCCTCCACATTCTATTTATACTTACATATCTGAATCAGATAGTTTTTACAACTATGCGGTAAATCCCAGTCATGGACTTCTGACTTTTTTGTGATTTACTTCAAGAAATAAACAAGCCAAGCAGATGAATTGAAATTAAAAAAAAAAAAAGTCTCTAAGAACAATTTGTTGCTAGAAAATGAGAAATTAAAATATCTAAGTAGAATTTGTTCCAAACAAAATGTATTTCTTCTTTTCTACTAGGCTTTTTCTGCTAATATAATTATAGCTTGTGCTTAAAATTGGAGTTGTAGTGTAAGTATTGCCAAACCAAATAGAGTTAGCTACACTATTTTGATCATTTTCTCTGGCCCACACAAAGGGCTACCTACTGTATCTATTACAATAGCTCCTTGGGTCAACTCAGAAACATTGTGTTCATTGCACTGGTCATTAAGTTTCAGAAACATCAATTAGGCAGCAGGCTTTCACTTCCCATCACCCCTCTTCCTTCTCCCCCCCAGTAGTTTTGCATCTTAAGCAAGATTATCAAGGGAAAACAAGTAGAAGACTTCATCACATATATATAAGCACCCATACGTCCATGTCCATGTCTGTATGTCCATGCGTTTCAGAAAAGCTATGTTGCATTTCTGAATCCCCACTCTGTCCTGTATACCAAGGTGTTGCAAGACTCATTGAGGGCGCCCAGCACCGCTGGCCAATGGTGCCAATGGAGATGTGCTGTGTGTCTGGCTGCACCATGGCTCTTCTTGTGATGGTCAGGACAAATCCTACAGTGGTGGCAGAAAACAAAAATTGAATACTACTTTTTAATACTATTTTTTAATTTGGTGTGACCAGGAGGAAGCTCTTTCCCATGCTGGGATTTGACCGTGGAGCCTTGGGTCATCCTGGCTTTCCCTTGCAGGGGCTCAGGAGCAGAAACATCCCTGGACATTTTGAGATCTCTCCTGCCTGCAGGCTCTGTGTTGAGCATGGTTTGCAGTTGTTGCTCACAGGTAACCCCACTTTGGGATCACATTCTTACACAGCCACTTTCATCCAGGTGCAAGAATTGCTTTTCAATTTCTCTGCTATTTTTTATTCTCCCTCTATTTCTATTACTTCTCTATTTCTCTGCTTTCTGCTTCCCCTCACTTCGTTTTGCATTCTTAATATATTAACATACTGGGTTTTGCTCTATTAAAATAACTTTTCAAGTAAATTTCCAAGCAGTTAATCCTATTAAATTTTTTATTGGATTTGAAATGGATTTGTCAAGGAAACAGTTTTGCTGCAATTTATGGATGCACTGCAGCACCTTTAGGAGACAACTGTCTCTGTGTTTGGAACAGGACATGTTAGATGGAAATGGAGAGAGAATTTGTAAGATTTATTTTCCACTACCACAAGAATTTAAGAGTGTGATCTGAAAAATAGATTATTCCTTTACTCCTTGTATCCGGGACACAGTGTTATAATTTTTTAATAAAGATCATATAGGCTTGGAAAGCCATTTAACAAGCTTCCTTGGGATATTACAGTGCAAGCAAAGTTCGTCTATGAAAAATTCTTAAATATGGAAAATAATTTTAAATTTGGACAAGCCGTGGCTCACTTATTTGTTTTTTTTTTTATGAAGTTACAAAATAGATGTCCCCAAATACCCTGATCCACAATGATTAAACTCAGCCTTGTGTAGATGCCTGGCACAAATCCTTTGCATCATAGCTTAATGATTTATTTTTCTTGGAAAGTAGTTGTGGTCCTGAACTTGGCCCTGTTTAAGTCCAAATGATTTCCATGGGAGCTGGTTTGGGCCCTATATTTTGTGTGTGATTAAAAAAAAATTATTTTGCTTTGAATAAGCCATGATGGACCCAGGGCACAGTAGGGAATAACTGTGTGGGTGCAATGTGAAACACATTTTTATTCTCAGGTGGAAGACACCTTGAGGTAGACCCCAGCCCCAGCACTTACTGCCAGAGGACTGCAAGACCAGGCAAAAAACCAGCCTCATCACTCCTGGAAAAATGTTGCTTGTTTCCACCCATTTGGGTGGCAATCCCTTGTGGGGAAGCTGTGTGGTGGGTGGCTGCTGGTGTGGGCAGGGTGGAAGAGAGTGGGCAGCCAGGTGGAACCCCAATAGTCCTGTGGCTGCAGGGAAGAGGGAACTCAGCCAAATGAGCACATGGGGTGCTGGGAAGGACCTGTGTGGCCACTACAGGAGAGCCAGGCACTGTTTAAGGGACCTTCTGATGGGATCCAACCTCCAAGGTCTCTGGATTTCCCTCAGGGACTCCAACAGGGCTGTGTGCAATATGATGATTTACCATCGCTAACACATTTCTTCATTCCCTGTCCCTGGGGTTGGATTATGTCATCATGCCAGGGCATTAAACTAGGGCTTGTGCATCTAAATTTATTTTGGTTTGGGTTTTCTTCTCTTCTAATATTACAGCTTTGCCTCTAGTTTATAAATATTCCATTTAAGGAGCTATTTAGCAGTAACAACATTCCTGAGCTCAATCCAAGAATTGAGCTAATTATGGCTCTACTTCAAAAATCCATCTCCACTCCCCCTCCCATGGCTTTCTCTCCCATGTGGTCAAAGAGACTGAAGATAATAAAGTGCAAAAACCTCCTACCTAAATAAACAGATGAATTAATTGGATACTCTGTCTCTGACAGATTAGTAAATCCCAGTCTTGAAATCCTTATTTATGTGAGTCATCCTGAAGAGTGGAAATATTTGTGTAAGTAATACCCTGATTTTTAAGAACCATATTAAAATCCAATAGAAGACAAGATTTTTTTTTCAATATCTTCCAAAAATGGAAAAAGGAAGAGTGGCAAGTAATCTGGTTTAGCTACTCATTAGCAAATTAAAGCAACTGGTGATAAAGATACTAAAGAAAATCCTTGTCTTGCAGTCACATAACTGTCAAATTAATTTTTCACTTTTGCATCCAAGAAAAAGCGTGTCTTAAAGTGTCCTTGGAAAAAAAAGCCTTCTCTGTTTATAGGCAGCACAGTTCCACATTCTTGGTATATGGAACACCAAATGTCCTGGGATAGCCAGTGTCCTGGCAGAGAGCCACGTATCTTATTATATGGTAGGAGAGCCAAATTTCCTCCTGCACAGTATGTCTATAAATAAAGTGTTTCTTCCACAAGCAATTAAATGGAAGCATTTTTCCAACCAGCATGCAAATACAGTTTCTGTTTCTTAGTGCAAGTAATAGCCAATTTGTGATATTAGTTTAAGGTCAGAATTATTTTAATGATGATATTAAAATGCCTTCTCTTTCACTTGCACAGGAATGTAAAAAAATGCAGTAAAAATTTTTCCTTAAGGGATGTTTCTTCACTTCTGAAGGTTCTGGCATAAAGAAGGCATCCTTCAACTGTCTGCGACAGAAGTGCTGTATGTACGTCTCTGCAGGAATTTAGTGTTAATTGTTAAAAGTTGCCACTCTCTTCTTGAGACTGTCTATAGCCTACTGATTCTTTGGGGCATTTATGCAGTTTATTTACACAGCACCTAGAAAAATGGCCCAAAATGGTTTGCTGATGCCTCTAAGGAGGTACTAGAAAATAATATTTTATGATTCTTAATCTAAAATCTGGATATCAGTAAATTGTCACTGAGCTGCTTTTAACAATCCCTTATTCAGAACATATGGTTTTATATTGATGGGACTGAGTACTCACAGAATCACAGACCGGTTTGGGTTGGAAGGGACATCAATGATCACCCTATTCCAACTCACTGCCATGGGCAGGGACACCCTCCACTAGCCCAGGTTGCCCAAAGTCCCATCCAACCTGGCCTTGAACAGTGCCAGGGAGGGGCCATCAACAGCCTGTCAGGGCAACCTGTTCTAGCACTTCACCACTGTCACAATACAGAATATTTTTGCAATACCTAATCTAAATCTAGTCTCCTTCAGCTTAAAACCACATAACCCCTCATCCTGTTATTCCATGCCCTTGTAAGCAGACCCTCTCCATCTTTCTCATAGGTCCCTTAATGCACTGGAAGGCTGCTGTAAGCTCTCCCTGGAGCCTTCTCTTCTCCAGGCTGAACAGATCAAACTTTCTCAGCCTGTCTTCATTGGAGAGGTGCTCCAGGCTCTGAGCATCTTCATGGCCCTCCTCAGGACTTAGTCAAACTGGTCCATGTTTTTTTTGTACTGGGAATCCCAGAGGTGGATACAGTACTCCAGGTGGGGTCTCACAAGGTAGGAGTATGTTGATGAAGTAATACAGAGAAAATATTAGGGCATTTTCATCTGATTTCTCTGGTAGTTTGAATTTAGTGTCAATAGTAAATTTTAGAAAGTGTCCCTGCTTTTTAGTCAGACTGGCATTGTGACACCTCTTTCATGAGTGAGGACTACAAGGACTAGAATGGCATCATCCTGTTGAATTTCAAATACTGATCAAATTAGAAAAGTCCAACATGGGAAGTTGAGCTTATTACATGGAAGTTGGCTTTGGTTTTGGTTTTTTTTTAATGGAACAGATTAGAGACCTTTGGGAAACAAGGGCTCTCTTCTATTCCTTCCAAATCTCCACTCATCTTCTAGAATAATTAGATAAAGTATTTGCAAATTTTTAACTTCTTCCTGCACCATAGTTTCTCAAAGATGAAACCTCTCTTTCTGGGTATGGGGTGGTTTGGTTTGGTTTTAAAAGGAATTATTTCAAGCTTTCATTTTCCTTTCTCCTCCCTTATGAAATCTCTTTATATACAAATAGAATCTCCCATGCAGAACTATTTCCAGAAGGAAATGCGTGCTGCAGTGGCATCCCCTTTACCAAAGTATGAAGAATTTACAACATTTAATCAGAACTGGAAACTAGATTCCTCACATTACAACTAGAGGCAGTATTAAAAACAAGAGCTATGTAAAAATGCTGACTGTACTATTGAACAGTAGCAGGAGTTCATATTTTTCTTGTGATTACTTTCTGATGAAACCCAGTATTTTTAATGAATTTTTATCTAGTGTGTGCAGAAGTCTCTCTGTATCTTCAGCCGTGCCTCTAGCTTTGAATGACAGCCAGAGAGGTGTCATACATAGATCTAAGCAGGACCATCTTTTCTTAAGACATGTATGTTCTTAAATAATAAATGATCCTGGCAAGTTGTTTATTACCAGCAGTTAATGATCTGTTTATTAGTTAAAGTCTGTGGCTGTTAACACTCTAACAAATCAGTCCACTCTGTTAAACATCAATTTTGAGTACATTATTGGTATTAACCATACAACAAACTAAAACTGTTGCAGACAGTTGATTTTATTACTCTGGCAGAATTGTATAATAGGAAGCAAAAGTGTTTGATAGGATACTGGTGTTCTTGAGAGGAAAAATAGATTAGGTTACATGTGTTTGTATTGGTTAACAACTGGCTTTTGTTCACAATAAATGTCTTTCAAGCAGGCTCCATTTAAAGTCCTTCAGTCTGTAATTTCCATGGGTTTAAGACTGTGAGGATTAGTTTTGTTTTCATGCATACAGTTTGGAAAAAAATTATTTGGTGGGTTTAAAAATTACCTTCTAGAAGTGTGTGGGATGAATGGCTTGCTTTAAAAAAAAATGCTCAGAAACCAAATACTGCTAACACCACTGGTTTGCCTGAGCAATTGGCACTAGATCAACTAGTTTTCCAGGCTAGTTGCAGCTACTGGGAGGATCAGGCAGAGACAGAGTTTGAAGATTCTAGTGTTGGCTCTGCGTTAAGCTGTGCTACACTTACATCATGTTAAAATCCCACAAGCGCCTTCAATAAAATGAACTTCCAAATGGAGACCTGGGATATTAGGTGATCTTGATGAGAATACTCGGTCTTGAGCAGAGTGGTGCTCTTCAAGGTTTTGGCTCTGCCGAGTCCCAAACCATAAAATACATGTATTGCAATTTTGCATCTGATCAGGAAACAAAGCTGTAAAAGTAGGTTCACTCCTAGGGCTCAAGTAATGGTAATAAGTCTGGCAAGGCTGGATAAATAGGTGTGAGAATTACATTCCAACCCACAGATTCAAGAGTTCAAATCTGTTCTTTCAATTTTGGCCCACTTCTCATAAAAGGTAGCTCTGATACTTTCAGCATTTAGAAATAATCCACTGATACATTAGCAGAAAGCAGTTCCCAGAAGCTTTTCTCTAGAATCTGTTTGACAACTAAAATATTCTTAACTTTTTTTCTAATTTGGAATAATTGATGCAAATCCTTACAAGGGCCCAGTTTTCCTTCTCTCAGTTTTAGATTGGCTTGTTCTGACATAATTTAAACCTTTCTTAATTCAGTTGAATTTAGCTAAAAGAGTGATCAGTGGTTTATAATGCTAGGGCAAAGGCTATCTTCAAACGTTTTGAATTAAATCACACTGACTCCTTATCAATAATTTGCAGCTTGCTTAAGGTAGAACAAATTACTGGGAAACGAGTTGTACCACCACAACTGTAGCTGCAGTCTAAAAGGTCAGTACAGAACAAGAATTCAGTAACAAAAGTGACACTTTGGACCCTGAACAGCGGGATGCCTCACAGAGCTTTCTGTAATGGTATTAAAGTGTTTGGCTCTTTTCATGTCTGCCAGCCTATTTACTGCCCTGTTGAAGGAGGAATGGGAGAATCTGTGATTTACACCCAGTGTCAACAACAAGGTAATTTCCATAAGACTAAGTATTGCCTCCTCAAGTTTTTTAATTACTACAGAGGTCCTGTGGTTTTCATCTATCCCTGAAATTAGCTAGTTATCCTCCGGAAAGGTATTTGCAATGTAATCTGAATTAAAACCTAATCCAACTCCCGTTAAGACCAGACGTGCTGAAGACTTGCTGAATTTCTCTCACTGTCAGTTTGGTGCTAGTGTAGCTTGTTCAGGGGTTTGAGCTTCTCCCCCCTGCAGCTTACCTGTCACGCAGGGGTCTTCTAACCTGGTTCAGGGCAGTCCTAGAAAATGAAGTGACAACAAAGGGAAAGAGTTGAGCTCAGTTCTCACCTTTGGTAGGCAGTGGCACAACCTTCCCTGCTTGCCCCTGGCAGCGCATAATCGCATTTTAATCTTGCAGTCACATTTTAATCCGCAAAGCGTGCAGAGTCTATACACCAACGATACGGAAGTGATCTTAGCTGAAGTCATATCGCCTGCTGTAGCCTTTAAGGATTGCTGCCTGCATCTGACAGGTTCTGCAGTTGGCATTCTCCATCGATTAACTCACAGGGTGTGTTACAAGCACAGCGTGATTATGCAAAGTCAGAATGGTCCAAGGAAGAAGGCTGTGGTGGTTGCTGTTTGAGCTGATTGCTAATGATACAGATTTGAATGCGCTGACACTTGTTTCTTGCCTGAAATGTAATGATCGCTTCGGTATGTATGTTTATATGTGTTTATATACTAAAGCTCTGTGTTGGATGGCGTGAATGTTAAGTGTGTTTTTCTTCCCTGACCTGAACAGCTTTCACTGCCCCTTACTCTCCCTTGTTTACATAGTGCCACATAGCAGTGAGTGTTTTTAATTGAGAAACCTCAGATTTGTTTCTAGTAGTACATATTTTTTTCTTATCAGTGTATGCATCGCTATGCAACACAGAGCCGAGTGCCAAACAATGGGCTCTGCCTGTACTTTTATTTTCCTTCGAGCTGTAAGAGCGAGGCTCCACTTCAATCCCACTAAACGAATGTTGTAAATGACACGTTAGAGAAAAGCACGTGTTTTACCAGTCAGGCTTGAGAGTGTTTGAAATCAGCCTTCAGTTTCAAGTGATAGGTAGACAGAGGCCAGGCTGGCACAGAAGAGGGAGAGTGAGAGGGGAGTCGTATAGGCTGGAGGAGTTGAATAATCCACAGGATAAGGAAATACCAAAAAATTACACGACTTCATGTCCTATGGTTCTTTCTGTTTATGAATAGCATCTTCATTGCTGCAGTCACGCTCAGCACAGAATTGTTCCATATCCAGTAAACAGGCAGAAAATTAAACTGCGGGTTCAGAATTATTGATATGAAACTTTTAATATCTAGGTTTTCTCTCCTGAATTTTCACAGGGAAATTAAACCAGTTCAATCAAGAAAGATAGCAGAATACATGTATTGGTGGAATTGCTGCGAGTAGTCTAACTCCTGGATTGCCTGAGAAGACAGAATGCTTCAGTTATCCTCCTCGAGACTTGCTCTTTGAGACTTCACAACATACAACACAACTAAGTGTGGTACACGGCCCAGAAAATTTCAGACATGATCCGAAGACTGACTGCATCTCTCTCTCTTTGAGAACAGAGCAAGTGAATGACATGCTAAGCTAATGTCTGTGTTAACCACAGCCAATTCTGAAGTCAAGTCATTCTGTGCTCAAGAAAGTCAGATTTCTTTCAACAAAGCTCTTTTGAGAGCTTGATCTCCATGTTTAAATCATCTTAGAATTAAGAATCCAGTTGTTGAGGCCAAAGTACAGGCTAGGGACTATTTGTACAGAATATTTGAAGTTATTCTCTGGTTTCCCTAGATCCTGCTAATGTTTCAACATGGGCCAGTCTCCTTTTGCTGAATTAGGGCAGGCTGAGGTTAGGAAAACCTAAAATTAGTGGGATTTAAACTCTAATTGCTAGACTAAAGCATTAGTCATCTGGTGACTGATGCCCTAAGAGGTCTTTGTAAAGAAAATATTTTACAATCAAAGGAAACCAAAACAGCACACAACATACTTTGGGCAAACTGAGAATATCTATATTGAAAAATGTTTTGGGTTGCAAAGGTTCAGAAAGCTCCTTGAACTTTTTAAACTTCTGTCTAATGAATATCACAAAATATATATACACTGAAACTTCACGTGACACCCATCATGGACAATTCCTTAAGGTATGCAAGCAGAAAACCTTTCACATAGGTGCACTACTCAGCAATGAAAACAGGCAGACATTGCTGCCACCAACTGCTGTTTCAAATCCTTTTTCATGCCCTGTTCAAAGTGACATGTGACCAATATGAAGTTCAAAGGTGTGGAGTAGCAAAACCGAGTAAAGTTACTGTGAGAGCTGTGACTGGGCTAAAAGCTGGAGTTCTGGAAAAACCTGGAGTCTCAGTAAGACCTTTACTGTGAAATTGCATGTCTTTCCTTATCTTTAGGTCACTTCCGATCAAGAAGTACTAAAAACACACAGTTGAAGGTAAGCCTGCTTGGTGAAACTCTAGGCTTTTTTAGGAGCATACAGTAAGGTAGGATATAGGTCTACAGCTCACTGTCTTTTTCAAGTTAGCTGGGCAGATGCTCATGATACATGTGGTGTGGTGGCTGAAAGGCTCAAAGTACTCTTGGTATAAAAAGCTTTTCCACATGCAGACTTGGTGTATACCAAGAGTGCTCTATAAATTAATATTCTTTGGTTTGTAACCTTATTGGTTAGATCTGTCCTAGAATGCCTTGTGCCCACTGGCTTTTTCTCAATGTGGTAGCTAATGCATATTAACTACCTTGATGTTAAAGCACAGTGAAGAGCTGTGGCAAGAAATGCAGATAGCCATCTGTTCAAGGGATGAGCATATTTAATCCTCAAATCAGTTGCTGATATATCTTGATGTACCCACCGCAAGAGGCAGAGTGGGGAAAGAGTCATTATTCCTCCTCTCTGAGAATACCTTTACCAACAACAAAAGCCATGTAGCAGTTCATCCTTATTCTGAAAAGTATGTTATGCCCTGTCAGCACATAAACAAAGACGATGTCATTGATAAAACTTCTGAAAGAAGGAACTGAGTTTTGGCTGCCATATCACATTGTCAGCTCAGTTCCTGCTCCAGAATTATATCTAACCACACACTACACTGTCCTCCTGAAACAGGCATCAGGCCCAGACCATGATCTTGTATATCTTACTAAAACCTTGGCACAAATCCATTAAGAAAACTCAGAATTTAGATTATCAGAAAAGAACAGTTTCCTTCCAAACCAAAAGGTTGAAGACTGGGCTGCATGGAAGTAGTGCATAAGAATTAGAAAGAACAATGAAGTCAAAAAGCGAAGTGTCTTATCTTGAAGACATCTGCATATGGATAAATACTGGCACAATATTCCTGATTAATGGGAGCAGATGACATGCTTGTGGCTCCATTATATTACACAATCCCCAAGTATAAATATTCCTTTTCTCATTAGATAAAATTCAAGGTATAAAAAGTATAAACTGCAAACTGTCAACTATAGGTGAATGTATATTGCAGGACTTTAAAAATCTAGTCCTGTTTTGGGTTAGTTAGGTTAGTTGGGAAGTGAGTAGCCATTAATTAATCTAGACTTCAAGATACTTAAAGCTAACATTTTTTAATGACTTTCAGAAAGGTATCTAGACTCTTACATGTAGAACAATACAAATTTAAAAGGCTTTAGAAGTAGTAAAAAAAACCCAACCAAACAAGATTTATAATATCATATAAACATAACTTTCCACTTCTGTCCTCTAGCGGTTTGGATCTTGCATTCAATTCCACAAATGACCTTTGCTGTAAATAGGCTGTTGGTTTTTTCCCCATAGTGCATAAATTAGAACTCAGATGGGGATATAGTTGACTGACAGTGCTGTGGTTTCATCTAGAGATCTAGATTAAGGTTGAGAAAAATAGTAGGTAGGTACGATAATCCTTCCACCTCAGTTGCTTCCCTGGATGGTCCTGTTCTATCTGTCTAATGTAGCCATTGGCCATTGTAACTTATTACAGTGATATTATTTATTTTATTAATTCAAAATATCATCTAACCAAGGTATTAATTTCGTAATTTCTTCTGGTATATTTTCCTTGCTTTCTTTAAATCTATTACTTTTTATTATCTATTTCTCTACTATAATTATCTGTTGTGTGTGGGTTTTTTTTACTTTTGGCCTTCATTTTTATATAGTTTCCTGTATTTTTAAACAAGAAAGGTAAACCTTCATGATATGTATCAGGAACACTTCACTTTCAGAAAAAGTCTGTTAAATTTCAATCCTATCATGTTTGGGAATGATAATGTTACTTTTAGCTGGAAGATCCATCTTTTCTCTTTCAGTTCCAATGCAAAATCATTGGCAATTATCAAGAAGCACCCATAGATGTGGGGCTGGCCCACAGCTTTAGTTCCACTGAAGTAAAAACTGATAGATTATCCTAGAATCACATTCAAAAACGCAAGGCCTCCTAAAAAAAATAGGAGTTTCAAAAATGCTTCATGCCCACATTACAGAAAACAATACAACTGTCTTTTGTATAGTTGGTTTATTTATTTTTTTAAAGCTGACTTTGTTACTCTAACTCCCTAGAAAAGCCTTTTGAGGCTCTTTGCATTACAAATAGAGGGCTATTTTGCGTGTAATCTCCCAGGGCCTTTTCAGGGAGAGGAGAGGTTCTGGTGGCATTAAGTAGGTACAGTTTATACTACAAAGAAGAGCTTTAGCCAATGTAAAAATGCTTGTGCAGAATGATAAGTGGTGACCACACACACATTTTGTTGACTTGATTTGTAGCTGTGTGTTCTCAGGATCTCTTGTGGTTTAAAATCCAATGAGCTACATGGTGATCCAGAAAACTTAGTTCGATCATGGAAAAAGGAAAATCAACAATAGGGATCTTATATTTGCTTTATGTTTGTCAATCAGGAAAGCAGTCTTCTGGCTTTTTTTTTTCCTTTTCTTTTTTCTTTTTAATTGCTGTACTTACACTAGCATAAACCCTGGTATAGGAAGAGATCTGATAACACAGATACGCACAGTTTATGCACTTATATGTAGGGATTAGATACACATAAATATCTACCTATGCACTGCTATATGTGGGTGTATCTATAGCATGGGGAACTAGAACCTTTACAGAGAAAAATGGAAGTACTATAAGATTTGAGTGAAGTCACCTTGCCTGGGAAGCCTGTAGCTTACACTTAACAGCATGGTTCAATTTGCAGGAGAACTTTCAGCTGTTGGCTGAACTGCAAGAGAGACGGACTTCTAAAAAGTGGGTTGGTCCTGTGTGTACCGCAGACTTCTGCCGTGTCAGCCTCTACAGCACACCCCCTGGCATTAAAGTTTTCATCATGTAGATGTCCAGATAATCCCACTTAAGTGGGATCGAACAGATTTGATCCAAATATCATTAAGTATCTCAAACTGCACTTGATGGAAAGAAAAATTACCAAGTAGTAAGCAGGGCATCCTCCTGTTGACTCCTGTAACTGCAGTCAAGGACCCAAAATGTTTCTGCACTGTCCTCCTGAAAGGATGCATTGTTTTAAAAGGGTCTTCTTTTCAACGATCTGTACAGTTTTGGTGTCGATTCCTCAGTTTAGAAGAAAGGTCTTTTCCCTGCTGTATCACTAATGTTATACCTCCTTGTTTGCAAGCATGTTGTTTATTGGAATGCATTTGAAAACTGCAAAAAAACAAACAACCCTCTTTTGCCTCGTTCACATTCATGGCAACCTTTAAGAGATTCGACTTCCTTGATTAGATTACATCACATCAGACCGAACCCATATCAGCCTTTAAATTGCTACATCATCTGAACTGTCTACAATAGAATGTGTCTATGTTGACTCGTTACAATTCTGAAAAAAAACTCACCTCCGACCACTAACAAAAGGGGCAGTGTATCTTGAGAACTCTGTGTATGACAAACTGACATATACAATAAATATGAATGTTACTACAGTAACAGATTGAAATTATATAGTTCATTTAAACCTTTTTTCCAACTTCAGCTTAGTCCCAGCTAAAGCACACAGGAAATAAACATACTGAGCTGTCTGGCACCAGGCAACTATCCAGGTCCTGTTCTGTCTAGCACTGGTCTAGGCTTATCCATCCAATCAACATTAGGAGGTTTATTTATGTGAGACAGATATATTAGTAATAAATGGATTTATTCAGTAGCTTGGTGGGTTTATACACGTACAAAATCATTTTAGTTTAGGGAGACTTAAAAGTGAGTGGCTCCACTACTTTTATGGACTGTATCCTGAAGCCCTTAGCGACTGATACTCTCCTCTTCACAAGGAAAAAAAAAAAAAAGAAGTAAAAAAGCAAACCCCCAACCAATCCCTAATTGAAGTCAGCGGGAAGTGTGCTGGAGCAAAAGCTGCGCAGGACTTAGGAACTGGTGAAGTGCAAGTGAACACGCAGCTAGCTAAGTGGCAAGTCAAGGGGTTACGGTGTATTTGTATCCATTTTATACAATACTCCGCATATCGAAACCCGTTTTCATTTTTACAGACCGAGATAGTCGGTAAAACAGGAACAGCAGATAGAATTCCAGAGGAATATCTGGGTTTTCTTCGCCACACCTATTTGTACTTCACGCAGACCGTGTTCCAAGGCGCTAATTTGACGTGCAAACCAGGTCTGTGCTGCGCCGGAGCCTGATAGCACGGGCTCGTTTTTCAGAAACACAGGGCAGAGGATTCGCGTCAGTGCGATGGGATGGCTTACCCATTTCAATCAGATAGCGAGCCGTACATTCTCACCCCATTTGCAGTTTTTAATTCCAGCTGAACATTGCTTTTGAAATGTCCCTTCTCTCCCTCCCTCCCCCCTTTTCCTCAGGCTGCCGCTTGAAAATTGAAACGGAGCAAGAATGTGATGTTAGGTGCCAGTTTTCTGGACTACAGGGTGACTGCTTTAGCTGATACCAAAAAGCAAGTGTCTTTTTTATACCGCATAAAAGCCTGAAATGTTTACATATCAAAAGGCTATAGGCCAATTTCTGTCAAAATTATACATGAAGTTAAGCAGTACAAGCAATTTATTTAAACACTAGTCATTGTAGAAAAATTCAAAACCATATGCTCTTTTAGCAGTTTTTCACAAATGCATTTGACCCATGACTTGGCAAGACATGCGTGCTTCATAATTTACTCTAAATTTCAAATCCCCTTGACATTTAAAGAAAAGATCTTCATTAATAAAGTTTATATGAATGAAAACTTTAGAAGCTGATATTGTTAGTGGGAAGCCTTAGGAGAAAAAAAAAACCACACCAACACAAAACCACCAAAAAACCAACCTCGTTTTCAAATGACTGACTTTCCTAATCAGTTCAAGATAAGTTTATTCTGGGAACAAATTACCGTAATTTCGCATTGTATGGGGTTTTTTTTTCTTTTTTTGAAGTAATGATGCAATCAATCTGAAACAAACGTGGGGAACGCCGAAGTGTGATGGCATCTGTACGCGAGAGATGTGCTGCGAAGCGCGGTTTCCGAGAGTGTTTCGCAGCCGGCAATCCACCAAAAACTTGGACTCATCTCAGCTTTCCCCCCATTCCCATCGGGCGGGAGCCTCGGCCGGGAACCTGCCGCCCAAGACGAGCCCCGGCCGCGGGGGGGGGGGGGGGGAGACAGGGGGTGAAGCCCCTCGGGTGCTTGCAGCGGGTGGCCCCAGCAGGCGGACCCCCGCAACCCCGCTGCAGCCCCGGGTGCCGCTCCCGCCGTCAGGCCGGGCAGAGCCAGCGCCGGGAAGGCGGCGCATTTTGCATCCCCGGAATTATTCCTTAATACTTTAAAATAAAGAAAACCGGCCGAATTCTCAACAAGCGCATTTTCATAGACTTGTGTATGGTGATTGCTTTGTATGAAATCGTGTTTGGGTAATAATATTGAAAATCAGTGCAGTGTTTACTTTATTTCATACCTAACAGCTTGTTCTGCCCGGTGCTATACTCCTCTTTAGATCTCTCTTCCAACCCATGCTGTGACTACCCTCCGGTAACAAACAATTGCTTAGCAACACTATGCAGCACAATTTGCTTGCGTTTCATTTGTTATTACAATTTCATCCCGACATCGTGTGACAACTGATTGTTTGTTTAACGCAATTTTACGTTTGCAAAGTTAGCGAAGGGCGGATGTGAAATGAGAAACTCCGAGAGCGGGTTTCGCGAAGCGGGGATCAGAACGGAGGGGTTCACGGCAAGACTTCTAAGATTAAAACAAGGCAAAAGAGAACTTCCCCAGGGGGGCGACAAGTTATTCGGAGGGAAAAAAAAAAATTAGGAATAAAGGTGAGCGTTGCGGTGTAGAGGATCATCCTTCAGCAGAGCCTTCCCGATCGAAAATCTCGTCGGGAAGCCGAGCGCTCGCACAGCCCAGGCAGCGTGTGTCCTGACGGTGCGGCGGCTGCCCCCCGGGGCTTCCGCAGCCCCCCTGATGCCCACCTTCGCCCCACGGCGCCGCTTTCACCTGGGAGAAGTCGGACAGGCGCGGAGATGAGATCCTACTGCGAGTGATGCTAAGCACCCAAGAAATCGGCCCCGGCTGCGGGTATCCTCGCCGCGGGCTTCGGCATGAGCGGGGCTTCAGCGGGGTCACTCTGTTCCCCGAGGGGCGATAATGTAGGGGCAGACCGCTGTGCCTGCCGCCCGCCTTCCTCCCGCGGCCCGGGCTCCGCGGAGCGCCCGGGTGCCCTGCCCCGGCAGAGCCGCCCCCGCAGAGCCGCGGCCCGGGCCGGACAGGCGGGGCGCTCCCCGCGGAGCCCCCCCTCCTCTCCCGCCTCCTCCCAGGGCACCCGCAGATGAGGTATTCCTCTCCTCGCCGGTGGGCGAGCTGTCCGTGTCCCCGGCTCTCGGCATCCCCTCGGGCCTGACTCTCACGGGGCTCCGAGCCCGGCTAGCCCGCAGCCCCGCTCACGGCCGGGAGCTGCAGAGGCCGCCGGAGAGATGCTACCGCACATTGCAGCAGAGCGGCTGAGGACGTGAACGAGCATCCCGATGGCGGAATTAAGCAGCGCTCTGCTCTGCGTGAGGAGTGACCGGGCTGCACCCAGGGAATTACTTACCAAAAGAGCCCCAACAATCCTCCCCAAACCTGCCCTCCCAACCCCCAAAAACCAAATAAACAATTAAAAATAAAGCTCCCAAAACAACAACAAAAATCCCAAATCTAACAAAAAACACCCCCCGACAAACCACCAAACCATCCCCTCTGTCAAATAGTTTCACTTTACACTAATTTTGCAAAATCTGCACGAAGCTCAGGTCTAAATGCCGAAGGCGGAATGTAATTGATCGGCAAATAAACTAAAGCAAAGGAAACGATGCTAGTGATTAGTCACATCAATAAACTAAGAATTATGTCCTGGAGTTCTTTTTCTTTAACGTTCATACGAGTCTTTTGCTAGAAATAGGGTTTTGGTTTACATCATTCTCAGATGCTGTTTTAAATCCTGGAATATCGAGGAAAGGAGTGATACAGATAAAGTGCGAGTAAGCGCTAACGAGGATAGTCTTTGTTGAGGAAAAATAATGTGTTCCTCGTAAACGGACCCTAATGGCTTGTTTTCATTTCATGCCTACAATTTCCTACCTTCTTTGATGGAGGGTTGATGGGGTAAATAGTCTAATCTTATTCAGTTCACCTCCTGTGGATTCCCAGTGACAGTCGTGACAGACGAAGTATTCTGCAAATCACAAGAGCCAGCTACCAAGAGAGCCAACCGTCTTAATAGGAAGAATTTTAGGGACTTAAAACTGTTCCTTTTTAAATTCAGGGAACATGCAAACCACGAAGTTCTCCGTATCATTGCAACTCTAATAGGTTTTACTTTCTAAGCTAGAAAAGGAAAGATTCTTCCTTCACAAGAAGAGAAAAAAGCAACAGCGTGGTTCGGAAACAAATCGGAACACCTACCAGCCGCGGGGATTTGAGAGGGCAGTGGTCTTTAACATTTTCATCTCCTGGCTTGTTAAAAAATAAAAAGTGATACCTATCTGAACTTGAAACTGCTAAAAAAAACCCCAAACAAACAACATTCACGCGTCCCAGTTCCGCCAGGTGGTCCTGGAAAAGAAAGGAAAATTTTTTAAAAAACCCCACCAATCCAAACCAAATAAAACTTCAGTTACTCGGTGAAGACGCTGTTGCTTCACTGCATAAAGCTTGTGTCAGAGGAACGCATACTCCTCAATTCTCCCTCAGCTCCCCGAGACGGGGGACGCAAGATTCAAACCCTGTTACAGTAAGACTTAGAGTTACTTGGTTGCTTGGTTGTATAGCAGTTTGGGGGGGAGGGTGTGGGGGGAGAGGTTGGTTGTTTTTTGGGTTTTTTTTTTTTTTAAGTGCTTCTTAACCAATTCGAAGCATAAATAATGAATCCGAGCTTCAGACAGAGGAAATCGCACCCGCTAATGTGAACTAACATGAGCAAAGTAGGTGCATAATAGACAAGGCTAGGAGCTGCTAACCACTTCTGCACAATGGCATTAATAAGATTAACCTGGGCAATTAGCCGGTGCAGCAGAGATCAAGCGTAAATCTGGGGCCTTTCAAAAAAACCCACTAATGGGAAGGATTACGTTAATTTCATTAATTCTCAATACACAGACCCGGGTTCCTTTCACTCCTTTGTATAACCCCCACCTCTTCCACACCAAAAAGGGGCAGAAAAAAAAAAATCAAATCTGGTTTTGTTTGTCATCTGCATATTACCAGGAACTAAATCCAGGATGACGTCGCCTGGGTATAAAAAAGGGAAGAGGTTCAGATGGATTATACTCCGAGCAGCCCTCTGGGTTGAGATCAGTAAACAGGCGAGAGTTGAGGGGGGAAAGTTCCAGGGGTGGATCCTGCGCACACACGCACACACACGCACACATCCACACATGCACACGCACACACGCGCGCACAGGCACACACGCACACTCTGCCCGCAAGCTGTCCACGGAAAAAGCTCCGCTCTTCTCGCTCCGGTCCCTTTTTAAAATTTCTCCGAAAAAGTTTCGATTTCGTGCCTCTCCAGCCTCCCCCACCCCCCCTCAACCCCCCTTCCACCACAACCACCACCACCTACCCTCCCTCCCTCCTTCCCTCCCCCCGGCCGGTCCCCGCTGCCCTGCCCCGGCACGGTTTGGGGCATGCCTGTGAGCATGTTCAGCATCGACAATATCCTGGCGGCCAGACCTCGCTGCAAGGACTCGGTGCTGCTGCCCCCGAGCGCCGCGCCCGTCGTCTTCCCCAGCCTCCACGGGGACTCGCTCTACGGCAGCGCCTCCGACTACGGCGGATTTTACTCCCGGGCGGTGGCACCCGCCTCCGCGCTGCCGCCGGCGGTCACCGGATCTCGGCTCGGCTACAACAACTACTACTACGGGCAGCTGCATGTGCCGGCGTCCCCCGTGGGTCCTTCGTGCTGCGGTGCCGTGCCGCCCCTGGGCGCCCAGCAGTGCTCCTGCGTACCCCCGGCAGGTAAGAAGTCCCCGCCTGGAACGGGGCAGACGGGCTTTCTTTGTTCCCGCGGCCGCGGGGCAGGAGGGGGTGGCGGGGATCTGGCGGCCCGCAGGAGAGATCGGCGGGAGGGGGCCTTTCTTTTATTGGAGGGGGGGAGGTCAGCAGCGATCTCATGCAAAGCCTGTCGTCGTCTCGTCTATCTGTCCGTAGGTTACGAGGGCACTGGGTCAGTCCTGATGTCCCCTGTTCCCCATCAGATGTTGCCCTACATGAACGTGGGCACTTTGTCCCGGACGGAGCTGCAGTTACTGAACCAGCTGCACTGCAGGCGGAAAAGACGGCATCGGACTATCTTCACTGACGAGCAGCTAGAAGCGCTGGAAAACCTCTTCCAGGAAACGAAATACCCAGACGTGGGCACCAGGGAACAGCTGGCCAGAAGGGTGCACTTAAGGGAGGAAAAAGTGGAGGTATTTGGCTTTCCTTTTTCCCCTTCCACCCTTTCCCTTTCGCATTTAAACGCGCTCGCACGGGAGTTCCCTCGGTGCGGCCCCCGCCCGACTCGGCCGGCCGCGGTGGGCTGGCGGTGGGGAGAGCAACAGGTTAGCGGGGGGAGGGGGCGGCGGAGAGGGAAAGGGTTTTTAAAATTACTACTCGTGCCATTATTTCCAAGCGCCTTTCTTGGGGGCTGCTGGCCGAGCCGATCCCACTGCTGCGAGCGAATGCGGAGAGGCGATCGTGCCTTTCCTAGCCGAGCGGCAGCTTTCCCTCCCTCCGGCCGAACGCCGCCGCACATCAGCCCCGCCGCAGCTGCGAGCGGCTCCGGGCGAGGCGAGGGCTCGGGCAAGCTCAAAGGTCATTTTCTGGGTTTGCTGCATTTTCTATTATTTGTTCCCTCCCCCTCTAATGATTTAATTTCTTAATGTAACAGGTCTGGTTCAAAAACCGCCGGGCAAAGTGGAGGAGGCAAAAGCGATCGTCTTCGGAGGAGTCAGAAAACGCACAAAAATGGAATAAAGCCTCTAAAACGTCTCCGGAGAAGAGACAAGAGGAAGGGAAAAGTGACTTGGACTCCGACAGCTGATACCTCACAAGGGGGACATTTCCCGTGGACAGTCGGATATGCTCCAGAGGATGCTACTAATCTTGCACAAGCTCTGCCTTGTTGGAGGGGGAAAATATCTGTATATAATGTACAATGCCCCGAGTTGATTTCGTGTAAATAAAATGTGTTGCAGAGGTGTTGCACAGGTAGACGGAGGCGCGTTTGTTCACCCTTGCGCCGCGGGGCGAGGGGAGAGGAGAGAGGCGGTGCCCCGCTCCCCGGGGACGCGGGTGGTCCTGCCGGCGCGGGTACTTCTCTAACGAGGTGTCGCATCGCTTCAGAGCAGGCGGAGGGCAGCGCGCTGCCGGCCGGGCCCGCTGGTCACCCGCTCGCTGCGGGCTGAGAAGCCACGGTGGATCTTGCAGCCCGGAGGAGAGCAGCGGACGCCCGGCTAGGCCGGTCCCGTCCCTCACGACAGCGCCCGGGGCAGTCCCGCAGAGGCTCAGCGGGGAAGGGGGTGGGGGGCCGCGGCCGGGAGCAGACGTCGGTCCTCCTCCCGGAGCTCCTCGCTGGGCCGCCCGCGGCCATACCGATCTGCCCGTCTATCAGGCCCCACGTCCAAAGGCTTCTCCCTCCGGGGACCGCCGGCGGGCAGCCCCCGCCCCGCTGCTCCTCGCGTCCCGCCGGCCCGGTGGGCTGGAAGCGGTGCCCTAAAGGCGTATTTTACAGGGAGGGCAAACCCGGCCGCACACTTGTCACTCTGCCTTGCTTCCCTGCGCTTTTCTCTCCCTCTCTTTGCAGTTATGCCGCGCTGAGTGAGTTTATGTTCGATTGCCGTTTAGTAAAGCTAACGCGCTACATCGGTATTTAAAGTTTCTATTCATAAATTTCCGCTATTATCAGGTGAATGACGTGTAACAGGAGGAACGTATGTTGCTCCTGGGGGTGTTTCAGAGGACATTGCTAGTGGGTGCTTTCTCTCCTTTGAGGCAGCACCTTTGCGATCAGGAAAGCTTTGATAGCCTGGTCTCATTTTACACTTCCCCCTGTGAAGGCCTTGTAAAAGAGACCTGTCTTCTCCCAGTAAAATTCACATTCAATTTCCTTATACTTTTTTTTTTTCTTCCCTGTGACTCCTCAGCTCTTGGTTCTTGTCCCTTCAGAGCAGAGTCACCGCCAATGCCCCGTGTCATCTTGGTTAGAAAGACCTTCCCCTCTCCTTGTCTATGACTCTCTATAAACTAATGACCTGAAGGTGTAAAGTGAAATACAGATAACCTCTCGCTGAAAATCTTCATGCTGTACCTTTTATTCAGAAGTTAAGTGTTGATGACCTGATTTTCATAAGCTTGGCCAGAACCTAAGCTCACCTTTAGACAAATTTCTTTACATGAATGTGCTCAGCATTGCTTCCAGCGAAAACAGAGTCAGCTGCTGCTTTACCTGTCCTTGTGCTTTTTCTCCCTTTCCTGATATTTCCAGCTTGTTATGGGTGTTGAGTCATGGTGTTTATTGCAGATATTAGCATGATAGAGCCAATCTCAGTACCTGTCCGCTCAGGTAACACTTCCTAACGTACCCGTGTTTCCACACAGACATGGTATATGTTGCTCTGAGTGATCTCTCTGTACCAAGACGTAGGAACAGCTGCTGTGGAAGAAAGTAGTGTGGTTTTGTATGAGTCAGCCCTTTAGAGGGCTTACGGTTTCATAGCTACTTTCCTTCTCGACTAAGAAATTTAGACTAGTGCCACAGAGGAGGAAAGGGAAAGGCAAATGGATTCTTCTCTTCTTGCAGGCTGTGTATCGCAGTTTGGCCCTAGAGAGCTATTGCATTTTGGAGATGCTACCTTGTTACTGCAGACACACAGCCAATCTCTGCAAGGTCTATTGAATTACAACACAGCAGCACTGAAAATTACTTTTCAAATTACTGAAAATTAGCTTTCGAAAGAAGTGTTTTGTTATGTTATATGCAAGAAGTCTCACTGAGTGGAATTTTAATGTCATCTCCTCTGTATTTAGTCATTGTTAGGTTTTAAATTGCATACTTGATTTGTAAATAAAAGCCAGATCTAAGGATAATATTGGCCAGGAGTTTACAAATGCTTATACATTTTCTTTACTTCCCATGTATAATTATGCTTACTGCCACACCGGCAGCTTGGTAGGGATTTGTTTTCTTTTGCAGTTTTTGTATGTGGAGTGGCAATTTTGGAAGACGCTATTAAGTATTTTAGCCTGCAAAGTTCCGTGTGAGACTTAAACCGGATCCAGATTTCTAAGGGGTGGGCTTTAAATATGTTTGTAATAACTGGGGCTTAAGACTGCAGTCCACATCTTCAGAAATTTTTTTAGTCTTTTCCAGGAGCAAGGTGCTCAAGAACTGCAGAAGCTTCAGGTCACCAAACATGGCAATGTATGGATTTATTTAGAACATTTTGTTCTATGGCAGTGTGGGATGTGACATAAGAGTCAAGCCCCTGTGCTCCAAAATATGCTTTCTATGCATGGCATTGTGATGAAGTCACCGCTAATTGCTTTTAAATCACATTGTACCTTAGTCTGAGTTAGTTTTTGAGTTGACTATAAAATTTTGATTACCTTAAGCTTGATCTTGCAGTCACCAATATCTGCCCTTAACACTGCATGTAGACATAGATTTACTAGAGTTAATAATGTCACTCTAAAATCTCATTGAATCACAATTTCAATCTTAACCTAAAAGCTTTAGATTACTTACTGAAAATAACATTTTTGCCTCGAGACACTTGATGTATTTAATTCTTTTTCTCACTAGTGTTTGGTGAAAACCTAAAGGCTTCATTCTCCCTTTTTTACACCTCAAGAGGAGATCCTGTGCAATCTGGAAGATTCTGATAACTCAAAAGTAGCGAGAAGATGACATTCAAAAGGATCAAGAAAGTAGAAACTAAATGTTTGAAAGCATGAGATTCATTGTAATAAGAATCTATCTCATTCACTTGTCCTGTCTGGTTGGCATTATCTGTCTCTGGGTGTTTGACTAGACTTTTATTTTGGTATTCCTACATGCCAAAATGCAAACACCACATAACAACTTTCATTATTTTCTCTCTGTTTTTGCAGTAAGGGAAAGGCAAAGTGAGGGACCTGTAGTGTGCTATGTTCCAGTAGGTACCTTTCTAACCAAGGGGCTTTGAAAGAGTTGGTTGTGGTTGTATTTGTTAACACTTGCCTAAGAACGAGACCAAAAGAGAATAATTTTTATTATTATTGTTTGTTTTGTTGGTCCCTTTCACTGCAATTAACAGCCTTGCATCTTGGTGCAAGATCATTCTCAGAAGATTTAACCCCCCATCTAACTCGTTCTGAAATGTGACATATGGCTCATGGTACTGATGTACTGTTTAGATTTCACAACGTGAATTCAGTTTCTTGTTGTCTCTCTGATTTTCTGTGAAATGTTTGACTTCTTTCCTTGCAGGTTTCTGTCTGTAGAATGAGTAACATTCCTTTCAGATTTCACCGGGGAGGTGGGGTAAGGGAAGGATTATAAGAAGAAACATAAGCTACTTTGGATGTTCACTGTTGTAGTGAAGAATTATTCCAGATAATGCTAGGCATTATAAGAGTGATATTGAATGAGTATACAAAAGGAGCATACACCAAATAAACCTTCCTGATATTGAGCTGATTTAGGTAATAAAATTCTTTTGCAAAGGGAAGCTATGGAGAACAGTGTGCAGCGAGGGGACAATGCAGAAGCTTTCTGCTGTGTAGAGGCAGATTGAGCAATCAGATGTGTATTGTCATTGTACCATCTGCATTTAGACACCCAAAATTTATGTTTCTATTTAGTACCTTATTTACCACATTTATTTCTGTAGTCTTGTTGCAATAAGTAATACTGGAAAGCAGAGGTCAGATTCTTTTTGCTTGACATAAAGTGATTTATTATCAGATGAAAATCTGGACTCTTTTTTTTTTTTTTCCCTTTGGTTTTACAAATACTCAAGTGAACTGGTTTTGAGCTTTACCATAATGGGATCCGGGGAATATAAACCATGCAAACTCTTTCTTACACATGACTTGTGAAGCAAACATTTGGATTAGTAGAAGTTATAAAAAAAATTGCAACATTAAGGTGAGTTCATATTTTTTGTGCTCCATCTGCGTTTATTGGTTCTCTGGGGTTATACACCATGGAACATAAATGAGCAAAAACCTAAAGAGTTTTTGTTTTGTATTCTACCCCCCTCGGGTTTCATTCCATTTATACTTTATGTTTTTCTACTTTGGAGACCTGGTGAGTCTTGACTAAACCTAGACAGAGTTTAGTCAAATTACTCTGTTTCTCTGGGGTTGCCTGTTATACAAAGGTAACAGTTGTAACTACAGTAGGTTTGATTTTAAGCAACTAATACAAAGTTCAGAGTGGCCTATCTCTGAGAGGTATCTGACAATTTAAAATGTGGAAACCTGTGTAATACTATTTTGGTTTGTCTTGAAACTATCAAAAACTAGAGAATTCAGTTGTAAAATCAAAAAACCGTCTCAGATTTCTTCCACTTTTTCTTTTCAGGATAGAATAGATATATACAGACAGACAGAGACTGTATCCTTTGGACATACAGTAAAACTTAAGGGACAACTGAATGGAATAATAAGGAGCAGGAAACGGGCCAGGAAACTTGTTATAGCTTAACAGTACCTATGCAGTTGAATGTTGAAAGTTACTTTACCTCTGTCTTCTAAATGACAGCTGAGTAGTGGTGTTTACATTTTTTTCT
This sequence comes from Laterallus jamaicensis coturniculus, assembly GCA_022605575.1. NCBI lineage: Eukaryota > Metazoa > Chordata > Aves > Gruiformes > Rallidae > Laterallus > Laterallus jamaicensis. Next base: position 4,668,380 of record JAKCOX010000021.1, on the reverse strand, counting down.
GCTCCTCGTCCAGACAAACACCCATGCTTACCTTGGAGATTTGGAGCTTCACCTCACTAGTATACCCCAAAACATCTTGAACATATGTGCCATCGAGGAAGCTGTAATTGTCCTTTTGCATTACATCCAGGAAAAGGGCTTTCCCTCAAAACACTGAACTAAGCCATGAATTCCCTCGAGAGACTGCCCATGTTTGTAAGTAGAGGTACAATATTAATACATCTTTATGTTCATCTATCTTTGAGGGGATTTATCCCGTGTTTGTTACCCAGTAACTGCAGAGTGCTCTGTTAACATTGTGTGTTGGGTTTTGACCATGACTACACCCTATGAAAAGAGATGACTTTGGCATATGGAGTACCCTTCCTCCAGGCAAAACCATCTCCTTTAACAGGGCAGCTGCCTCGGGGGTTATTGCTCCCCTTTCTGTGTAAGGAGAGGTGGACCTGTGGACAAGGCAGAGTTAATATGCTCCTTTCCTAGGAAAAAGCAGAGAATTGGGAGGCAGATTCTGATGGTATCATTTCAGTGATCTGGTTTGTCGTGTGGCATCACAAACTGTTGACTGTGTGCTGCAAGATACGACGCTGGAGTAAGTTGCTGAGAACAAGGATGAGAACTTCTGAAGCTGGCATCCCTCTTGACTTCAAGGTGCTGTGAGTGTAGAATCTGATTACAACTGTATTTATTTCTTTTATTTAAGGCTTTTGGCAAACTGTCAAAGAACGTAGCTGTGAATTTTCAGAATGATCCAGATGTGGGGAACTACTGTTACTCCATTTTATTGTTGGAAAAGCTTAGGTACCTCTTCCTCAGGGGGACATGCAGGAAGTGTTTGGCACAGTGTGGGGAAGTAGAAGCAATTCAGTATTTTCAGTGGTGAATTTTAATGTCACCACCACGGTTTCCTGTTATCCTCATGGAAATTTGACTTTCCTGGTGAAAATAGGGCCTTTGTGGTTATACTTTATGTAATTATATGTATAATTTCTCTTGTTTCACGTACAAATTACACATATTTTTGCCATGCAGGTGAACCTGAATTGAAGGCGAAAGTAATGGAAGATAAGTGAAGATAGGAGCAGTATGGTTTTGGTATACGAAAGATGTATTTTAAAAGCCACAAAAAGAGTCCTGACCTGATTGCTTGCACACCCGAAAATTCTCGCTGAGTGTTGCATGTCAGGGAATGCAGTACCAGCAGAGTGAGTAACTTTCTATTAAGAGGAGAGAATGGAAATGAGTTCTTTTCATGCCAAATTTTACCCCGTAGCGGATAATTACAGCCAAGTTGTAAGCCCCTTAAAAGCTATAAGGCACCACTATAATGAAACACATAACTGAAATTTACTGTACACGTGTAGATTGCAAGCTTACTCTTGAATATTTAGTCTTCAACTTCTTAAAATTTGTAGTTTCCACAGAGGACTTATAAGTGCTAGAATTTTGATTAACTGTCTCAAATAAACTACTGCTATTGTTATCACTATAAATCTCCCTAACCTAAGAGCCTTAAGGATGCTGATATTTTTTGTGGAAACTGTAATGATTTAGAAGGGCATGAACTCAGTACCCTTTATGTGGAGCTTCCTGTCATTACACAGAAAGTCCCAGGCTTCGTTTACATCAGTTATTAGGTCTTACTTGTTTAATATTACTTTTTCATTGGTTTTATACTGTGTTTATCATGCACTGTTTTAGAACAAGCTGTATTTTTCTTTTAGCTGGCCCTAATGCAATGGAGGAGACAGCTCTTCACAACGAAACTGACTTGTGGCTCCGTTAGCCTGGTCAAAAGGATAATGTGGATGCCTCACCTAAAGCCTTTGTGAATTAATGAGAAACATTTTTCTCAGCCTGGTAATATTTCCCACTTCCATTAATGGACAGGGTTTTTTTGCAGTATGTTCAGTGGAGACAGGGTGTTAATCTCTGGTCAAAAGGTGTAATCCTTAAAATTCTTGTACTGTTCTGCTCCAACTTGTTTAACTATAGTGGTCCTTCCCATCTTGCACAGGTGTAGTTTTACTGGTAGAAAAGAGTTTGTATTACTACAGTCGCTGCAGTTAGTACTGTTGCTGATAGAATAAGCTTTAAAAATGTATCTGCTTTATATTTATTATATAAATATTATGTGTTTATTATATTTTTATGAGAACAACATTGCTACTTTAAGGTAGTAATATTATTGCAAGTGTACCACTGATGTAGAATTGGGTATTTTCCATGCAACGAGGCTTGACTAGGGTCAACATTAGTCTCTCAGACCTTGTGTGAGGCTTATCTCCACCTGCATAAAGGCAAGATTAAAGTTTATTGATACCCATCACACTTGGTCTTAAAGGAACATCTGATTGACCAGATGTTTAAGAAAATCCAGAACAGTGTTCCCGAATTGGAAAGCAGCTGTGTTTTCCTCCGCTCATGTATTCATTGGCACAGCTGCTTCAGATATCCAGGCATCTAAATTATTCTGACATCAGAAAAAAACCTGAAACAGGGACTGATTATGGCCATGCTGCTTATGACGGTTTAATGCTTTGGGTAACTGATCAATGAGAAAAATGTTCAGTCACCAGACATGCTGCAGTTAAGGAGCAAGTGGAATTCATGTTGAGGATGAAGAGCTAGGACATGAGGTGCGCTAGAGTCATTCTTTCTAATATCAGTCCCTTTGAAGTAGCTGTCTGAGGAACAGAATCGGTTTCCATTTCAGCTTCACGGGCTCTTCAGATGCATGCTGAGAATTTTTGTCTCAGCTGGCTGGATGTCAGATGAACATGAAATTAAAAAAAGAAAAGGAAAAGATTTTCCATTAAATCAAATGTTAAAAATAGTCTTTAAAATTCTATTAATTTGCATGTTGCATATTTCTGCAGGCTTTTGCTGTTCGTTTTCTCAGTCTCAAGTCCAGGTTCTGTTAAAAAGGATTGGATATTGAAGTATGACTAGATACTAGTTTAGATCCAATCGACTTCATTTGTCATTTTTTTAATCACTTTTGCTTCATCACAAAGTAGAAATGCAGCTGTCCTAGAAAAATATCTGAGGACGTTTTTAGAGAAAAAAAGATCTTGGGATTATGAAGTCAAATCTTCATCTCTGGAAGAAGACTGTGTACTGGCAGCAGTGCTCTTCCAAATTTATTGCCAAGCCACTCTTGGCTCTGGATCAAAAAGAAAGGACAGGTAAGAGCCATCTCCCTACCTTTTCAAGTCAGTGTGTAAACTCAGTGTGTCTATGAGTGGCTGTGACACTTCCTAAGACAATTTGGCTCACAGATACAGCCAGTAACTGTTATTGAGGGTTCTGGCTGAGGATTAGAACAATTTAAGGTTTGATTGAAAACATATTTGTACAACTGATATTTTAAGATATTTTTGGAAATAATATAACATACATTTAATGGATTTCTTTAAACAAAAAATTGAAAGGGAATTTTATTTGTATACCATCACACCATCATGTGTTTTTGTTTATTTTTATATCCTTTTACTGAAACTCATTCTACTGGTGTTGCAACATAAGTTGTGAAGACAGGAATGTGCACTTACAAATAACTGAAACCTAGTTCTTTCTGATAGCTCATGACTATGCAACTGCGTCATGCAAATGGTGGGCTTCCACACAGACCAATCAATTATCAGGCAGCTTAGGAGACCTGGAGGGTATTGGCTAATGCTTATTATAAAACTGAAAACTTCTTAAATCTATCTTTGGCATGGAAGGGTCTCTTGTGCAGGAAAAAAAAAACAATGGAAGTTCATTCTGCAGCTAACGGTGCATGACCTGAGAATTATACTTGTCCGGCCCAGAGGGTAGTGTTCAGAGCTAAAGCCTTGCTGAGATAGATGACTCAAGACTTTTCAATTAAAAAAAACTCCAGCACAAACTGAGAATGAGTAGTACAGTCCAGTGGATAAAGCTGTGTTTTAGATTGGAAAATAAAAATATTTAGATGGATTTCTAATACCAGATCAAAGAGGTTCTTGAGAATGAATACACTGCAAAACCTGCCTTAACTTCAGTAGTCTCACCAGAAGTAGGCTGATGGGTTCGTAATTAGAGCTCTCTTTCCCCTCTGACATTTTATTTAAAATCTGTCCTAAAGGAGGGATAAAACAACTTCAGATCTCATCAAGGAGGCATCTGAGAAGTGTGCGATGCCAAGGAAAGAATAGGTTGGCCCTCTGCCACATGTTCTGCATTTCAGGGAGAGGGACAATGTACAGGCTGTAGAACAGGAGATTACAGGAGTAAGAAGTGAATAGAAGTGCATAAATCCACGGGCTATTTCACAGTGACAGCTTGCAGCAGTTTCTTTTCTGAACAGTTTCCAACAAATTGTTAAAGAAAGCGATTCTGTCTAAGGGGTTAATTACTTGGAGAGGAGACAGAAGATTGGTCTGTCCTAGCCTGACATGCAGAAAATGGTTGATGAGTTTGCAACTTCTTCACCTGTATCTGGGTGTGACATTTTTACTGGTGCTTGGATTGCATACTTCTGTATCTGTATTTGCAAGCAGAATAGCTTTTCTTTCAGTGTTGTCAGTATCCCATTGAGAGGTCTTAAAGTGCATAGCTATCAAACGTGCTTGTAATCACTAATAGGAAGTTAAATGTGATCATTACACATTGCAATTTCATTAAAGTGCTGGAATCTTTTTGGGCTTGTCACTTGCTTGCTATCAAAATAAATTATAAGGCCATAATGGTCCACTGTGGTAAGGTGGATAACCACTTCATGGCAGGTGTTGAGCTGAGCTGAAAGTTATAGCAGCCTCAGAGCAACTATTTGGAACATTAGCTTTTAATCTATTAGTACGTTGAATAGTGTAGAGGCTTCTCCCCCAAATCAACACCATCTTTTATCCAAATAAGAGGACTCTTACTACAGGGATGGTTCGTTATTGGCCAATATTTCTCCCCATCGCCTCTCGCCTGTTAAAGAAAATGACAGATAAGAGTAAAAGGGTTGTAAAGGGACTAAGCTCTTTGGACTAACTATAGGGCAACCCTATGAAATGGAAGGGGTCTTGCAAGGCTGGCTGTATGTGACCTTCCAGTTAACTGTTCCAGCTCTGATCAGCTAAGTTCTTCATCCAGGGCAGGAGAGACAGCAGTTGGGAGTTGGCCATATGTTGCAGCTCGCTGACCCCTATTGTGCCATTACTGCGTCCTCTGCAGCAATAGCAGGAGATTTACCCCATTTCACTTGGGAACTTCCCTGTGCCAGAGAAATCCTTAAGGAAGCAATTAAACTGCAACAAGCTTCACAGTAACTTGCATTTTAGCCTGTGATCTAACTTCATAACTCATGATTGAGTAGGTAGAATATTGCTGATTTACTCCATAACAGTAAGGAAATTTACTTGCTTAGTATTTTTTCCATGGGTCTTGGGAAGATAAGTTATCAACTTTGCAAACATTATAGATGAGAATTGTAAGTGTTAGTTATTTATGCAAAAATACGCAAATAGTGCTTATATTAAGGCAACAGGTAAAAATAGCTAGTACTTATTGTTACTTAAGTTCATGAAAAGACCTAAATCTCTTAAAGGCCCAATACAATAAAGAAATTTATTCTTGAAAAGATGCTGCTCTTTAGGGACCCAATGCTCTGCAGAACTGTATGTGTTTCCCTTGTGCTATAACAGAGGTGCCTCAGGTGTGGGGTTGCAGCCTCACTTGAGCATGTCTTTTCTCACAATGTCCTGTATATGTGATTAACATCAGTGGATAGAATATTCTATTCTTTGAGTTTGCATGTCTTTTGGTGGCCAGATGGATGGTTTCAATTTGACAAAGTATTGTCTTGTGCATTTATAGAATATAGGTTGTAGCAGCATTTTATTTGAACACATCCTCTGTGATTGAATGTTTCACTTCTGCTACCAGCGGTTGTGTACCTGAGATATGGGAAAGTGACTGGGGAAGGAGGGGAGCAGGGGTGTACCAGAGGAAAAAAATTGAAGTGTATCCTAGTGGAAGACAAACTTCCCATATCATCTTTCATCAAGAAAGAGGAAAAATGGGAATATCTGGAGTGCTTTAGACTTTCATTATGAGTGCTACATAAGTGCAGTTGGACGTCAGGGCTGTGTCATCTTTCAGTTCGCTTCTAATTTGCAGCCCTTTAGTCTTTGTACATTTCCAGCATGGATGTCTCTGCTTTTTGCTGCCTAGAGACCTTTACAGTGCTTCCCCTCCCCTTCCCCATCACCCCATTTGTTTTGCAGCTATACCTGTTTGCTCTAAAACAGCTTATAAAGTCTTGTTTTGTGTCTGTCTGCCCAGAGAAGAGGGGAGCTTCAAATAGAAAAGTAATTAGTGATTTAGGATGCATGCATCTGGTAAGATTAGCTGCCATTTGAGCTTTTCTTGTATCCAGGCAGTTGAAAGTGAAAGGACAGAATTTATAATGACCAACTTTACCTCCTCTGAGGATTAGGCTGTATATGTATGTGCTCAGAATGATTATTCTTGCCCTAACTTTTAGGCATGCCTTTCTATAGCTGCATTTTATTCTTGCATGTGCATCTATGTTGCATGTGCACTAAAAATAGTTTTAGTTTCAGATAAGGACACATGTTCTTGTAGTGGGACATTTTGGTTACATCTCCAGAAGCTGCTCCTAATAAGAAGCTTAAAATATGTTGGTTGTGGTTACAGAGCTGAACTCGTGTTCTGAGAGACTCTTCCAAATTTTGCAGTGGTCCAAATCCACATCTTTCTCTTCTCAGATAGTGGAGCTCCAGAAATGGGTATGATTTGGCCTAAAAGAGCATGTTTGGTGCAGTGCTTTGCTCATTTATTTTCTTCTGTCCCAAACCACTTCAATGAGGTTCAGTTTACTCATGCGAGATATTCTATCCCTGTGGTGGAGAAATTCACCCACTTCTGATGTGGAACAGACACAAAAAGCCAACCGCCAACATGTGTTTGCATAAGTACATATGCTGGTGTGGTGATCCCTTTGTAAACATCTGTACTTGAGAGCCTTCTTGGATTTTGAAAACTCCTTGAAGGACATGGGGAAGGATCTTTAACAGAACCCTAACTTGCAAGACAGAGTCCAAGCACAGATTTTTTTTGGATACTTTAAGGGAAATTGCACTCTTTGCCTTAACCCAGTCTTTTAGGTGAGATAAGCAATTCAACGTCATCCCAATGATAATTCAACAGCACAGAAAAATATGTTTTATCAGAACAAATGTAGGCCATTTTTGAAGTTTCAGCTAAATTTTATAATTCAGGTACCTTAGGTTTATTAACCTATTCTTAGATCCCAATGTCAATCTGAGTTGTTTTTAGAAGTACTGAACACCTTTATAGCTCAGCAGCATTGTTAAACTCCTCCATTTTGATATCTTATCTCAAATTAAGGCATTATACTGTATCTGTCTATGGCCTTTTGAGTCAGACTCTGCTCAAGCTTCAGCAGAGGCATTGGGTGTTGATGATGCACCAAAACTGTTCCTTGCATAACATGCTTTCTATAGTAAAGGTACTACTGTTGTAAGTAATGCATTCCCTTGATTTACAACTTGTATACTCAGAGTTTGCAGCAATGGTGTGTTTTGAGAACCCTCCAAAAGCTAATAGGGACTAAAGTTTGTTTGGAAAGACAGAAGTGTCAGAGCAGTTATATATCAACATGTGTGTCAACTCAGAGCTGACGCAATAGAGATCTTTCACTGCATCATTATTGTAACTTTCTACTGGTCCTGGAGATCTCTTGATTAAATATTGACCTGTCAGCTTTGTGTAGCTTTTGAGATCTCATGCAAAGAGAGCAAAATGGAAGGGATATCTGCCATGCATAGTGTTTCTGCTTTCACTGTATGATTCCAAACCTGGGGGAGAAAAGGGTATTATCACCTAAGTTTGTTGTTGTTGTTTTTACAGTAGTACCTAGCAGATGCAGATCACAGCAGGTAATGTCAGGTTCCTGCAACACTGAAGCAGAATGAAAGCAGGAGGGGAAGTAGAAGATGGGAGTTTTGGCATGGAGCTTGGTGGTAGGCTTTGGTTCCTTTTTTTCTAGCAAACAAAAAAGGACTTCTTAAAACTGATTAGTGGAGCTTCAAATCAAAATGTTATCCAAACATCAGCCTCTTTTGGTGAAGAGAAAGCCCATTTATGCTAATGATAAAACGTGTGTATGCGGTAGATGGGGTGAACTTCCTGAGAACGTATCACAACAAACCAGAGTGTATGTTTTACAGGGTGGTGATGGGAACTTAATATAAACAAGAACATTTCACCTGCAGATGACAAACACAGGACATAAATTATATACGGTCTGTCATATGCACAGTTTGTGCCCATATACTTGGAGATAAGGCAGAGGCCCGTGTTATCATGACATCTGTAGTCTGTGTTTCTCCAATGATTTTAGCCCGTCTGTGATATGAACCTGAAAAAAAAAAGTCTACTAAAAAAAGAAAGCCCAAAAAATTATTGGAATGAAATTGAAATAATTATATTTTTTTTAACCTATATACACTTGTAGAAGCTGTGCTAGAATATCAGTCCTGTATGCTCTATTGAAATAGCAAAAACTGTCTTAATTGGAGAAACACTGGGTTTGTGTGGGATGGAGGTCAGTGTAAGAGGAAAATGAATGCCGTGCCTTGGACTGAATTACCATTTTGAGGGATATGTCCTGTATGCTCATTTTTGGTTTTGGCATTTAATGTCTCCCTCCCATTCAAATATGTAGGAGGAATCAAATGTCCAAATCTTCACTATGTATGATATGTAATTTCTCTCTTGTATTTCAGTGGGAGGAACATCAGACCCCAAAATGATTATGTGCATGCTGGTAAAGAATCCATAACTCCATATTTTAATGTCAGTTGTGGGAATTGCAGATGGGATAAAATATTGTTGTCACCTTTCCCCTCTCTGAGTTTCTGGTTGTGATTTACATGTACTCTTGCAGGATGTCAAAAACCCAGAACTTTATTTCTGTGTCCTAAGCCTTGGTCTGGCAAAGCAAAACTCTACAGATGAGTATGTCCCAGGACTTCAGAATCCCAGTCCAGATCTAGGTCCAAAGAATGAAACCTAGTGTTTGTAAGTAGAACTCTATACACTAGAAACAATTTGCAAGTCATATTTAAAATTCTCTGACATGCACAGTAAAAACACACCTATTTTACAGCTGTAAAAATGGAGTCATAGGCAGGCTAAAGGCCTAGACACACTTTACATCAAATCAGCGGCAAATACATGGAGCTCAGGACTCTGTGATTCTTAGGGATGACTGAGGTTCAAGGATTTACAATCTTTTTGCATTAATTACATTCTCAGATAAGGTGTAATTTTAAATTTTGGTGTCATTTACAGAGTGAATCCTGAAGTCACAGGCAATAAAGTAGAGGAAGTGTATGTGAGACACTGAGCTGGACATGACATGAGTTAAATATTCTGCATCCCAGCAGCACAGACTGCAGACCCCTAGCAGGTCCTTTTCTGACGTTCCTCTAGCTAACTCTTGCGTAGACCTTGGGAAGGTGGTGTTAAAGCCTTGTCCAGCAAACGATGCTAGAGTCTATGGCTTGGTTTGGATGGGGTCCTGCATCTGAGCGCATTGCTCCTGATGCCGGAGAATAGAGAGTGCACCAGAATGGAAAGGAGAACGTGGCAGCTCTTCTCTTGTGGGCTTCAGGTTTTACACTACATCTTGTCTGGGCTTAGCTCACTTCCACACTGCACTGCCTTGTGGCTGCTGTGTGTATGCTTGGTTTTAGACACAAACTTGAGTTATGGTCCCCTTAAGACAAGGTTCCCACCCATTCACTTAGGCTGTACCTACAGCTTGTAGTGGAAGGTCTAAACTGCACAGAAACTCCTGTTGGTACCATGAAGCAGGACAAAATTTGCTCTGTGGCTCCTGATGCCTTGTTTAAAACAGTGATTCTAAACAAGTTTTGTGGATAGGGCCTGATCCAAAACCTATTAGGAAGGAATGAAAGTCCTACATCAACTTCAGTGGGGTTTGCATCAGTCCTTTCTGTTCTTACTCCTAGGGCAGTCTCTGGGAACTTTGTCAGAGATTCATTGGGAATCTTTTGACTTCTCTGGGACCAGGACTGGGTCCAAGATGAGCAGACATGTGGGGAATGAAGTCTTCTTGACCATTTCTAATTCTATCTCAAGGCTCCATAGTAATGCAAAATGGTGTAAAACAGCATAAATAATTAGATATCCTAGGAATAGTGATGAGAATTCTAAGCACATGAGATTCTATTGAATGTTATCAAGGTTCTGCAGTAATTTGATTAAATGGGCTCCATGAATGCTTTTTCTCTAAGAGTGATTTACAAAGTGTTTTAATATGAAGAGTTTCCAATGGCTTTTGGATGTCAAAGAAGAGCTATTAATCTTTATATTAACATTTTGAAAAACAGCATGTGTTCCTTGATTAGCTTATATTTGTTTGCATTCTTCTTTTCTGCAGAGGATTATCTCTTTGACCGTTTAAATGTATTGTAGCTCTTTTACATACAGAAGTAGAATCTTTTCATGTTTATAAACTGGAGTTAATCTGACTTTTCACTGATGTAAATAGATGCTGATGCTCACAAAGAACCTTGAAAAACCTCAGATGTGGGTTTTAATAATCTTTATCTCACGAAACACTTTATTGATCTAGCTAACAGACCATATTTATGATCGTTTCAGACAAGACATGGTGGGGCCAGCCCGGCCCAGTTCTTTCCCATACTGGTCATCTTGCTGACTTCAGGAGGACTGATCACGTGAGATGAAGGATTTCTGCCTGCTGGCTTTGCTAGCAAGAAACTCTTCCTAGTACAGAGAGAGTAGGGAACTGGATTATCCTGGTGAGCAGATTATAGGGTTTGCCTTGCTCTGCAGATATGCTTTCATGATTTTAAGTAGCTGTAACACCCACTCTCCAAACAGAAAAGAAATAGACACTACTTTATGTGCTGTACACTGTTGAAATCCCTTGTGCATCATGGAGGTTTTTTACTATAGTTTGTGAGTGCATTTGTTATTGACATTTCTGCTCTGTGTATGTGTAAGAAAGCAAGCCCTGTAAACTGGAACAGGATCAGACTGATGACACTTTCAGATGCTTGGCACTGAGAGTGGGGTTGGAAGTTGTAAACAGTAGTGGTACTGTTGTGCACACCAAGCAGAGGTGAAAAGAAGGATCATAAAATTAAAATAAAAATAAAAAGGGGCACAGTTGACAAGACTGCAGCGAGAACTGAAGGGCAGCATCACAGAAACTAACACCAAAGTCAGAGTGCAGGGTTCCAGCACATGCAATTGCTCTAAAATAAATAAAAAAATACCAGCCTTGGTCACTGAGGTTAAGAATGTTGACTTGTTCCTTTGAGATTTTCAGATTAATTTGGCTCTATATTGCCAGGTGAGAACACCTAAATTAAACATGGGTTTGGATTGCCTCAGAGTATTTCTGCTAGGGAAAAAAGAAAGAAAAAAGAAACCACTCAATTAAGGATTTGCTGCCAATTAGAATTCTGGTATTGTATGAAAGAAGACATTGCAGACACGTTACCTCTTTTATTAAGTATTGTTATGGGTCTTTTCCAGTATTCATTAATAATTTGGATTCTAGAGAGCCCAGTCATGACAGAGGCCTCAGTACAACAGTTGGATCTTTGCAGCTGGCCACCGGATCCCTGACAGCCCCAAGCAAGCTGTCTTAAGGCCATCAGAGCTGCAGCTGGCAACAGTTGGTGTCTGCAGCAGGGCTTGCAGAGGGTGACAAGACGGGTTCTGCCTGAGAGGTAGCCCATGCATGGTAGCCTCATCTTTAAGTATATGGGAACCTTAGCAATTTCTAGCATGTTTCTTGACTGAATTTAAGGCTTCTGTTGTGCCAGTCTACTTTCCTTTCTCTCCCTCTGAATGCACAGTTCTGCTTGTTGGCATATGGTGGGGGTTTTTTATTGGTTTTGGTTGCTGTTTTTTTGTTTTGTTTTATTTTATTTTTTTGGGGGTGTTTTTTTTGTTACTGTGCCTACCTGTTCATACACTGGTTGTCACTAGTCTGCTCTGTCTAAACTTCTGGCTTCTTGCCATCTCAGCTCTTGTACTCACTTCTGACCTTGTGTTTCATATACTTAAGCCATAATGTATTTCTTTCTTAGCCTCTCTACTTTCCTATCTTCATCCTCAAATATTAGATATGTTAAATCTGCATATGAATTTATACTTCATATAAATTGGGAAGATAAATGATTATTACAATGTGAAACTTGAAAATAAATAACATATGTGCTTTTCTCACCCTTGTAGGGAAATTATAGGTGGTTTGTGTTAGTGCACTAGCTTATATTTGGTTAAAATAAGCACTTTACCTAACCCATCGACCCTAGTCCCAATCCCTGTTCCCTGGAGGATTTGGGTTTGGCTCAGCAAGCACTATATAAAGGGGTAATCTGCTCCCCTCTGCCAGCAGAGTGCTGCCTTAGTCTGATAGTCATCTACTTAACTGGCTTTTTTAAAGTGCAGAAATGTATGTTGGGTTGGGCCTGCTAATGGTGCATAGAGTTTTTCCTGTAGTAAGCCTTGAGACATTTTTAACAAAGCTTGAGGACTGTTATTTTTGCAGAGCAGTTGTGCAGACAGCTAAGTAATGGTGGGCGAATTCCCACATCCCCAAATTCAGGCTGGAATTTTCTACACCCAAAAGCCTTTGGACTGGCCACAAGGCAGTAACACAGCATGTCACAACTGGTGTTGTAGACTCTTGAAAACTTTTGGGATGCCGCCACAGATCCCACAGTCTTTTGGCTGACCTGTCACTGGCCATGTGCAGCAGGGATAACCAGCTTTTGTATAGGGGCCATTGTATTCCCAAGGAGGTATTTTGGGCAGACCAGATACAGGCACATTTATACGCTTGATTTTTAGAAACCTTCCAAAGTCAATCTGCAAGCTCTCTCCCGTTCCTGTCCCTCTCCCAACAGCAAACTGCAGCCATGCTTGCCCTGTTCTTGCCCTGGTTGAGGCTGGACACAAATGGGTTGTAGGCCACCTCTCATCACTGGGCTGACACTTGGCACACCTGATCTGTGTCAAGTGTTCTTGCAGAGTGCCCGTAGCTGGATGCAAGGTTTTTCTCTCACAGTGAGACTTACTGCAGTGTGAAGAAAAGCCTGATGCCATATGGGATTTTCATTCACAGTACAATTTTAGTATTATGTCCTGTCTGTCACTTAATTAGCTGTTATTTATTTTAATAGAATGCATAATACAAGGATTTATTTTTTCTTGTGTAAGGGACTTCAGTTGGGCTTAAATCCATAGGGAAGAGGAAAACAACCTGAACAACCCACCACATCTACAAGAGGTAATAAAGTGCTTTTGTTTCCCTAAAAGTATTGCTATTTGAAGTCTGATATGCCAGATCTGGTATATTATGGTGAAGGTTTCACTGGGAGTTAACAGTTATTTACTAGGTGATTATTTAGAGTCACTTTCTTTTTAGTCAATTGTAACATTTTACATTTTTGAGGCTTGACTGGAATACTGCACCACACTTGGTTCTAGCTGTATTGCAATAATCTTCATGTGATGTGGAGCCAGAAAACCCTATAAGAGCAGCTGCTGCTTTCATTAGAGCCATTACAAAGGTCTATCTGTGCTGTCCCCAGTAATAATTCTGATAATTGGTTGTTAATTTCAATTACTCAACAGATGAATATCTAGATAAGAGAAACAGGTATACATGTTACTAAAATAAACATGCTTTCTGTAATAACTGCTATTTGGGTAATGTGCTAAATGTAGTAATACTGTGCACTGATGATTAATTTATAGTCCTTATCAATTCAATGGGAGCAGGTATAGTTAATGTGATGTCATTGTTTAGATAGGCCCTTTCAATGATGAGTTTAAATAATATGTTCAGTGTTATAAGGTGGTGAGCCCACATTTCTTAATAGTGGTCAAGTTGCATGCTTCACTTGTGAAGCTGTTTTTCAGGCAGAAGATGCACAGTGCCTTCTCATTCTTGTTTCACTCTCTGATCTACATCTTCAGCTCAGTCAGAACAGCAGCAAGGTACTTGGAGTTCTCCATGTTGTGAGGTACAGCAATCATGGTGCATGGATGTCTATGATGTCAAGTTTTAATGGAAATGAAATATACTCAGAAAAATTTGGTATGTGCTTGAGGGCACAGGGTAGATGCAAAAAGCATCACCAGGTGGGAAAATGTTTACTTCAGTTTGCCACTTCTAAGTTCTGGTTTCATAGCAGTCATCCACTGTGGGGTGCTGTCCTCAAGGCTCAGGAGGCATTAAAAGAGTATTGCTGAAAGGAAAAAGGTTGGGTCTTTAGCAGCTTATGCTGGAATGTCCCAATGGTTGGATAAAAAATGTGTACCTTAATTTCTCTTTACCTTTGCCTTGTTTTGTTTGGAGAATCCTGTCTTTCACTCTCGCAACACTGGAAGAAGGTAAAAAGAACTTTATTTATAGTGTGTGAGGTCTGTTGTGTATATTTCTACCTTGGATTTCTATTGGAGATGGCTTTAGACTCACATGGGTACCACATCTCTCAGCTTACACATGATGATGTTTCTTATGTTCAGGTGGTGAGAAGCAAGAAGATGAGGGCACTACATTTCTATAGTATACATAAATGTTCTCATGCTTATCGCAATATGAATATGGAACAGAAGAAATGGAAGAACAACTCTGGCACTTTAAATAGCATCTTATATGTAGGGAGGTTGGGGGTGCTGCTTCCTTTTTGCTCCAGTTATAACTACATGTGCAACACACGTTGGTGCCCAAAAATACAGTTAATTTATTATAATATGCTGGCAGATTAGTCAAGTTGTGGAATGGCCGGGATGTGCCGAGTGGTAGCCGAACTGTTTTCTCGTGGGCTGGTTTCAGTTTTCCCAAGCATTTTGTCTTATGTGATCTCAATCAACTGTGCTTTGCAGTCAATAGAATTGTTCTTTTCCATATTCTCTTGTTATATGCTGCTACTAAAAAAATTCATTCTTTTTTGCTTATCTTGGATATTCCAGACCTCTCCTATTATTACACACAAATGAGCAATTATTATGTGAGCTGGTCACAAAGAAGGTCAGAATTTATTTCCTGTTCCAAACTAAAAAGATAAGTAAGCATAAATAACACAAAAATCTAACCTTAACAATATCTTTAGTATCCTTGATGGTATTGTACATCTTTGTCCTTTGAAGTCCAGGCAAATAGACTGAGACAGTGACAGAAAAATGAAGTTACTGTTGAGAATTAAAGTTACTAATTGAAGGTGTTTTGCAAAGTCTGATTTCCCACCATGAATGGTATGCTAACAACTCCTTCAATATATTGATTTGATTTCAGTTCAAAATGTGCTAATTTTGAGTCACTCGGTGAGTGATATCATCTATCAGTTAAGAAAGTCTGAAAATCTTAAGGATAATCTAAACTAAATATGTTATCAAAAGGTGAGAATCATAAGTCCCATGTTCTACTCGAGACGTCAGTTGGAGAGAGTTCAGTGGTGAACTTGTATATAAAAGTTAAAGCCATTCCATTTCACCATCCTGGGTCTAGAGAATTCCTGATTGGGGTGGAAATGCATTATGTTGGAGAAACATGTTTGCCCACTTCCTCTAATTGCTGAAATCCTGACCTAACATTTATGGAGAATGAGTTCAATAGCTCTCTCTATAAAATTTTGGCTTTCTCTATAAAATAATGGCTTTTAAATATTGATTTTATAAGTTCTACTTGTCTATTACAATGTGAAAAAATAGTCACATTGGGAAACATGGGATCTACACATTTTAATTCTTTTTTTATAAAATACCCATAGCTTGTAAATATAGTTCATGGTGAAGCTTTGAAAAGTGCAGTCTGAACATAGTTTTAGGTTGCAGACAGTGCAGTCATGCTCTTCTAGAATAAATGAGGTGTCACTGCAGAATACCAGCTACAACAACCAGGGGCACTTTTAGTCCTGTCTGGGGTCTACTGCATGGTCAAAAATTATTTATATCAATATTTGCACAGAGCATGCAAACAGTGGAGGTTACTGCTGACAGATATTTAGGCCTGCCACTGTTGTACATTAATCTAAGCACACCTCTTTATCCATACATATCTAATACTCAAAGTAGCTACAAGATCCTTTCAGTTCAGATCACTTGCAACCACTGTGCACTTTCATATTTCCAGTAACAGATTTTTTTTTTGTTATGAAGTCATATTTAAAATGCAATGATTCAATACAAGCAGATAGAATTTTTAGCTCAGTGTGCAGAGATTTAACTGCCGTTTCTTATTGATGCTAATGCAAGTCAGGTGGCTAATACTCTATACAGCTCACCGAAGATTCGCCCCAAGATGCCTTGTAAATTGCTTTTCATTGAAAGCACATTCAAAATTCACTTTTCTGTATATGGTTATGCTACAGCAGTCTTAGTATAGATATTAAGCTTGTCACTGTAGAGAAATCATAAAGTCAAACACGGCTTTTAAAGAAAATCTCATGCAATAAAATTTTAAACTCCAGTTGATCTCCTGAACTGCAGCATTTCTCTACTGAAGGTCGTGACTGGTGTGCATTACAGTTGGCTCTGCACCTCGACTGCTTTGTCCTTTCAGTTTGACACAACCCAACTTTATCTGTATTTGCAACCATGAGTACTACAGGATCAGATCTGGGTTCTCCCATTAACAAGAACAAAAAAATAATCTTCAGCAGAGATAAATGACCTCTCAGAATAGAATGTTTAATTAGACAGAAGTTTTTTTCCCAGGAGCTCAAGACGTTAAGGCATATAGCACTTTCTTATC
Source organism: Laterallus jamaicensis coturniculus (assembly GCA_022605575.1). NCBI lineage: Eukaryota > Metazoa > Chordata > Aves > Gruiformes > Rallidae > Laterallus > Laterallus jamaicensis. The sequence continues at coordinate 4,651,549 of JAKCOX010000021.1, read as the reverse complement.
TTCCTTCTTCCAACTATACATGTCTATGGAAGTTCCCTACCTTTCTGAATGTTGTGCTCTGATAAATTTTGCACTACATCATTATTGTGGCCACGTCGATGACTACTACATGTAAAAGGATTGTTAAGTTACTGCCAGGAGATTAGTCATCCAGTGCTGTTGCTGCTTGAAGATTAACTAACTTGACCGTGTATCTTTTTGCGGTCCCTACTGCTCCTCTCAGAGAAAAGCTGCAGAGGAGAGTAACAATTTCATGGGCACATCTGACCTTTGTGATGGTCCTGGTCTGATACTGGAGACAAAATTATCCTTCTAACAACAAAACAGAGGTTGGCATAGATGCCCTTTACAGTGGACACTGGAACATGTGTTTCTGTGATATCTTTGTAAATTGAGAAAGTTTCTGGGTTTGGAAAAAAGACCCTTCTTTCTGAGCATCTCAAGCCCTTTTGTGAGGCTGGTGAAACCTGTAAGGCTAAAAATAATATGGTGCAAATTGGCTTTAAGTTCTTTAGTCCAGCACTTTAATTGCACTCCTGTGCTTTCTGCCACTGTGGGGTTTTTTTTGGGGGGTGTGGCAATTCTGTTGACTATTCTGAAAAACAGGAGTGGTACTTGTGTTGGTTGTTAAGAATAATGGGTTGGTCTTAGTAGGCTACAATTACCTATTTTTTTTTAGTAAACACAGCAACATCAGTACAGAGCTCTGTGCTGCCCTATCCATCTGTGTCAGACTTAACAGAGCTACTTCTGAGTTTGAGTGGAGGACTCTGTCACAATTTGTGGTGTTGAATTCTGGAGGTGGGCAAGAGAAAGAAGCAAAAGTGGATTTCTGTTTGGGAGTTAAATCCATGGACGATGGAACATTGCTCATTTGAGGCTATCTTGATCAGGCATGTTTGCCAGGTGCATACACAGCTCTCAGCCAGTACACGTGTAGGTTTAGCAGAAGACTTGATAACCTTGACCATTGGACCAGAAGCTCCTTGAGTTAGTGAGGTTATGGAGCCCTTCTTCCTGCTTTTGTCAATTCACTTCTCTGTTCTTCTGCCTTCTCTGTTTTGACAGGGATTGAACTACATAGGACACCTTAGACTTTCCTTGCTATCTTTTCCTTTTCATTTGAGACCCATTTCAATGTTATGAGAACATCTACTCAGCCCAACACCGAGTCTGTTGTTTTAATGGATCGAGAGTAACGGTGGAAGAGACCTTGAGAAGTTACCTGGCTTTCAGGCTCAGGTTGAACTTGTTATATTGAAGTGTCAGGGATGTTTTTGCATTTGTGACCAGGTATTTAAAGCCACAGATTCCAAGGGGAAGGGGTTTAAAGTCCAGTTTGACTGGAGTTGTTTCTCACCTATTAATTTTTTTTCCACAAGGAATGTGCACTAGAGCTGTTTATTCAAACACCTTATACTATTTGCTTGCCAGTGGAATATATCTCTCAACGCCTATTAAGTAAATCCCAGTGGTAAACTGTGACTGAGAGGGGAGAACCAAATGAGTGAAGACCTGGAAAATTAACTCATGAATATCCTCATTGACTTAGAGGTACAAATCTCTGAATGCATAGTGCCCACAGAAAATGTTCACACATGTGTCAGGTGTCCACTTTCTCCCACACACTTTGTTTCTGAAGCTTCCACTGTGAATTAATGCTCCTCTGTGCACATCAAGGCTCAGTCTGGACTGTCCCGACTATCAAATTCTTCCACCAACTGAGTAAACCTATGGGTTAGTTGAGCTCAGAAGGGCAGTGTGCTTAGAAAGAATCATCTTTGTATTTTTTTTCCCTTTTTTAAGGGTATTTCTACTAGCCTGTAGAAATAGAACCATATTTCATTGTTACACAGCTATGCAAGAAGTTAAGATGGTTTCTGGAGACCCATTCTAAGACAACTTATGGGTTTTACTTTTCAGTGCAAAAAACCTACTGTTTTTTCCTTATTTGGATGGAAAAGAAATAGATGCTGTCTACAACTTTTGCAAGATACAGGTAATGGGTTTGTACTGCAATAGGCACCTCAGATGAATGGAGCAGATTACAAGCTGTATCAGTGAACCTTTTCATATTTTTCTGGACTAATTTTTGGACTGTCTCATTTTTTGTAGAGAAAAAATAAGTTTTGTTTTGGAAAGCCAAGTTGCACAGAGTACAAGCCTACATATCCATATTTTAATAAAGGCATTCTTTTCATACTTGAAGCTTGTTTAAACCCACCATTGAAGCCTGGATTTCTTAGATTGATGCTGGAACGGAAACTGGGAATAAGCCTTGGCCATGATGTAACCAAAGATTACTGATCTCAGGGAAAAAAAAAATCTTCCCTTCTAAATTTGGGCTACAGTAAGCCCACTGTGAGCCAATATATATATACAATATTAATGAGAACTTTCCTGCTAACTGGGGGACTTATAAGTGGTAACAGCATACTTGGCCACCATCTATCAGACAAGAGGCCTTTCCTCTCCTGCTAGAGGAAAAATACAATTTCTTACTTTTTTCTTTTTCATCTCTACATAAAATAACTCACACACATGCATTCCTGCATTATCTTTCCTGTGTTGAACATAAAATATGGTTTCCCTCCTAACTGATAATAGCTATTCAGCAGTTACAGGATTAATTCCATGGTACCTCCATGGTACAGCTTTCCAGGGCTGCTTCTGCTGGTAGCTGTCTCTTCAAACAGAGGAGAGCATCACGTGAAATCATGTGTTTTCCACCTTGGGGATGGGTCTCGAATGGATAGGGAATGGTCTTTCAGCAAGGCATATAGCTTTCTTGTATACCTTGAACACCATAGTCCTATTTGTTAGATATGCAGAGTGCCTGTAAGCTTCACCTTTGGGGGAAATTTTGAAGTGTGAACATTGGAGATCTCAAACCTCCTGAGATGTATGCTCTCTAGTGTTTGTGCATAGTGTTTGTGCATAGTCTGTGTGGTGCAGAGCACATACATCATAACGTATTGCATTTATTTGCAATAAAGCAGCCAGAGGCAGGGAAAGGTGTTGCACACATCCTCGTTGCTCAGGAGAATGGACTTTGAAGAGCTACCATATAACCCCACAAATAAAACCAGTGGTGTGAAATTTTTCCTTTCTAGAATGTAATTCAAAATCTCGCTGGCTCACAAGCATGCAAATTCTACAGTGGTTTGTCATTAACACTGTCTGGGGGGAGGTGGAGGGTACTCAAAGCTCTGCAAGTGTCTGAAAAATCCTGTCTTCTGCATATGTTAATTTTGAGTTTTCAATTGGTTTGCAATGCTGTACAGGAGGAGGATGCTGAGCTGTATGAAAACCAGGACTCTGAATTTCCTGAATATTGTGGGTTTCGGCTCTCAACGATATTATGGCATTAGTGTGTTGTTTTGCACTCTATGTTGAGTGTGCAGGCAATTGCTCTTCCTTTTTACTGGTAGAAATAGTCAACTATATATAATTAGTAACATTCAATCCACTCTCCAAAATACCAGAGATTGCCTGGGTCTCAGATTGTCAAGGTTTATTGCACGCAGTCCAAGACCAGAGAGTTCAATTAGAAAATTAACTTATATGTTATTTTACCATATTAGAGACTTGATTTCCTTCCAATTTGAAACAGATGATACATTGTTATAAAGGGTTGGGGTTGCACTTAATATTCTCCTATAAAAGAGGTAAAGACATACAAGACTTTTCCGCTACATTGGGTTAGGGCTTTAAAAATAATATGCTTTTTACAAGCCTAACTGCAGTTTTTATTCCTTTGAGTCACGTGTGCTTGGTGAAAACCATGTACTTTGAGTGCTTCTCAAAGCATAAAATGTGCAATAAAATTCTTTTTTAAAAAGAATTTATACTATGTTTAGCTTTGCAAGGGAAAAAAAGTCTAGTAAGTTTAATCTAATGTCATTAAATGTTGTGGTTTTCAGGTAATTTGTAATCCAGAAACCTTTAGTATTGGGGGCTAAATGGCAACAGAAAATTTAAGCAATAAGGAACACTGAAAAATTACTGGGATTACATTTCATGGGGCTAAATATTGACTATTAAAATGTTTGTACTTTCAATAAAGTGGTGTGACTGTTGGCTCACCAAAATACCTAAACTGAACCCGTACCTTTCTAAATGTTTGAATAATAAATTAAATGGACCTCCCACTTAGGTGACCTTGCTTCTGTAGATGGCACCAGGAAGGAAAGGATAAAGGGCAAAGAATTCATAAGGCTAAAGGGAGAAGAACTCTTGGGCAGAAATAACATCAGATGGAAGATCAGCTGTTATGACAATATACCATGCAGACACCTTTTTTCAGAGAAAAACCAGAACAGATGAGTAGTCCTAAATACTTTCTAGTCTGCAGCTGCCATTTTCAGAAGCAAGGCAGTATTTCTACTGAGCCTCAGGCAAGTAGGCAATCAAGGACCTGAGATATACTGAGATATGTCCTTTTTTGTTTGGGGGAGGGGTGAGAAGGTGTGTCAACTTTTACTGTTCTTCAATGATATGACACATCAGACAGTAGAAAAATTTCTGGGAGTCATTAAGGATATAAATAGACTGATTGCTGAAGGTTTATTTTAGGATGTTTAGAGGGTCTGATGAGAAAAGATAGAGAAACCTCTTTCTCTAGACCGTAATCATGTAAGACCAGTTGTGCTTATAAAGTAGCTGAGTGGATGAACTATTCGAGGAAGTGTGCCAGTAGTGTTACTTTTGGGGATAGATTAAAAAGATATTTTAAATAGGAGGCAGATGAATAGACTCTTGAGCCTTTGTGGAACCCCTCCAGAACAGTTTCTTTAAATCTTTTAGAGTTTTCTTTGTCATTACTTCCCAAGAGCGAGTTCAGTAATGTGTACCCCATGAAACAGACCATAGAGCACCTGGTGGCACATTATGAAAATAAAAATAACTTCATATCGAAACCATTCTCCTTATTATGTCCCATAACAGCAATTTCTGTCTGTAAATTTTATTCCACTAGGGAAGTTCAGATTACCAACTTTCTAGCACTTTGTACCAGTTCTGTCCAAAAATAATCATCATTTTTTATAAGTTAATAAATGGATAGAGTACTTTTAATAAGAGATGCTGAGAAGCCAAAAAGAAAAGGAGGGGAGGGGAGGAGATCAGGGAAAATTATCAATCTGTTGCATGTATGATGCTGCCAGATCCAAAGAAGAAAGGAAATCTTGATGCCCAGAATCCACTTTTTGGACAAGCAGTCACAGTCTAGTGGAATTCTGAGTAATCCCTCTGCAGGAATTACTCAAATTCAATTCTGTGCTTTCCACTTCTGATGTGTGCTGGAAGCAGGCAGGTTTAAATAACAGGCTTGAAGCATGCACTGTTACTACTCCAAGCAGTTACATATGCACATCAAAATAAAGAAAACTGTATCAGTTACCAAAGGTTTGCATCCAGCAGGGAAAAATTAAATATTTTTATGTGACATTAGAATGGTATAACTGAAAGAGCTTGGTTTGGTTGGGTTATTTTTCCCTATCAAGAAAAGTACATACAGGACTGTTAAATAAGGGAATGATGTTTCCCTAAGTACTCATGTAGATGTTCTTTTTAGTTTTCTTGGTGAAGTTCATTTTCCAGTAAGAAAGCAGCAGTGTCTGATGGGAAATGATATAACCAGAGAACATCTCTTATAAATGGAAGCCCCTGGAAATAATAGGCCCATAATTAAAAGTGCTAAGATTAAAGTGCTGAAAGCTTGATGTGATCCCACATGCTCTTATTTGTTTGCAGTAACCAGCCTTTCCTTGGCTTTCTGCAAGAGAGTTACTGGAGAGAGAGGTTTTTGTCTGTAGAAGAATGTAAGGGGAATGAATCCAGCTGTGGCAAAGCAAATTGTTACGGAGATCCTTAGGAAAATTTCTAATCCATAGTTTCCTGTTTTCCACTATTTGCAAGTCATTACCAATGAAAGACAGAACAATGACCCAGGAGAGAGGCTTCACACCAGAAAGGGCTATTAACAGTTCACTAGAGGAATCTGTATCTTCAGACTGCAACATCAAGTGCAGGCAGTTTCAGGTTACAGCTGTCCCTCCAGAGAAGATGGGATTTCTGTGTTATTTTATGGTTAGGTCCTCTAGCTTCTTCTGATAGCTTGAGGTCCCAGTGTAACTTTCCTGTCAGGACAAAACCTGTGGTCCTAGGCTGGGGTTTGACATCTGGGTTAGTACCGTCCTTTCAACAGTCTGTGTGAGACTTCAAGTATGTACACAGTCCCAGCTTCCCCTTAATTTTTCTGAGGCCAATGAATATAGTCAGTCAGCCTGGGATCAGAAGATGCCATGCTCTGAGAAAGAAGAGGTTAGCTGAGAAGACTTGCACTTGAGTTTATTTCACTCTCTGCCAAGTAGCAAAGTGACCTGAGAACTTCAGTGGCTTCTTTCTGTATTCTGTTTGTCAGCAGGTATTATAGGGCTGGCTGGCATGCAAAAGTGTGGTTTTCAGGTTTTGTACCCTTGTGTATTTTCATATCAGCCTGTAGATTAGTTAGTGCCTTGACCAGGGACTGAACTACATTATCCTATCATGTAACTGGAGAAGCAGCTCCACTGAAACATATACTGATGTCAAACTCACTAGAATCAGAATTTAGACCAGTACATGTTAAAATTATTTCCCTTCCCTTCCCTTCCCTTCCCTTCCCTTCCCTTCCCTTCCCTTCCCTTCCCTTCCCTTCCCTTCCCTTCCCTTCCCTTCCCTTCCCTTCCCTTCCCTTCCCTTCCCTTCCCTTCCCTTCCCTTCCCTTCCCTTCCCTTCCCTTCCCTTCCCTTCCCTTCCCTTCCCTTCCCTTCCCTTCCCTTCCCTTCCCTTCCCTTCCCTTCCCTTCCCTTCCCTTCCCTTCCCTTCCCCTCCCCTCCCTTCCCCTCCCCTCCCCTCCCCTCCCCTCGTAGTAGATCACTGAGGAGCTGAGATGATTTGTATTCAGAATTGTATGATATATCTATTGCTATTCATCCAAGCTAGTATGGCTTCTACCACCATTTACCACATCTGCTTGGCTATTTTCTGGGATTTAACAGAAAAAACCCAGCAGTGATAAATTTAGCTCTTTGTTTAATGTGTTTGTTTTTTTAATTCCTCTTTATACAAGACAGGTTTTTTTTAAAAGAGGGGGAGATTTTTAAATAGGCAGAAATACCATCCTCCAAATATAAAGGTTGTTTACAGGTCTCATAAAAAGAGGTAGCTATTGACAGAGCAAGTAAAAAATAGCACAGTTCCTATTCAAATAAATTCTAGCCTGATGTGCCTTGACATAAAACAGATTAAAGACATTATAATATTGGTTTATATCCTCCTATGATTCTACAAGTTAGCAACTGGAACCTATATTTTAATAATAGTTTTCGGCACAGAACCATCCTCATGTCAATTAAATCATGGATGTGTTTTTAGTAAGTGTGGGAGTTAGCAGGTTAAGTGTGAGCTACTGAAAAGAAAACCTTTAGTGTAGTTTTGTTACATTTTCTTTGTAGGCTGACAAGTAAAGTGAATATTTCTTCAGAGCATACTTCCTAGCATTTCATGAAACCAAATGTTGAACAGATGTACTTAAAGTGTGGAAAAATTAAATGAAAGGCATATTTAGGATTTATAGAGCTGAAAACAAAAAAAGCACCAAAGCAATGGAAATTAGAACTTTGATGAACAGAAACTATGCTGTTGTTGCAGAAATTTTTTACTGTAAGTAAAAAAACAAAATTGGCTTCTAAGTCCCCAAACTGCAGTCTGGAATCACATAAATTACAATTAGAAAATGATGCAACACTTGTTCTGAAAAAAGGTAATTTAACTCTTCTATATGTTTTTATACTAATTTTAAATTAACAATGACTAATGCAGCTCCATAAAATTATATTTCTTCCGAGAATCATGGAAATCTCCAGAAGTCTGAGAGCTACAAAATGCAGACTTTTTTTCCCCTGTTTCAAAATCCTGCAATCAAGACTGCAGATAACATGGAAAAGCCAAAGATTCTTCATTCAGTAATGCTTCCTTGTCACAGCTGCTGCTGTGAGGAGTAAGCACAGTGGGTAAACTGTGCCACTGAAGCGTTTGCACTTCACCCAGGTATGGAAGCACCACAGTGTGCCATTTATTTCAGTAAGACAGGCGCATATTTCTAAAATGAGCTGTGGCCTTCATTCAGAAAAAACACCCCTGTTCTGGAAAGTGGTCTCTGTAGACAGTCACAGTTACAACAATGTACTGCAGAAAGCATTTGAGCCTGGGACTCTGGGAATTAAACACATGCTTAAGTACTTTTCCTTAATAGGGATACATTCAGACATGTGAACTGAGGCTTGCACAGGCTAGTAAACAAGGGAATTTTCAAACAGTTATCAGCCATCTATATTAAGTAATACACATAATGAGTGGAGTTTCAGAGATTTATATCAACTGATACTGTGCCTTGTACCGGGAAAGATCTTCTTAAGTGAAATTCTTCATTAAAACAATGAAGAAACACACAATCTACAATGTGCATTATGCTCAGGTGAAACACTGATGGATATTACTGTGTATTCTGTTTTCCTAGCTCACACACTTCAGACTACATCAAGAGGGAAAGCGATTTGAGAGGTGAGAACTGGAGCAGGCTTTGGGGCCCTGAGTTTTCCCATTAGCTTTTGTTCATTAGGCACGTCACTTCTGAGCAAGTCAAGTTTTGGCACCAAAATAAGTGGTTTGATGTTTTCTGAAGTGCTGAAGAACTTTGTACAACTGCTATTATTTGGACAGCTTTTCCAGTAAGATTAAAATACCTTATATTTCCAATATGGATTTACAGTGTTAAGCTTTCATTTTCTATAATTTAGGTTTGGTAGGTCCTCAGTGGGGTGGATGAAAGATGAGTTTTCTTCTGCCTTCAAAATCTGTTGCACCTCATAGGCCTGAACAGACAGCAAGCCTGTATTTGTATCTGATTGTCTGAAATCTTTGCTGCTAAGTTAGATAGGTCTATCTATCTGCTCAAGAGATAGGTCTGTTGAAATACAGGCTCTGACAAAATGAACTTGGGAGAAGATATCCTGTATCTAGCAATGCCTGGGTTGTCACCCTGGTGATGCTACTGACAGAAATTGTACCAGGCTTCCCAGATGCTGCATAGCTCCCCATCTGATCACTGCACAGCCCAGAAAGATGTATCTTACTGTTTATTCCTTAGCTCCTGGCTTCTTTCTTTAGTGCTACTGACTGTATTCTTCCTTACCACCAGCTCCATGATTTTACTGAAATGACACATGGTTTCAGTTCTGTTTATCTTTGATTATGTATTGACTTTTGCTGCTAGGGATGTCTGAAAGCTTGCCTTTAGGAAAGACTGATGAGCTATGCATTGGTTAACGTAAGTGTAATAGCAGCTGTGTTTCTGTGAGAGTCCTGACCCTTGTAAGGGAAGTGGCACTACACCAATATAACACTATGCTGTGTTGTCCTGTCATGTCTGTATCTGTAGTGTGTTTAATGACAGTACTTCGAGGGAGGCTGCCAAGCTGGACAGGTGCCCTGAATGAAAAGGATCTGATACTGCCTGTAGTCAGAATGGGAGGCAGGTATCAGCTCAGCCGGCTCTACAGATTCACAGAATGGGCTGTACTTGAAGCCAGAAAGCTGTACGTGGGAAGAGGGAGGTAAAACAGTATTGGAGGAAGAATACGTTGCAAACTGTGTTAAGTATTGTGCCCCTTTTCTTCACTGAAACAGTCAAGAGAAGAGGTGGGAAAGATACTCCTGGACAATTTGCTGCCAGGGAGCTCAGAGGACCACAGCGGAGGAGACCAGCTGTGTCTGTTGAAGAAGCACTGGACTATGGCATAGAGAGCTATTAAAGTCACTGCAGGAGCATGAATCGAAAAGAGGTGAGAATTGAGTCCTCTGTGTACATTTTTCTCATTGAATCAATTATACATGTGTGTGTCTGTCTCTCCAGGCAGTATGTGTAAGACTCACTGAATGTGTTAATTCATTTTCCTAAAAGGGATGGTGTCTTGAAGGCATGATCTCTGTCATCCTTACCATCATAACTGGTAGCCCTTTGGTTACACGAATAATAGATTAGCTGGTCAATCTAAAAGCCATATTGTGCTCTCAAAAGGATTTTGATTGAAAACTGAGGATATAATGTGGTTTACTGGGGAGATATATAAGTGATTTCTGAAGGCTTTAAAAATTTAAAGGCTCCCCATCTCCTTTCACTTATTTATCTATTTATTTTTAAAATGTAAGTATTGATTGTTGCTTTTTTCCCATTGATTCTGAAAAGTATCCCTTTCAGGGAGGTGTGTCAGATTGATTCATCATTAAAACGTATCATTTAACATACCGTACCTAGACACTAATGTCACAGAACATTTAGCAATCGGGGTAGGTTATTTCTTAAAATTATAGAAAGAAAGCTAACCTGAAGATACTCAGGTACTGGTAGTACTCACAATCAGCTTGTATAGCCACATTGTTCCTTTCCCTGACACCATCCCTATCTATTTAGTATCACAGCCCCATGTTGGTTGCTGCTCTTGCAGACAGATGTGTGTGTGAAAAGATCTCCATCCAAACAGACCTTTGTACTTTTTCAAAATCTGAATGAAGTCTAAGGATTGTGCACAGGCACCAGAGAACAGTCATTGTCTTTATGATCTGCATGATATGCAACTATCTCAGGCATCTGCCCAGTCTTTTGTACAATATGGACATATTTTGTCCTAATTTTGTAAATGACTGAGCACATGAAGATTTTACACAGAGCTATTTATCTATCTGTGGTGACCTTGGAATCTTTGGTAGCAGCTCTTTTTCCTATATTGTGTGGTCTGATACTGACAAAACTGTCGAAGGTCATCTTTAAAAGTCCGTTTCAAATTGATTCCAGAGTTTTTCTTATTCTTCCTGCTTCACTGCTGGTCTCAGAGAATTCTTAATTTCTACTACTCTAGGGCTTGCTGTAGGTCACATGTTTTAGTCACAAAATGTGCTAAAAATGTATGTTATAATGTGTCAGGTATAGTCAAACCCATGAATCAGATAGCATGGTATCCTTCTGAGGCTGCAGACCTCTGCTCTGAACATTAACTGAAACCTTAAGAGGACACTTTCCATGTCGACACTTTCCACGGTGGCTCAATAGAACATGTTTAACCAAGGGTGGTGAGTATGTTTCAAATTTTTAGACATGGGACATAGGTAAAATTTTGAGACTGTGTTTGCTGGTACTGAAATCCTTTAAGAAGTTTTTGTAAGATTTCCCATGATTTTGAATTATGAAACCTTACAAATTCAGTTGTCCTTCAGAAATTTCTTTTGAATCAACCAAAAAGATTTAGCAAGCCTTTCCTTTTTGATGGTTCTGTCACTAAAGTAAAACCATAGAAGTAGGTTTGTATGTGGAGGTTCAGGACGTAGTGCATCCTTCTGAAGTTCCAAACAATACCTCATTCAGGTATGAGATCTATGGTTTATCCCTCTCACTTAGGAAAATGCAAAAGATGAAAACAGCGGCTAGAAGAGCATACATACAGCTGCATATTCAATCAGAAAAAAAGAACTTGCTGTTTAGCATTCAAACTGTTGCAACTAATTCTACTTACTGTATTGATAGCATTAATTTACAAACAGTATTACAGGCAGTGATTTCAGTTCACCTATTCAGACCAAATTCAGACCAATTCAGATTAAAAAAAAATTCTTATATTTCTAAGTCTGTAACCAGAGATTTTTGACAAGGTGTCAAGTGAAACTGGAAGTCAAATACTCTTCCCTACAAAGGATCAAGATGTTATATCAAATATACCAATCCAGCTGTAGAGCTTGATGTGATGCAGCAAGTGGAATCCTTAGGTCCAGAATTCACATCACATGAATTTCATTACTCGTGTATGTGATTATTCCAAGTTTGTTTTGCTTTACAGTTTCAGTAGCAGACGTCGTTGGAAAGGTTCAATGTAGAACAAAGATTTACTTGCTGACAGTCACAGTCCAGTACAACGCACAAGTATTTTAAGCAGTACAGGGTACAAGGTCCTTGTCTTTGTGACTGCTTCAGAAAAGTTATGTTAGTCTGTTTAAATTAGGATTGAAATGAATTTTTCAATTATTTAGAACCTTTCCTGAGATACTGTTTAAAATTACCATATTTGTTTGTTTATATGCTACATTTATTTTAAAAAGCACTTGTACCAACTTATGCTTGCTTAAAGCAATTATAACTGCATCTATTTCTAAACTACTAGGTTAACTCGGGGCAGAAGAAGTATTTTATACTGAAATTTTGTATGTAAGAGAAGAGTTGTGCTGTCAGTCACTGGGACAAGGCATTTCTGTATCCAATAGTCCTTTTCTACAAAATAGAATAAGGAAGTTGTTGACTTGTCATTTGGCTCAGTGATTAACACACAAAGTGTTTGAGCATAATGTACTGTTTGAGAGGAATATACTTCAATAAGATTGAGTTGAATCAGAAAGAAGCTGATACACTAGGATCATGTCTCTTTTCAAAGTTTCCTACCACTATTTTTTTCCCCACCTATTTCATATCTGGGTCATTTCACAGAATCACAGAATCAGAGTTGTAGGGTTGGAAGGGACCTCAAGAGATCATCGGGTCCAAACCCCCTGCCAAAGCAGGCTCCCTAGGTCATACTGCACAGATAGGCGTCCAGATGGGTCTTGAATATCTCCAGGGAAGGAGACTCCACCACCTCCCTGGGCAGCCTGTCCCAGGGCTCTGTCACCCTCACTGTGAAAAAGTTCCTCTGCATGTTGGTGCGGAACTTCCCGTGTTCTAATTTGCAGCCATTGCCCCTTGTGCTGTCTCCACTAACCACAGAAAAGGGGCTGGCTAATTCCCCCTGCACCCCATACTTAAGTTAATTGTAAACACCAATTAGGTCTCCCCTTAATCTTCTTTTCTCTAGACTGAACAGTCCCAGCTTATTCAGCCTCTCTTCATAGGGGAGATGCTCCAAGCCCTTAATCATCTTCGTAGCCCTTCTTTGGACTCTCAAGGAGATCCCTGTCCTTTTTACACCAGGAAGCCCAGAACTGGACACAACACTCCAGGTGGGGCCTAATCAGGGCAGAGTAGAGGGGGGGGATATCACCTCCTTCGACCTGCTGGTCACACTCCTCCTGATGCACCCCAGGATCCCATTGATTTTCTTAGCCACCAGGGCACACTGCTGGCTCATAGCCAACCTGTCATCCACTAGGACCCCCAGGTCCTTCTCCACAGTGCTCTTCTCCATCAGGACATCCCCCAGCCTGTACTGAAATGAACGGTTCTTCCTCCCCAGGTAGTCCTCTTTAAAGTGCCACTATGGGCACTGCTATATATCAGCCCATTTTTAGAGGAAATGGGGCAATGAAAAAGGATTGCAGGAGCTAGATGTTTTTTGCATTAAAAGGAATAATCATGATAGTAAATGGAAAATCATATGTTGAAAAACAGAATTAGCTACTCTTCCTTGTCATTTTGAGATGTGTGTTAAAGTCTTTTCTCAGAAGTATCTTATTTTCATCTTTTCATCAAAAGTATCTTATTTTCATTCTCTTTCGTTCTGTGCCAGCTTACCACTGACAGCAGTACTGTGTCTGCTGAGCGGGTCTCACCACTACTTTTTTATTGCTTTTATGTATATGAAAACCTATTTTGCACCATGGGAATGTAGGTACTGGACAAGAGACTAATGGTGAAAAGATCTGCCAGACAGATCAGAGAGGTGAAATTATTTCTTAAATTGCAGCTTAATTCCTTTTTTGTACGTTAACTGATAACTTAGTCTGGATGTTTCTTTAGTGCATGCTATCCAATATATCATATGCCAAATACTGAACAGATGTACTTCTAGTTTGGATAAATTAAGAGGTATGCATTTGGGATATGAAGCTGAAAATTCAGAAAGCAATAGGCTATCAGGCTTTGAGTTGAAGCTTTACACTGACAAGTCTTACTGCTATAGTGGAATGCAGCATTCAAATTGTGATATCAATATATTGTGAATATCAAGAACCTAGATTTCCATCAATCTGAGCACCACCACACCACCAGGCTCATGCCTTTGTCCAGACTGATAGTGCAATTCGCTACTCAGAGAATATGAGATGCCACCAACACCTGCTGGTTTGACCAAGAATCAGGACTGTACAACTATTGGCACAAATACTCCCATTAGTTGCTATTTTCAGTCTCTTCTTCTCCACTCCTAGATCTTCCACTCTCACTTTAGCCACCTGAGGAGCCTTACAATCCCAGAACAAACGGTTCTTATGGAGCAGGGTTGAGTATTTTTTCAGGTTTCATTGAGAGGAAGCATGATATAAATCAAGTTCCATCTCCATCATTTGAAATCCCTCATATTATAGGAATTATTCTTTAGTCAATACAGTTTTGCCAAGACCAGATTTCCAAATCTCCCAGAATTCACTGCTGCATTAAATCTTTGTTCAAAGAAGCAATGAAACTGCAATTGTGTAATATGAAGCTGGCAATAGAGATGAAGATTGTATTTTGACTCCCAGAACCCAGCTATGTTGTCTCTCACTGGATCAGTTGTGTATGGGAGCAAGCTTCCACATTTCCTGTGCCCTAATGAATGCATCTCCATGGTCACATGATGAGATGAACATACATAACAGGTCATGAACATGAAGAATGACCACGGTGCTAAGCTGCTGTAGGCCTTCTTTCAGCAGCATTCGTAGCATCATAGGGTAGCTGAGCCTGGAAGGGACCTCAGGAGGTTATCTAGGTAAAAGTTGGTGACATAAAATACACAGACATTGACTTGAAACACAGAAGTGCAAATTTATAGTACAGTTAAAGCATGATTTGTGTGCTAGACAGAGAGAAAGTCTGCTAGAAAGAGTGGTTTGAGCAGGACTCTTTTCGGTGTGAGACTCGGTGACCTTTCTTTCTCCTGGTACATGACACTGGGCACCAAAGGCACTTTGTTGTGTGTGGCACTGGGCTGCCTAGCAGTGCTTCAATGTGGTGTGTCATTCCAGTGCTGGAAAGCTAACCTGCAGATGTGCAAGTTGTGCAACCAGTAGTTGAACAAGTTTTGAGGGTAAGGGCACAAGGTCTCATAGCACTGATGAAAAAAAATGTTCAAGCCCTTGACTATTTGTACCATAAATAGAATTGCTTCCTGATGCTAAACAAATAACACAGACTTTTGATAGGCTATCAGATTATTTAATGCAAACAGAAATGTGATTTTGGCATGATTAGCAAAAGAAAAAAATTGAGAAAACCATCTAATCCTGCTTCCTCCTTTGAACTCTGGAGAACCAGAGAAACGGTAGCATGTGAAATTGTGATTTCCTCCTTCGTCGAATTACTACAGGAGCTGGAATGATTAACAAAACAGAAAACAAGCACTTAATGGACATATAAAAGCTGTAAAAAAGACACAAAAACACTTATACTCTGTATTTGCTTTGCTGTTGGCAGTGTAATTTCAGAGACACTACCTCAGCCTCACTATTTAACACATGAGTTTTAAAGATTCAAACAAGAGCAGACAGGTTTTATTAACGTTGGAGGTCCCTGAAGAAATAAATATTTATTAAACTTTCAGTGATGTAAAAAAGTGGGTATTTTAACCACACTTCAAGTGTTGGTGTACTGCCTGCCAAATACAAACCTGGTGAGCTATTTAGAAACTTCCTGTTCCACATGTTAATTAACAGTCTATGAATTTTAACTTAAATCAGGGTCACAGAGCTGAAATGTATTTCAGAGGAGGCCTGCATTTGTCATTCAAAGGCACTGCCAAGGTTTTAAGGTCTTGCTATAAAGTGGATTTCACAGCCTGAAAAACTAGTTCTCCAGTAACAACTGGGTCAAAACTGGGAGGAACCCTTATGCACTGAGTCACATGAGGTGCATTACATGTGAAATCAGAGTTAATCCGAAACTGGAACATTTAACATAAACCACTTTGAATCTTGTGGGCAGTGTGGCCTTGGATTCAGGTCCCTACATCAGGTCACGTTTCTCTGCTTTTGGTTGAAATGAGATTCACTGTACAGCTAGCAACATTCTTGGCAAAAATTCTTCCCCTCAGTGGATCTGGACAGATTTTAGAGGGAGCAGGAGCTAAGATGACTGCAGTGTCTCCCACCCAACTTCAGTGCAACATGGACAGTGTCATACCCAAACCAGTGGCGTAGAAGCATGATCCCCTCGTCCTATTACTGGTTTAGCTCCATCTTGCAAAGAAACATCTTTTTGATATACAGATATCTTGTTTGGTTTGTCTTTAGGAAATATTTTTAAAGTGTTTGCTAGATGGTGGTATCTGGTTTCCAAAAGTTTTTCTTTCTTACTCTACTTTTTTTTCTTCCCCTTTGGCAGACTGGTCTCTGGAGTAGTTCTTTATTATATTGCAGCTTTCTAACTAAGGTTTCACTGCCTAAATTCTTTGTTTTAACATATTTTTGTTACATTTTGTTACATATTTTAGTGGCTTTGCACCTTAATAATTTTAAAAACATACTGCTCCATACTTTTACAGTTGATTTAGAAGATGAGATTCACTTATTATTAGACAATATTGCTCTGCTTTTCCATCATGTATCACTTCCCCATTCTTTAACTGTAGTTGCGATGATTTTCAGCCACAGAAAACAGAAAAAGAAGCTTTACTTTGGAAATTGGGGGTTCAACTATCTATGAAAAAGGCATGTGAACCACATCTATATGACATGGCTTTTATCCTGATAGCCCAGGTGCATCTTTAGCTGTATGCAAGTATCTGGGGAGCTAAATGACCCAGAATCAGCAGTGGAAGCAGAATGAATAATGGCAATCCAGGGATTCAAGGTCAGGCTAAGCTGGGGTTAAGAGCAGTCAGAGCAAAGAGAGAGAGATATCTGGAGGAAGTAAGTCTGGGATACAGAGTTCATGAGAAGTGTTGAGATTCACTGCTTTTCTTGTTACCTTAGGCAGGGAGCATGGGAAAGAGGGGAAGGGTGAAGAACATAGGTGGTATGGCAGCAGTTGCTGCTGGGACCTACTAGCCTTCAGTCCAGCTCTTCTTGCCATATGGCACCTCAGATTCTTTCCTTGGCAGTAGTAGCAGTAATATGCATAACTCTTCAAGGCTTTGCTGTATAAAATTGGTAAGGCTATGCTTGTTTGTCTCCTCTAGCAGTCTGGAAATCACTGTGGCTAAGGATAGAGCAATCCTAACAAGAAAGACCTTTGGATGTATGGAGTAGAGGATATTAAATAACTGTGTGGAAGAAGCTGTATTATCTCAATGGTTGATACCTGTGATTATGTCTGGATTAGGAGGTAAAATTTGGTATCCATCACTGAAGAAAAAAAATATAAATTGGGCTGAGTTCAAAGAGAACCTACAAGCCTGATCAGAAGGGTTGGAAAACCCTCTTTCTACTGTGAAAACAAGTATTTCATTTAACAAGAAATTAAGTCTTTAGTGTTAGACTTACTCTCAGTAACCTAAATGATGTTTTGCATTGGTTCTTCTATCTGTCAGATAATAATGTACCAAGATCTAAGTATTTAGTGGCAATTAAGTGTTGGAACAGCTTACCAAGCTACTCACTATTGGAAACGTGAAAGCAACATTCAGATGCTTTTCTTAAAATCATGTTGTAACTCATCCATAGAGGTTGGAGTCAAAGGCATGAGTTAATCTAGGAAAGCTCACTTGCTTATTGTGTACAAGGGATTATCCTGATTACCACTGTGGGCTCTTCTGATCTTCAGATAAATTAATCGTATACCACAGGCCTGTTTACTCTTTGAAATATAGCTGATCTCCTATGTATTAACTCTTCCTTCAAAATTCTCCACATGGTGAGTGTATTGCAAGGAGTTCTGTGAGTGGGATTATTGTAGTGATTCCATGTATGGATAATCTGTCATATAAGAAGATGCTACCACTCACATCGCATCCTTTCCCTCCATGGAAGAATCAATAAAGTGCCTCTGTCCTGTCACCTGTCTTCATGAAACCTGCAAAAGTAGGACACATGGAAATAATATCATACAAGCCTTGTTTGCTTAAGGAAACAGCCTGAATGACAGTAGTTCCCCTGATCATCACTAACTATGGTGACACAGGGACAATAAAATGTGAAACTACTGATGTGATGTTTATCTGAATTTTCAGTGACATTGATAATAAACCCTACTCAAGCTCCTGTTTACTATCTGGATTTGCAAAGATTCAGCCAAAAAGCCTATTGTATTTCTTTGAGTTGTTTTAATTTTCAAACAGTTGGGAATTCTACAGAGGAAATTACCATTGGGAATTCAAATTGGAGAAATGGGTCAAATGGCAAGGGAACAAAGAGTCTATAGTCTATGGGACCGGATGAGATCCACCCAAGAGTACTGAGGGAGCTGGCGGAGGGTTTTACCAGGCCACTCTCCATCATTTATCAGCAGTTCTGGGTAACAGAGGCAGTCCCAGAGGACTAGGGGCTTGCCAATATGACACCCCTCTATGAGAAGGGCCAGAGGGAGGATCCCAGGAACTACAGGTCTATTAACCTGACTCCAGTACCAGAGAAGATTATGGAGTGGATGTTGAGGGATTTTGATTTACTGGAGTGTGTCCAGAGAAGGACTGCAAAGCTGGAAAAGGGTCTGGAGAACAAGTCTGATGAGGAGTGGCTGAGGGAATTGGGATTGTTTATTCTGGAGAAGAGGAGGATGAGGGGAGGTCTTATGGCACTCTACAGCTGCCTGACAGGAGGTTGTAGGCAGCTGGGTGTCAGTCTCTTCTACCAAGTAACCAGAGATTGGATGAGAGGAAATACCCCCAAGTTCAGATTAGATATTAGGAAAAATTTCTTTACTGAAAGAGGAATTAATTTGTTTCTATTTTTTTTTATCATGCATGATTTTAAAGCTGCCTATTATATCTCTTTTGTTATCTGTCTCCATTCCAAGCTGAAGACTCATACCTAACTGATCTTCCATCAAATGGGAACAGTTTCATACACCATTTGGTGAGATTACCATCTCTGTAAATGTACACGTTCTGATTTTGATGTATCTTCTATGTTATTGTATGATATTTCCTTTTTTTTTTCTATTGCTTTTCCTCCCCCTCACCTCCCTTTTTGGGTTTTGACTGTTGCTAGGCAGGGAGCAAATAATTTCGGAGAACTTTTTACAACAGGTTTGTGTCTTTATGAATGTATAAGTAGTTGTTCCCACCACTTGCGTTGCACATACTGACACTGAGTTACGTTTGCTGTTTGATTGCTCAGACGTTGTTTCATCAGAGTTTTTTGCAGTGAATTTCATGCTCTGTGACCCTCTGCAAAACCAAGTCAAGGTCACAAGGAGGTCAGGCATAGAGGAATTAATTTGTTAAAATGGGTGCCAGCCAAAAGTTTATATGTATGTCTGCATGCATGTGTGGGGGTGCTCATACACATTTTAAAGGATGAGGTTGAAGCTCAGGATTGTTTTCAAAGGAGTTGTACTTTAAGTCAGGCTCAGGACTGATCATGACTTGCTCTTAGACATAAGCATTTATCATGTTTCTGAAAAATCTTGGCATCTTGCTGGAATATACAAGATCACAAGAAATATATTGAATAGTCTATATATATTTTAATATATATGATATATATTTATATATATCTCACAAGAATTATATTGAACAGTCAGTACGGAAGAAAAGCAAAGGAACTGCAAGACTGGGAGAACATAAAAGGTAAGATGTAAAAAAGCAGCTCCTTCTGGTCCAGTCTCAGATGATTCATACAGTCTATTTCTTTAGGCATATGTTTGCATGTACTCACTAGCTTCCTCCCAATCCCCTAGCATTATCCTCTCTGTTGACCTTCTAGTGAAGCAGAGCTGATAGGCTCTGGACTCCGTGTTGTCCAGGTCAGCCAACAAACAGCCTGTGTCAGACATTATCTGGAGGAGATGTATAGACTGGGTGAAAAGGAGAGATGTGCCCAACGGAGACCTTAGAGCTTTGTTCCTGGATGGAAGTGCTGCAATTTGGTTTTGTGAAGAGAGAGATTATAAAGTATTACTCTTGAGAGAAGGGAAAATACCTGTTGGTTTTTTCCCTCCCCTTTTGTATTATTACAATTATGTCCACATTTTTGTAATACCATTTTAGAATATTACTTTGATTTTGAAATGACCCTGTAGTTTTCAAGGACTTTACTGGAGGGATGACATACTGTTTGCTGTGCTGCCACCTAGTGCTTGCCAGTGCTGCTTTGAGTGAATTCGCTTTTTCCGCAGGACGCCTTCCCCGCTCCCCAACCCGCCCCCGGCCCCTTCTTTTTGCTTTTAAGAGTTTTCTTTTTCAGGAATCGCTGGAAGTACAAATCAAGCCTTTATATTGGTTTGAAAACATACTTGCAACTGCATCTTATCAGCCACTGCAGAAAATTAGGGAGGCACACAATGGAGAGATGTTCTTAGTGTAAGTAGCTCACAGACACCCTTTTACAGATGAGAGTGGTGGATGGGGTATGATCCCTACATTCCTGAAGCTGCTTCTCTAAAGTTGCAGGTTTTCTCTCTTGTTTTGTTTGTGGAATTCTTCAATCAAATGTCTATTGACATCTATTTGGTAGGCAAAGAAGCATTTTGGGTACCTAAGGAAGCAAGAACAAGTGTACTCAATAACCTTTTTGTGCATAGCAGGTATGACACAAACCACAGTTCTAACTACTCCCCGAGTTTAAACAGAGTAGCTGAGGAGAAATTATAGAAGGGTTGTATAGCATGTACCATACAGCAGAGTGCAGTGTTAATACAGTTTCCATTGCGGGCTGTTCTGTTTCCAGATTTTTAATGTTTTTATGGTTCAGGATAGGCAAATGGAGTTGAAAAAAATGAAATCCAGCCTAATCTGTTCCCCATCTCCAGAGTCAAACCTTTTGGGATGCCTGTAAAGGTTGTATGTAGGCACTTGTAAGACCCAGCAAATCCTGCTGAACTATCTCTTTAAAATTTAACTGTACACCAGGGTCTAGCTGCAGTTTACACCACCTTGGCCCCCTTCAGAACTGTAAAATCTTGGATTGCGTAAGATTTGTTCTACCTCCTTCCTGAGAGGTCTGCAGTTTTAGCAGGAAAGGAAGGTGGGATCCATAAGTGTTACAGGGTTTATAGTCCTTCAGCAGTTGCTGGGGCTGGCCCTGGTTTGGAGATTGCCCTTGAGTATTGCTAGCTTTTCAGTGAAAAGTCTGTGGAGTTTATGGGAGGACCGGTGGCTACTCTGTTTTGCTGAAATGTGGGAATGGGACAGTCAAAAGCTGCCACAGCATTGGAGGGGAGTGGGTCTGGACACCTTTTTCAGGGGTATTGAAAAATGGGAGGAATGTGTTTTGTTTCTAGAGAAAGCGTCAGCAATGTTCTTGCCAGGTCCAACGGTTCAATGATGGTTTGAGTGTACTGCTTGCTCTATTGGTGGCACACTCCATCCTGCTTTACCTGTGCTTTGTTCTCTGGCTCCTTATTCACAGGACTAATACTGCCAGGTAGGAGCCCACATCCTTTACATGTATCAGTTAGTGATAGAGGGGAAGAACAAAGCATAGAGGGCTTAAGGGACAGGTTTGTATCCATACAATACCTTGCTTGTATTTCCTCAGAGGCAAAATGCATTTACAGAGGCGTGTCCTTGTACTTCAAGATAAAGTGTTGCTTTTTATTCTCTACTCCCCCTTTTCTTTTTTTTTATGGCTGTTATAAAAACAGTAAATTCCTGCTTGCAACACATCTTACAGTTACTTCAGACATGTATATATCCTATTATATTTTTTAAAATAAAATTTATTTAAAAGTAGGAAAAATGAGGAGAGAGTCGTGAAAGACAAAACTTTAATCAAGTCTCTCTACAGTCTGAGCAGTTTGTGCATTCTGCTAGGAGATGGACAGGAAAAAATAAGACAAGCAGAAAATGAATGATATGTCTTTAACAGTTTCTTATTTGTCAATATTTGCACATTTAACTTGAAGTAATTAAGCCCCACCCCTACCCTCAGGACCTGACTTCTGCGGCATGTGAACTTTTCAAATCTTAAAGGAAAGGAAACATCTGGTGTATCATCTGGCCAAAAAGGCCAAACACATTTCACTGCAATAAGTCACGACAATACATTTGATGTTTTTATTGCATATATGAATAATGTATATTGCTTTGTCTATATATTTGTCATTATAATTTTCCTGTTATAATTAACCCACAAATCATGCTGCAGAGATACATGAATGACTGCATTAGTCAGGTGCCCTACTAACAGTTTGACGTCTGAATGTAAGAGTTGAAGATGGCTGATTGGAAAGTATCGTGTCTTCATAATTGTTGGTCTATGCCAGAAGATAAATTTGAATGTATCCCTTACTGGTTTTTTACATATCTTCTGTATTTTTTACTAGGAAACTATATAACATTTAAACTACCTCATCCAGTGTTTCTTGTCTGGAAAATGTTCTTTGTAGGGCAGAGGCAGATTTGCCCTTCATGCAGTCTTGTAGGTGAAGAATGGTATTGAGACGTAGGAAATTGCTCATTTTTCCTTTCAGCTCCATGAACATCCACAGTCTGACCCAATAAACTGAGTCCTGAGAGTAAGGACTGATTTGTGTGTGTTAATTGATGTGTTTCCAGCCTTGGGGCACATAAAGAGTGTAAGATGGTGTGCATGCATTTCTGTTGATGTGGCTTGCTCCTTTATGGGGACTGGAAATAAGCTTGAGCAGTATAAGGCACAACTTTAGCAGAGTGTGGAATGTATGTACGCAATGAAATAGGACAGAGAAAGCTTTCTGTTTAAAAAAAAAAAAGGAAAGAAAAAAGAATAATGACTGACCCACTGAAAATATTTATGGCAATACAAAAAAGTCATGAGGTCCAGGCCTTTGGGCACCTGCCCTCCATCTGAACTGGCTGGGCACTTGCATAAATACACAGCTCTTTGTAAAAGAAGTCTGTGCTACACAGCTAGTAAAACACATTCTTTGTGGCCAGAAGGCCCACAAAGATAATTTTATAATTAATGAAAATCTAGGTGCTAGAACATCAAAGTGACAGCAAAACCTTAAGGAGAGTTTTACTGATGCAGACAGATGCAGCCAAGTCTTTCATATCCCAAAGTCATAATTAATCATCGAAGCAGTACCATTTCATTGTATTAAAGATTTTTTTCTTATTTAGGATTTTCCTTGAAAGTGAAATGAAGCATTTTATACTTTTTTTTTTTCACGATTCAACAGCAATCTCAGAAAAAACAGTCACATTCAACCTCTATTTATAAAGCTTGCAGAGGTCTGTCAGATCAAGACAGCTAAAGTAAACATGACAAATGTCATTTTGTAGTGCTTAATACCGTTAATCCTTAAAGCATGGAACCAGGAAACCCTTATTCATACTGGTATTTGAAACCTGTAAGCAATCTCATGTTTCTAATGCTGATTTTCTTTTTATTCCACAAAGAAAACAGTATCAAGGCATTTTTCCTGGAATATTACTTGGGGCTATTCAGAAAAAAAAACACAACAGGAAATTTGGCTCTTTAGCCCTAATAATGGTCTCTTTATTGAAAGGAGACTTGCTTTTTTTGTTAAACAGATTTTCTTATGAAAGGGTTAGAAGTGAAAAAACGACAAGTTCAGGCTCATCTGATTTCTTTTGATTTATGCTGACCTTGAAAGAGAGAGAGGTCATGCTGTTGGCAGGCAATAAGAACTAATCTGTTACTAAGTGAGTAATTAAAAGTGAGACCTTATATATTTTTGTAATGAGTTGACAGCAATTCCATCCCCATGTCATATGGTTGCTCTAATCAACATGGTCATTGCATTTAGTGTTAAATGAGAAGTTTATAAGAAGTCAGATGACAAACTCTGAAATGTGCAGTTCTTTAAGTTGTGCAGATGAATAGATTGACTATATTGTAGAGGAGGGAAAAGTCCAATAAAAATTAACATCAAGCTGATGTTTGCAATTAGGAATTTTACATGTTTCTAATGAATTGGAGTGGATGCTTATTAGTATGCTCAACTGAAAGATGTAAAGTTGTGTTCAATAAAAAAAAAATCTGAGTTTTGGCAGCTGAGACACTGTAAGCTTCTACTGTTTAACTGGCATGACTCAAGACTGTTCTGACATAAGACATGACAGTATTGACTTCCATGTCACCAAATAACCTACAGAATAGTCTCGTTTAACCTGGTAGGTAGCCAAACACCATGAAGCCATTCAGTCACTTTCCCCACCAGTGGGATGGGGGAGAGAATCAGGTAAAAAAAGGTAAAATTTGTGGGTTGAGATAAAAGCAGTTTAAGACACCGAAGGAAAATATAATAGTAGTAGTAGTAGTAATAATAATACGCAAAACAAGTGATGCACCATGCAACTGCTCACTACCAGAAATGATGCCCAGCCTGTTCCCGAGCAGCAATCATCCCTCTTCCCCTGGCCAACTTCCTCAGTTTATTTACTGAGCATGATGTCACATGGTATGGAATATCCCTTTGGCCAGTTTGGGTCAGCTGTCCTGTCTGTGCTTCCCTTGGCTTCTTATTCACCTCTTCACTGGCAAAGCATGGGAAGGTGAAAAGTCCTTGAATTACTTAGCATCAACTAAAACCATCAGTGTATTATCAATACTACTCTCATCCAAAATCCAAAACACAGCACTATACCAGCTACTAGAAAGAAAATTAACTCTAATCCAGGACAACAGTCATTAAGAAGTTTGGTTTGAGTCATTTTTCTAAGTTGATTCAGGGCTGGATATTCCTGCAAAGTACTGATGCCTTGGCCAAGAAAAGCCAAAAAAGTAGCAGCTATTTCTTCACTGTATTTTAAGAGTGTCCTGAAGGCTGGGATTGACTGCTCATACTTTTTACTTACAGGAGCTCATTGAAATCAGGCTTGGAGAGAACTGGGAAAAGAACCTTAAGCTTCTTCTCTGTGTTTCCCATCTGGTCTTGCAAAGACATTACAGAAGAGGTGTTGGGCAGGCAGGATGTTTAAGGGAGTGGACAGGATGAAGTCATGGATGAGATATCCTACAGAAGGATTCTACCATTGCCTGCTATGAAGACAAGAAGGATTTACAGGCAGTTGAGACTGCTGTAACAACAAAAAAACCTGTTGGATCGTCTTGTGCCTTGGTCTCTGACAGAATCAGTTGAGTGTAGTTGCTACCTTGAACACCTTCTTAACTATCTTCTTTTTTTTTTTTTTCTTTTTTAAGATAGTAGGGCTTTCATGCATGATGTAATCTGAGTTTTCAGGCATATGGGTTTTTTCAAATTTGGGCAAACCGTGGCAAGAATGAGCATCCAGAATCAGAGGTTTCTGTGAAAAAGAGCTAGTCTAACCTCAGCTGGAGACTATTGGCATGTGCTACAGGCAAAGTACTCAGCAGCTGTGTTGAAAGCATACCCTTTTTCCAACTATACCACTTGGTCTAATTAATGTATTACCTTACTCCACAAGTTTTGATTTACCAAAAATAGGGAAGAATGATCTAAGAGAAATGATAAAACCTTTCACTTTTCATCCTATGGAAGGATCTGGTTTACATTTGTCAGACATCTGTCCTCTCCTCTTTAAGAAACTACTTAAAAGCAAAGCTTTAATAAAGGTAGAAATATTAACTATGAGGAGGTTTTTAGCATCACTGTCAATTTTGGAGTTACATCTGCTTGTAACTCATTTAAAGAAACAGACACACTAGTTTTGTTCACAGATTTGCAGTCAAGTTTGCTTAAAATATAATGATGGGTCACATTTGGGTCGTTTAGTTTAGATTTGTATTTCCTATGCCTCCATTAACAATGCTCCATCCTATATGTGTGTGCAACTACTATTTTGCGGTATTATGTCAACAATCACATAGATCATGGCTTGTTCTCATGTTGCTTATAGCCACAGTTGAACTGAAAATCTAATGATGTGTAAGGTGAGATTAGCTGAGTACCACTGTCCACCGGTCTGCAAAGCTCGGGGCCACTTCTTTGCCTAATTTCCTTAGATTACTAAGCAGCTTCTACTACAAAACACCAGAGGTACAAGTGCCTATAAAGCACTTTTCCCATTTTGGCTCTAAGTTCTATTATATGTGATAAAATCTACAGAAATATGTGAGATCAGTGCAATTGGCATTACAGTCAGGCCAAAGATATTTCCTGCGAGTGGCAACAACACAATTGCATCTCTCAGCCAGCACTTGCTTGGGTCCAAAACTGTTGTGAAACAGGCTGGAACTGTTTGTGAATGGATGATTCTGACTAACAGATGGTTATACATAAAGGCAGCCAAGAGACCATGTATGAGCATTGTGTGTTTGTGGGGGCATGAGTTGTAGCCAGAAATGTCTATAAAGAATCTGCCCTAAGCTTTCTGGTCCAAGATTAAGCAGATATGTCATTCCTAATCCAGTTTTTGGGTAAACTTCTAAAGTATTAAAAAAGAATGTTTCTGCAGCTGTTTCTGCACCAAAAAAAAAAAAAGAGAGAGAGAGAGAGAGAGAAAGAAGGAAAGAAAGATGCTCAGAAGAACTAACTCAGAAATATGGATCAATGAGCTTGAAATGTTGATTTTTTAGAATGGTATTTTTGAATTTCCTAGCTAGACTGTTGGGCCCCAGCCAGCTTTCTGCTGAGTAGGTTGGCAGGGCACAGGAATTGCATACACAACAGCCTGCTGCCTTCCATGCCCCCCTCCCATGTGTACTGTTCCTGCTGCATAAAGCCATTAGTGACCAGATTACAGAAAACATAGGGTTTTGTTTCATAGCTTTTATTTGTTGTTCCATTTCCTGTTTCATTCCTATTTAACCTCTGCTCTTTCTAGTTCAGATTTAGTATCAAAGTGAATTTGGAAATGAACTTCATATGGATGAGAATGAATTTTAAACTCTACATGCTATATCCAATATCACATATTTTTCTAAAAAAAAAAACCTTATAATTATTTTTTAATAAACAGAATGTTTTTTATTAATCTACTAAGT
The DNA here is from genome assembly GCA_022605575.1 of Laterallus jamaicensis coturniculus. NCBI lineage: Eukaryota > Metazoa > Chordata > Aves > Gruiformes > Rallidae > Laterallus > Laterallus jamaicensis. The sequence goes on along the minus strand of JAKCOX010000021.1, from coordinate 4,624,537 downwards.
TTTAATAACAGTACATTTCCCCCTCCCTCTTCCAATACTTTTTTCCATCAACATCATCCTCAAAATTAATCAAGACCTGCATGTTTTATTGCAAAATCTTTTTGGGAACTAGCTGCCTTTGAATTGCAGAGATAGAGCTTATAGTGAGTTGAGGAACCCAAAATTTTTATCCTCACGTAAGGTCTATTCCTAGTATAAATATATCTCAGTGTTTGGATGACCATCTACAGTATCAGAAAATCATCTTGAGTTAGATGGAAAGGAGTTGTTCAAGAGTTACAATACTGGAGAGAAGTATGTAGGAGGATGCTCTCTGGATGGGATCAGAAGGCAGAAGGCAGTGCAGCTACCCTTACCAAATAGATTTAAATGTAACTGGGCATTACGGTTTTATGAATCTGTCCATGATTTTAGGAGTTGCCCTACTGGCTCAGACTTTAGGTCCAGGGGATGGATCTGAGAGCACCGAGTTCCAGATGGTTCAGAAAACAAGGGGAACGCTCTGCAGTAGGCAGAAATGGCACTGTCTGCCCTGTCACTGGACCTGCTAGCACTTAAGAGATTGCTTAAGGCCTGATGTATGCTCTCAACACAGTTTTTCAGTGTTAGGGAACTGTTGCTACCTATATAAATACCTGCTTGTTTGTTCATCTAACTCCTCTGTCTCATTATCCTTCTGTAGGAAAGAATTCCCAAATTAGTCATCAAATACACATGCATTTCCTTTTACTGTATTTGAATGTCACAGTTCTCAGTTTGATGGGGTTTTCTTTGTTTGGTTTTTTTTTTTAATATTTTATTGGAATACTTTTTCTTGTATTACAAAACATGACACAAAGACCCTGGGTATCTGATACTTTATTATGCTTTCACTTGTTCATCTTTCAAAAACAAAGCAATCCAGTCTTTTCTATCTGTTTTCATTGGTTTTCCAGGCCAAAGCTTATTGCTCATATTCTTTTGCCTCCTTCTTTTAAACTTTCAAGCCCATGTTTCTTTGTACTTTTCATCTGTCTGTTGCGCAGGAGCCTTTTTGAAAGTTTTCAAGCATTGGAACAGGCTGCCCAGGGAGTTGGTGGAGTCACCATCCCTGAAGGTATTTAAAAGTTGTGTAGATGAAGTCCTTAAGGACATGATCTAAAGGTGGAGTAGTCAGGGTTAGTCTATAGTTGGACTCAATGATCTAACCAGGTCATTCTATGATTCTATGATTCTATCAATGTATCTAGGATGCAGCCTTGCTGTACTTACCAGTAAAGATTGTCTACTTTGTTCCTTTCCTGTGAAAAAACAGCATCCTAGGTAGTTCCTGACTGCAGTTTAGTTGAGTTGTGCACAGTGAGTCAAAGTCCCTTTCTCTGAGTCACTCTGAATTTACAAACCTGCAAGTACAAAAGAGTCTAAGTTTCAATTTCAGAGCATATTAGTGCACTGAGATAACTTTTCTTTCACTTTGTTAGAAAGAAAGCATGTTGAGTATTTTCAGGGTAAAAGACGAAGACTTTGAACTTTGGTGCTGTAAAATAATGTAGCCAGCGAAGAGAAGAGAGGATGGGTGTGATGCTTTTATGGTAGATTTTGCCATTCATAGGATGTGCTGTAGCATTTTGTGCAGTTGAGAGTTTCTGAATGAATCTATAGTTTCATACCAAATATAGGGAACTGGAAAGACAATCAGCTCATGCGACCTTGGAAGTTATGGCTGCAATGGTGAATTCACTGTGATTGAAGAAGCCCACTCACTCTAAGAGGACTACATGAACTGCTAGTCTTTCACAGGTGTTTGAATAATACTATACATTGAGCTATATATACTGAATCCTATGTACCTTAACAGGAAGAGATAAAACCTCATTATCACTAAAATGTCATGTAGAGTTCTCAGCCTTGCATCTGGATTGCACTCTATGTGAGATAGAATCTTACTTAAGTAGTTCTGAATATGGTCCAGGGCTAGCTTTCTTAAAAGCTTGCTCAGCCATGAAAGGTTTGGGCTATCATCTCAAGGAATGATTTCTTCTGTGGTTTTTTGGCTGTTGTACATTTGAAGGATGAAAGTGTTTTCTGAAGACTTGTTGGCTGTTTCAAGACCTGGTTAGCACTCTGTTTTTTTCAGGAGAGGAAGAAGATGGGTTGGATTCACAATGCTTGCATTATGACTTCTCCATACTGCTGCATTCAACTGCATAATCAAATGTGATCACTTAGGTGCTTATCTTCTTGTGAGTGCCGTGGACAGAGTGCTTAATATTTTCATCAGAACTGAGGGACATTTTCTTTGGCTTCTGCTGCAAACAAAATTATGCATTTTGAATAATTAATTGTATTTTGTGTCTGTCTCAGCTCTTGTTCTCTTCCATTAGCACTTGAACATAACTGTTTGTCTTCTGCTGGCACAAATCTTTGTGGATGACAAGGAAGAAGGGTGCATTTGGGAGCCCATTTGTGTAGTTAATACACAGTAATAATGATTCACCAAATCATCAAGTCTTTGTTCTGTGTATTCTGTTTTTCTGTCCTTTAAGTTGACTTAAGAGTGTCTTGCCCTCTTTGTCCTGTTCGTAGTGTGTTGCTTTCCTTGAAATGAGTTTTTAAAAATTACAGAATCCATAAATCTTTATTTTAATTAGTTTCTTGAATGTTTTTTGCAGAACAAGAGATGATTCCTTAGTGCAATCTATTTATGCAGTCTCTTCCTAGAACAGAATGAAAAATCAGAATTTGAGTTCGGAATTCACCAGGATAAAACTGATGCATGGACAAAAAACTAGGAGAAAGCAATATTCTAATGCCAAATAATTCTCATAATTTGAAGAAACAGCTTGGAAGAGATATGCTGAAACTGAGTGAGAACTGTGTAAAATCATACATTTAGGACATAGAATATCCAAGAAAGAAATTTAATAGGAAACCCAACAGAAAAGGCCACAGTAGAACAGGGTGAACCTTGGGAATATTGGTTCTCAGTTTAAATTTAAGTCAAGTATGTGATGCCTTTGAAAATCACCAAAAGCAATTCTGGAATAAATTCAGCAGAAAGGCATATGGAAGAATAAGAAATAGTTATTTTCTTAATTTGGCATTGGTGAGACCTATTCTGGAGTACTGTCTGGTGTGGAGCATAATCCTTTACAATGATTAGAAAAAATTTTGGATGTCCAGAGGTGAAAATAAATAAAAGCTCTAATCTAAGATCTTACCCTATGTAAGTCTAAGACAGAAAACAATTTTAAAAACCATCGTAATTCTTAAATTGAAGTTGAACAGTAAACTGCTACTAGTGTTAGCAATATTCAGATCACACAATAGCAAAGTCTTTTTTGTAGGATATTTTAACAGTGGGACAGATGAGATCTTGTGGGTTGTGGAATCCCCATAATTTTTAAGAACAGATGAGTGTCAGGGATAGTCTAAATTCACTCATTCCTTTTTCATAGCTAGTATAGATCTCCTGCATTCCTTTCTCATCTAACATTTCTGTGGTTGAGTCTCTAGCGTCTCAATATTTTATAGGCCTACAGAAGACTATGCTTAACATGTAGCATTGAGAAAAGACGTAGATATGAAAGGCTTAGTGGTGGACTAGAGGTGGCTTCTGAAGGTAAAAGGGAGACAAGTGAACTTTAGTTTAGACACCTGCCTTTGATAGTGTGTATGTTGAAATCATCCCAAATGACAGAACTTTCTTGAGTATCTCCATTAAAGTACTACTGGCCTGACTTTTAAATTATTAATTTTACGTGACTTTACCTTGAATTTATTTCTGTTGCTAAGTATGACTATTATTATATAAGGGACCTACCTTTTCAAATGTGCTGTTTGTGGAGAACATAGGTAGTGCACTGGGACAGGGTTTATCCTGCATATGTAGGGTGGAGAATAGGTTGGTTAGTACATGGCTTGAAATGTCATCTAGCTGGATCTCAGTGATGCAAGCTACAGTGGATGGTTTGTTGCTAATGACTCAGACGTTGTTTGCTGTTGGCAGGTCTTCCACTGATCATTCTTTGTTCTTTTTTTTTTTTCCCATATCTGGTTCTTCTTCTGGGTTTGTTTCCCTTTTTGCTCAGTTGTTCACAATGTTGATCACTGCCTAACTCTTTACCAAACCCTTTCTTTTTTATGTTTTTTTTTTTTACTGTTAACATACATAAAGTTATGATGCTTTCTACTTAGTGGTTCAGGTCTTACATGAACTGTAAGTAGTGTGTATTAAATAATTTAGGATAACTCAGGCTTCTTAAAACCAGCCATTCCAAATTGCATTAACTTTGTCTCTGAGGTGAGATCCTTTCTAAGCAGAAAGGGTCTGGGTTTTGTTGTGAATGTCTTGTTAGTAACTAATTTCTGCTTCACCTTATATAAGTATTACTTTATTAATGATTTTGCAAGGCTGTGTGAAGAAACGAAAATCACAGCACGCAGAGTGGTAAGGTGGCTTATATAAGGACATCAGCAGGACTTCAAGGAGCCTGCTTTTGTGTAAAGCAGCCCAATGTCTGAACACCTTGACTCAGCTCCAAAACTACTACAATATAATAATAAACAAGCACTCATCAATAGTTCAGTGACATAAAATATAATAATTCAGAAGCTTTTAAGACCATTTATGGCTGAATTTGAATTGATCTTCCTCATTTCACATCTGTCTGTCCTCTTATTGTAGCCACACTACTTTCATTGACTGACAAGGTTTCATAAATAACTTGAGGCTGATGTGAGGCTATGCTGTCTGCAGTGTGTATACCCAGCTCTGCCCTGGCCACATGCTCCTGCCTCTTCCTTTACATTAGTTCTAGGACATATGAGGCCATGGAATAAATTGATCATCGAGCTGAAATTTGACTGAGAATTAAGAAGTGCTTTAAATCAGATGATTAATATAATCTGATGTGAAATTAAACCAAATAATTGTTAGAGCTGAAAAGAAGTATGGGCCAGGACTGCAATGCAACCTGCAGAAAAGGGTGGGTCTGGCTCTTTTGCAGTAGCCTGCAGGTAGATCAATTTAAGGTGAATTTATCATGCCTATGTTGTGCTATGCAATTTGTGTAATACACTTGGTAAAGGACAAAAATCCTGTTTGAATTTCTTTTGTGCATGGGCGATTTAATCTTACTGTTCCTCCAAAGGGTTTAGCATGTTTTTAGAATATTAATCTTGCAATTTGTAAATAATCTCCTTAGTTTGTTTTTTATCAGATAGGCACATCTCTTACCCTACTCATTCTACTACTCGGAATTACATAAACCTATCTTGTTTTGAATCTTGCATCAGTGCTTCCCTCTTCTCCCCCTCCCCATTACTTCTGATTAATCACAGAATCATAGAATGTGTTAGGCTGGAAGAGACCTTTAAAGGTCATCTAGTCCAACCCCCCTGAAGTAAGTAGGTAAGTAAGTAAGGGGGTTAGTACTAGATCAGGCTGCTCAGAGCCCCATCAAACCTGACCTGGAATATCTCCTGGGATGAGGCTTCGACTGCCTCTCTGGGCAATCTGTTCCAGTGATCTACCACCCTCATTTTGAAGAACATTTTCCTAATATCCAACTTAAATCTACCCTTTTCTAGTTTAAAACCATTACCCCTTGTCCTATTGCTACATGCCCTTGTGAACAGTTCTTCCTCAGCTTTCTTATAGGCACCTTTCAGGGACTGGAAGGCCACTAACTATAAGGTCCCCCTGGAGTCTTCTATTCTCCAAGCTGAAAGAGAAGCCTATTATCTGGGTTAACACTGTTATTACAGGTAACGATGAAATGTAAGAGTTTTCTGTGAGCAATTGCTCCAAATCATCATGTAGCCAGTGTCAGCCGATCCTTCCACTGTTTATTCTCTTTTCTACTGTGCTAAGTAGGATTTGTTGCTTGGTCTAAAAAGAATATGCATATCAATTTATGTCCATTGTATTTTCCTACTGTTCTAACCAGCTATGCTGCAAAAAAGCACCAAATCAGAAGACTCTAAATAAGACGTGCTGTGGCAGAAGCTTCTGAATTTTAGTTGTGGTTTGCCAAAGTAACTTAGTGGCTCAAATTACTTTCAGCTCAGACTTCTACATTGTGTTAAACATCAGTGGTACTATTTAGTTGCCTGCTATACCTGACATTTCAGTGCTAAAAATATTGGCACAATTAAGTGTTTTATAAATGAAAAACGCAGTTATTCCTCCTCTTATTTTTTGCTTCTTAAGGATTTAAAGATCTGCCATTATCAATGCAGATTTCCTTTTTCTCTCTAAATTCCATTCTCGTGCTTATTTTAAAATCTTTTTTCTAGCTGAGACCAAAAGCGAAGTATAACCAGAAAGTTAAGTCCTATTAGTATCAGGAATACCAGAGCAGGTATGAAGTGTTTTGCTGAGAAGGGCCTTTGGTTGATTTCTGCAGTTCAGCCATAGAAGTACTCATGGGGGAGAAACTCCCTTTGCATGGATCTGGGAAACATCATGCTAAATTCCTCAGCCAGGCAATTAAGTCAGCCTAGAATGCTCCAGATGAGAACAGCGTGTTTAACAGAATGGAAGTTGCATTTCATAGATCTGGTTATTTTAATTCAGAGTGAGGTCATCAGTGTGAATGTTTCCTTCAGTATGGTGATGACTAGAAGCCGCTGCCTATTGTACTGTGACTGGCCTTTACTATTTGTGGTTTTAACCAAATTCCACTGTTTCTTGTATATCTGTCCTCTTTCATATCAAATACTACAGCAGAAATATTTTAGTATTTTTTTCTGCTGAGTTAGAAGAAGAAAGGCCCTGGAAACTTTGAAAAGAAAAATATGGGCTCATTTTCGTACTACTTTCCAACCTTCAGCAAATTTAGCAAAGCATATGGATTATTAGGTATATAATTATACTAAAGCATCTTCTGGTATCCATTTGGCACCTCATTTCACGGTAATAATTTAAAATAACTGGGAATAGAAAGCAGATGAAATGAAGCTAGTTTTTAAAAACATCCAACCTTAAGGTCAGGAACCCCCTGAATCTTGATTGTTATGCTGGTCTTTAAGTGAGAACATGAGTAAAGACAAATGACAATAATTTTGGTTTTTGGAAGTATTATAATGTACTTGGATCTGTGCTCATACGGTTCCTGGAATGGTTGCTTATGGCCCTCTTTTTGAGAGTGTTCTTTAGCAATTTCTGAGTGAGGACTTGGCATTCCTTGTGAGTACAGTTAAAAGAACCAAGAAAGAACATTCAGAACTCTTTTTGAGATGATTTCCAGAACTTGCTAATCTATTCTGAAGATATTTATTTCCAAAAGGTAAAAAAGACTTCAGCTTTTTCCAACAGGAAGAGAGTAGTTGGGACCTGGAAGTCATGTCTGGAACATTCTGCAAGAAAAACGGGTACTTCTGATTGACTGTCATGTGTGAATAATTTGTTTTGGAGAAAGGTTTAGGAGATTGATGTTCTTGAGATGGGAATCTGAAATGAACATTTCCTCTTAGAAATAGTGGAAGCTATTCTGTCTAGGCAGAGAGGTTGCTGTATTCTAGTCTTTCAGTGTGCAAAGGATCATGACAAGTGTAAGCGGAATATCCCGTTACATTTTCAATTTGTTTTGCTTGTGAGACAGAGCCAAAAAAATTTTTCTTATTAAGTTCATGTTGTATATACACCTTATATAGGTGGTCTTTGTTTTGGTTAGTGGGTGGATCTTTGAGTTTTTTTGGTTGGTTGGTTGGTTTGGTTTGGGATTTTTTTGTTTTCCCCACTGATCTAATCTAAAGTCATCTTCTGTTTAAATGACCTATAATTCACTCTGTGTATCTCAAGGACTTTAAATCTAGAGCAATATCATATGATACTAATTAAACCATTGTGTCCAGGGAACAGGTTACAAGTCTTCATTATAACTGAAGCTATTGTGTTGTGTATTTGAAAACTATTCCCGGTAAGCTTCTTTCCACCCATGTTAGGGAATATGAACAGAGCAGCTGCAAGAGGACTATCACCTATGTCAGCTGTGGAGACCATTCTTTCATAAAGGAATAAAACTGAGGGATGTAAAACCTTCTTGGTATTTCAGACATTTGAAAATGGCCTATTTCGAAATATGGCACAGTTCAGGGGATTATTTATATATCAGTGAGAAAGCAAGCTTTCAACTGCCTAGAATTAACTTTTCATCCCAATTTCATATAATGAAAAAAAAGGCATTTTTCTGTCCATGGCTGGAGCCTCTGCTGACATTTGCACTCTGGCTGCCCCTTCACTAAGAATGAGGTTTGTGTCCTGAGATGATGGCTAACACGTGCCCAACTCTGGAAACATGCCTGTGTCTGTGGAAGCCCATGATGACCAGAGGCTCCAAGTCTGAGTTATCAGTCAGTGTCCTCTCTGGATATTGGCAGAGAAAATGTTCTGTTCTCGCGCAGCAACAATTGCATATCCTTATCACTATTTGCCCATTCCCAGCTGAAATAGAGACTGTACGTTTCTCAAGCGGGGGAGGGTAGGAATTTGGTACTATGGGGTCACCTAGCTTTTTTTTCCCTGAGTTCTGCTTTGCTGTGTATCTGTCAGTTCATTTCCTTGGGTCTTACCCTGACAGTGCTTAAACTACGGACAGTGGTGCCTAAAGACGAAGTGCAGGGCTGCTGGTAGCTTGTATTCACATTCCTCATTTTAAGTGCATTCATACTAATTGTGGTCAATGAAAAGTGTGCATTTTAGCTCGTCTCCCTTGCTCTCTGGCAGCCCCAGACATCCATGCCAAGCTCAGTTGTGAAAGATTTTTTCCAGCAGCAGAACGCAGCTCTCTTTGGCAAACTCCCACCAACCATTTTGTTGGCAGCTACTAAGTAGCCTCAGGATCTCTAACGCAGGAAGGCTGCTGCTGGACTGCTGATCTACATACTTCTCTGAAAGCCATTTCTTCTGACCTACCTTTCTGTTCTGCGAATGCTCATTTGTTTAGTATTTATCTCTTTAGTTCCAAACCCCACATATGTGTCTCAATCCCTATAGATACAGTTGACAGAAACATTTTATGTGCCAGAAATCCAGGCTGTCCTTTGCCTTTTGGTTTTTCACTTGTACCACGGGAGCACACTGGTGGCTCATGGATAACTTCTTGTTCACCAGGACTCCCAGGTCCTTCTCTGCAGAGCTGCTTCCCAGCAGAACCACCCCTAACCGTCACTGGTGCCTGGGCTTAGTCTGCAGGACTCTACAGTTACTTTGGTTGAATTTCATTTGGTTCCTCTCTGCCCAAAGCCTCCAGCCTGTCCATATCTGGCTGAAGGGCAGAGCAGCCTTCTGGTGTGTCAGCCACTCCTCCCAGTTTAGTATAATCACCAAACTTGCTGAGGGTACCCTCTGTCCCCCCATCCAGGTCACTGATGAACAAGCACTGACCCCTGGGGCACGCTGCCAGCTACTGGCCTCGAACTAGACTGCAGCACTTATTACAACCCTCTGGGCTCTGACGTTCTGTCAGTTCTCAATTCACCTCACTGACCACTCCTCCAACCCATGCTTCCCAAGCGTGCCTATGAAGATGTTGTGGGAGGCAGTGTCAAAAACCTTACTGAACTTGAGGTGGAAAACATCCACTGCTCTCCCCTCATCCACCATTGTAGAAGGCTGCAAGATTGGTCAAGCATGATGTCCCCAGTGCTGAGCCTGATAGCATTGTACAAGTCTAGCAAGATATGAGTAGTTGCATTTCTTGACACAGGGGATGCCAGTGCAAAACTAACTGCCCACCACTTTTAAGTGCTGACATTTGTATAAATCTGTCAAATTCCATTTCCTGCTGGCAGCCACTGCTCTGCTCTGTGCTTTTATTTGTCATTACACAAGACATGTCTCTCCATGGCTGGCTGCTCCTCATAAACATGTGAATTAAACCTAAAAATATTTCTGTTTCTGTGACTTAATGTAAATAACCCTAAATTATATATAAAGGAAAGTGGAAATGCTGCGGAGGCACAAAATCTGTATTAGACAGGAGTTCCTAATTGCTGGGGTAAAATTATCTCTGGGAAGAGCAGTGTTCCCTCCATTTTCTGGTACTGGATTCTTAAGAATGAAGGGAATGTGGATACAGGCAACAGATTTCTCATAGTGTCTGTTGACCATAGCATACTGACAAACACTCTCATCAGAAACCTGCGATACTGTGTCTTACACCATGTCAGGTACTTTCTGTGTCATTTTTCTAACAACTATAACATACAAGTCTTCCAAAAATCATAAGGAGGTCTGGAATGCTGAGAAAAAGACCTCCCAAACAGACTTGCAGTGCTAACCTCTGGGAAAAAATTTCCTCCAGGTTATACTTCCATAACTTCTCTGAAGGTAAAAGCAGCTTCTTGGGTAAAACTGCAAGCAGAATTTTGCCCCTAAATCCCATTGAGTATTTTCAGATTTAAGATAATCAATAGCAATAGATGGAAGTGTTTTTACCTTCTTTCCATTTTGTCCATTTGCTGGGAAAAGGGACCATCTGTGGTCCCAAAATACAGGTACATATGGGAGAAAATGGGATAAAATGGGAAATGAGTGGAAAAAACCAGGTTTCCTTCAAATCAGGTTCAGATGGAAATTATTGCATCTTCCAAACATAGTTTTCAAGGGAAATGAAGGAGAATAATGCCATGCCAGCATTTTTAGAGTTCATATAGTTCTGCTGTTGACTTTTCACGTGTATTTAGTAGAAACTATTGGGTTTTCCTGGGTTTTAGACACGTTGCAGGCAAAGAGCAGATCTGTCATATTTGTCATCCGTCAACGTACAGCTTCAGTCCTGTCACTGTGTAACGTGATGTTGTTTAATCCCTCTATTTAGAGCATGAGTCTCCCAGGTGGACTTTGGACTCTCATTTTATCGTCCTTACCACCAATTTTTTGTGCTGGGCTGAACGAGGATGCCAGTGTTATTCACTGAGGTATTTTGACATCAAGGTGAGTATAGTTTTCATTCTTTACACTGTGGCAGAAGCGTACAGCGGTGTGATTTCTCCAGCAGTAAAACCCCACCAAAGGGAACCCAGCCATCGAGCCCCCAGCTGTATCTGTTTTTGCAGCCTGTCTAGACAGGAGCGCTCAGTGCCCTTCCGTGCTTTGAACTGGTGATTGCAAACACTGTGCAGATACTGTGGCTACAGGGGGAGGTGGCTGCAGCTCAGCACCCCGCTCTAAATAGCACACTACAGTACCAGCACTTTCTGCTTTAGTGCTGACTGAACATTATGTAAATCTACAATCTGGGCATAAAAGCACTTTCTCTGGGTAATTAGGAATCTTAACCTCTTCCCCTCCACCCCAACGAACTGCTGCTGCTCATTTATTTGGCTGGAGATCAGCAGTGCCTGCCAAGCCAAATTACTGGAAATTAATTAGCTGGAGCCTGATCTGGAAGTTTTGACTCACCTCTTCAGTAGGTCCATTCAACCTAGTGTGATTATTTGAATCAATATGGATTTGGAAGTGGGGCCTTTGTTTTGTCTAGTTCCTCTGCTCCATGTGGTGAACAGCCTCATCACATCTTCACACTCCAGATGTGTTCCTGCCCATTTAAATCATGGGTTGAGAACATATAAGGCTGCAGAATATCATTAACTTTTAGGTCCATATTAGACTGATAGAAGGTGCCATAAGCAACAGGAATCCACTGACTTACACTCACTCACAGTCACTGTTGCTTCACATACAGTTAAAACAGATGCTTTATATATTTGCTAGTGCAAATTGTCCCTGTTAGATAGTATGTGTTCAAGGAATTTTTTAACTGGTATCTGTGAAGCTGTTACTTTGAGTAGTTTTCCTCTCTGCATGCAGAGATGTTCTGATATTGTCTAAGTTAAGTAAATGCTAAAAGAGGGGTTTGCCCATGATGCTATCTTCAAAATACCCTCTGCTCCCATCAGGAGAACTGACATTATGCTGTGAATATTTTATAAAGTTCCTATGTTATGAAATTAATCTACATTGTGCTCAAAGTTGGGGCTCCAAAATGTTGTGGTTTTTTTCTCTCTGTGACAAGATTGTGGATGTCCTGAACAATTATGGTGGTAAAGGGTCAGAATACATACCACGGTGGGAGGGTGCTTAATTGCATCAGGAATTGCATGTCTCCTGGAAAATAGTTGGTGCTCACAGTAGGCATCCCACTATATTTCTACTGCTGAACTGTTTGGTATGTTCTTTTTGTGGCATTCTCTACAGAGTCTCTCCTCTCATTCTGTGAATTTTCAGATTCTCTGTTTAGCTTTTAAGACAAAGATCTGCCAAAGAAAGTGTCCAGAGCTGGTATTGATGAGATTGAAGCTACTATGTTTTTCCTCACATATGCCAAGGGTTAGGAGCAGAAGTTCAGGTAGTGTAGCTGAGTGGTAAGTTGTTAAACTGGGATAACCCAATTGCTTTTAATCTTTTGCCTGTGGTCCAAGATTGCAGGGTCTTAATATCTGAAGTGAAAAGCAGCATTATTGAATTAGTGGCAAAAACTGATTTAGTGGTGGAATAACCCCCCGCCCCGAGTTAACATATGAGACATCAGAAAAATGTCTGTGAAATGCAACTTCTTGAGTTTCTTTCACAACCAGAAAAAAAACCCCCAAAAAACAACCCACACACTTTTGATAGTTTTTACAATTCCATGGAAGTCAAAAAAGCAAGCAAGCTATCAAGTGGGAAGCGGCTGTTACTGTGATCATTGCGTGGGAGTGTAACTAATGGTTTAAATATGTATTAACTAGCAATTACCCTGGCTTAAGTTAAAATTATTGCTTTCAAAATATAGGGGGATCACAGCTGTATGTTTCTTTTATTGATTTTGCTAATCATAAGATCTGTACACATTGAAGCATCTCTGGTACAGCCCATTTTGTAAGTAGCACCATCAGTCTGCTAGGTTACTGTGATACTAAAGACCAAGAAAACTATCCAGTATCAGCAACATCTAAGCTGTAGAAGAAAAAAATTAAATAAAGCAGAGAATGACACATAAGAACTGTCTGGATAGTAACATCACAAAATACAATATGAAAACTAAAATGAAATGGACAAAGTGTTTTCCAGAATCTCATCACCAAAGGTATTTTAAATTAAAAAAATCGTCCTACAGAATGCTTAGTAGAGAAAGAAAACGTTTCTGAAGAAGGAAAAAGGAAAAACAGTTACCAGAAAATTGAGAAAGCGTGCAGGGTGCAGTAATTGAAATCTTGAAATTAGAAATCTGTTTAAGGAAGTGGCATCACTTCTGCTGCCATTGGAAAAAACAGAATCTTAATTGTGTGGTTTATTTATTAGGTTCAGTCTTGAAATAGTTTCATATGTGTTGGCATTTAAGTTTGAGAATGCTGCCGTGTGGTCTTGTTTTCCCACTTGGTTGTTTTTTGTTTATATGTTAAGAGTAAGAAGTAGGGAACAAGGTGGAGGAAAGATTTTTTTCATTCCTAAGTAAAAGTGTGTAAGGTTTCTTTAAGATTCTGTTGACCCTTCACAGAAGCTGGTGGATGACATCATCTTAAAAAAAAAAGAAAAAGAAAAAAAAGCAGCAGTTCAGATTAATGCCATCTAAAATACCAGTCAGCAAGCCAAACTAGTAATAGGAAGCTCTGATTTTTCTGGGCAGCCTATTGGAAGAAACAATAAAGTACATCAGTAGAAATTTTTGCCTGTCACTTAACTGCTGATATATCCAAATGAGAAAAGTTTAGAGCCTGCTTCAGGACATGCTGTATATAATCAGGGCTATACGGTAACGGCATACAGTACACCTGCATTCCTGGAGGAAAACAGGCGGAGCTACCAAAGCCTTTTGAAAAACCCATTTGGGAGCATGCTTACAGCCTGGTGTTGCCTACGTTACATTCCCCAGCGGCACCTCCTTTGTCAATTGTGAAGGGCTGGAAGTAGAAACCCAACAGGAAGGAATATTGAGATTTTGAAGCTTTTTGCAGCTTGTGCAATGGAGGGAAGAATTAATTCGTCAAAAAGAGAAAGATATAGCTGCATTGTTTCTCAGGAGTGTTCCCTAGAGTCTAAGACCAGGCTGGCATTAACATGCTCATTCCTTTTATTGCTCTGGAGCAGCTCACCTTTGAACAAAACAGTGATGTTATGGTCCAAATTCTCCTTGTAGTGGTTTCCCACCAAGCTCTATGGGACTTTCTTGACCCCCCCTCACTTTACGCAGGTAAGCAGTAAGTTTACATCCCCATGTGATAGTGACTGGCAGAGGACCTCCTCCCGAGCCAGTTTTCTTTCCCAAATTTTTCCACTCTTGTATGGAAAGTACAGCTGGACACACTAGAGAAATGTTTTTGTGAGATGCCTGATTGATTGTTCTCTGTGTATTTTTTGGCTGTCGAATAAAGTCCAGCCAGACTAAATGTTTCCAAACAGCAAATCTTTCCAAAAAGGGAAAGATCAGCTAAATATAATCTGAAAGTGTACTAGGCTGGCTTTCTTGTATTTCCACATTTTCAGATTTAAATATGATTCACTTGGACATCAGAATGAACTAGTTCAAGAACTTTGACATTTTCCTACTTCAGGAAAACAAAATGAAATGGTTCTCAGAGGATTCTCATAAAAATCTTTTGCCATGTGCTTAATCACAGGCAGCAGAAGGTGCAGAATTCCAGCAAGGTGCCTGGGGAGCTGCACGTGTCACATTTCCTCTGCCCTTTGTACACGATCTCACACTCACGCTTGCCTCCATATTGCTTCCTGAGCACTGTGCTGCACCGGTACTTTATTATACTCAAATTGTCTCGGCAGCAGCTGGAGAGGGTGAAGCAGCAACCAGAGAGACAACGGTTGTTCTTGGCGGTATCAGCTGATGGACGTAATGACACCTTTACTTCAGAACTGCATTTTCAAAAGGGACTGACAATTTTGAGTGCTCAGTTTGAGAGGCTTAGGGCTATTTTGTTCAGAGGTCACCCAGTGCTTGCTGCTTCTGTGAATTACAGCTAGAAGTTTGGGGGCTCAACCGAGACCCCCCCAAGTCCCCGTTTAAATACGACAGCAGCTATCCCATATCTACAGATACGGGGTCATGTCTCTGTTCTATTAGCTTTTTTAGTGTCTCGTTTCTATTGCAGCATACCCCAAATTAAAAGCGACATGAGGCCTTTTAGAAATAAATTGTCATCTTTTGCTAAGTTACTTACATTGCAAATCATCCTTACAGTGACTTCCCCACCCCCTTTTTTGTGTTGTGGTGATTTTGTTAAACATGACAGATAATTACATCTTAGTTGATCCCTTGGCTATTGTACTTAAAAATGGATGGTTTTGCTCAATTCACTTTTAATTCAGCAGTTGCCTGCAGCCTACAATAAAAATGAATGCAAACTATGTTTAAAAGCTTTAGAAGGCAGATCTGACAAATGCAACATAGGATTTAGAGACAAAAGGCAATTGGCCACTCCTACCAAATCATATCCCAACTAATGAGAGGGTTTGGGATCGACAGAGCTCTTTGGTAATTTGGAGCCTCCTGACAGGCAGCTAAATCTACTGTTGTCAGAAACTGGGCACCATGTTGAAGTCAAAGCAGAGGAACATTCTGGGAAACGTGGGAACAGAGGACTGGAAGGGATTGCCTGGGTCATCAAGTCCAGTTTTCTACTGTTGTAGACATCCATGTTTCATAATCCCTTTCATTAAGTTACCAAGTTCTATCTTAAAACTAGTTAGGTTGCTTGCCCCTACCGCTCCCCTTGGCTTGCTGTCACAGAACCTCTTTCTTCTGATGGTTAGAAGCCTTCTAATTTCCAACCTAAATATATTCATGGCCAGTTGACGCCCATTTGTTATTTTGCCAATACTGTCCTGAAGCTGAAAAAGACTCACTCTCCTTCTCTCTCCTTCAGTTTGATCCCATGATGCAGGAGATAGCACATCCCATTTATTCATTTTGCTGCACTATTCAAGCTAGGTCCTTTGGGTTCTTCTCTTGTAAAGTCATCTCCATCCTCCAGGGATGTCCTTTTCAGAGCAGGCTCTGAAACACAGTTTGAATTCAGCCTTTTTGACTATGAATAGTGAGGTCTGACCACAGGATACCAGTGTGAGATCTTGCCAGTGCCTGGTACAAAAGGGGCAACGCAGCCTTGACTCAGCTGTGAACACCTTGGTCCTGAACAATTCCAAGTTAAACTGATCCCTCAGATTTGATAGAGCAGGTCATCACAGTTCATAAACAAAAAGATAAGAAAAAGGTTTTATCCAGCATCCAGGCTTACTGCATGAATTTAAAAATATGTGCCATTGAGACTGTTCAATAGAATCATAATAATGTCACTCTAAGTAAAGCTGCCTGAGAATTAAATTGTCATATATGATGCTGTTGATCATCCTCAGACAATGTGAACAGAGTCTTTTTTATTAGAAAGGGCATATATATGAGCTTGTCTGTAAGGAACTAGTACATTCATGTAAGGTCTATCATAAACAGAAACATTTAAAATAAAATAGCTCTGTCATAGATTTCATGCATTTAGGATCTGGAAAGCCTTGCTTTACCAGTAGATGGCATAAATCAGCTTAATTTGGTTTCAGAACATGTATAAAGAATTCACTGAATGAATAATGAAATTGTAATAAAGTTCTTCCATTTATGGTAACTGGATAACAGTAAAAACTATGAACATGAGAGTAACATTCATAATTTGCATTGTATTCCTGAGCGGGCATTTTGTTGAAAATAATGTATCTGCCAATGCACTAAATTCTGCCTCTTAGGGGATTTTTGACCTGATTCTGACCTATTTAGACCTAAGCAGAAATGCTAAGGCAGTCAGTAGGTTTGGATCTGGTCCTGATTTCATGATTCTTGTTTTCTCTATACATGTTGCCTTGTACAGAGTGCAAATATGAGTTTATTCTGTTGGTAGGGTTGTTTGGTTTTCCTTCACTCTCACACTAAATGCTTCATTCCAGCTGTTTAAATACCAGTTGGTGGATCCATTAAATTGTGAACTCTTTTTTTAATTGGGCTGATTTTAGTTCAGGGCACTCGGTACTTTGGAGGATAGCTCTGTATCTTGGAAGGCACATCCCACACTGACATGTGGAGGAGTGATTCTGACAAAACTCTTGCCTCATCCTCCACCCCTCCCTTGCCAACCATGTGGCCACGTTTTTAATGGGGAATCCCAGCCCTGGTGACTGGACAGATTGGCTCCTTACTTTACAAAACAGGGCTGTATTACAGAGCAAAGAGGCAGTCCCAGATCAGCCAGCTACCTCCCTGTGCTCTCAGGTGTTGCCTCCACCCTGCTGGCAACCAGGGAATCATGGCCCATTTTCTCTCTGTCCCTCTCTGTCCTTCTTCTACCAGGTCTCTTCACTGCAGGTTCCTTGCAGGAACCATCACAGCACATTTGCTTCAGTTTGTTAGGATGGTAGATTTTTTTGCCTTACAAGACCAGAGCCTTTGTGTGAATTAACTGAAAACCTTTCTTGCAACAAGAGAGAAAGCAACAAAGAAAAAATAAATTGATTATGTTAATTGGCTTTGTTTGAAAGTTGATTTTGTCAGCCTTACAGGATTAATTTGATTCTGTTGTCCAGCACAAAGAAATTACAGCTCAGACCAGCTATTCTGTAAAAGGTCATCAGGTATTGGATGAAAGCAAGCTGTTTTGGTAGGAGGACTTGGAACAACACCACAGGTTCTTGAAACAATTTCATATTTTATTAATTGAAAGGCTGATCAATAGCTAATTATTGTTAGGGTAAAAAAACCTTCTCAGCCACTTTCTTTCCTCATAAATAAAATAGTGAAAAATTCCTGAACCATAGTGTGTCAATGTAACTTGGACAGACATTTACCTAGTTGTGAACTGTTAAAAGAGAAGGCTTCCTTAGCAGGCAAAATGGCACATTGTGTTGTATTACAGAGGGGAAAAAAACAAAAGCAAAACAATTGCTGTTCTCCCATTTCTTCTAACTTCTCTGTATGAAACGAATTATTACACCTCGGCCAAGGAAGTCAGTGGGGAAAGCAGGATTTAGCCAACAGCATGTGAAAGTCAAGTTTGAGTTATACTCTAGCTTGAAAGCTCTTTTATTCCTAAGTACTAGAGGGAGCTGTATTAAGAACTTTGCCAGTTGTGTGTCACTGCAAAACATTGTCTTGAAGGGGTTTAGGTGCCAAAGGAGATGTGCTCAGGAGTTGTGTTCAACCCTGAATGACTCAAAAATCCCCAAAAGAGACAACACAGAGGCGAGGATACTACTAATGACAACAGCCTGCAGCTGATGAATTGATGCTTCACAGCTCTTGGAAGGTGACTCTGATTTGGCTCAGGTGTGGAGGCCTCGACCTTGGATTAAAAAAGAGAATTGAAATGAAAGAGGAAGGCAGGGTGTGTTTTAGGAGCTGCAGACGTAAGGAGGTGAAAAAAAAAAGCTCATCTTTGGTGATGTGGGTGTTTTGGGTAGCTGCTAGATGGCACTAGCACACACTCAAGGCGGAGAGGTGATGTACATCTGTGGAAACAAATTGGTTCTGGGACTCCTGCCTGGTTCATCCTGATGGTGCAATGTGACATTCCGAGACTGACCTCTGCCCTCATCACTACTTTTGCGACTTGATTTTTAAGGATGGGAAAAAGACTTTCCCT
Source organism: Laterallus jamaicensis coturniculus (assembly GCA_022605575.1). Taxonomy (NCBI): domain Eukaryota; kingdom Metazoa; phylum Chordata; class Aves; order Gruiformes; family Rallidae; genus Laterallus; species Laterallus jamaicensis. The sequence goes on along the minus strand of JAKCOX010000021.1, from coordinate 4,605,934 downwards.
TCCTGCAAAGTGGAGCCTGGATTTCAGAGTTTTAAGCTTTAAATGCTTGTGATTCTTCAGGGGTAGAGGTTTTTGTGTGTATTACTGTTGTGGCACTGCACAGTGCCTGCACAGCGCAACTCCTGCATGGGTGAGACTAGGTTTAAACATGAGAACATCCCTTCTGTGCTCTGCTTTGGATATTTTTATTGATGGGACAATTTCTTAAATGCAAGCAGAGAAAATGAAATTCAGTCTTATGAGGCTTACTGTGTAAATGGGGAGAGAAAACACATAAAAACCATCCTGGATGATCATCAAAGCTTGATAATTATTTTTATTAGTTGTGTAGCACCATTTCTGATTGCATTGGCAAGCTCAGTAAAAGGCGGTGCTCGTTTTAGAAGGGATTAGGATGAAAAGAGGGTGTCTGCCTTTCCCTGTCCATGAGCTAGAAGGAGTTTCATGTACAAGGAGCAGTCGGGAAGTGGAGGCAGAGGGAGTTCCCGAGGAAGCAGTGGTGCCAGAGGCACTGGCATAATAATGGAAATGAAGAATAGGAGGAATTAAGAGCGGGGGTGTAGGCAGGGGTGGACTTGTGCAGGGTCTGGAAGATTCCCTCTTGGCTCTGGTGTTTTCTGGGCAAATGCATAGTCATTTAGATCTTTGCTATGGAGTGTGAATACCACTCTTACAATGTCCATCTGTCTCTAAAAGTACTGCCTTCATTCTCCTTCCAGATGATCAAAAATTCAGGCTGGACTACCCAGACTAGATACTAACTTCCTTTTTGAAATCCGCTGCTGACCATACACATAATTTTTACACACTGCTCATGCATAGCACGCCTTACATGTGGAAGGGGAACCCATGATACACACAGCACCCTTGGCTCTTATGTTACGCTCACAGAAACTTTTTTGCGGAGTTGTGAGGTTAATTCAGATATTAGCAATCTAGTTATTAGAAGGATGTAATTTTAAAGGAGTGTATGGAGTTACAGTGATGATGAGCTTCACCCCACTCTTTCCCAGATACTAGTATGGCAACCAGTTTTGGAGGGTGGTATGAGATTGGTACTAAGATACCCTCTGGGGAAGTTCCACCTTTGACACTTCAGTCAAAAGAAAGGATTAAAAATGGAACCTCCCAAGAAGCCAAAAACCATTTGGAAAACTCTTAAGAGTAACCAATTTGCCTCTCAAGGTAATGCTGTCTCAGCTGTAGTTTAACACTTTTGAATACTTGCTGTCCAGCCTTCTGCCACAGGGCAAATCTAGAGAAGCAGGATATCTTATAGCACTGCTAGACTTGTAGCTCAAGGCTGTCTGCACGTTTTTGGGTCAGGTTTATGGTAGTTGTAAATGGTAACCTTGGTAAAGTTCCTTTAGGGATCAAGGTGCTGGTTATCTGATCATGGTAGGATGGATTTCTGCCCTGTTACAGACTGGGTTCTGTTCACAGAGAACTGGCCTGGGATTTCTCAGTGAAGTTATTTTGTTGCTGCTTTGCTTTGAACACCCATCAAAGACTAAATAAATACCAGTTTCTTCATCCAAGATGGCATATCTGTTCTGAAATTCTCCATACCTGAGTAGGCAGTCAGCCAATACCAACCAGAGAGACTCCACCAGACCTCTTCTGGGAACAGAGAGAAAGACGCAACTTGCTAAATGACTTTCCAGGGCCTCCTGGCAGCAGCCACTCCATGACGGTTTGTTCGTGGTCATTTGTTTTAAAACTGGACTGTACCAGGTCCCCTTACACTCAAGTGCTGTTTTTTATACATTCTCTCTCTCATTTGTTATCAAAATGTTTATATGAAACCAGCACTTAACAAAGGGTTATCTCCATTCACCTTGTCAGAAGAGACAGAAAACACAGAGTTTTGAGATTGGCAGGAAGCATTTATTTATAAATGTGATCAAGACACTGGATGGAAAAAACCCACATATAAATTTAGAGGTGTTTTCACTTTTTACATGGTAGATATTGTGAACTTGGTAGGTTTGTTTCACAAAATATTTTCCCAAACCCTTGAATTTTCTGCATTTTGAAATCTTATTTTCCTTCATTTTAGTTGCTGTACTGAGTATTGCTAAAACTATATGAGCTTATTTTCTGTTCTTTCCTTTTTTCCTTTCTCTTTTTTTTCCCCTTTGCTCATCTCTTAATTTTAATTTTCTTCTTGTGGAACTTTCTAAAATGCTTAAGAATTCTTTAAAAGAATTTCTGATTTAAATACAGCATAGTAAGGGGGTAGTAAATTTATAATACTCATTCTGCAACTTTTTATACTTTGAAAAATTGGTTTCCATTTTCCGTAAAGGTTTGGTGTTTTTAAAAGTTTCCTAACTGAGAACAACATTCAAAAGCTATTGGCCAAAAAATAGGAATGAATAACCCAAACTCATTTGTTGCATTCAGGAGCAAAAGGAGAAAAAGGGGGCATAAAGAAAAAAGTGAAGTCATCAAAGAAATCTGAATTCTTTTGTGAAAATGAACTGACTTCACAGATGCAGTATTTTCTAGAAATTTTATTTCAAGTATCTTGTTTGTTAATTTCTATGATATATACAAGACTTAGGTTTAAGTTATACGTAATATTTTAAGGCTATGCTAGTTATAGGTATAATTTAAAAACAATAAATAATGGTAAAATTTATGCTGGTAAGTTTCAAGTCAGAATTTGCTGACAGCAGCACAAAAATATACTGTTGCCTGTACAGCCTCTTACACAACTGTGCTCAACCGAGGTGCACTGGAACTCTCTACTGGTATGTTTAAAACTACACAAGTTTATGTTGTGAAACAAACCTTGGGTTAGACATGCTCTGAATGTTCCCATGGTGTTAGCACACAAAATGCTTCTGCATAGCTTAGCTGTTAGGTACACGCCTGGTCTGTTATTGATGTCTAATCTCCATAAACAATCCTTCCTAATTATGATCTAATCTTAATCTACCTAATCTTAAATGGTATTTGATTTTTTTTTAACCCATTTTTCCATTTATACTTTTAAAACTCTGTCTCGTACACTCTTTCTTTGGAAGATCTGTGAATTAATTAGGGTAGGAAATATTCATGCATATTGTAGTGACTGTGGGTTTATGCTTAAATGTCACTATACTTAACCAACTGAGTTTAAGAATATCGGTCTTTTGATGTGTAATAGTTTTTAATTAATACAAGTACTACATATTTTACACATAACAAAAGTAGTACATAGTGTTTTTTAAGGTAGTTTGCTAGTCTAAAAATGTGTGTTTGATACACTCTGTTGATGTACTCAGTTGATATACTCTGCCTGGTACTAACAGCAGCACAATGGACATGCTGTTTTACTGCTTGTCTAGTTGTCTTCTCCACCTGTCATCTCCCATAGTCTTATTTCTAAGCCTTTTGGTATGGGCTACTGTTTTTATATTGCTTGTATTTGCATAAAAACCCTCCTAGGTGCTATTGCAGTGGTAGTGCAATAAGTACAGCATACAATTGCTTGGAAATAATATCTGTATTACCTGCCAACATTCATTAGAAATCAGCTGGTCAAATGCTTCTAATTCTAGTTATCATTTGTGGAAGTGCACATCTGTAATGCATAGCTCTGGAGAGGACATTATTCTTATACAGGACTCTGAATCTTTGAGAAAAAATTCATCTGTGTTTGTTAAAACAGATTGCATCCTCATTGCTATCTATCTGTATGGTAAAGCCAGAAGAAGAAATTCAAATGTAGGAAAATGAGAAGTTGTTTATGTGAAAAATCTGTTATGAATATGGTTTTAGTTCTGATTGTTTTTGCTAACAGTTGTGATGGAGTGTCATAGTAATGTTGTTACTTTTTCTTGCCTGGCAGCAAGAAAATCGGGTTACTTGAAATCAGGTCTCTTGTTGCATTTGAAATTCTTGTATCGATTTATGAAGAATTTATTGACCTTCAAAAAGCTTGCAGGTTGTTTGACAGCATAATAGTTGTACAAACATCTTTAAGAAGGATTTAAATAAACACAAAGATAATGGAAGAAAGATGGATCCTATAGGAGGAAGTATGTGGAACAGAGGAGAGTGAGAAAGAGCAGGTCAAGGGAGTGGTCATTCCCCTCTACTCAGCTAGAGGCCACACCCAGAGGAAAGTGTCCAGTTATGGGCTCACCAGTACAAGAGGCATGTGGACTTGCTGGAGAGTATCCAGCAAAGGGACTCCAGGGGGATACCTGAAGGGTGGCTGTAAAGAAGTTATTGGAGATATTTTTGAGATACTGAAAAGTCATCTGGTCACAGTCCTGGGCAACCTGATGTAGGTGACCCTGCCTGAACAGGGGGTTGGGTGAGGTGACCTCCAGAGATATCTTCCCACCTCAGCCATTCTGTGATTTTAAGTAGAGGATGGAAGAAGAGCTTTGTGAGGAAGCCTGAGGTAGGAAGAACATCAAGCAGGGAACTGAAGCAAGCTAACAGACAGTCCTGGAGAGAGGGAACCTGCAAAATCAGACATGCAGAATGTGCCATTTGGATTTTCCAATCACCTCAGTCCCATGGTACCAGCAACATGCTTGCCTGTGATTGTGCCTATCAGGCTGAGAGTTTCCGTATGTCAGGAAGTGGCTCCTCTCTGGTGTTGTCCTTCTCCCAACACATATATCCAGGTAGGAATGCATTGGTTCCTAGTACTTCTGAAGTGTTAAGTAAGGTCAAATAGTGTTTGACTTTCTGGTTAGAAGGGTTGTGCAGCAGGACACTAAGGAGTCAGCCAGCAGTGGCTTGCATGTAAGTCATCTGCAGATGAGCAATGCCAGAGTTTAGGAATAGCAGTGATAAAGCCTTGTAGATAACCAGAGATGGGACTACGCCTAAATGAGGAGAGAAAACAGGAGGTACTGTTGCCAACTGTTGTTCCACCCATAGGTTCCAGTTGAACAGGATATCCGGATGTCCCTTTGGTGCTTTATGTAACAAAAGGTTTTGCAGAAGAGAATAAGGGCAATGTCACAGATATACTCAGCAGAACTCATAGGAAGTGCTGTAGGAAATCTCTGTGTGTTCATATATATATATATATATATATATATATATATACATATATATGTACACATATATACACACTGTTTGGCAGATAGAAAGAGATCTTAAGCAAAACTGAGCAACAGTGGCCAGCATGGGTGTGCCTGTGTACCAGCATTTGTTGCAAGATGCAGAACAGAGCATCCTGAACATAATTTTATTGTGAGCACCATGAGGCAAGGTATTGCAGTTGTAAGAGCTGCAGAGATGTTCTACAGTGCACCATGAATCTCTTGTCTCAGGAACTTAAAAAATAGTAAATGTGCAGCTATCTGACAATGGTAGGAAGTTGCTCCTTCACAATAGGCTGTTAGGAGCAAACTGGGAGATGTGTGGATGATAAGCAAGATCCCCATGTACAGCCCAGCTCTGATTAGTTCATTCATACCATGATGGTGTGGTTATCCAAATGGCAATCAAATTACATGTGTGTGATTGGCATCTTCATTATTGTCTCTGCATTTGTGTTGTGGTATAAACTCTCATGCCAGATCAGATAGAGGTTTCACAAAAACTATGTATCACACATGGAATGAGTGGAGGAACCTTACTTTTTTTCCTCCTCAACATCATTTTCAAAGTCTGCTTTTTTGTCAGATTGCTTGCTGAGCTTCTGTTTGTTAAGGACAGCTTATTCCTAGGCCACTGCCATACTTCTTCATCACTTACAGGTTGAAGTTCATGCATTAAATGATTATGGGAAACCTCTTTTTCACTAATGAAGACTGGTGTAGCCAGATACCATCCATTTACCTGATAGGGGCAGGATGTAGCTACATTTCTTTTCAACCTCTGCAGAGCAAAAGGGATTTTCAGAACATGGTAAGATGTTGGAAAATGGTCAGATACCTTCTCCTACTGAAGGAATGAACTGAGAGCAAGGAAAAGGGCATTTTTTCCTTTGAAACTGCCTTACATCACTTTTCCTCCTGCTGTCTACCAGCACAGATCTGTGACACAGCAGTCCAGAGAAGATGACCACCATCAATGTATGATGCGTTTCTGCTCTCCCTACAGCTAGAGCAGTGCTGAAGCAGTAAGGTAAATAGACCAAACCAGAATAGAGGCAAACCCTTTAAAAACTGGAAATAAGCTTCAATTATTTTAATGCACAATTTATGCATAGTGTTTATATTCAGTCAGTTCATTTTCTTTGGTATACAAAGGATATTCAGTAGATTTTTCTTTTTTTCAGCGCATACAAAATGTGAAACTTAATTTTGTGGTTAGCTCAGGTCTGGTTGCTTAAACAGTTTTGGTGTGCCCAGGATAAAGATCAGTTGATGATGGCAGTGATTTGGTGTTTTGATAACTATATGATGCTTCACTAGTGACGGGCATAGCTCTTATCATCAGACTTGACTTGTTTTGTGCCTTTTGAAGATAGTATCAGTAATTAGGATGCTGAGAATTGCAAGCCTTTCCAAGTGGTATTGCCCGATGTATTTGATGCGAGATTTCAACCTACATGAAAATATACTCCTTTTCTCTAACAGTGTATATTATCCTTTATTTTTTTCCACATCATGACACTCTGCAGCTGATTGGTAAAGCACTAGACCAAATAAGTCACACTTTTGGGACCCAGTGACCGCAAGGCTTTGACTTTTTCATAAATCTCTGAATGTTTGTCTATTTGAAAGACCAGGAGGAAAGATCAAATTACAGAACTACAAGTCATAGGTAAGGATCCTGAAAAATTGCACCCCTGGGGATATTTCTTCATATTAGGAGCAGTCTGGAGATGGCACGCATTGCTTGCTGGCAGCTTCCAGCTCACTGTTCCCTGGGACAGGAGGATAACAAATATCAGGAGAAAAGTAGAGGCGGGTGAACTCTGAGACACTTGGTTGACAGCTTTTGTGAGGCTGTGACAAATGAGAACAGCGTCAGGACTCTGACTCCTAATCATCCTAATCAGCCTAGAGGATCACTCTAGCTGCAAGAGATACTCAGAAGGTGCTGTAATGGCTTTAGGTCATTTTTTTCCTTAACTTCAACAGTTTAAAGTATAGCATAGAATTTATCCCACTGTTCATAGATATAATGATATCTCCTGGGTTCAAAATGTTTGCCTCTGTATGCCTCAGATGGGTGAACTAGGAAATAGGGTTTGTTGGCCACTTGTGCGCACAAGTACAGACATATAGCAGGCAGACATATAGCTCCTGTGCCTTCCACATCAAAGCTTCTGAGCAATGTTGGTGATGCTGAAAAAAAATGCCTGGAGATTAAACCTTTTTTTGCAGTACCATAATAGCATGACCCTCCTTGGCACCTGGATAATCATGCATATACCAAACAGGAGCACAGTGTATAAAGTGATGGCAGCATGACCAAAGTCAGTGTTATTCCCTGACACGAACTGTATCATTTGGACTGGTGAGAAGTTGGAATGAATCACTTGTCTCTGAAGTTTTGCAGTATTCCTTATTCATAGATATTTGCTATTTGTAGATGTTCCCACATATGAATGGCACAGACTCACTTCAGGAGGAGTATAGTGTCAGTAGACAATAACCATTCTTGTCATGGAGTATGTTGCTTCTGGAGAGTCTGGTGCTCTAACTAGATGATTAATTTCTATTTGATATAGCCCAATCAGCTGTATATAGCTCATTTGATGCAATCAGCCTTGCAACTAAAGAGCCTGGTTTCTTAAAAGTGATTAGACTCATTAGCTTGTTGGTTGGTTAGCCTCTCGCTGCCTATGAGAAAAGGTACATGAAAAAGAAAGGACTTCCCTGGCATACATTGTAATTAGTAGTCTGCAGTTAGCAGAGTTTGGAACCACTCCTGTTTTCAGAAAGTTTCCAAGTGCACAGTAGGGGCAGTGCATATCCTGAATGGTTCTTTAATGACAATAAGTGCATACCCATAGCATGTGTACTACAAGCAATAGTCATTCTGTAGATGTTTGTGTGTTATCCCTACATTTACAAAAGGCTAAAACAACCAAACCTTCGTGTGTTGTTCAGACAATGTTTCTGCAGATCACATGTAGCGGTTGCCAGCTGCTGAGTGAAGATGCAAGCTCTTTTGGTTCTTTTTTGATGGACTTGGTACTGTCAGAACACCAATCATTTGTGCATAAACAATATTTTAATTCCATCCAATGAAATGGCAATGGGTACTTTCTTGGAATCGTTAATGCTTTCATTATGTTAGTAGCCCCATCACAGTTAAGAGGAGCCTGGGCTTGGCTAATTACAGCATTGTCATTCAGCCTCAATTAATTAACTAATGTATTTGTAGTCTGGGGGGTGGGGGGGAAGTCCTACATAAAAGCTGACTTACTATTCTGAGGGAATAGCTCCTGCAGCAGCATTTAATTTGCATTTATTAGTATAATGGTGATGATTGATGCTTACTGTTTGCATAGAATTTGCACAAAGCACTTGGCAAAAGAGGAGCAGAATTCCCAACCCAGTGAATTTGTAATCTAATTTTAGGCAGGTGCCACAGTGACTTAGAAAAAACAGGAACTGAAGAGATATTACAATGAAGCTCAATGTAATAAGATCATGTGGTATACAAGTTTTGCCATGTGTACTTCTTGTTCCTTCTCTCAGTTTACTTTCTTTAATAACTTGGAAAATGTTGGGTTGTAAGAAAGATCTTATTGAGTAAATAGTACTATGTTGTACAAGGGTATTGATTCAATGAAATATATTAATGCTGAATAGATTGATGTAGATGTAGCTTGAGACAATTAATATAACTTTAATTTGTGTATTTTAAGAATATATTTGTTTTGGAATATGGCTGTAACTGTGTGAGCTGTTTCGTGAAAGCAGCTACAAAACTTAGCCATAACAGTGCAACAGGAGGAGATAGGGGAGTCATAAATAATAAGACTAATTTCCAATTAAGAGACAAGAGTATATCTTGTTTTCAGCAAAAAGGAATGTGTTTTTGAGCTCAGATAACCATGGAGAAGAAACGTAAAGGGCATGCACTGAGAGCGACAAAGACGTCCAGCCTTCATCCCTGAAGACCACCGGAAGACCCTTTGTGTGTCACTGAGCATGCTCTGTCTGGGAGGAGTTAATGTAAATTACTTTCTGGAAATAATTTGCATAACCCTGCCTTTTCTTAGAAATTATAATGAATATGTATAGTTAATCTGTATAAATATGAGAAATTTGGCTTTAATGGGAGCACACATTTGCAGGAGCGATCCCCTTTGTGCCCAGTGCTGCAATAAGGGATACCTGCTTAATAGTCACCAAGGCTAGTGAGTTTTGATTCTGGCTTTCTGAGGCATCAGTATGACAACACCCCATCTACATGTGCAATCTGGAAAACAGTAAAAATGCCATATAAGAAACAACAAAGTATTTAGCAAACCACAGAGGAAGTGAAAGTGCACAGGAGTCTGGTCCTTTTGGTAGTCCACTGCAGCACCATAAGAACCTGTCACATTCATGTTCCCTGTAGCTGTCCTTCGCTCACTCTCAGGCCTCAGTGAGGATGAAATTCTTACCCACGTTGGCGGAGAAGGTGATAATCACAATAGCTGCCTGTAATATTCTTTATCAACAGGCAGGTAGGAATGAATCACAAAGATGCTTGCTCATCTGGATGTTATTGCTGCTTTCGAGTGTTTAAGGATGCCATCTTGCAATATTGGTATCAGTAATTTCCCTTTCTATCTTCAGTGAAATCAGACATGGTTCTTGTGCCATATGTATTTAGCATACTTGCTCAAATTAGTTGCTCCTTGGGCCTTGCATCTAGTACTGTGTAGTGGTATCTCATCACTGTTGTGGTTTTGACTTTGCTAATCGCAAATACATACAAAAGACTGTGCCTGGGAACTTTCAGTTTAATTAGACAAGAGAGGAACGATGAAGGTAGGCAGGCAGATGAGCAGCACAGGCAGCAGTGAGACCCCACTGGGGCGTGATTTGTTCACTGAATGGGCATTGACAACATACAAACAGTGTAATTGCTCTACTATAGAAGCACTGCAAAAAAGGAAAGTATAAAGAAGATTGTAAAAAGAACACCTAAATGTCCATGTCAATAATTATAAGGAACTCTCACAAAACATTAGTGTCAAGATGGGAGAATCTATGAAAGTGCTTGTTTGAAAATGTTCTACGGGAATGATGAGGAGGGGCACAAGGGCAAGAGCTCTTCGTGACACTGAAGTAGAGATTTAGGAAGCAGAAAAACTAGAAAAAGCTCTGAAAAGAAGGAAAAGGGTTTATATTTGACATAATTTAAAGGAAGAGAGATTGAAGAGATGCATGGGGGATGTCAGTATGGCATTTATGAAAATAATTATACCTTTTTTTCTTTTTGATTCTTTCCTCCATGCCATAGGGGGTGGTAAAGTGAGTGAAGAGCTGTGTAGTTTTTTCAACTCCCTGCTGGGTTAAACCAGGCACATATTTATTGGGAGGAAAGACTGGCGCAGTTTCAATCTCCGTGTTAATTTTAGCTGGTGTGGTGTGTGCTTCCTTTCTCCCAGTAACTTCATGCCCTCATGGCTTTGGAGGCATTTCAGACTATAGCTGCTCCCACTCTGATATGTGCATGGTAGTCAGTAGTGAAATTCCTTTGGAAGAGTTTTTAAGAGTTTTTATTTTGCTGCACTGAGATAACCATGGAGTCTAGGCAATGAAAAGATGACAGAGAGACTGGCTAAGATTTTGGCTATATCAGGAGTGGCTGGCCTGAGATTCAGTAATAGTGTGGCTGCCTTTGTGGTTGAACTATCCCAGGATGAGGCACAGAGGAGAAGGAAAACCAAAGCCAGTGTTCTATAAAATCCCCGCCAGAAATTAGCAGGGTGATAGTATAAGGTCACAGACAAGTTTTTCCAGATAAGGTATTTTTTTTTCATCATGAACACTCTGAGGTATATATAAGGTATTTATATCTGAGATTACAAGCTTGATTTTAGCTTAGCAGTGATCATGGTCTTCCTGTGATTCCCCTGGATTCCTACGGCGTTATGGTTCTTAGGGGTGATGGCACAAACACAGTAACATACGATGGTTAGACAGAGTTAATATTAACATATGTCCTGTACAGTGAAACAGATCCTCTGAGGGATAATTGGTTTCTCAAGTGAGCAATCTTCCTGAAAACAAATTTACTTAAACATGCTGTAGGAAAAGATTTTAGAACAGTGAGTCATCTGGAAGATGTTGTAGAAACAAATGGGGAAAATAAATGGGAACCTTACCACGCCTCCACCCAAATATGACCCTAGTCTTCTTTGAAGGGTTTTGAGCGGAGGAGGATCCAGGACAGTGCACCACGAACTTCAAATTTTATACCAAACAAGTTATTAGTAACTATAATAAAGAAAAAAATTAGTGGACATAGAAATAATTATGATGTATGGTAAAAGAACCAGCATAGTTTATTTATAAGAGAATCACATTTCAGAGATTAATAGATCTGGTCAACATACTGTACCTGAAATTCTAAAAATTATGTGACAGAATTTCTCAATAAAGGCATTCAATTTCTTTAAGCTGTTATGAGTAAAGAGGTATGGACTACATCTTTCATGGGTCAAGTCTTTCATGTAGAACCTCTTACAGGAGGAAGGGGAAGATTTGAGGAGGTGGGAGGTCAGGAGGAATGTAATTTGAAAGTTATCCCATTGTCTCCCCTCAACTCATATTTATCAAAATCTCTTTCCCTTTTTATTTTCTCTACTGCAAGAACTGAGGGGAGGCCAAGTCAATTGCTACGTGCCAGGTTTACAACAAGCAAAACGAAATAGTACCTCGTGCAGCACAGAATTAAACAGTGAAACTCCTTGCTACAGAATGCCAAAAGTATAAATAGGTTCCGAAACTGTTTTAAAAAAATCATCTGCTTCTGTCAAGGTCTAGTCAACTCTGGAGACAACCTCTGTCTCAGGAAATCCTAAAGTACTGATTACCACAAGGTGTGAGAGAACTGTCAATAATAAATTAATTCTTATATTGTATCCCTAAAGAACCAGTACTAATCATAGAGACAGAATAGTGAGTTGCCTTTGATGTTAGAAAATGTCAGTGGTATATTCATAACAGAAAGCAAATTCAAGCATAATATGAATAAGAAAGAATTTAAGAAAAAATATGGCTGTTTGCTTTATTTGTTTTGGTGGTTGTTTTTTTTTTCCCCCAACAAATTCTGACTAGGGGAGGAACTGCTCAGGTGCTCACTGTAGAAGGATGACACAGCTTTGCTGAGCACAGATGGATTCTCTGGGTCCCTGAAAGAAAGCAAGAATTATCAGAAGAGGCATGATATTTCGGAAGTTTTTCTTAGCATTTGTAACCTCTGGGTTCTGCCTGTTAAACAAAGCAATGATGTGCACGAGCACAGTAAAACAATTCTCTATTTATCTTGTGCCTTTGGAGTTCAACAGTAAACTCAAATGCTCACACAACCCTTTACACTTTGGAAAATGTCAGCCTTAAATCATGGAAGAATTTTAAAGGTACATACGTTTGGGACAGGCTAATGAACTGTGGGGATTACCTGCATTGCACAAGTGTGTCTGAAGACCCAAAACTAGAACCAGAACTCAGAAGGTGATGAATTGACTAGATTCCTCAGGGATTTGTTCAGTCAAAGACCAAGTGTACACTTCAGCTCTTGGTTCAGTGAGTAGCCCAAAAACAGATGTTCAGCTAGACTTTGTCACAGGATGACGCCTTTGAGAGACACACTGAAGGAATAATTAAGAAAGTCAGAAAAGAACAAGAAGAAATCACAGAAATTGAAAGATAACAAGGCTTTCTTTTGCCCTCAAGCGTTTGGATGCCCTATACCTCACATTTTGCTTAGTTTGTATTATTTTATGTCTCAGTTCCTGCAGCTACACAGAATCCATCACTCCTGCTCAAGTTTCCTGTTCCTTACTAATGTCATTCTATCCAGCCTCCGATTCTGATTTCCTTCCTTGAAGGCCTGGTTTCCTTTGTTCTGCTTTGTATTTCACACAGAGTAGTTATTCAGCTGGTTTCTTTAGGCTTCATCCAACTAATTGTGGCAGAGCTCTTTGAATAGGTTATCATTAAAATTATAACAACCCATTATTGTGCTTTGTCTGGGAGGGATGTGATGCAGCCTTTGTAAACAAATGGTGGATTCCCTATATAATAAGGCCCTCCATGATTCAAAAGTTTCATAACAACTGTATAACATCAACTAGAATGTATAAATTGTACACAGATTTCCCCTCCTTTTCCATAAATCACAGGTTACTGATGTACCTTTTTACTTCAGGAGCATTATTAAGTATTCTGGCAAAACCAGGTTCAGTTGTAAAGGTAAGGAACCACACAAGGAGAGAAGCCCCAGGTTGAAACTATAAGGGTTGTGTTCAAAGAGCTTCAGAATGAAAAGATGGAGTGATCCTGATGAAACAAGTTGGTTCAGGGTGGGATGTTTTTATAATGGGAGTGGTCAAAGCAAGCTCATGCGAGGGAATAATCTGAGGGAGAGTGAGAAGTTATGCATGGTAAAAGGGAAGTGATGAGGAAATATATGATGGGAAACAGGAAAGACCATGCTATAAAAGCAGGTGGAGATTGGAGTGTACAGGAAGAAGAGCACTTCTTTCCCAGCTGTTTGCTTGTTACGAACTGACCTGAAGTCTTGCTTTCTGTGCCTTTGGAGTAGCGTCCTATCTCTCCAGATCTACATCAGTCTCCATCAGAGCCCTATTGCTCTGGAGTTACCGCTTGTGAGAACCGTGCAATCCTGTGTTCCTCTGCATGTTAGGAAGCATGTAACATACTTCTACTGTTACTGTAATGCCAACAGGCAAGTTATGGGCATCAGATGATATCTTTGGGCTTGATGTTTGCGCCTTAGGTTGCTTTATCTACTTTGAAGTTGATATTGGCATGTATTTTTGCCATTTGTTTCTGTTGTGGGCTTTATCTTGTGGCTTGACCTCGTTTCATGCTCCTTGGGCTGTGCCTTCCCCCATGACAAGGGTGTGGGCAGACCTGTTAACTGGTGCCATAAACACATTCCTTCCTGCAGGGTGGTACTGAGGATGAAGCAAGAGTTTAATAGGAACTTCTTCAAATAGCTATGGAGTTTTGTCTGGCGGGATGCATACTGTGCTATTGCACCTATCCTGCTGTACTGGCCCTGCATGCCTCACTTAAGTAAATCTCTCTCCAGTCATTGATGTGGGTGTGTCTGTCACTCCTGCATCAGGAGGGAGTTATAGCTGAGCCCTTCATCTATACGTAGGGATCGCCTGTCTAACTGTAGAGATTGAACTTGTTGCTTTATGCCCTTGTATTGACACAAAGCAGATGATTGTAGCTTTGTTGAGGTCATGGCAGGTTTTGTTCTCTTTGGCCTTCCATACTGGGATCTCTGTGTAGTTCAATGTGGTTATTGTGTTGAGCGTTGTTGTGTCATGGAGTTTCCTGAATGACCAGATGTTTGTTTGTTTTTCAAGCCACAAAATTTTAGTTCAGAAAGAGAGAGTTCTTGGAACACACAAAACTAATCCACATGGAAAAAAAGTCAAGATAGCAAGTGAAGGCAGTGATGTACTTAGTCAGCCAGTTTAAGACTGTGTGGGCTGAAAGATTCAGGCATTCCAATAAACACTCTTTTACTTTTCTGCTAATCCCTCTCTGCTCCTTATTACTTTTCTTTCCCTGACTCCTTCTGTTAGCTACTAATTGGTATAATACTATACAGGCTATGTCTTTGATCTGAGATATATATTGAGTAAGAAGAGTGGATAAAACATAGTAACACATCATGCCAAAACCATTTGGTGTTCTACGTGGTGATTCTACCATTTCTACCTAAAAAATACCTTTTAAAATTTAAGATGATTCTTGCAACGCTTAGCTGACATAGTTGCTGTCTCAGGGATAAAAACTGTATAAGAAGGAACTGCACACTGTCAGAAGGCTGGCCACAGGATTTTGATCTTTAATGGGAAAAAGCATGAAGCTTTTAGAAGTAAGTAGACACTGAATAAAAGTGGTATCAACAAAACTTGTACGCAGGTAAGGTCAGGTTCACAGTTTAGTACATAGATAAATTAACATACATACTAATTAACATACCAATTTTTGTTTGTACAGGCTGATTTCGTGATGTTTCACTTAAAAATACAACTACATTTGAAAAATAGAGTATTTTTAGATTAATGAAATTTAGTAAAAAGGAAAAACAAAACATCAAACCCTAAGCAAATCAAAAAATGCCCTCTCAGTGTTTTGTCTTTGGTTCATTTACATGAAAACACATATATACAAATAATAAGAAAACCAAAAATTATATCATTTGCCTCATTAACTGAGGCAAAAACCAGACTGAGGCAAAAAGCAGACCATGGATATCTATTAGAAGAATTTGAAAGCAGTTTTTAGTTCTAACAGAAGATAATTGTTTCAAATAACTTGGTGCTTAAAGCTAAATTTTCACATATGGCTTCTAACTTTTCGGCTATCTGAAATAGTGAAGCATCTTGCGCTTTCTATAACCATTTCCTTTCGTGTTTCATCAGGTACAGTTCCCTTGTTTTCTTTGAAGAAGGAAAGAATATCCATCTCCAGGCAACCCAAGGGATTCTTGCATGGACAAATTACCATGAGGCAAGTTGGGGTGTGGATTTACAGCATGTTACCTACTCCACCCAATGGCTTCTCTTTATGGTAGATGTAAGGCCTTTGCCACCCATCTGTTGAGGTGCAAACTACATTACATTCAATGGGGGTAAGATTACATGGGCATCCAAGCAGTTGCTGCTAATGTACCATAATTTCACAATCTGTGTTATCACTTAGCAACTTGTTTGTGTGGTATACATTTGCCATAGCAAAAGGTTGTACACAAACAGAAAGGGAGCTTAGAAGGATATTACTTGCAACCCAGTACTCAGTATCGGCCTAAGAGGCAAAGTGTATTTGTATTTAAGGTTAGTGCAGAGTATTTGCTGTTGTGAAACTCCTTTGTGAGGTGAGATGTGCACTGTGAGTTTTTTGGGAAGAGTTTGTTAGCCAAGTAGTATTTTATGTTGACTTTTTACTAAAATGTTTCAATATACATGAGCTGGAGACATTGATTTATTCAGTTCCTGCAGGAAGACAAAGAACGTAGTTAATATTACACTTCATGAATTAATGAGAGAGTTGGAGGGACTCCTGCCTCTAAACCAAAGAATGATTTTTTATTTTATTGATTTTATTTTATTTTAATGTCCTTTTACAATTTTCTGCATTGGATTTTAAAAAATAAAATAACAGGACTTTATGTAATTTTGTATAGATATGAAACTGACTGTGTGAAGTGTGGCAAACATTTAACCTCCTTTACAGAAGCCCCTTGTCTCTTTGTCTTCTTTTTGAAAATGTTCATGCCCATAGACATAACTGCTTCTAAAGTGCTCAGATTGGTTACAAGCCTTTGTATATGCTGGTGAAATCTCCAATTTCTTTGTATGCTAAACTGCTTTGAAAATATGACTCCTTGGAACTTCATTCACTTTTGAAAATGGGACACAGGCTCTGAAAACATTAATAACATTTCTGAAAATATAACCTTATGCCTTCCCATCAATGTTTATCATCTTGAGCCATGCTGCAGAGACTGACAATGGTTGCTCTTTCTGGAGAATGTGTACTTTGGCAAGCACAAGTTTTCTTTTAGAAAAATGCAAAAACTGGAATGATATTTTAGAAAAGCTATCAAGGGGATCCCATCGGAGAAGTACCTCAAAACTGGCAGGAGTGAAGAAATATGTCTTTTAGTGCTTGGAGTTACTTATGAATTAGTCATGACTTGATGTGAAAAATAGCACTGCCATACCTTGATATGTGTAATACACAGCCTGTTTTCCCCAGGAACAGGTGAAAACTAGGCCAGTAATCCTGGAACTGATCTCACAACAAAAGCAGGAGCTGCCATCTACTTTTATTCTGTCTTGTATTGTTTGCACTGGAGTATGAGAGCTGCCTCGTCGGACACTATCCTATAGATATTTGCTTGAGTGAGCACTGTTACTGTGCAGTAAATGAAAGGTAACCTGCTCCTACATGAAAAAAAAGTAGATTAGCACATTTTTATGGCAGGATTTGAGCACACATACAGGACTCATCACAGAGTATCTGTTGCCTACAAAGTCACAGCCTTGCTTATCTTGCAGTAACCGGTTCTAATTCCTATTGTTTCAGGAAATTATTGCAATGGGCAAAATTGTAAACAAAGCTTGTGATATATGAAGCGAACTCCAAGAGAATGAAGCTTGATTCCCTTGAAAAGTCTTGGGAAAAGCAGCAGCATTTGGTGTTTTCTCACTTCACTTTGGTTTGGATTAGGCCCCATCTTTTATCATTCAGCTCCAAAACTAGGTTCCTGCAATCTTGCAGTGGTTCGGAGATAATGTCTTGAGATTGGTTTGGCTTTGAACAGCTGAAGCAAAACATAAAGTCTCAACAAGATTTTGCCATAATGCAAACTGTGAATCTGCAGTTTGCCTTGTGGATGGGAAGCCCGATGGAGAGCAGGAGGTGCTGCAGCAGGGACCTCATCCATGATCCTGCTGAAATCAGGCAGGAGGGCTCCTTGGATGAGGCCCTCTCTAGGAAGTAGCACCCTCTTCCAGACAAGTCCAAAATGTGAGTTCCTGTGTGTTTCTCCTGTCCTGCAGTTGCCAAAGCTCTTCCTGCTTTAGTGGCTGTTGTGGAGTGTCTCTTAACAGCTCTTGAGCAACTGTTGGTTTTTCTTTCCTTTCACACCACAGCCCATTATTAAGCAACTTCTAAAATACATATATACAGAGATCTATAATATATACATTCTTCAATGACTGGCTTGTACATTGAAGAGGTAGAAGACACGTGTCTGTGGGAGGTTTCACTCTTGTCATGGTCTGAAGAAAACAAAACGACTTGATTTTCTTTGTTTTCTTTCTCTAGAAGGTATGTCCCCTTGAGATGCTTTGGAATTTTTCCTAGCAAATTCGCATTTCTGGCATCCACATGTGTTAGCCATGTGCTTTCTGTGGAGAGAGGGTTTGCCCCAAATGCCATTCCAGATAGACTGCTTGCTGGTTCTTAGTTACCCTGACTAACCAAGTTCAGTACATCTGCGAGGTCCTTCACCTTCTGGACATGTAGCTCCTTCTTCTGATATCATTACTGTTGGTTCCCATTGTTTATTGTCCTACAGCTCATTTTCTCCAGGCTATTGTCAACATTGCCTAACAGAAACCTTCTCAGAAAGAGTGGCAAAATTTAATGCCCTTAGTCTGTCTGCCTTTCAAAATTTGGAGGTGTTTAATTCTGACCCTGTATATCTGTTTTTGGATTATGATGTCCATAGATTACTGAACATGTGCTCATTATAATCACTAATTTATTTTAAAAATGTGATTTCCTTCATTATCATGAAGTGATGAAGGCACCCAGCATCCCAAATAAAAAATTTCATTTCTTTAGATTTGTGCAGGCCTACAGTTCCCTTGGCTGTAGCTTAAAGACATTAAAGGCATCCAGATTGCTTTCTGCTAAATTAAATATCTGCACATGGCAAATCCCATTTTGCTCATTTGTTTACTTGTTCCTAAATAGCACAAAGCCCAGATCAGAATTTAGCTTTTCAGCCTGTTAGAGCTGAGCAAATGGATTTTAGCCTTTTGAATAGTGGCAGATAGTTGCAATAGCGTAGTGGGAAACAGCATATCTCCTGAACAATGAGTTCATGTGGTGGACCAGTAGAACAACCACATGTGCAGTTGTAATATTTCACCCTAGGGCTATTTCAAAGGAGTGAAACTAATAATTGAAAAAAATACATTACTGTTTTCTAACCACTGTAATAAATCACCAGCAACTTTCCAGAAAGGAAGAAGTTGCTTCTTACTGAAATATGAAATGTGCCTTGTTAAGATACATGTTAATTTAAGCCCAAAGTATCTCCCATTGGGAGGTCTCTCAGATTTAATCTGCATTCCCAGGGAGTGGTTTTCTCAAGGACACATGCTGAAGATTTTTTTGCAGTTGTTTTGTCCTATTTCCCTTTCCAGTGAGTTCATCACCCTGAGACTGGAGAGCAGAAGTATAATACATTTTTACAGACACTGCTTTCAGGAAAGAGTACTTTTTTTTTCCTCTCCATTTATTTATCTATGCCTCTAATTCACACATGTCCTCAGTGTGCATTAGCTTATTGCTGCAAACTTTGAATTGCATTTATGTCATTTCCACAACCCAAAGTTTTTCTTTAGTTGCAGTTTCAGTTTTAACCATCACATGGGTCTGTGCACCAGGATCCAATTTGCAATGAGCAATGACCTCTCTGTTTTCTAATTGCCAATATTTCATCTTCTGGTGCAATGTTGTGTAGCACTTGAATGAAAAAATCATTTAAATTCATAGTCAGAAAGGACAAGAACCTTATTATACAACTGCCATGGCTTGTAAATTGTAGTTGTATAATCAATTGCACTTTTTCTTCTTTTTTCATACTGTAACATTTGTATTGCTTTGGGCTGGTTGTTACAGGAGGCATCATGGGCTAGTCTTGCCAGATTTGCTTACTTCCCAGTGGATTCCCTCAAGGCAATGTTGGAACTGCTACCTGGAGCTAGTTCAGTTCATTCAGAAATCTCACTCTGAGCTTTCCTATGCATTGAACTCCATTCAGAAAGATGTTTTTGGAAGAGAAGGCTGGGTTTTGTGTTCCATTTCTGCAATGTGATGTCATGCTAGGCATCTAAGTTTGTTCTGGATGAGCTGGCATGAGTATATGGCAAGCAACACGTTGTGTAGAGCTCAATTGTCACGTTTGTACAGTAGCACAGCCACATCAGCATAATTAGTCAGATGAGTAGAGGCCTGCACAGTTTCATCATTGTGTCACTGCCTCAGTTGTCTTGCTTTCAGTTCTGGGACCACCAAGCAATCTCCTGTACAGCATAACAATCTCAAGGGAGAACTTCCAAAATGGAAAAGTTTTCTTTTCAGCCCTAAGTCTCTTTTTTTAGTTCTATTTTCCCTTTGACCCCACAGTGAAAAATTGTCTTTTAGTGTTTTAGTCTTACATAGAGAACATTACTTCTTGCTTTCTGAGGCACAGCTTCTTACTTGTCATCCTCGCTTTCTAATCTTGGAGGTCTCACAGAATGGCTCGCAGTAGTTAAGGAAGGTGGTAAACTGCAGTTCAGATTCATTTGTCACGTTTCCTCCCTGCCCCCATGAGAAGTGCTAATACATCAAACAACTTCAGATGCACCAAAAGAGTGATAGGTGGTAACTAAATTCATACACCTGTTTCCAGAGTATTTAGATAATTGGTATCTCAGCATTTAACCAAACACATGAAAAATTAATCTTGTAAAAAAAAAAAAAAGAGGACTTCTTATGATGACTGTCGTCTTCTTCCCTGGTTTCTGTTCTTAGTGCTGACAGAGTAAGCTGCTGTCTGCATGTTCTCGGCAAAACAGTCGTTGGTGTTTCTTTGATGATATGAAGTGCCTTGAGACTTATTGATGAAAAATGTGCTAGTGTCTGGTGCCTGAGGGAACACCTCTTTCTTTCCAAGATATGTGTTTTTGGAGTCACTGAAGGGTACTATAATTTGGGATCACCACTAGTCTGACTATCTGTGCAAGACACAAAATTCTTTAGTTTTCTTTATTTTGAAAAAGCCATTCAAAAGGAAAATCAAGTCTAGAGAAAGGGAATAAGAAAAAGGAACGGAGATATTCTTGGGATGCTTGTCTGTGAATGGTTTATTAATTTAATATTGAGAATTTTCTTATTTTTAATATAGGGGCATTTTCTTCTCTGCTGTGTTTTTGCTTCCTCGTTTATTTAAAATGTCATGAGCTGGTGTTAAGGGCTGACAGTAGAAAACCACTGGCATTGGTGACTGCTACTAAGCTGTTAGTGTGCTAGGACAATGAGATTTTTGAAACTAAGAGGAAAGCAATATTATGCAGATTTTCTCAGTAGAGTGTAAAAGTTCACTGAAGGCAAAGCAAAGAAAATTTGCTTAAAATTTGTTAAAAGTGCAAGAGATATGAAGTGTGGGACAATGATTCACAGACCACTTGGGAAGAGAAAAAGGAAAGAAGCTTTCTTTTGTAGCAGGAAAGTCATATTTAACTGAAGGATGTGCTGAGGAGGAAGGGAACCTCTTTTGTGGGAGAAAATATTTCCTGGCTTTGAGGAGAAGCCATGAGGAGCAAACTAATACTTGTTTTTCAGTATGATGGTTCTTCAGGTCCCTTGAGGAACACTGCTAGCTACTTCTCATCCTCACCTCTCCCTCTCCCCTTTGTGTAACATTGAGGCTAAAGGAGATGCTGGACGAGAGGGCAGAAAGTGTCAGTGAAGCTGACTTGGTGGCAAGCATCACTAGCCCACTTCAAGCATTGCCACTTTTCTGCGCAATGTAATGATTTTACTGGCAGGAAAACCTGGGACCAAAGGGATTGTGTAAAGTCCCATAGCTAAACAGAGATGCCTTGAAGTGTTTTCTATCTCTGTAGGTCATCTCTAACAGTGCTTTACATTCTGAACAATAATTCTTAAGAAATTCTTCAAGATCTGGACCATTTATAAAAGGCTGTGTTTTTGTTACTGTAGTGAAACAGGTACCCTAAGTCAGATGGGTCACACCATACAGGTTACAGAGGCTGCACACTCTCTCTCCTATTACATTTTCAGGAGAAAGTACTGCCAGCTCCAGAAAAGTACAACTTAATATAAATTTGTTTTCCACTTGCTGTTGCCTCCCTTTTTAATTATGGTTATGAGGAAGTGCTTTAGTTTCAGTGAGACAACAAATTAAGAGATTCTTCCATCTCTTTGAAGCTATATACACACCTGGTATCTGTGGTTTAGCACAGGCCAAGGAGAGGCTCTGGGGCCTTGTTTATGCAGTAGAGTTCCCCACTCATGCCACCAGTGGTTACTGGATATAGCAATGAGATGAACCTTGCAAAACAAATATCTTTCAACCTTTTTGCTCAAAACAGATGTATTTACACTTAATTTTGCCAGCTGGGGCTTAAGCACATATGAACAATTCAGTGCTACCTGTATTAAGAGCCATGGGAGCTTTTAGAAAAGGTGAGGGAATTTCCTGTTCATTATCCATATCATATCTTCAATAGATACAAAATTACTCTGGAATATCTCAGTCTTCCAAATTGAACGTTGGTTGAATTGAATTGGCTGAATTGTTTATAAATCAGTATTCTGGTTATAGTTATGATATAAATGACTGTTTATAGTTGTTCAAGCTTTTTCATCATATACAGAAGCTATGCAGTTGGGTCAGGAACTGCGACCTTTTTCTTTACCTTTCTCTCATGGCTTGACACTGGAAAGACATGAAAGACAAATTTGGACTTTCTTTAATCCTAGTGTCCAGAGATACAAATTATTCGTTTAAATTGATCCTATATTGATTTTCTCTGCTTTCTTTCCAATCACAGAACAGGCTTTTCCATGTTCAGAAGCAGGCTTTCTCCTGCAAGTGTCCTGAGGTGTGGTCTAGGTGTGTTCAAATCTAGCTTAGTCATTCATCTGTCACCTTGTCATTAGCATGGCGTCTATATTTAATTGGGCTTCCTTCCTTCCTTCATCAGAAATCAGGTTTTATATACCATGAAAACTGCAGCCCATTATTAGAAGTTAGCTCCAAGTGAGATTCTTGGCTCTTATATAAATAAGCAGCAGTGAAAATAGTATCTGAAGTACTCTTTCAGATGAGCACTATGTGTGAAGAACACGTCTGAGTCCAGTATACTGCCTCAGTTTTCTATTTCTCAGGCTTTAGCTCATAAGCAACTTGTTTAAGAGGGTTTTTTTTTTGCAATCTGTTATGCTGCTTGATAGGTCATAATCATCAATAACTTTCTTTGGTTGCATCTTTGCCTCCCAGAAAATGTTGCTGAGTTATTGTTGTGATTAGCATTTCAGTTGTGCTTAGAAATAACATTGAGATCAGCACTCCATCTAATCTGCCTGTAGTAAAGGTTGTTCTCTCCCCAAAACTGCTGGCATTTTGAAAGGAAAATGAGAGAAAATATCATCCCAGTTTTAGAAATGGAGACATGAGATGCTCTACTTGGGGGCCTGGGGGTCCTGGTGGACACCAAGTTGGCCATGAGCCATCAGTAACTTCTTACAGCAAATGTAGCCAATGACGAGCTGCATTAAGAAGAGCACCGCCAGCAGGTCAAAACAAAGTGATGCTTCCTCTCTACTCATCCTTTGTATACGAATCTGGAGTGCTGCACCCAGTGCTGGGCTCCAGAGTGCAGGAAGGACATGGGCATTCTGGATTGACTCCAGTAAAGTGTCAAAAAACTGACTGAAGTATTGCAGCATCTAATGTATGAGGAGAGGCTGAGTGCTTAGCTCAAGAAGAAGAGACCTGTAGAGATCTTACAAATGTGTATAAATACCCAATTTTTGAAAGGAGGAGTAACGGAAGAAATAGCCTCTTCTCAGTGGCATCCAGAGACAGCACAAGGGGCAATCAACACAAATTAAAGTACAAGAAATTCCATTTAAATATAGATAAAGCTGGGTTTTGTGTGTCATCAAACACTGAAACAGGTTACCCAGAGAGATTGTGGAGTTTCTATTGCTGGAGGAAATCAAAAGCCAACTGGACACCATCCTGAGGAACTCATTGTAACTTTGAGCAAGGGCTTGGACTACCTGGTCTTCAGAGTTTCCTTCTTCAATGGTTCTGTCATTCTGCACCCACCACCTCTCAGCAGCAGTTGCAGGAGTTTGTTGTGGAGAGTAGAGCAGAGCACAGGATACCAGACTGTCCGATCTGACCCAGCTGAACTTGGTGTATGATCACTGGGACCTGCTCCCCACAACCCCAGATCACAAGATAGTAAACTGGACTGAAGACTTGCTCTATTTAACACGCATGTTCTTAGGCTTCCGCCCCCTGTCCTCAGGCCATGCTTGTAACAAGGATCACCTGCATGCAATGGCATCCCAGCCGCATTCCTCTTCCCTGGGCGCAGGGCCATGCAGAAATGGCCCAGGAATTGCTATCACAGTTCTTGCTGCCAACGGATTCCCCGTGTGGGAGTGGATAGTCAGGCACATTTACAGCAGCATTTGCTAATGTAGCAAAACAGTGTTTTAAGCTCTGCATCTATTGGAATCATCACTGGATTCACCTGGAGACAGTCAAGCCCAGGTGTGGATATGCAGGAGAGAAGCAGGCTAAGTCACAAAATTCACATTGTCACAGTGCATTAAGCCTTGTCCTCCTGACTTAGTGGCAGCAATGCTATAGTCATAGTTCATAAAATAGTAGATTTCTACGACTGAGATGTGTATGAATATTGGATATTAAGAAATAGTAGGTTTAGTTTGAGAAAAAATGGTTTGACTCTAACCAGGGTGATCAGATTGTCATGAATAATAAAAGGTCACGTGTGAAACATATATTCAGCAAAGTAAGGTGTCCAGTAAAACTAGTTTCAACATTGTTTGCACTACCTAATCTCTAAAATTATAATGTGTGAGTCACAGCCCTTAGATGATCTTAACCTTTACTAGAGGATACCCTGCTTTGTGTTCAGCAGCACAAACAACTGAGCAAGGACCTGTGCAGACCTGGTGAATACAACAGGACCCTTTGACTGTACTGTAAGTAATGATTTTTTTTTTTTTCTGTGGAAAAATTGTTAAATGTTATATGCAGGACAACTTTTTCTGGATATCCAATATAGATGTGACCATGTTCATATTTAAACTGCAATTTAAAGGTTTTGTCTTGTTTCATCACCTGGGTTTTTTTAATTGAAAAGCTATGTCCACTGTGAGATAAGCATGTTTGTATAGTATAATTCTTTAGAAAAACTACATCTCTAAATGTTTTAGGGAGTTAAATAAAGTAAATGGATGATAATAACAAATGTAGGGCATGAAATGAAATGCGAGTAGGAACTAAAGGATTGCTCTCTAAAGCTTATAGAGAGTTTGGAAAAAAAAGAAACCGTGGATAGAGGTAAAGACTAGAAGAATTAGAGGAAGAGTGATAGTGGAGCAAGTCACAAATCAAAGAGCTCAGATTTAAATGTGTTCTAGATATGAAAGTGAATTGTCTGAAAGTGGTTTGTCATGGAGCTCAGGCCCTTCCTAGCGATTGTACTATTACTATAACCACGATATTCAAAGGATGAGAATTAAGGAATATTTATAGCACATGTTATTAAATCAGAGATCATAATTCTGGGTTCATTAAATTTTGGAGAACCAAGATGCTGCAAAGTGGAGAACACAAATGCGGACTCATGGTGGGAGCTGGTAAGGATTCAATGATTTAACAGGCATGAGAGTCTGAATACAATTTATCATTGCAAGGCGGAAACCTAAGATGATTTTCCCCTTTTGAAAACCCTTACCATTTCCTATAGAGAATACTTTGTTTAGTAAAAGATTCTGTAAGTAAAGTGATCATATGCCACAGAAGGATGTTCTGCATTTCCAGATATTCCACATCTTTACTTCCTTCTCTCTGTTGACAGAAATTGTTGAAACCAGTATGGTACAGTATGAATTTCTAGAGTTAAAAGTATTGCCATATGGAAGGTTTCCATGATCCTCTGCAAGAGGCTTTCCTGTTCTATTGGTATCTTTTATTATCTTTGTTCCTCCAGTTTTCACTCATTCATCTTCACATTTTACTATTGCAGCATTCTCTGCCAGAATCACTCCTTGCTATCTTCCTGATAAATAATGCCATGGTTGTTCTAGAGTTTCCTCTAATATTTTAAAAAATATTTGTAGGTGCTTTGGTTCAGTCACTGGGCTGAACATGCCTTTGAATGCAGCAGGCATACTTGTTTGCTGTTTTGTGTACACACTGATTTTCCCTTTCTTAATAAGCAACACTGTTTCTGGGGTCATAATAAATTCCTGATGGCTCAAAGCAAATGTCTCCCTTTTGTTAGTTATGTGGAAGTGTTTTGTTTTGCTTTTTTAAATGGTGCTAAATTCTTTCAAGCTTTATGGGATCACTGTGAATGTTCATCACTTCCTCACTAACAATTGCATTTACTTTCTCTTTGATGCATGTCAGTATGCAGGCATAAATATATAATGTTTTTATTCTGACAATGAAGGAATATTGTGCCTTTCTTCTGCATTGATTTTCCATCTTGCTAAATCTAACTGACTAGCCTTGACTGGCTTCCTCACTTTCTTCTCTAAAGACATATACTTTTGACTTACAGCTTTTTATCACTTAAAGCCACATCAAAAACAGAACACTGGAAACAAAACAATTTCAAAGGAGTTGTAGCCTAACCTTAATGAGGGCGTCTTTGGTATTACTTCATATTACTCTTTGACTTTAATTTTTGTTCTTTCATAACTTCTTCAGTAGGTTGAGTAACTTCCCAGAGTCTGCTTCCTTGAAATAGAAAGCTGGTATCCCTGAATTCAGGTGCCTTGGAATCACTGGTACCAAGCCAGCTCTGTACACTGAAGGGATTGATTTATTGCTAAGCACAAGGTAAAAAAAAAGTAAGCCAAATGTCATTTTTTCCTTTCTTCTTTTACAGAGCTATAGAACCATGAAGATGTTGTTTTTCCTGTGTCTTTTAATTGTTGGGATTCATTCCAACAGTTGTTGCTATGAGCCTAATCACCAAGGTGTGAGAAACCAAAATCAAAGAGGCCAAGACAACCGAAACATGCCACAGCAGACTGTAGGGAACAGTGTTTGTCGGTTTGCATGTTGTTTCTACAAAGAGATTTCTTCTCGTGAAAACAGTGGGAATATTTTCTTCTCTCCTTTGAGCATCTCTACAGCCTTTGCAATGCTGACTCTGGGTGCCAGATCAGACACTCTGACACAGATTCTTAGGGTCCTTAGCTTTAACCCACGTGAGATTTCTGAAAATGAAATACATGAAGGTTATCGTCAACTCATGCAAATGATAAACAGAAAGAATGAGGGGTTACAGCTGAATATGGGAAATGTCCTGTTTGTCCTTGACCGACTGAAGCCACAAGATAAATTTTTAAGTAATCTCAGAAACTACTATGAAGGAGAAGCTTATCCTATGAACTTCAAGAGGGCTGATCAAGCTCAGATAAAGATCAACGAATATGTAGCAGGAAGAACCAATGGGAAAATCAAAGACCTCATAAATAATCTTGATCCACTTACTGAAATTCTCCTTATTAGCTATATTTATTTTAACGGTAAGATATACATATCAAATTCTCCTGTTTCATATGTTATTTTCTCAGGTCAGTCGCATACTATGGTTTTGCAGATGGATTCATATCTTGTTTTCCTTTTGTTCCTCACAATTATAAACAAAGACAATGGAAATTAAGTTCTGCTTGACACTGATGATAACTCCTAGCAAAATTTATGGCAAATTTTCTACTATCTTTTAATAAATACATTTCTTCCCCACTGAAGATTAACTGAATGCACATTGAGGAGGACAGCTCCATTCAGTAAAGCATCTAGTGCTGTACAGTATAGTGGGATTTAAACACTTTCTGAAATGCTTTGTTGGCTAAGAACAAATTTGAAAACCATTTCAGCTATTTTTTTGTTTAACAAGCTCAGAGTTAAATTTAAAAAACGCTGATAAAGTGAAGTTTAACATCTTACCTAAATTAATTTTGCTCAGTCATTTTGCAGTTACTGAGATGTTCATGCATCCAAAGGTAAACATTGAACAGTACAAACATTAGTTTCACACTCATGTACTCTTTTTTCTTGACTAACTGTGCCTTTACTGATATGTATGGCTGTAGTCCTGATGTGTCTAGAGGCATAGGTTTTCAACCTTTTTTTTTTGATTTGCAGATTCTAGTATTTTCCAGTGAAGAGATGGACCCACCAGTATCAAATACAAGCCTAATGACAATAAGCTTGTTTTTCTTAATTAACTTGTGCAGTTTGCTTAGATACTGTCTACAGATCTTCCTAGAGCTTTTCAGACTGCTGATGTAATGAGGAGCAAGGCTGTAAGGCTCAACCAGTGGTCTAATAACAGATATTTTCTTCTTTCAAACCTTTCATTTTATAGTATTCTAAAAACAGAGCAATTGTATTCACAAAAATAATATTCCATAATTTCTCTGATAAAATATTATTTGCAGATGACACCAAGCTGAGTGGTGTGGTCGACACCCTAGAAGGAAAGGAAGCCATCCAGAGGGATCTTGACAGGCTGGAAAGATGGGCCCGGGTGAACCTAATGAGGTTCAACACTGCCAAGTGTAAGGTGTTGCACTTGGGCCGGAAGAATCCCAGACATAGATACAGACTGGGAGAAGAGCTCCTTGAGAGTAGCCCTGCTGAGAAGGACCTGGGTGTCATAGTGGATGAGAAACTTAACATGAACCAGCAGTGTGCTCTTGCAGCTCGAAAGGCCAATGTTATCCTGGGCTCCATTAGAAGAGGGGTGGCCAGCAGGGAGAGGGAGGTGATTGTCCCTCTCTACTCTGCCCTCCTGAGGCCCCACCAGGAGTCCTGTGTCCAGATCTGGGGCCCCCAATACAAGAAAGATGTAGAACTGTTGGAGAGGGTTCAGAGGAGGGCCACAAAGATGATTAGAGGGCTGGAGCACCTACCCTACAAGGAGAGGCTGAGGGAGCTGGGCTTGTTCAGCCTGGAGAAGAGAAGGCTGTGGGGGGACCTCATTGCAGCCTTCCAGTACCTGAAGGGAGCAGAGAAACAGGAGGGGAATCAACTTTTTAAAAGGGCAGATAATGGCAGGACAAGGGGGAATGGTTTAAAGCTGAAGGAGGGAAGGTTTAGATTGAATATTAGCGGGAAGTTTTTTACAGAAAGAGTGGTGAGGTGCTGGAACAGGCTGCCCAAAGAAGTAGTGGATGCCCCATCCCTGGAAGTGTTCAAGGCCAGGTTGGATGGGGCCCTGGGCAACCTTGTGTAGATCCAGGCCTGAGGTTGGTGTCTCTGCCTGTGGCAGGGGGGTTGGAGCTCTATGATCCTTGGGGTCCCTTCCAACCCTTGCCATTCTATGATTATTAAGCTTTTCAATTGAAACAGAGAATACATGTTAGAAATACTGTATTGTAAAGCAAATGCTGTTCATTGAAAATTATTAACCTGGATGCTTCCACCCTTCTCCGCAATATGAGGCTTCCCCCAAAGGTTATTCAAAACATATTTTGGTTTTGTTTTGCTTTTCATCTGTGTCTCTGCTCCTTGTGTCAATCTCTGAAGATTTGGCCACAGCTAAATGGAGCTATTTGGAATAGAGATGACTGATGTTGCTTAATTCTCTTGAATACATACTTGTTTGTTTCAAATATATTTTCAAGATAGGCTTTTATTTAGCATCAGACATATCTTTCAAAATGGGCAGAAAAGCTGTAGATTATTCTTTTATTGAAAGCTGTTTGGAGAAAGAATGATAGATTCTGGAGCACAAGGGGGACAAAAGCCTGAGAAACCCTGTATTAAATATCACTTTGCATTACAGATAACTTTTACATGTTCTAAAAATGAGTTTTATTTAAAATTAAGTATTTGTTCTTGTTACTGACACAATTTCCCAGCTCTTCCAAAGACGGTGGAGATTGAATTTTAACTTTTAAATATTAAAGAAAGTGGATTAAAGAATAGCATTAATAACAGCAGTAAGGATTTTTATCTTGAAATTGAGAGTTGGTTAATGCTAGTTGATCTAGAGGCTAGGATTAATCTGGAGAGGATTTCAAAAGCTCAGGTATCTCTACAACCAGCCTGTACTTCTAGGTTCTTGTCCACTGTGCATTACATCCTTCCTTGAACAATCCAGGTGACTCTCCCACCCTGCTTTTCTGTGATGCAGCGTAATGTAGAAGTCCCTTCCTAAGGACAAAGGTCTGTCAGTGTTTTCCTGGCTTTTGGCCAATGGACATATTATTCCAATAAAGTACACCTGTCCCTCATCATGTCCTCACCGAGCTGATCACCACATAATATCATACTTTAAGGTTAATTTTTCCACTTGGACACTCTGAAGCATTTGAGAAAGGTGCCATTCCTCGAAGGTAGCCTCGTAAGAGAGAGGAGAGCATAGGAGTAAGAGTTTCTCTGAAACAGAAGGAAAGGATTAGTGAATATCATCTCTGTCTAATCTGTGTCCTAAATCCTTACATCCTACTCAGTTTTTAGTGAAGAAAAGCTCTTTCTGAAATCAGTGGGTGTTTTCCCTCAGTTGAGCACTAGATAAAGAATATTTGAGTATTTCAGGGCTTTTGTTATTCATATTTCTGCAATTCAGTCTGGTTTGTTTTTCTTTTTTTCCTTAAGCATATCAAGGCCTAAATCTTGCCTCTTATATATCTGATGGTAGAAGTCACTGTTAATGAAGAAAAATGAGTAGCAACTTTTCCCATCTTCAGAGTATTGATACTCATCAATTTATATTTTCAGAGCCCAAGACATGCACTAAGTCTCATTTTACCCTTTCCAAATACTAAATTAGTGCTATTTATGTCATTTCACAGATGGTGGAAACAGCAGATGATAATCATTTCATTTGTACCAACTGCCTAGTAATCATTGCTCAACTAGAAATCAGAAGTTAAAAGGTGTTGCATCTTGTTTCATATTTTCTTGATGGTACTTACTTAGCAGTGTGGCTCTAATTTTGCCCACTAAATTTGATTTAAAATTACTTTTATTCTAGATGGCAAAACTTAGAACAGAGCAACACCTCTTCCTTAAAAAAACCCAACAACAAACAAGCAGAGGAAAAACAACAAACAGCAAACCACACCCCACTCCCCTCTTTCCCCCTTTTCTTCTTAAATCTGTTCAGCTTCTGAAATAGATGAGGTGGATAGCTGGAATTTGGCTTAGCAATTCCTCTCTGCTGAGGATGAGACTTTCAGAGTTTCAATGTAGATAATTTCTTTCACTATGACTAAGCAAAGAGCCTTCAGAAATTTAACACTGTGAGCGTGACAGTACAAAAGGCTCTGTTTTATTGGCTTGTTTTGGCTTTTCTTTATTCCTTTACCCAGAAGTCTGGTACAATTAAGTTCTTCATGACTTTATTAGCCATAAAGTGGCATATAAAATCCTTGTCTCTGCAAGCAACCTGAATCTCTTTATTTCTCTGGAGAATTCATCCATCATGTCACCCTTCACAAGTCTATTTTGATGTGGGAATAAGGAAAGGGGAGAATCTTTCTTCTTCTGAGCTGTCATTTAAATGTTGCAACATATGATGGCTTTATAGGATCCGTAAAATTGTTGTCATGGAGGAAAAGTGAACACTAGAATACTTGGTGTCTCATCTAAATGAAGGATATTGCAGCCTGCTGTAAGATTTGAGGGATTTTTTTTTACATTACACTCTACCTGCTGCAGGGGGGTTGGACCCGATGATCTCTCGAGGTCTCTTCCAACCCCTACAATTCTATGATTCTATGATTCTATGTTGCTATTGAAATATTCTGAGTATTCAATAAGATTATTACAAACTGCTTTATCTTTGAAGCTGTTCCAGCTCTACCAATTCCTGTCATATATTAATATGTCCTATGGTGATATGTCCTACAGTTTCATGTCCTCAAAATATCCTGTAACTCTGTCTCTTATATTCCAAGCTGAATGGGAAAAACCTTTTGATCCAAAATACACCAAAAAGAGCAAATTCTATGTGGATGGGAACAAGGCTGTTGAAGTCCCCATGATGTTTGGGATGGGTCTGTTCAAGCATGGCTATGATGAACAGCTGTCTTCGACTGTGCTGCAAATGGATTACAAAGGAGGTGCTTCAGCATTTTTTATTCTACCTGATAAAGGAAGAATGAAGAAGCTGGAGAAAAAATTGTCCTGTGAACGCATGTCAAGGTGGAGGACATTAGTCTCAAAAAGGTAAAATTCTGCAGTTCTTGGTTCAGATGATAGGCACAGAATCAGGATACTGGTTTTAGTTCTGCTTTAATCTACTGAAAACTTCCCACTGACCAAAGTTGATATCTGTCTCTCTGGTGTCCCTGCGTTTTCACATTTAGTACTGCACAAAGTGAAAACCTTCAAATCTTTAGGACTTTTGACATTTCCCTGTTTTGTTTCCTACCTTCCATTCTCCATAGTCCCCCATTTTCTGTCTTAAGACATCTTCTCACTATTTTTTTTTTTTGGAGGTCTTCTGCCCTCTCTTATTTGCAAGGAAATCCTCACCTTCAGCCTCTACTCTTGAGTCTTGCTTCCTTTCTGCCTATTACAGTTAGAAATATTTCACAGAATCACAGAAAATTAGGAGTTGGAAGGGACCTGAAAAGATATCTAGTCCACTCCCTCTGCCAGAGCAGGATCACCTGGACTAAATCACACAGGAACACATCCAGGCAGGTCTTGAATTTGCACATTTAATTCTGAAGTGAAAACTTTAATTTAGCAACTATGAGGACAAAGCTCAATAATAAGGGTATAGAGTAGCTGGCAAATCATAGAGCCACTATATTCAGACTCTGTGAAGATTTAGAAAGGTAAAACTTAAATAAGCAACCCTTGGGTCAAGGTAACTTTGAGTCTAGAAGTCAGAAAGTTTATATGCTTTCTAAATCCAACTGTAGACTCCCTCTGGTTAGTGCCATGTGTAGTGGTAGCCATTGATAAGACAAAAGGTTCATACAAGAATAGACACAACATCTGTACAGAGTCAACTCCTTGTGTTCATTCATGAACATGATGTGTTAGAGACCTTCACATGTACACATTTGAAAATTATACTTTAAATAATCAATATTGAAGACAAAAATGACATCCTAATACAGAAAAGCAAAACTGGTGTGATGTTCTTAACTCTCACTGCTAAACCATATCACAAGAATCTATGTTTTTTAATTAAAAAAAGACAGAAAAGAGTATGTAATTATCCATATACCTTCACAACTTTTAAACTTCTGGGAGCAGCTATGTGGTTTGTGACTAACATCACTATTGGGCAAACAATCTGAATAATTTTTGTCAAAAAAGCATAAGTGTCTTTAAAATCATCAAGAAAGACACTAAATACAATTGGAGGGGGGGTTATGTTTTCTTTCTCCATCCTCTCCCCCTTCCCAAAACCGGAATAATCTACCTAATAGGCATGAATGGGAGATGCAAATCTTATAATATAAAAAGGCATTGTTGCTTAAGGTGAGCTTGTTTCATGAAGCTCTCCATTTTTCATCATTCACTCCTGCAGACTAATGACACAGATCCCCCCTTGCCCTCCAATTTTCAAATCAACTGATTGCATTTGCTGGAGTCTCTTGGAGGTCTTAATAAATTGGTTTGGTGTAGGATATGGAATGATTTTAGGACTGTGGACCAAGTGTTTTTTGTCCCTGTTTCTCTGCAAATTGATGTTGACAGAAGTTGCAGAGGAATTGTGAAGAACATTTTTAATTACTGTTGGCTGCTT
Organism: Laterallus jamaicensis coturniculus; assembly: GCA_022605575.1. Taxonomy (NCBI): domain Eukaryota; kingdom Metazoa; phylum Chordata; class Aves; order Gruiformes; family Rallidae; genus Laterallus; species Laterallus jamaicensis. The sequence goes on along the minus strand of JAKCOX010000021.1, from coordinate 4,572,489 downwards.
AACAGGGGATAGTGTCCAAATATTGTCAGTACAGACAGCTGAGATCTATTTAATGACTGAACTGTGGAGAAAACATAACTTTCTCTTCCGGAAAAGTGCATCCCGGTGCTTCCTGCCTGCTTGTTGTTGTTGCTGTGTGCCTACAGCTCTCCCTTTCCTGCATGTTGAAAACAAGTGGGGGGCCTGTGAATGAGTGGCATTATGTAATAGCAAGGCAAGTAATTAAATGATAGTTGGATCCTTGCTTGAGACAGCAATCAGCACAGTCATAAGTTAGGCATAAGGGATCAGAAACCTGTTACAAATCCACTAGCACTCCCATTTTTGGGTACAGCCAGACTTGGCATTAGATGCTGTGCTGTGCTGTGCTGGAGGTAAGAGCCCTTTCCTTCCCACTTGTCTGCTGAATGACTTGCTCTTTGGCCAGCTTCATTAAGTGCTCCAGATCTCCCTGACCTGAAAAACTGTACAGTTCTGGTTTCTCAGCAGAAAACAGTACCTGCTGTACCTGCTGCATTATCACTCACCTCTGTCTCATTATGTTGCTTCTAGCTGTAAATGTTGGTTTTAACCTTTGAAAAGAAATTACTAAATCCTTATTGAAAGAACAAAGAAGAAATGAGTCAGAAATACAGAGCTTTATTAATTTATAGAAAGCAGCAAATAATTAACTTTAAAAAACCCCCAAACTATTACATTAGCCACTGGAGTTGGCATAGAAAAATAATTATCTATTTACTAGCTGTATTCTGTCAATGTGCTTTTGGTGCAATCACCACCATATATTTTCCTGTTTCTTTGGTATATCTTTTTGGTTTTTCTGTCCTCTTTTATATGATAAACACAGAAGGCTTTTTTTTTTCCTTTTCTTTTGTAACTAGGGAGCTTGGGTTCCTTAGTTGGGGATGTGTAGGATTTTTTTTGTCCCCAGCCTGAGACATCTAAAAGAGTTACATTTTCACAAGGAGAATTATCTGCATCCTCAGTTATGGGGCATGAGGAACGTACTTCCTGCAGAAAGTGCAAAATATCACTAACTTCTGAAAATGTCATGAAGATCCTCAGGGAGTTAAAGCTGTACTGTTGTGCTGAATGATCACAGGGTCAATTCATTTTCATGTGTTGACTTACTGAAGATTGTGAGCCAGCAACCTACAAGCCTATCCTCTCAACGAGCCTTCCAAACTTTCTTTTTTTCTTCTCAAATTAATGCCAATATACATCTTCCATGTAGGCTAGAGAGAGCCTCCAAACTGTCTTTGGGGAGCCAGCAAAATGAGTTAATCTCTTGGGAGTCTGTATTGTACTGTGATATCTGATCAAACGTTCCAACATATTATTCTTCTTTTCTGGCAGCTCAGCAAATGTGTATATTCCAAAATTCACTCTCTATGGGACATATAACCTAAAAAATATGTTATATAAAATGGGCATCATGGATGTATTCACTGATAAGGCTGACCTATCTGGGATCACTGGGCAGCCCCAGCACAGAATTTCCCAGGTAAGACATACAACCCTTTGTTTTATGGATCCATGGGTACATCACATTCTTTACAACTATTCATGATGTGAAACTCATGTAAAAAGGCTTTGCTTCATAGGAAAATGCAGCTCTTGGCATACAGAGTATTTTGCCCATGTTACCTGCACTGTCACTGCAATTGAGTTGGAGCAGGTTACAAGTCTGTAATTTTTTAATCTAGGAGGCCTTTTTGATCTGCATGAGGCAACCTTATAAAACAGACATGACCAAATCATCAGCTTTGCACACCTCTTAACCCTCCTGCAGTGTGTTGTTACAGTCATTACATTGCTGCTCTTGTTCGTGTCTACCTTCTTTAGCCTGTCTGTGGGCAAGCAGGGAGCTGTCTGTGTTTTATGGAGGGGAGAGGAAAAGCACTGCTTGCTTTTTAACTGTTGGGGGAAAGGAAGATGCAGTTATTAAAGACATTTGACTTCAAGTCTATAATTAGTGACTCTCATCAGTGCCAGGCCCAGGCAAAAGCTGGAGATAAGTCATACTTCAATGAATCTAGAGTTCAAAGCTGGCAATCACTGCAAATTTCATTGTCTAATATGAACAAAGCAACTACTTCCATAACCTCAAGTGGAAGCTGATGAATTAGCATCTATGATCATCTTGATTTTCCATACTAAAAGGTACATGTTTCTCTGCTCTAGCCCTCCATTTCTCGCCTTTCTCCTTTGCTCCCATATTTTTCAAGGCATTAAGGAGCATGGGAAACATGATTTCAGGACACTATTTTTGTACCTCCTTGACTTGTAACATGTCTTTTTCTTCACAGGCTATTCATAAGGCTGTGGTAAAGGTGGACGAGACTGGCACTGAAGCAGCAGCTGCCACAGGCATGGAAATAGTCCCTATGTCCGTTCCAGCTACTATTGTATTTAACAGGCCCTTCCTAATGGTCATAACTATGGAGAACAATATAATCTTCATGGGAAGAGTTGTGAACCCTCTGAAAAAAGATTAAGTTGATGTACAAATTAGGTATGAGGTGATCACCACTGTTAGATCAAGTGTTTGACCTGATGAGTATGGCATGGCTACAGAGGTCTCTCTCCACCTCTTAACTGTTATTCACTGTTTTTTGTAGATGAGACTCTTCATCAATTTAAGTTTGTCATAGTTGCATGTTTGTTTGGGCCTCGTTTTTTTTTAATTTTTTTTTTTAAAGAAGGTTGCATTCAGGCAAAACTGTCATTAGATCTGGGACAAAATAGGCCTGTGTAATACTGACAGCATAGATACATCTTCTAGCAGGGAAGATGAGGAGCATGTGGGTGGAGAGGGTTGTGTAAGCCTGCTTCTTCCTTCGCAGCTGCCTTCTCACCATTTTTGCGTTGACTGACAAATGGGTACAAGTTACGGCACTTTATTACTTGTGCCCATTTTCCTACCAACATGAAGTTCATATCTAGCATAGATCTTAACGTGCATAATGCTTACTACCTTGCATAGTACCATTGTTGTCCAGTGAGTCTAGTACATCCTTCCCTTTCAGCTGTCATTTCAGCTAGGCTGCTGCAAAAGGGTCACAAAGAAGGTGTGTTTTTCCCCTGCAGATATTTACTGGCCTGCCCACTGTTCCTGTGAGAGTTTATAATCCAGACTTATTCCAGGGCAAATGTTAGAGGCTCTAAGAATAGGGTCTAAGAAAAGAAGAGGTAGATCAGATCTCTGCAGTTCAGCTCCCTGGAACCAGCTTTTGTCAATCATATATGCAGCTCAGAGCAGACAGAAAACCAATTCTAGCCTATGCCTGCACCTAAACCAGCTTATAGAAACCCCCAAGCAGCAGGAAACACAAGCCATCTACCCTTGGTGCCAGTGCCTGTAACCTTACTATCTGGCCCTGGGAGATTACCCATGGTAGTAAGCACCATTCCAGTATTGTTTGTAGGATCAAGCACCCTACCAGTAACACCTATACCCTATCAGTGACATCCACTGTGTCACTTGACATAACCCCTTCTGTTCTCAGACTATCCAGTAATACAACATTGGTACTCTCTTTCTCATCTGCTTCATGGTTAGTATAGCCACAATATTATAAAGATCTGTTTTCACTATTAAGATACACAATACTAAATGTCACATTCATAATGCACATGCTTATTTATTTTTTCTTGTTTACTTTCCTATCTATTTTTTCTTCTATTTTCCACAACATCTAGCAGTATTTTATTTCTTTGCTCATGTTCATGGTATATATCTGATCTCTGGTTGCAGGAGGGGTAAATTATTGACTAAAATGGGTTAGTCTGTTAATAGGTATTAAGCATTAACACCAGTCTTTGTACAGCCTTGAAATTTGCAGACAAATGTACTATGGTAGAAGAACGACAATGAATAAACATGACATTAAAATGTTTCTAATTTTGCTACTTTATTTCTATAATTCAGAATTAAGTCCTAAGTATGGTACAGGCAAGTTTTTTTAACTGATGTCAACAGCTATTAATAAACTGTTCATATACATTATATCAGCACAGTCAGGCCAGTAATAAGGAAGCCCTCTGCCTTTGGCCAGCACGGTAAAACCCTGTGCATCACATAGCAGGCTACCTCTGTTAGGGGAACTTTTGGGAAAGTCGGGCATTTCTTTGATGCAAAGAGGTTTATTTCAAAAGCTGTAGAAAACATGTGGCTTCTAGTCTATCGAGTATATAACATCAAATGTGCCTCTCACCATGTCTCTTCTAAAAAGCTCTCTCTTGACTCCCTCTAATAGCTATGTTACCAGTCTTGGCATGTGTGTTGAGCTACTGTTCCTGTTACTCCGTAAACAAAATATGGGCCATCTGGATCACACTTTTAAAAATAAATTATGACAGGAAAGCAAGAAAAGTGCTTATAAGCTATCAGCTTTTTGTAGAGTAAGCTACTTCCAAATTAAAATCACAGTGAAGAAAAACTAATTTTTTATGGCATTCAAATTGGCCAATAAAAAGAATAAATTTAGTGGTTCCCAAATTGAAAACTAGATGTATTAATTTTTTTTTTCATTTGTCTATGATTACATCACTGGATCCATAACAATCTTTGACAAAGGGCACTTTTCTACAGGTTCTTACAGATCTTTGTCATTTATATTGATCTAGAGGCCCTGCACATAATTCTAGGTCACAGATAATTTTCTGATATGACCAGATATTGCAATTTGGATGTAAATTTAAAAAAAAAAAAAAAAAGGCTTATTGGCACAGCAAAGTAAATTAGAAAATTAGAAGTAAGATGAAAAAGTTTAGAAAATGAAAGTCAGGATTAAATCAGGGAACACCCCTGCCAGAAAAAACTACCCCACAAAATTTTATCTAAAACTGTTAGAAGAAAGGATAAGGACAACTTGAAGAAAAAAGCCTTGCAGAAGTCATAGCATGTAATAGTAGATTCTTCCTCAAAGAAACCTGTCAGAGAGCCTGAGGAGCCAGTAGATGTTCAAAGTGTAAAAGAGGTGTTTAAAGGGATAATGGCAAAACAGAAAAGCTCAATCCATTGCACATGTACTTCCTTTGCAGTGCTTGAACCTGAGCAACTATTTCAAGTTGAACTAACAATAGAAGAATTTTTAGGAAAAAAAAATAATCAAAAAGCATATAACAACAAATTGCCAGGACTCTTTAGAGTGCATACAAGAGCCTTAGCTGTCTTAAGAAAAAAAGAAAAATTAAGCTGTCTACTGTGATGCATCAGTTAGACTGGTCTCTGTTCCAGGGCAATAAGTAACATTCAACAAGTTTTTAAAAAATATGCAAAGGAGCATGCAGTGAATTGCAGAACAGTTAGTCCAACTATGGTGAAACTGCAGAATTTATAGTTGTGTGTATAAGTAGGACAAAATACCATACATATGTCACATACTTCAGAAAGCAGATAAGATTCCCCAAAGAATGATCTTTTAAAAAACTAAACCAGTAGGAGAAGAAATAAGTGCAGGCATGTGTTATTCAGAAAAGTCAGAGATCATGTGGGAATTTAATGAATTGTGAGATGACACATTTTCCCGATCATCCCACCTTGTTCATGAGTAAGGACTTCATGGTACTCAGTGACTGGCTGATAAAATGGCAGAGGAAAATTACTACCAATAAATTCAAAGAAAAGAATGCAAAGAAAGAAGCCCAGCTTCTGTATATAGCATCATAGTCCCTTAAGTGAGGCATTGCCATCCAGGGTAGAGATTTTGCAGTGATACTGGATAGGGCACGGAATATGTCATCTCCATGTTCAGTGTTGGTAAAAAAGAAAACCAAGCAGTGGGAGATATGAAGAAAGAGAGAGAGAGACAGAAATGAAGCAACAGTGTGCCCTGTGCCATTGTATGCCAACACCATAAATACTATGAGCAGCACTGGTTATTGAACTAGATGAACCTTTAGTCTAAGTGAAGACTGGCCATTTATATGGCTCATAGTATAATGTTATCTGTGCATACACTGTGTGTCTATTGGCTCAACTCAGAGCCAAAGCCTAAGTGTTTATTTCCTTTTGCTATGCCTGAGGGTGTCTGAGACAACAGTATGGGGCTGGCATTTTTATCTCCTTGATTAACAGCATCCCTTCCATCAGCTGAGAGGTTCAGTAAGAAATAGCTAAGAATCAAAGCCAACTTACATGATTTAGGAGCGAGTGCCATTTTAGGCAGTTTACAAGGGTCTTTCAATCACTTCTTTTTATGATTGAAATTAATTTTCATTTATATGCTTATCTACAGTTTCAGTCTTTTTACAGTCATTGATCTTTACAGTTGCATGTATGCCTTGCTGTTTACCAGTGAATCATCACAAAGACTCCAACCAGATCTATCATATCTCTTATTTAATATTTGTGGGGTTTGTTCTTTTATTTCTCTATCAAAATTATTTTTTTAAATGGGAATATTACTAGATGAGAAACACCATTGCTTTCTTTCTGGTCAGTCTTCTTTTCTACAATAGCCTCTAGATAATGTCCATAGTCCATAGTATTATCTTTGCATCCAATAAATTACATTTCTCAGTTTCGAGGTGTTGAATTTTCTAAAGTTGTGACAGAAATTTAAAATTTCAGAAATTTTCCTGAAAATGTTTTTAAAATTTTCTTCTATCTTGATAGAATCTTCTAAAATAAAAGTTAGTGTGGAACATTTTTATCATTCCTGTTTGAAAGTGTTGACAAGGCTGACACATTCCTGAAAATGTTCTGATTTCTTTGACTGATTTCTTACAGAGAAATTGCTCTCTCAGACAACTTCCAAGGAGGTTTTCTGAGACAGGATTTTTAAGGGGGACAATAAAGGCTGAAGAAGAATCTGGGTACTTGCACAATCTACGAAAGTTTCAGTTTCAGATGCAGGAAAAAATAGAAGTGAACATTTATGATGTTGTTTGTAAGTAATACAACACTCAAATTGTATCTCAGTTACAAGCCTAGTATCATCAGAGGTGAAATGGGATGGAGTGATACCACAAGCTCAAAGGAGTGATGAATTTAACTTTGGCTGTGCATTCAGTGCCCATGGAGCAATAGTAAAAATAATTGGTTTTACAATATATTATGAAAGGAAGTGTGTTTAGAACGTGCTGTTAAAACTGCCTACTTTGGGGACAGTGAATCCTCTTAGGCTTAGTCCTGGCTTGCAGGATTCTGTTTTGGCTAAAGAGATTCTAGTCATTGTGCTTCACAAATTACTTCAGGAGGGATCTCAATAGTTCAGAGATCTCCTAAAAGCAGGGGATGCTAAGTGTCATCTGTGCTGTAATATTTGGGTGTTGAGTTTGGAGTTATAGCAATTATGACTGTGGAGGCGAATTAGAAAAACAAACGTGTTTGTTAAGAGATTAATTCAATCATCATTAGTAGGAGAGTTGGAGTACTCACAAAGGCTGGAGACCAGTTCAAACTGGTTTTCATAATCCCCACCCACCTAAGTTCTACCAAAGGCATTAATTTAAAAATGTTTCATCATCAAGGAAAAAAAAATTACTCTCACTGGCTGGTCAATGAACCTGAGAGCAGGACATTGTCACCTAGAAGTTCTTGTGACCTGATTAACCTCTGCTCTCTATGGCTCAGCCCCATTCTTGTTGGCCCTAGCCCTAGGAGAGCCATAAAGCTCTAAGGAAGAAGGCACCTGGGTATTCTGTGAAAAATCAATCTGGGCTTTTCCTGGTCCCCAAACTTTGACTTTGGATGAAGGATCTTGCTGTGGCTGCTTTGGGAATGCCTTCCTCCATGGTTCTTCAACAAGCTCTATTGACCATCACTCTCCAAGCCGAGGGTGGGAGCAGGGGATAGAGGCATGGTGTGCCAAAAAGATGAGAGTAGTCTGCAAGTGACTGCAGGTGTGTGAAGAAAGGCAGAAAAAGAATGTCCGAGCAGATACCAGTATGTATGAGCCAACACTAGACAGGGTATTGACTAGTTTGAGGTGAAATAGTCACAATTCCAACAGTTTTTTGTTAAAACTAACAAATTTGAGATTCATGTGTAATGGCTGATTACTTGGAGAAATGGCTTTTTTTTTACTCTTATGCATATTGATCTAGAGTACATTTTTAAAATCTATGTGTTGTTGGCCTAAATCTTTTCCCAACAGTGGCCAGAACAAAACTTAATCTATTAAAAATAAAGTTGAGGCATGCCTCCCTTTTGCATTTTTTCCCCTGATGGACTCCTGTGTTCTTGCCCTCATTTTCAACAGGGCTATTCTCTATGAGTAGAGAGACTGATGAGGAGTAATAAACAAGGTAAATTGCCTCTGTGGCTTGCAGGACCACTTTCTGGGTCCTTTCTTTGAGCATTCGCCAAAATCCATACTGTGTGCTTGGGCAGCTGAACTTCTGAGTCACACAATAATGTCATTATTGTTTACTCCAATCCACTTTGATCAGCCTTACTTGATCAGCTGTGTGATCAAAGGTAGGTACTCGATTCGGTATTGCTCAGAAGTACAGAGGAGGTAAAGAAAGCAGTTCAGATGAGATGGTCCCAGATAGCAGGGTCAGTGGACCAAATGGGAAGGTAAAGAAGAACTTTTTAATGAAGGCTTTCAAAATAATGTTAGTTGCTTAAGTCTTGAATTACTCATTGGGATGGTTCTTGTTAGCTATATTTTCATGTTGTATAGACACATATTTATTACAATTTTAAATACTATATTGCTGTTGGAACCCCATAATTAATTGATTAATTTCTTTCTTTCTTTAACGCAAGAAGATTATTAGGAAAGAAGGATGGGCCAGCAGTTACACAGCATTGGGCTGGGACTTGGGAGTTTCTGCTTCACTTCCCAGCTCAGTCACAGGTTCACTTTACATAAACTTAGCATCCTGTCTGCTTATAATTATCCACTCGGGATGATCATCCTTCCATTTTTGGTTTAGTTAGAGTGGGATTCAGGTACTTTACCTTAGGTGAATAGTATGATTTCAAAAACACAACACTGGACTGGCAGTAGATGACAAGGTCCAGGTGAAAAGATCCCTGCTGGCACAGTGCTTTGGTCAAACTGGAAGGTGAAAAAAAAATTAATGAACACAATGAACTTTTCGTCTCTATATTCCTGTAGAAGATTCTTGTAAGTACTGGCAACAGATCATTACATTTTCTACTCATGAAAGAAAAAAACATTCTGGTAAAAGGGTTGGCTCATGCAGTGTCATGTGATGCATACAGATTAGTAATACTTGCAATTTATATGTGCTTTGTTGCCTGTCCCCATGCTGTAATATAACTAGGTAGCTAGCATCTTTTGAATGCAAGCACTAAGGACACCAGGAAAGAAGACACTTTCTACAACATCTGGAGGGCTTTTCACTGAAGCTTGCAACCATGGAACACTTCCAATTTGACTTTGAAGCTCTATAAAGCTCCATCATGCAGACCACAGTTTTTAAAATTCTGTATTTCTATTACTGAGGGAGGTGCCATGGTATCAAACTGATAAAAAAAAAAGATCTTTTCTTCAGTAAACTCAATAAAGAACTGAAATGATGCTCAAGGTCATTGAAAGTAACTTTTAATTTTCACATTATCTTATCTCAATGAGAAAGTTAGATGTATCATCTTTATCTTGTAGATAAGAAAATTGAAACTGATCAGTGTTAGTTATGTTCCTAAGGTCAAAACTGAACTGCTCAACAGAGCTAGCAATCTATCCTGAATTTTCAGTGCTGTGGGTCTCTCATCATGAAGTCTATCTCATCCTCAAGCCATTCCATCATGCTGAACAGTATTTGGGAAGTGGAAAATATTATTGGAGATCCATATAGTCAATAATATTTCAACATGGTTATTTAGTCAACTATTTCTGATCTTAGAAGAAAAACAAGATAGAACGCATACTATTCTTTCATAAGAATTCTGTCAGAAATCATTCTCATATGAAATTCTCATAAAGTTATGTTGTTACTAATATTAGTATTATAGAAACACTCAGGTCTGAAAAGAGCATCCATGGTGAAGCTGCTATTGCAGAAATAATGAAAACCAGGCCTCCTTCTAATCCTAGAGCAACCTGCATTTTCTCCTACCCCTTTTTCAGGAGGGCTCAAGTCTAGTTGAGGTCCTGAGTCATAACTGCCAACTTGACTGCATTTGAAGCAGCAGTGGGAGATGTAGTTGTTATTCATGCACCAGTAGGTAGGTAATTTGTAACTACTGTTGGTTTTCCCACAAAAATGGTAATGAGTGATTACTATTGGTCATTGTCATTGGTATAGGTTTGTTTGTTTGTTTGTTTGTTTCTTCTATTTTATTTTTGGTTTTTTGGTTTTTAATTCTAGTTCTTGCTCTACTTAGTTCATACATATTATTGATGATATTAATTCAAATGAAAAGCAGATGTGTGAGCAGAACTTCCCCCTCCTCATGAATGTTGTCACTATATACAGACTGAATTTCATCACCATTTCACATTTCCTTTCTAAACTCATGAATCTGACCTTACTGGCAGGACAGTGGTGGAGATTCTCCAACGAGTATTGAAAGCAGGTCATGATGACTGTGTGTAGATTTGGCTTTTTTTTCTTCATTATATACTTCATCCAGACTAGAAGAACCATAGTTCACCAGACATGAATACATCTTCAGTTTTAACATTTTTCCCTGCACTCTGCCAGCCTGATTCTTCTCAAAGACTACCAAATAACTTGAAATTTTCAGGGGGTAAGGGAGGGGAAGACAATGTCCATTTCCTTACTAATTCCACGGTCCATTTCCTTCATATTGCTGCTACATCAATATACTTGTGGTTGATGTACATTACACTTATAACTCTTTTTGTTACTTATGAAATAATAGATATATAGGCACAAAGGGTTACATTGATATTTGAAGTAACCTGTGTGTCTTTGAGCCTTAATCCCAGAACAGCTATTATTGTTGCTAAACTGACACAGAAAGTATATTCTGGCCTATGGTATAGAAGCATAACAAAAATATTGGAAAAGTTGAATCGTTCTTTTGTCATTGAATATATCTTCCATTGGCTAATTAAGACCTCCTTAAACCCACTTCAGAATAATATGTTCAACACAAAACAAACTGGCAGAAGGCTGTTCGCAAGATGCTGGTAAATGCATGAAATATTATATGGGTTTATTTCTTCTAAAGAAGTCAAACGGTGAGCTGGGGGTTGGTAAAGATATTGACCTAAATTAAGTACACAGCAGTAACATAGATTTGGGTAATGCAGACTTTGCATTACCCATGGTTTTAATCATCAGAAGGAGTAAGCCACATCTGTTTGGTTATTTGAGCATTTTGGACTTTTATTCATATTAAAAATCATCAGTAGATGTAGTAGAGAAGCACGATCTGGTAGTGTAGATGAATGACCCGTATGAACCTGGTTAATGTGGTTTCATGACATAGTTTTAGGTTAGAAACTGTGGTCAATGGAGAGGTGTAAGTGGCTTGTGGCAGTGCAGAGTACACCTGGCACACATGCATCTGTTCATCCCTTTAGTTTAAAGCTGACATAGCATCTTATTGCTGCTGCTGCTATAATGAAGTGCTAGGGAAATGCCTTGTTAAAGTGTAGCTTAACATTATGAAAAACAAAACACTAATTACAAGGCCTCACAAATGAAAAAGAAAACAAGAGGCTTAGGACCATTTTGTAACACAGTTTGTCTTTGACTACCATGACCTGTCATTCACCTAGGCTTTGATAAGTAAAATAATGTTTGTGACCTTTTACAACCAGAATTAGAAGGAACAAGTGAAAAGGAAAGGGGGAAAAGACACAAAGAGGAAAGTAAAGGAGTGTCAAGACATGTTTTATCGATGTTCTGTCTCCATGTTTATCTATGTTTGTAATGAAAAAATTACACATGTGAGTAAACAAGTGCAAAGGAAAAGGAATCATCATAAATGGGGAAATATATGTCATGTCACCTCTCTATCATGGTCTTTGCTGTTAACTGGAAAAATTCAGTCAGCTTAATCCACTTCCACTTTATTCCTATTGGAAGTAGATAAAAGAAAGAAGCGGTACTTTTTTCATTCCAACAATTTAAATTTGTGCAAGAGGGACAATAAGGAGAAGTGGGTGCACACATGCAGTCTGTGCATGAGTGGGAGTAGAGAAAACAGCTTGCAACTTCTATTCCCACCATCTGCCCAAGGCAGCAATTCAGATGGACACAGAACTTAGGGACCACATTCATCTGAGGCGGAACCCTTCAGGGAAAGATGTCTACCACATATCCTTTCAACAGCATGCAAATACAAGCAGATTGAGAAGTTACAGGCAATTAATTTGGAGTCCATATTCAAGCTGAGGATGAGGAGGAAGACTTGGCTCTGGTCAGACTTTAGAAGAGTGCTGAACTGCTGTGATGCATGTCTGTCAGCTCTGTGTGGGCTTCTGCACAGCACAGAAAGTCTGATTTCTGTCACCAAGAGTTAGCATCTGTTTGCAGTGGCTCCAGGCACAATCTTCCAGTTTCTGGTAGGGTCCTAATTACACAATGTTTGTCCTAACCTCCTCCATATGGTCGGAGACAACAGGCAGAAGTTGCAGCTACTATTGAAATGGCTGAAGATTGTCAGCTCTGTTGGCTGAATTGTGGAGGCGATCTTCAGAAACACGATTTCATCAATATTTGCTCTGCTTCCTCCTCTTTTTTTGTTGGTTCCAATTTTTATCAGGTCTGTTTAATGTTTAACAGTGGAAATGAAGCAGAAGATGATGTAGCAGTATAAGTAAGCATGGAGAACAGTACAGTCAGCTGAATGCAGCAAGGCTTCTGATTGTGTAAGTACCGCACATGCATTTTTCTTAGAAATTGGCACCTGATGCTTTCTGCGGTTGGTGGAATTTTCATGTTAGGTTAATTTAGTTTCTGTGCTTGTGACTTGGTTGTGTGTGAATGTTGTCATGAAATATTAATCAAGCAAACATGCAAGGGACCTGTGGGACCTGCTGTCCTGGGGGAATACACTGAGCTTGAAATGAGAATAGAATAACCCTTGAAGTCATGTAGATGTATTAAGTAGTTGGTAAACCAGAATGCTGATGAAATAACTTTTTAGGTAGAAAACAGCCTTCATGCTGACTTGAAATTAGCATAATCCCACTAGTGACTGAACAACCAGGTCCGATTTATAAACTCTTCTGGTGACTTAATGTATGAAACAACCATTCAATTGCTAAGGCCGGGCTCTCTAATTAGGACTGGGGTGAGTATAGGGGATGGGTGGAAGGCCACAATTTAAATGTAATTACCCCTTTTATTCTCATAGGCAAACTAGTCTGTGGTTTGGCAAAGAATTTTTTTCTGAATTTCCAATTTGCATATATAAAATACAGCCCAGATTTAATAAAGCCTTTCCAATTTCTTCAGCTTTGACATGGTAACAAAAAATATTCATGTCAGAAATTTTCTAATTTAAAAATGTTGAAATTACTGTCATTAACATCCGTAAAGGGAAAAGTATGTGGGGAAAATTATATGACAATATTCAGTGTTTTCCAGCTCCTGGTAGAAGTACTTCTTTAATATTTTTAAGGACAACTGTGATAATAAAAGAAGTTTTTTAACTGTTCTGTTATAGTAGAACTTAGAACCATGCCTAATATAAGCTTGCTGAAGACAATACTATCCTTTAAAAATTCTTTGAAATTTAGGTTAATCTCTGTTTGGACACTGGAAGTGATCATGGACAAACAAAAAATATTCTATTTTCAACTTAAGTGTCCAATATCTCAAATAACTAGAGAAAAGCAGTCTTTGAGATCACAGAATCACAGAATCATAGGGGTTGGAAGGGATCTCAAGAGATCATCGGGTCCAACCCCCCTGCCAAAGCAGCTCCCCAGCTCATACTGCACAGATAGGCATCCAGACGGGTCTTGAATATCTTCAGAGAAGGAGACTCCACCACCCCCCCTGGGCAGCCTATTCCAGTGCTCTGTCACCCTCATAGTGTAAAATTTCCTCCCCATGTTGGTGCGGAACTTCCTGTGCTCCAATTTGCAGCCATTGCCCCTTGTCCTGTCTCCACAGACGAAAGAAAAGGGGCAGGCCAATTCCCCCTGCATCCCATACTTAACATATTTATAAACATTAATAAGGTCTCCCCTTAGTCTTCTTTTCTCTAGACTGAACAGCCCCAGCTCTCTCAGCCTTTCCTCACAGGGGAGATGTTCCAGGGCCTTAATCATCTTCGTAGCCCTTCTCTGGACTCTCTCAAGGAGGTCCCTGTCTTTTTTATACCAGGGAGCCCAGAACTGGACACAATACTCCAGGTGGGGGCCTGACCAGGGCAGAGTAGAGGGGGGGGATCACCTCCTCAGACCTGCAGGCCACACTCTTCCTGATGCATCCCAGGATCCCATTGACCCTCTAAGTCACCAGTGCACACTGTTGACTCATAGCCAACCTGTCAAGATGTTCAACAACAAGTACTTTTGAAATGCTCTGTACTATATGGTTGTTTCATTTCTCTGCAATACATTAAGGTTTTTTGGCTGGGGGAAGAGGGAGAGTTCTGCTTAAAAGAGATGCAAACAAGAGTATCATACTCCAATATAGGGCCCTACTCCATCTTTTGGTTGAGGAAATGAAATTTTATTTAGTGTAACCCCTTCTTATTGCAATTCACTGCAGTAGTCACTGTCTGCTTTTACACATACTCAGCAGACTCAGATCCTAGCAATATGAGGACACACAGCTTAAATATTCCTTTCCAATAAAAAAAGACCACCATACCAATTAAAAAAATTAAGTAGCTGGCTAATCACCAAGAATCATGGAACTTGGGCTGTCCCCAGAAACTCTAAATCTTGTTTAGATAGTAGATACAGTCATTCTTCACATCTAGAAATGAATACAGGACCAAGAGATCTTCCCCTTGTTGGGAAATGGGAAAAAGGAGTCCTGAAGAGGATACAGACAAGTTGTGTTGGTGGGAAAGCAGTTGAAGAGGAGCCATTACAGTAGAATAGTTCTAGAAATGTTTTCACCTAGAAGCTGTGAGTGCAAAAAGCTTGTTTTCATAGGTTGTTATGAATGCCTCCCCAGAATAGTAGGGAGGTGAAGAGACTTGTTCCAACTCCCATGGAGGGTAGGAGGGTCATGTGAAGTGTATCTTGTTGACATTAGGAGAACAAGCATAACAAAGAAACTTGTCATTTCCAAGAGAATTAATCTGAGTGCCCTTGGATTTCCAAATGCGATATGTGCTCTTCTTTTCCTCTTGGACCCAGGTCTTTCTTCTGTCTTGGGAGGGAGCAACACATCCCACACAGGTTAGCCTGTGGTAAGGAGCAAGCCACCATTTAACAAGTTACAAACACTTACTGGAGCCCCCCAAAAGAAGGTCCCTTTTTTCCAAACATACACGTCATTATCTGTTGCAAACCTGTTGCTTCCCATGTGCCTTTATGCCTACCTCTGAGTGCTGTGCTGCCATGGCACAGGATGCTTCAGGCTTTTGCCTTGAATTTTGCCTTGAAATTTATGTAGATGACTTTCATCCATCACTTGTCATCTGTGGCCAGTGATTGGCCATGTGAGTAAGTAAGCATGAAATAAATAAATAAGGGTGTGAATTTAACAAGAACTGGATAGTCCATGATAGCTGTCTGGGTGCTGCTGCCCTGATGAAAGTGAAGGAATTAATCCCACTTCCTGACATTTCCCAAACTGCATTTGGGCAGGTACTGTGGAATATTTGATGTCTTTGAAACCCACATCCTGCCTTGCCTCATGGCAACTTGTTTGTTTAGATATACCCTGTAGGAAACAATGATCCAAGGAAGATAACATCATTGTTAATAGAGATTATTATGGACTTTGGCTCTATACTTTCATTCTCAACAAAGAGAATTGCCTTATCAAGACACTTACAAGAAATATGATGGGTTTATTATGCTTGACATTTTAATTTATAATTTAGTTGAATTTATTGATGACATTTTACATTTTCTCCACAGCCACTTTATATATCTCGTGTATGTTAGATCTTCACAGTTGCACTATGTAATATTTATGCTAACAAACTATTCATTATTTCTTACTACCAAGCTCATCATTACCATCTGCTCATCTAATGATTGTTTGTTTTGTGACAGAATAATTTGAAAAGAAGATGAAGTATCTCCTGTGCCTGTGTTTACTCCTTACTGTTCTTTGTGCTGTAACCCATTGCCACCAAGAAGACATTTGCCATGAAGTCAATAATACAAATCTGCGTAATGGAAGAGAAAATTTATTAACATATAACTGTGACAAGCACAGCTCAAACTACGCAGATTTTGCGTTTAGATTTTACAAGCAGGCTATATCAAAAGTAGCTGATGAAAATGTTTTCTTTTCTCCCATGAGCATCTCCACTGCCTTTGCCATGCTGGCTGTTGGTGCTAAGTCAACCACCCTATCTCAGATTTTTGAAGGACTGGGCTTTGATGGTCTGACTGAGACTCGCATACATGATATACATGAAAGTTTTCATAAAGTTTTAGCAGTACTGAACTGTGCTGATGTTAACATCACATTAAATATAGGGAATGCTCTTTTTACAGCTATTGGGTATGAACCACAGGAGAAATTTTTACAAAATACTAAACAATTCTATGATGCAGAATTTTTTTCTAGTGATTTCCATAAACCAGAAGAAGCTACAAAGCAAATAAATAAATATGCAGAGGAGAAAACCAAGGGGAAAATTCCCGAATTAATTGATCGTCTTGATCCAAGTACTGTATTGGTTCTTGTTAACTACATTTATTTTAAAGGTACGATACTTAACATAATATTGCAATAGGTCGTTTTGATGCAAAACAAAAATTGGAGGGAGGGAACCCTTGATGACTTATTAGAAGAGTGACTATTTTGAAATAAATGGCCTGTGCAGGACCTTCAAAGTTAAGATTATATGTACCCAAAAGCAGGTATCTAATTGCTGAGAAATATTGTCCTACTCTTATGGACTGCCTCATAGCCAAGGACTCACTGCACAGTCTTGCTGGTCTGAGAACATAATGACTAAAGATGTTTCCAAGATCTCTATGCTGCACAACTGTATGTGCCAGTTAAACTTTCTGGGCTGATGTCCTTGAACTTCCAGTGTCCCCAGTATTATGATAGATCTACTAAGTATGCTGCATGAAAACTTGAGACATAGCACTTTGAGGGTCTGTTCTTCTGGAATCCTGCTTGATTGGTTGGGTCCTTTATCCTGCTGATGAATTCCTCACCAGGTCGAGTGCAGTCAGCTTGCATCAGGTACAGCCTAGCAGGAAACACAAGAAGATCCTGTGACTGAATGTTTAAGTGGTTGAATTTCAATGTCATAAAAGGTACAATTGATGGGAACATAGTTCTCTGAGAGAAGGCGTCCCTCAATTGGTCCTCATCAACCTCTGGTTGCTTTTCAGCTGAATAGGACTTGCTGAAACTAACTATGCTGAACTTACCACACACCTGAAATACTTCATTGTGTGTTGTGCAGGAGACTGAAGTTATTTAGTGATACTCTTCTACCATAAACAACCCTACAGTGTCCTATCATATAAGTTGGGCTGATTTTTATCTGACATATTTTATGATCACCATATATTTGTTTTCTCTTTTCCCCCATTAGCTGCCTGGGAGAAGTATTTTGATCCTTTGCGTACATACGAGGATGATTTTTTTGTGAACACAAATGCATCTGTTAGAGTCAACATGATGCAGCGTGACAGTAACTATGACACTTACTATGACCAGGATCTCTCTTGTGAGGTGATAGAGCTGCCTTACCAGGGCACTGCACGAGCATTGCTCATCCTGCCCGATGACGGAAAGATGAAGCAAGTGGAAAATGCTATCTCCATGGAAACCATTTGCAAATGGGATAGCAAACTCGAGAGCAGGTAACTCTAGGTAGATGGATTATTATATTGGGGGACATACTAGTTTTAAGAGAAAGCATTAGTTTCAAATCTCCTCTTCCTGGACATAATGCCCTAATAACTTAAAGTAGGATTTTTAAGTGATTCTCAAGACAAGTCAGAGCAGAGCAGAACTGATAAGCAACCATAGGGTCTCTGAGCCGGCAGAAGGGCACACAGCATTGTAACAACTGCTTTAAGACTTGATAGCTACCTTTTGGTTACTATACCTCTTCTTTCATGATGCTAACATAATTTGTTTCATTGTGTCTTAGATTTTACCCTCATTTTCCCTGGTTTTCCTTATTTTAGCCTTTCCACCACTGGTCTACTTACTCTCTGTAGTGCTCTAGCCACAAAGCTCTGCTAGATGGGCATGCATTGGCACTGGGATGTAAAAGTGGCAATGAAGAAATTAGTTGGTTTTTCGAAAATCAGAGAGAGAACATAGGTAGAAGATGGCAGATTCTGGCTGGATGCCAGAATTGTTCAGGGAATATGAATGCTACCATCAAAAATATTAGTAATCAAAAAATGGTTTTGACTAAATTGCATACTATCTATCCTGCTGGCTGAAATAAGGCTGCAAACCTTCATTGCTGTTTCGCTTTCTTTTTTCAACAGGAGATTAGATCTGCGGTTGCCAAAGTTTTCTATTAGTGGGTCTTATGATGTTAAAGACCTGTTCGAGGAAATGGGTATTACTGATGTGTTCTCTAGTAAAGCTGATCTGTCTGGAATTAGTGGCAGCCATAACCTTCAGGTTTCACAAGTAAGTGGACAGAGGTGACGATGGGGTGGAGGAGGTTGGTTGCTCTGATCAATGATATCTGGGGCTTTTAAAGACTTGCTTTCCCTTCTTCTACTGAAATTATAAGGAAAACTCACAATGATATGTAGGAGCTTGCTTAGTAATTGTGCTTTTCTATAGAGAGGGTCAGCTGTCCCACCTTTGATTATTTCAATATTTCTATCAAAAGGCTGGGTATTAAGTACACGGAAAAGTTGGACAAGATTTTAAATTATGTCTTGGCAGAGGAATATGATTTTTGACATGTGATTGTGTCAAGTAAATTATAAATGAGAAGTATATTCTGATATTTGTGTTGATTGGTACCCATTTTTTTTCAATATTCTCAATTTTTCCAAGAAACTTCCAGTTGCAGTAGCAGAATTTCACCATGTCAGTTTAAGCAACCATTTAATGTGGCAAGGCTGCCAAATACTGTATTAGTATTTGAATAGCAGTCTTCCATTAACCTTGGAATAACAGAGAAAGAGTTGCTAGTGGAAGTCCAAACCATCTGAGAAAATTAGACAGCAAGTGCATCGTGTTGACATCCCCCTCTACTCAGCACTGGTGAGGGTGCATCTACAGTGCATACATTTTTATTTTTGGCCCTCTCCATTCAGTCCTGATGTAGAAAACACTCCTCTTGCAGGCTGTTGGAGATTAACCATACAAGAAACTTTGGTCCACTGAATTTTATCGCTCCTTTCTTCTCCTGAACATTCCATAAGAAGTGTGTTTATCTTCACCTCCTTGTTGTCCCATAACAAACCACTGATTTGCTCCTTTTTCCTGCAGGCAATTCACAAGGCTGTCCTGGAAGTTGATGAGGCTGGAACTGAGGCTGCAGGAGCCACAGCCATAATCCTTAACAGACTTCTTCGTCCTACTGATACCATCAAGTTCAATAGACCCTTCATTATACTGATATCTGACAAAGCAACTGGCACCACACTTTTCATGGGGAAAATTGGAGACCCTACTAAGAAGTAATTGCTGAGTAACTGGGCATGTTGCTATTCTGCATTAACAACAATGGCTACAGTTTTCACACATGTGGGTTACTTAGTGCTACTAACTACTCTCTGATTTAGGAATATTCAGAAGTAAATGAGGAATTATCTCATCAAATTTAAAACAAAAGCAACAGTAAAAAGAAACACATCAACTGTTAGTTTTAAAATGTAACATTTTCCACCATTAATTAATTCAAGTTTTTAATACATTTTCTAAATTCTCCTTGGAAGATAAGGGGTATTTTTAAGTCTGATGTTATTTTTACAAGTGAATTCTCTCTGCTGAGCAGTTTTGCCCTGACTGCTTTCAGTTGTGGGTTACTCATCAAAAGCTTTATCCCAACAGGTAATAAGTCCCTTGCAATTCTGTCTTCTCCAGGACTTGTTGACAATCAGTATTAACTTGAGCTGGCCCCTACAGACTCTTTTCTTCCTTCCATAGCTCTTTGCTTCCTAGGCCGTTGTTGTTTACCTTCAACCAACCTCACATGTTCCAACTCTTTGCATAGGACATCTTGAAAAAACACTGACAAAAAAGAGAAAATCACCGAGACAATAGAATTACTCTGCTGCAGGACTCACTGTGTCTTTTTGCAGTCTGCAGGTTCAGGTAAAAAATTGAGAGAGACAGTGATATTAGGCATAAACTCTGAAAGAATTGCCCTGCAATGTCACCTGTGAATTATTCCCATGGCTGATGAATAAAATAAACATTGTTATTTAAATCCATCACTTAAGAACTGGATCCAGTCTCTTGTTATCATTCTATAAACGCTTTGAAATAAAAAAAACCTTCCAGACACTTTCATTGACATAGCAGGGTGTCTGTAAAATATGTTTTAAAGGCTGTTCTATGAGTCAGACTTTTCTCATATGGAGATGGTGATTATTTGCATTCTCTCCTTATGTACCTACCTGGGTAAAACCTGTTTTTAAGAAATACATGAACAGTCTCTTGCTGTTGCGGGTCGCAGATCACCCACTTACTGAAGGGGAGCACTGGGGCCCAGTGTTCAGCCTTGACGAACTCTATAGCAAAACCTGTGTTGTGGAGCTGCTGCCTCAGGCTGACTCCTGCTTTGGAAGTTGCTCTCCCACTGTATTGCTTTGGCTTGTGTCATTGCACATATAACCTGGATAATTTTTTTACAAGTGGAATTTATTCACTGTGTCTGGGAAGATGATGCTTCTGAATGTGCATTGCTTATTTCTACTGTAGTCCTGGTAATGTGCTGTGAGGATAATTGCAAGCCCCAAATCAGCAAGCAAGCACCCCACCCCTGACATCTCTCTGGCCCTCTAACCTGTTCTTACAATCTGGTCCACTTTGCACAGAGGTGTTTTACTGAGACTATTCAATACTTGTAGCAGGGGTCTGGTGCATGGGTGATTGTACTTCTTTCTCAAGGGGACTTGGAGACTGCTGTCATATATTATAATGAGTCCCTTTGCTCCGAGCTGCAAGAACTCAGTGGAAGCCCTGAGCAATTGCTTCTGCTGGAGCAAGATACCATCACTCAGTGGACTGTGTGAAGCAGCGGCTTTTACAGAGTTGAGATCAATGATAACCTGGAGTGGTGTGAAGCAGCCTGCTCTGTGGTGGCTGTACAAACTCAACAAGAGCTGGGAGCAGCTCGGGTCACATCCCACCCAGATAAATCAGTGCACCAGTACTGATTAGAAGGTAGGATGGTGAGATTTTTATCAGAGAGGGGTTGCAGAAAAACAGGTTCTCGCTCTATTGCTAAAGGAAGAATCTCAGGGTTGCTAGGACAGAGCAGAGGCTTTGGGAAATAACACATGGTGCAACTTCCCACCTCATCTACCCTCCAGGTCTTTGCTTTTGAGAGTGGATGGAAGGAAATTCAGGAGGAGAGCTACACTGGAAGTTTTGACACTGGAGTGTTCAGAGTGACTGCTCCTGGCAAAAGTATCAAACCTTTGGATGCTGGATGAGTATTGAAGGTATCTACCAACAAATGGGATATCACCACAGTTGTCCTCCAGTTGAAGATCTTTATGGTCCAGATCAACAAGCTGGCCGGAGCTGTGGC
Organism: Laterallus jamaicensis coturniculus; assembly: GCA_022605575.1. NCBI lineage: Eukaryota > Metazoa > Chordata > Aves > Gruiformes > Rallidae > Laterallus > Laterallus jamaicensis. The sequence continues at coordinate 4,550,738 of JAKCOX010000021.1, read as the reverse complement.
AAGAAACTGGAGAGGGAAAAGAGATTGTCCCAAATCATTCTGGAAGGGGAAGATGGGATGGCAGGAAACAAATTCTTCTTGTTCTGTATATAATTTGAAGGCACAAAACTGCCTATAGTACATAGCATGGAGATCCATAGAGCCTGGGGGCTAAACAAATATGTCTGATGCTATTCTCAGTATAGTCCTGATAATGTTCTTTAGAAACTGGGCAATTCTGCAAAGTTTTTGTATATCTCTGTGTGTGTCTGTGTGTGTGTGTGGGGGGATGGGGTGTGGTGAAAGGGTGCAGTTTGTCTTAATTCCAAGAAAATCTAATTGCGTTGGTCTGCATTGCATCATTTGTCCTTATTGGTTTTGTCTACCTTAATATGTGACAGGGAATGTTCCTCTTTATGCTATCGAGCTGTATTAAAGGTAGAGAATGAAAGGAAAGATTCTGACAGACATAAGCTAACATGTATTCATTCTGTATGTGGTAAACACATGTATTTTATGGTGTCTTTCATTCATTTGCGTGTGAGTTTATTAACACTTTTCAGTCCCACAGCAACAAAACCAGACCACGACAGTTTAATCCCACACATTAATTCTGTCTGTCTATGGAACAGCTGGAACCAAACTAAGCTCTCAAAGAGAACTAGACCTTCTTTATATGCTACTAAGTGTTGTCCAACAGAAGGGGACAACACATAGGGTGTTGTATTAGCTAAGGGTGGAGTATGTGACCCTCTATCATAAACATCCAAGATAAATGACTTGCTGTGGGTCCCTTAGTCCTTACCAGAAATGCTTACAGAAAGCTCTGAGGAAAAGGACTTACCTAAAGAAAGCATATTTCAGCTGAGAAACCCTCTGTAGGAATATGAACCCACTGGGGTGGGTCCCTGAAGGACAGCCTAGCTGTGCCCCAGCAGACCTGAGTGCCAGGCTTTTCCTGACAGTCTCTAAACCATGTGGGAGGCAGTAAGTTTGTTCTACCTGACCTTGTTGATGGTCCACAGTGACTCTGTTTGCTCATGAGATAGCTGCAGTCAGTAAAGCTCTTTGCTTTGTCCCATGGCAGAGTCCAGGTAGCATGTTGTCACAAACCACAAAGCAGTGGGGTTTCAGGTCTAATATGGTATGCATACAATGCATTTTCCCTTTCATCAGGAAGGAAAGAAGATGATTCAATGCCAAAAGGCACAAAACAGTCATGCAATCACTGAAATACCAGTTGCTCACATAAGCTGTGCTATTCAGATGCTACCAGTACTTTGGACTTTCAATTTTTATTCCCAGCTATATGATTTGAGCCTCAAACCTGGTGTCTGGAGAACTTGCCCTTGAATAGGCATACCAGCCTTCCTCTTACAACTGTGTCATCCATTCAGCCTTTGATTGCTGCTACTATTTCAAGAAAATGGGAATTCACCCAGATGTAAGCCAAACCTACTCTAATTATTTCAGTAGACTGAATACAACAAAATCAGCAGGCTTTTTCCTTGTCTTCACACTCATTTTAAGCAGAGAATCACTAAGCTCTTAAAAACCAGGTGATTATGGTAGTTCCTGAGCTAGGTGGTTTTTGACTGTAGATTCTGAGAACCAGGAGTACCGGCATGGCAGCTATAGGGCAGTCTCAGCGTCTCACAACCCAGCTCATCTTTGGCATGAGTCTAGGAAACCTTTGGAGGTATAAAACCCCCTCTTAACAGTGTTACTTCCTAATTCAGCATTGAAATCTTGGCCCCAAAGCAGAGACACTAGTTTCCTAGCAGAAAAATGTGCAAGAGAAACACAAACATTTTAAAAAGAAAATGTTTCACTGAAAGCTCTAAATATTTACTGCGTTGGGAGCTAAAGAGTGCAAATTCTCAAGAGACAAAGGAGCATGAAGACCACCATGGGCTATGTATCTCTGAGTCCTGTGACACATCCTCTGAATCTTACTCACTCATCCAACACACCCTGCTCAGTAGCGCACCTCTGCCCTTACCCACATGGGGCTGCTTTCATTAGGTTTAAACTGAGCACATGTATGATTATCATCAATTCCCTGTAAACTCTTAGTCAGCAAAGACTGATCTGGAAATATCCTTTAAGTTCCCAGTCTCACATATAACAGAGAATCCATTTTTTAAAAAATAAAAAAAGGTAATTTTGCTTTCCTCAGACTAATAGTTTTAAAGAAAATAATATAATTCATTCATTCCATGTAGATGTCCTTGAGTAAGATTAATACCCTGGTTACACAAACCCAGCTCAGCACTGATGCTGCAAATAACTTTGCTGACTTCTTGAAACTGAGAATTTCCATGATGAAAGTTGCTTGCCAGATCAATCCTACCCCTAGAGATTAATTTTTAGAGGTGAATTAGGCTGATTTATACAAATGAGTCTTTATTTCTCTTACTTTTAATTGCATTTAGTTTCTTTTCCATAAGCCATCTGGAAAAAAATACTTATGATTTATTACTTTACTGAACAATTAAGTATCCTTCATGGTTGGAAAACTTCTGTTAACAGCAAAGTGATGCTTTTATGGAAGGTCTGAAGAAGGCTTTGCTGATGTGTGCAAATATCTTATGAAAGAAAAGTTGCTACCCTACTTACTATGTCTCACGTAGGAAACATAGACCACGTGGAAGATGCTCTGCTAAAGAAAAATGTTTGAAAGGGAAAACCCACATAGAATAAGGTAATTCACTACGTGTTGTAGTTATCATAAAAACTTTGGTTGCAACCAGAAATGAAATTCAGAGCAAGAGAAAACATCTGTGGACAGAGCAGATGAAAGATGTAAGAAAAAGTAGATCCTAAAATGTAAATGAATGCGAGAGAGGATATGCCTAGACCTCATTTCGATTTTCTGATCACGGTGATGCAAACTCTTTAGCCACCAATAAAGACAAGCATCACATATTCAAGGGACAGAGATTGGAATGTATGTCTTGGATTTATTTTCTCTTCCTGTATCTTCTATCAAGTCTGAGCTCTATCGCTCTGGTAAACCTTAAGTATGAAATTTTTAGACATCTTGGACCACAGTTTCCTCAGCCAGAGATTACTTCCTCATGAGCATGTCTGTCATTGTGTCATTGCTTTATTTCACAGTCTTGATGTATTCACAGTTGTATCAAGGGTAACTGAAAAGAGGCATCAGAGACAAATATGCTTCAGCCCTTCCAGCTTCTTCTAGGTTGGCAGGGTGGGAAAGATGGTGCAGCAATTCTGACAGAAAGCCTATGTATGTACAGACTGAATATCAAAGTGCCTTGCAGAGATATGTTGATGTCATCCATTGATGGAAACGGACTTAGGCTGACCTGCCGGAATGTGAGTTGCAGAGGCTAAGAGTAACCACACAGCTTCTTCCTTTCCCTCTGTTGAAACAAGGAAGAGAGTGGTTGCATTTAACTGTCCCAGTGACCCACCAGAATCCTCAACAGCTCAAAAGCTTACAGAGTCAGAGACTTGTTTAAGAAACAAGATATGAGCAATGGATTCATAAAATGAACTTCATGTTACTGAATATAGTCATTCAGTTAGCTGATCTGCCTTCTGCTTCTTCACTATGGCCAACATTTTTAATCTATTAAATAAAAAATGGTAACACCTTGCAAAGTTTAGCGCTAATGCTTTCTATCCAATTTTGGGAGAAAAACCTTCAAGCATAATTCTTAAATATCTATATAAGGGCTTTTCTTAGTGTTTGTTTAAGGCCATGTCTGCAAGAGAAAGATAAATAATGTAAGGCATAAATTCAAATTTAATTAATAAAGACAAGAGGTTTCTCTGTATAGACAATTTCATTCCAAAATAAGAGCTTTTATTCTCTGGTGAACTTGTCACCCTAAAAGTTGTTTGCATAAAAAGGTTTCCTTTACACCAAGAGAAGAATGTCTGTAGGACAAATGCAAATTCTAAAATTGAATCATTTCAGTATACCAATTATGATCCTTACAAGCAATCAAGATTTTAGTGTGATTCTGATACACTGATTTCTGCAGGTAGAAGTGTGAGTATGGAGCCTCAAGTTCTGGGGATTATAGGAAAAGGAGCCCTGTGCCACCATCTTCTGGTAAAATCAAGGAATGGACATGACAAATTCTCATTTTGAAACCAGAAAGCACAGTAGCTTTCTGACTTGCTGTTACCTTTGTCAGTGGGTATTTTAATTTTCTTGTTAAGTTTAGCTTCAGGATGGGTGAAATGCTATACTTGAGCTGACTGTTGTCACTCAAGAGTAAGGGTTTGGTGTTATAGTAGGTAATTCCTATATAGATCAGCTCAGCAGTGGGAAAGGAAGAATATTAAATATTAGAAATTATTGGGAAAGTAAAAAGAACAAATGATAGGAACATTGTGTCACTGTCTAAATCTCTACATGTGGATTAGAGCATGTAATTCTGGTCCTATAATAGCAGAAATTATAAATAAGAACTAGAAAATCTTTAGGAAAGGGTGGTAAGGTTAATCAAAAGTCTGGAACAGCTCCTATTTGAGATGAAAGGTCTTCAGCTTGGAAAAGAGACAACTTAGCATAAAAAAGGCAGAAAGTATGACACAGATTGGGTGAATGGAGACAATGATCATCATTACCACATCTAATGCCAGAGCTACAGACCATCACATAAAGCATGTTGGAGTCAGGTTCAAAGCTATTAAAAACGGTGAAAAAAGCTAATAAAAATATAGAGAGGAAGGAATTGTGTGTTGTATTTAAAAACCTGTGAATATAAAAGAGAGTGAAGGAACTTACACTTGCTCCCTGCAAGACAGACCTGGGCTGAGAGCACTGTCTGGGGACAGTGTTCAGCCTTTGCCCAAGGAATCAAAGTTCTTGAGTTCTCAACCGTCTCTTGCACTGCCAGACTAAGGCTTTTCTTATTGAGGGAAGATGTGAGCTAATATTATAAGAAGGTTGGAAAAGACCTGTGTTTACTCAGACGTGATGGACAGGCTCCCTTTTATGGGCTGCAGAAACCAATGTGTTGTGTCCTTCTGCCACTACATAGGCGTTAGCCTAAGATAAAACTAACCCACAAGCAGGTGCCTTCCATCTTAGAAACATAACTCTTCATGGGCCAAATGAATGTTTAGTCCTATCTATTCGTAACTGTAGCTTTTTTATTGAATAGATACTTAGGGCAACTACATTTTTTGGTAAGCAAAAGACTTTAAGTCCAAAGGTATGATGAACAACAGATCAAACAGGTATACTTTCATAATTTTCCAGTTCTGTAATTCACTGTCCTCCCTTGAAAAAAACCTTTCAAAACTGCTTCTGCAGGAGTCCAGGTTAAGGCTCAAAGTCTCTCATTCATAATCAGACAATAATTTAAGTTTGAAGGATTGATGAGCTGCTCTGTTCCAGAATGATTACATATGGAGGTATAGCCCGTCTGCTTTACCAAGGGGGATTGTAGATCACAATTGTTGCAATTGTTCTTTATATCCCATGCTTTTCTGTAGACTTGCTGGAATTGCTAACTGAATATTCACTCAAACCAATTTTGTCATAGCTCTTCAACAGATTTTATCAGGAAACTAGAGTAAAGCTGAGATTCAGGTACGTTAAGCTTTTAAAGTTGTCTTCCAATGATAACTATGATTGAATGACATAGAACCTCAGCTATGAGATATGGTGATCTGGAACATGCAGTCTAGTTATCAAATGTTATAAAAGAGTTTTAGTGTTAAACATACTCATCATCCATCTTGAACTGCTAAATCACTCCTGCAAGTGCTGGACTGTCCACAAGTTCTTCCTGGAGATGACATAAGAGAAAAGCTAATGATTAAAATAGAGATAGGCCATTATTGAATGGTAATATATGATATGTTTAGTTTTCTTTTCATAATAGGGCTACGAAGATGATTAAGGGCCTGGAACATCTATCCAATGAGGAAAGGCTGAGAGAGCTGGGGCTGTTCAGCCTGGAGAAAAGAAGACTAAGGGGGGACCTAATCAATGTTTATAAATATCTTAAGTATGGGGTGCAGGGGGAATTGGCCTGTCCCTTTTCTTTGGTCTGTGGAGACAGGACAAGGGGCAATGGCTGCAAATTGGAGCACAGGAAGTTCCGCACCAACATGGGGAGGAAATTTTTTACAGTGAGGGTGACAGAGCACTGGAATAGGCTGCTCAGGGAGGTGGTGGAGTCTCCTTCTCTGGAGATATTCAAGACTTGTCTGGATGCCTATCTGTGCAGTATGAGCTAGGGAGCTGCTTTGGCAGGGGGGTTGGACCAGATGATCTCTTGAGGTCCAACCCCTACAATTCTGCGATTCTGTGATTCTCTGATTAATTAAATGTAAGAATTATGAAAATATTGATGATAGTAAGAAACGCAGTCACATGAACTGTGAAAACTGAGAAAATATGACTGTCATAACCTCAAACGCAAAGAAAATAAAACCACCAGCTTATTTTCCAAAGGAAACAGCATCAATCTGTTTGTGTTCCTAACCACTTGCCCTCTGTCTGTGACCCTCCATAACAATGCAAGTTCCAGTTAGGCTTAACGGAGAGGTAGGAGATCAGAAAACTATTATGCTACCCTGAAAATCAGCGAAATCTTGTTTGTCGCTTGTTGCAGAGAAAGCAGACAGAACTCAGCTGCTTTAAAAGCTGCTGGGAGCAGCAGGTGATGAGTGTGTTATCAGGCAGACCCAGCCCCAGCCCTAGCCCTAGCCCTAGCCCTAGCCCTAGCCCTAGCCCTAGCCCTAGCCCTAGCCCTAGGCCCAGCTCCAGGCCAGCTCTCCTGCCTGGTTGTCCTGGAGGCTGTAAAGTAAAGAGCTGTGGTTGTTGTGATGAGGAAAGTTATAAAACATTAGGAAACTAGGCTTTATCAACTCCACTGCTTACAGAAAAGTTTGTTAAACATTCTTCTTTGTCCTGTCTCTATCAGAGTGTAGTTGAGTGCCACGATGTTTCCTCTGAGTCAGTTTCAGGTTTGTTGGTTTGGTTTGGTTTTTTTCTAGGACTGCAGTTTGGGGAAGAAAAAAAAAGAGTTAATGAGTGCTTGCACTATGGAAACATCATTTGTGATGTGAATCAGTAGCATACACTGACATTATGCACTTAATCTACATTAAACCAGAATGGAAGGAAAGACTCAGATTTTTTATCTCATTTATTGGTTCATACCAGTTTATTACCTGGACAGTTTTGATGTCAATAGGATAGTTTGCCTACAGAGGAGCTGGATACAAAACCATTATCATACTTCAAGATCAAGGGAAGTCAGTTTCTACCTCACCACAGCTTGCTGGAAGAGTGTACATTTAACTAAAAATAAAACAATAAATTAGCAATAGCTAATGGCATACCTGTTATGGTGAGAGATTCTCTGGAAGAGTTAATGTCTCACAGACTGGGTATTTATAAGCTAATCAAGTTATTTCATTGCCTCACTTTTAATATATTATGGGGTTTTCCCCTTTCATTTACACTTGACATAGATTTTCACGTTTTTCAAGAAAATCGGTAAATAAAGTACTTTTATATCACTTCATGTCATGATGCAAAAAAGAAATCTCAATTACTATCTTTTAGCAAAAGTTAGTTTAAAACATTGTAGGAATTTCTGCATATAAAATCTAATGAATGTGTAGATCTTCAAGGCTCTTGAAAAAGCATTTTGAAATGATTGTTATGTTATCAAAATATCACAATTAAATTGCAATGAAATTTCTTTTTCCCCCCCCCTCAATTCAAATCATAATGCATTAATTATTGTCACAGGTTCTTACGTAGCAAAGGTAATGATTATCTTTAGCGGAACTACTCACACACTACTCATATGACTAGAATTAATAACACTTGCACATCTTGTGCAATCAGGTATCACATTTAAAAACAATTCCTAGGGCCTTTGTTTCTTCTTCTGCTGGAATAATTCTTGGAGAGAAACCTAAGTTTCCTGTCTCCCAGGCTTGTGCCTGCATTATCAGGTTAACTCATCATACTATTTGATCTTTCTCCAGTATTACAAATAACTATAGGTGTGTGTGTGGATTTGCATACATTATCTATGCACACATAGATAAAAACACATACAGTTATACACACACATTTATCTACACATCTCAGATAAGTAGTTTTTCTATTTATATTTTATTTGATTTATAAGCCTCAGAGGAAGGCTGGGAATTGTCTTTCCCTTCAAATTCTCATCATCCTCTTGAATCCAGAAGATGAGTTATTACCCTGCCAAGTAAGTGATTTGGGTCTGATTCTCTCAGTTGAACAGTTTGTAAGAATTTGGGGCCTTGTATCCCAATCAAGTGATTAAGTGCACCAGTCGCTAGGTTAGTAAACAAAAAATTAGCACCATTGAGTTAAAAAAGAAAATGGTGTGCCCTGCTCTGTTTTGTTGTTTGACTATGCAGCCATATGAGACAACCATGGGACAAGAGCTTTAGTTTGAAATTGAGGGGAAGAGGGTGTGATTTCCTTTCCAGTATTTCTTTCAGACTCCTAAATCAGAGAATGGGTAAGGCTGGAAGGTGCCTTAAAGATCATCAAGTTCCAATCCCCCTGCCATGGGCAGGGACACCTCTCACTAGACCGGGTTGCTCAAAGCCCCATCCCACCTGGTCTTGAACACTTCCAGGGAGGGGGCAGCCACCACTCGCCTCCGCAACCTGTTCCAGTGCCTCACCATCCTCATAGTAAAGAATTTCTTCCTAAAATCTAATCTACATCTACCTTCCTTCAGTTTAAAGCCATTATCCCTTGTCCTATCACTCCATACCCTTGCAAACTGTCCAGTACCCATTAGGTACTGGAAGGCAACTATGTAGTCTCTTTGGAGTGTCCTCCAGTGTTGTGGTTTTAGCCCCAGGCACCGCACAACCATTTGCTCACTCCCCCCCAGCAGGAGTGGGGTGAGAATTGTAAGAGTGAAAGGGAGAAAACTGAGATAAAAACAGTTTAACAGGACAAGTAAAAAATGAGAAGGAATAGCATAATAATAATAATAACAATAACAATAATAATAATAATAATAATAGAATATCAAGTGAAGTATTCTTGAAAGAAAGCAAGTGGTGCAGAGAGCAATTGCTTACCACCTGCTTACCAACGCCCAGCCTCTTCCGGAGCAGCACACCCCCCCCCTTGAACAGCTCCCCCGGTTAATATACTGAGCATGATGGCACATGGAATAGCATACTTTGGCTAGTTCAGGTCAGCTGTCTTGGCTGTGTTCCTTCACATCTTCCAGCACACTTCTTCATTGTCAGAGCATGGGAAGCTGAAAAGTCCTTGACTTACTGTAAGCATTACTTAGCAACAACTAAGACATCACTGTGTTATCGATATTATTCTCATACTAAATCCAAAACAGAGCACCATACTTGCTGCTACAAAGAAAACTAACTCTATTCCAATCAAAACCAATACACACTGTTAGCTTGTGTCTGGGTTGGACAAACTGTCCAGAACATCTACAGTCATTACTGCTTGCACTGCATCCTCACTGGCAAATTTTATTTGAACAAACTAATGATTAACAGGGGTGCTCTGCTTAATCCTATTCAGTGGTACTGAAAAGAAGAAGCAGACAGAAGTGACCGGATGGACATTGCAAGATCCTTTTTTGTAGCACTGTAAGTATCCTTTGAGTCACTCCTTGGATGATTTGGGCATTTCATTTTGGGATGATGTTGGTTTTTAGAAATGGTACCTTTTTACATGTAAACAAAAGGGTATGACTTATGTAAAATCAAAACATGCCAAAAGCCAGCAAGAACTTGCTGCTACTAAAGAAGATACTTTACATAACTGATTACAAACCAATGTTTTGGAAACAATAGAAATGGAGACTTCGCTCTCACAGTGTTCCAGTATTTTGTCTCTGAAGACAGTAAAAGTGATTTTGTAAATTTGGTCCTAGATAGTGTAATCTGTATTTCTGTCACATTTTTATTTAACACAGACTTAATTCTCTGATTATGTGATTAATTAAGGAAGATTAACAGGGCTGCAGTAGCCAACCTGCAGGACTAACTTCAAAAACAACTTCCACCAGTCACATTTTGGAAAATGTCCAAAGCTTCCAGTTATTTGCAAACTAAAAAAACCCAAAACAATCCTGCCCTATTTTTTACAAGTTAATATGATCAAAATTACCTCCTTTGAGAGAATACCTGGTTTCACAAGTAGTTTATTAGGAGGCAGTTTTACAAGCTGCTTATTAGGAGGTGTATTTGTTCTGTGGATCACTGGCACGTGTCAGGAAAGTGCAATGTTAACAGTGAGGAATTTTGGAGAACAGGTGTGTTCTGAGAGCCTCATTTTACTTGGCTGGAGCACCCAGCATGAAAAATTTATTTTCCATGCCATGTTTTGTCTGTGTATCTCTGTTCCAGGAACAGTTAAAAGGAAAATGAAGCCCACCTTCTCCTTGTGTTTATTGCTGGCTGGTTTGTATGCTGTTACCCAGAGTCATAAGCATCCTCGTCACCGCAATAAGCACGATGATCCTAAAGGGACACATTACTCAGGACTCGGTTCTCACAGGGAAGGAGTTTATCCATTTGAGAACAAAACCTTTGTCAAACTAGTTCCCAGCAATGCTGACTTTGCATTTTCATTTTACAAGCTGGTCGCATCCGAAGCAACCGATCAAAATATTTTCTTCTCCCCCATAAGCATCTCCGCTTCCTTTGCAATGCTGGCGCTCGGTGCCAAGTCAGCGTCGCTGACACAGATTCTGGAAGGGCTTGCCTTTAACCTGAAAAAGACTCAGGAGCAGGAAATACATGAAGGTTTTTGCCAACTCCTCCACATGCTGAACCGTTCAGACAGTGAGCTCCAGCTGAGCTTGGGCAATGCCCTTTTTATAGAAGAGACACTAAAACCACTGCAGAAGTTCTTGGATGATGTCAAAAGCTTTTATGAATCTGAAGTCCTTTCTACTGACTTTAACAACTCCTCTGGTGCTGAGAATCAAATCAATAATTATATTGAAGAAAAAACAAATGGGAAAATCGTCAAACTAGTGGAAAACCTTGATCCTCTCACTGCAATGGTTCTTGTTAACTATGTCTTTTTTAAAGGTAAGTAATATCAAAGGATGTGACAGCTGTAACATAGTTACTTTCTGATTATTACAGAGAGTGGAAGCCTGAAAGAAAGAAACCATGGCTTAAAAATTTTAAATGGAAACCATATTCAGTGTCTGGAAAATATTTCTTAAAAAAAAAGTATATTTGTTGTCAGTATAAATGTTTGTGTCCTCACTTGGTTGAGTGAAAGAATAGATTTTTTAAACAAGTAACTGTTTAGTTTGGTAAATTCTTTAATGAGATGATAGACTCATGCTCTAGTAAAAGAGGATGTTTTCAGTATTATCTGTCTTTAATTCTCTTCAAGCATGTGAAAAGAAAAAAAGAAGCTGCACTGCTGTAACACCTGAGGGTGCAGTAACTTGAATAAAATATTTGTTCTAATCAAAGGAAGCCTGTGGGACTAAATCCTGTCTTATTTACTGTGACTATTCCTCTTTCTATTCTACTGAATTATTTTTCTTTTTCTCATAAGCCCACTGGGAGAAACCCTTTAGCACTTCGTATACAAAACAGGAGGACTTCTTTGTGGATCAGAAAACATCTGTTAAAGTTGACATGATGTATAGAAAGGGTTACTACAGAAATTACTTTGATGAAGAGCTGTCATGTTGGCTGGTTCAGATACCTTACAATGGAAATGCTGCAGCATTATTTGTTTTGCCTGATGAAGGGAAGATGAAACAAGTGGAAGATGCTCTCCTGAAAAGGACTGTATCTAAATGGGAAAAGTTCCTCCAAGACAGGTAAATGGTTTTGGTAAGATGAGAAGTAACCATGCTATAGATTAGTAGTGTTTATCTCACCAAGACAAAACATTAAAGTCAAGGTTATTTTACTGAACTTTATTAATGGCCTCTCTCTCTGTGCAGGACTTCCCTTTCCTTAGCTGGAAAATGAAAAAGAGATGTGGGTAGTGAATTAATAGGGCATTGGACTTGGGATCTATCTTGGGTTAAGTTCCTTGCTCAACCACAAGTTGTTTAGCACCATGATCAAGTTAGACCCTTGTTTCACATGGACGTTACGAAACTACAGAAAAGCAGCTGTTTCTGAGTTATTAGGTGTTAGGGTGTTGAGGCCACTGTATTTAAAAGCAGAAATTTTATTTATTCAGCATTACTGAGGTGTTTCTTTGGTGGCCCAGTCCCTGTTGTATATTCAAACAGCCTTAGGACATCTAGCTATGATCTTTGGGGGGGAAAAAAAATAATTCTGCTACTTGGAAGTAGGAGTTCTGTTTGCCACAGAGTTGGCAAAGTTGTGTCTTCCACCCCACTCCTTCACCACAGGAGCAGCAAATTCCATGGGCTCATTCTGCTCCAACCCCCCCGTTGGATAGCTAACCTGTTCAGAAGTTCTACCTGAACCCTGAGACTAGGCTTTTAACATTTAGAAAAAGAAATGTGAAGCCATTGAGGAATGCTACCTAGATGACAATTTGTCCTTATTTGTGTTATCTGTTACAGAAAAATACATCTGCACATTCCAAAATTTTCTATTTCTGGTACTTATGATGTGAAAAGGATAGTCAAACAAATGGGTATGATTGATCTGTTCACTGAACAAGCTGATCTGTCAGGGATTATTGAGGAGCCTGGACTGATGGTTTCAAAAGTAAGTCAGCACATGAAACACAGTGACCACAGGATTCGTCTGTTCCCAGGAACCTGACATTAGCATCCCATGAAAGCTTATCCCAGTCTCTCTGAAGCATTACTCAATCACCAACAGCTGTCAATCTTGAGGCAAAGCAAGCCCCATCTTTCCTAAACCTGAAGCCAAACATGCTTATATGGGGTTATACATGCACGGTTCAAGGATGAGGAAGAAGACATACATATAATCAAATGTTCTTTTGGCTACTAAAGAAAATTATCTAAAGGTAGCACATCAGCTTTGGTAAAATTTCCTCCTACTCTGCCTATAGAGGGCAAAAGGTTGTTATTCCCACTCTTCTATTGCTCTCAAAAAGTTATTTTTTTCAGCTAGATGAAAGGGTCAATTCACAATAATACATGAAGCTGCCAAAAGGCAAAACAAAGTTGAGACTAAATTACCAGGTTTCTTTGCTTCCAGAGATTCTTGCCATCAGTCATGTTGAGCGTTCTTTGGCTGCCAGCTGTTCGAGGGTTCCTCCCTGCACATATAGTGAAGGAGGCTAGCAAGATGGTCTGGTGGCTGGCTGTGTTTCAGTGGGGAGTAGCTGGTGATGACAGGGATGGTCCTGCTGGGGCTCACGCCAGGCAGAGCTCACTTTGGCAAGGGTGGGGAGGTGGCAGGCTTCTACCCTTCTTGTTGGGTTGTTATCTGGAGGTTGTTTTGCTTTGTGTCCTTGCAGGTGATCCACAGAGCAGTGCTAAATGTTCATGAGAATGGCACTGAAGCAGCAGGAGCCACAGTGATGGAGGTTACTTGGAGATCTGGCGATTATCCTCATCCACCCCGAGTCAGATTCAATAGGCCTTTTCTCCTGATGATTCTCGATAAATACACCCGCACTGTCCTCTTCATAGGGAAAATTGTAAATCCTCTGAAATGACTGATTATCCACAGGACATGCACTTATGCACGTTGCTGGAGAAATTTCTGCGATCCAGAAAAACATTTATGCATACATACCACTATGTACTAGTGCTTGTCTTTCAACCATTATCCTTATATACATTATAATCCCTTAAAGTACAAACCCAAATTTTCCTTGTCCCAAAGTCACTGGTATTTTTCCCCAGTCTACAGCCAGGTATAGCTTGTAGCATTAAAAAAACGCAAGTCATTTTTCACTGGTTTTGTGAGGCCTTCCTGATGTGCTCCTGTGAGGTATTTGAGATAGTGTGAAGCCTCCAGATGATGTAGCTATTGCTGTACACTCCTAATGTGTGTACAGGACAGCAGAAGAAGGGAAACGGAGACAAGGAGGTAGGACGTATGTCCTATCTGATTAATGCACTCACCTTTGATGACTAGTCTTAAATGCAGATTCCCTTAATACTGGAGTGAATTTTCATTAATCTCTTCAGTTTTTAACTAAGGATGGCATGAAGCTGCAAGATCAGTGACTGGGACATTGGAGGGGACACCAATGTAGAGGAGTTGGTTTAGCTTGTCTCCCTCTGTCTCCTCCACAGTGGAAGCCCTCCCCATGAAGACAAGAAGGTTGGTTTTGCTTTAGAAATAATATTTATTCTATGAAGGAAGGAAGCCATACCAGCAGAAAGACTTTCTGTTTTATCTTACTAATACAGCTGTTCTTGCCAATGCCCTGAGATGAAAGTATGGTGGAGCAGTCCATGACATAGGGCTGGTTTCCTTTGTATGGATTTGTTGTCACTGTCATTTCTTTTTTCTCCTACTGACGCCTCCTTCACTATCACACCTTCCAGCTGGACTTGTCAGACTGGTAGAAAAGAGAAGGAACGAAAAATCGTAACTCCAGAGAGCTTGTATTTCCTCTCTAGGAACAGTAGAGCTTTCCTAGGATCTGTTGATCTGTTTTGAACTATCACAGGCACACCACATAAAAAACACAGGCAATATTTGGGAAGTCACCTTTCTAAATGTTTGAATGGATTGCTGTTGTAGTGTAAAAACATACTGTGACTTGACATTTGTACCCTTTCACTTAAGGTTTCATGTGTCTAACTTACTGCTATTGTGTTGTTTTATAGTAACTCAATTGATAAAATTTTACCTTACTGGCTACACTGGATAGTTGTATGGTTATGAAAGGAAAGAAACACAAATCAGAACATATTTAAAGAATTTTATAATTTATTTAATTTTTAAATCAACATCGTTAGTATGCCCTATTGAAATACAGAAAGCCAATGAAAGTACTGAAAATACAGATTGATCAAATCTTTTCCTATAGAATATCTCAAATTGGTAGAAAAAAAATAAACAACAACTTTTTAGACTTCAGTCTCTTAAAATATGTATGAAAAATATAACTTAAGTTGATGGTGAAAATATAAAAAATATATTTATCTTGATTGGTTTGTGGACCTTTGTTTTCTTTGACATTAGATTAATACTATGAATCCTAGTATCTGTATGCATACCAATAAGGAATATAAGCACCTTTCTGTGTCTGTCTGCTAATGATGTAACACTTGACATTCACTGACAAAGCCTCCTTAAAATCATTTAAATCAGTGTCATAACTTCCTTACTCATAGCTCTGTTTAATCTGTCCAGTATCTAGTAACAAACAGTGGGCTTCATACCGCTAAACATATAAGGGCCTGATCTTGGTATAATACAGATATACTGATTCTACAATACATCTACAAAGTGAATTCTACAAAATTGGCTAATTCAGGATTGTATAACAAAAGTCCAGCTTTGCAGTGAGAAATGGCTGCAGGTGAATGCCAAGAGACTATATGTTTGTTGTTCCTCACAGACACCTAGGTCAACAGTTTTTCTCAACAGATAAAAAATCTAAATGATATTTTGCAAATCAGATCTCACTTTGAGAGGTAAGCTTGTTGCTTAACTTATTTGAAAGTGAGTGTAGAAAAACCAAGCTGAATTAAGAGTTGGATAACCAAAAATATAAAGAAACTGTTACTGGTATGGAATCATCTTAAATTGGGAGTAGAGACCACAGACATGCATCTTGCCTCGGTTCTCTTTCCATTTTGACATAGATTAGGGAATGCCCCTCACTGGAAATGTGCAGCAGACAGCAAACTTGGGTGGTAAATAAAAGTATAGAAGGATTGTACACCACCACCATCCCACCCCCCACCCTGAAACCTTCAGCCCTTAAGGCTGTCACAAATCCAGTGCAGGCAGGCATTGTTCAGGACTGTGTCTCTTCTTTCAATCTGCTGGGTTTTTACTTCTTTCCCAGACTTTTGTTTCTTGACTAGCTCTCTGAGCTTCATGACCAAGAAGCCACAGTGCAACAGAGGAAGGACTTTCCTCCTACCTAGTCAAGAGTTTCTGCTGCCATCTGCAATTACTGTGTTTGTCACTTCAATGCAGTGACATTGCTGGAGTGGAGCTGGGCTGATGAACCACCTGAGGGACAAAAGTGCAAGGACATCTTCTAACCCAGCCTGCACTGAAGCGTACACAAAAATCTGATGTGGAGGCACGTGCAACCATGTATCTGCAGGATCTGTGGCCTCAGCACTAACTTTGTGGACCCTAAAAGAAGCCTGTCATGGTGTGGCTGAAAGTAGGATTCTATAGAGGACGTGTTAGGCCAACAGCCACAGAACAGCTTCAGCACAGCAGAAGCTTTGGAACAGCACACACCAAGAAGCTCTCTGAAATAAAGGGAAAAGGAAAACAAGCATTGTGGCAATAGCAGTAAACAGTGCATTTTTTGTCCTAACTAGGAGGGAGTTACCTGCAGAAATGAAACAAAATCTAAAAGCATAAGCAAGGAGCTCAGAAACTAAGATTAATCCATGGTGGAGATAGATTTAGCCCTTACCTGCAAACTACATTAAATTCAAAAGACTTTGGATGAAAACTAGCAGCAATTTTGAGTAGTGTTAAAGATCATAAGACGGAACAAGCAAAAAGAAGCAGTGTATATGGGTGTGGGGACAGAGAGGAAAATAATACGCTTGAAGTAAATCAAGGAAAATAACATATTTCAAACAGCCCGTGGTTAGTGCCAGTGCGCAGGTCCGTCATTGTTCCAGTGCTGAGCAGCAGTTGCTACAAAGAAACAAAAGGCATAGAACATAAGGAATAACATTAAAGGTCATAGGCTGAAAGACAAATTACATTGGTAGGAAATTCCTAGCAATCCTCTGTTAAATGTAAGCACAAATAAGAACCCATATTTTGACAATGATAGAAGGCACTAGTTGCTTAATGAGAAAAATTCCTGACAAAGCAGAAGTGCATAGTTCTGATGCCAATGCATCTTCATCAAACAGGAGATACCATAATTTAGGTCCTTTGCAAAGTAATCAGCTTTTAATTTGTTTTCTAATATATAATGACTAAATACATATAATGACCAAACAGTCATATCTTGTTAGTACTGTCTTGATACTGAATAACCTGTTATGTTCTTGTAATTCCTGTTCTTTCTGCATGTCACTCTTAGGACATAATGATGCAGAAACATTTTAGCAAGGTTTATAAAGTTCTGGTGGGGATTGACCCCATGATACTTCAGAAACGGTGGTGAAAAAGTCCCCCCTTAATGAGAGCATGCCTTTCCTGGTGTTTATCATTGGTCAGCACACCCACATCATTATCTTAATGGGAAAATAGTTACCCCTGCAGGAAAATACTGCCATTCATGCCACAGAGCCATCACTTGGAGGTGTCCAATTTCTCAAAATTGCATTATGAAGATTCTAACAGTTGTCAGACAATTAGTAATTAACAGATTATCCTAGTCAATACTATGGGAATTTCTCAGCTCTCAAATAAATTGGTGATTATTCAGTGCTGAAAATCAGTCTTCTATTGCCACCAGGAACTTGGCAACTATGAAGGTACTGTGGCAGAGATCCACATAGCCAGCATCCATCATCTGCTAATCACCCCTAGGCTCAGGAAGCCCTTGTAAGAGATGTATTGCTCAAGGCAGTGCTCTTCTGCAGCCTTTGCTGAGCATTGGTAAGCCAAAATACCAAATGCATACCCCTAGCATATGTCAAATTGAGTTACCGGCAGCATATTCACTTATGTGAAGTATGGTTGACGCTCAGAATGGGGGGTCTGAAGGCATCAACAGCTTCGTTGTTCTAACAGCTCTAGAAAATTATTTCTGGAATGGAGTGCACTTAATTGTACAACTGGCAGCTATGAGACTGCAAAAGCCAGACCAAAACAAATTAATACACTTCACACAAATATTTCCAAGCCTTTGTAATGGAAAGCCATAATGTTAACTCAGTAATTCTGCTATATATTAGATTCCTGGCTCGTGCTCTGTCATTTGGACAGGAGAAAAAATATCAGCAGGGAAGAATGGAAGGTCTGCAGCTATTTGACTCCTGGGAAGGCTTGGCAAAGAGTTGTATTTCTCTTCTTCAAACACAATATGATTTGGTCATTTTTGTGTTATATGTAGTATGATATTTTTTTCCTGTTAAGAAAACACGTGATGACCGTACAATACTATGATAAATGTTGATGCACACAGGCAAGTCAATCGCTGTAAGAACACCTTTACTTTCTTGTTTGCAATTTCCCACCTGTTAATGCTGAAGTTTACCTGAACCTAGGCTTTGGCTGCAGCTGCCTTCTAGAAAAAGATTCACAGGATGCTTTTCCTAAGGACCAGTTTGATTTTTGAGAACTGATTTCAGACCATGGCCTCAGGTTGAAGTTACAGAGCTGTCAGAACATCTCAGTAGATCTTCCTACTTCACCTTTCCAGGAATAGTTGCATTTTTCAATGTCCAGAAATTTAAGTTTGTCATAAACCGGAAACAATTTCATAATACAGAAACACTTTCAGTCATAAACAATTACAGCCTGGGCAAAAGGCTGAGAAAGAACACTGTCCATGAGAAATGGATGGCTCCATAAGCGAAGATGTCTACACTGTGCTGCAAGAGAGAAAGGGGCACAAGATGAGGCCCCTCTCACAGCAGCCGTGAGAGAGGGAAGCAGGGAAGCGAGAGCAGCCTGGCAGTATGTATGCTAGGGCAAATTACCTCATCTGTCTGGGCAGCCCACCATGTAGCAGAGACTTCGAGTCTTTCTAGGGTTTGACTGGAACTTAATTAGCAGATGTTAAAACTTTTGGCATAACTAAGAGAGAAAGCAATGCCAACAGAAAGAGAATCTAAGGAAACAATTGTAGGGGAGAAGATATGACATGGAACTTTCACCTCCATCAGTTAGAGGTTTCTTAGTCATAGGGTACAGGCTTGGACCTGTGCAAGTGCATCTGCACTATTGTTTCTCCATTGTTTGGAGTCCAAATATTAACTGGGGTTTACACCTTGCATTCTGGCCACATCAGCTCCTTAAAGCTTTAAAACTTTGAAACTTTCATAATAAAGATTCTGCTCTTCCGTTTAATTTCCAGTCCTGTGTCATTTTTATGTGACACTTTCATTTGCATTGTCTTTTATTTAGGTACTGTATGGCATATGCAAGGTTTTCTTTTAAGGTTTTTACTCCAGCTTTTACATAACTTTGAGTCTTTGGAGAAGGTTCCCTGAACTTCTTTCTCCAAGGCAAACTTGTGTGTAGGACCTGGCTGCTTTTGTGACACAATCACTTCTTCCTTATTTTGGAAGTACTCCCCCTGTACCGAGACGCGTAGCAGCTTTAGAGCACTGCAGCAAACGGAGTGTCTTTTCTGAAACATATTTATGTCTGTTCTAACTGTGAGCAATTGCCACCTCAGTATCTGCTCAAAGACTGCACCCTGCCAAGCTCAATGAGATGATGGTTACCCCTCTCTTTTTGATTTTGTAGATCTGGTACAGTGGAGTAAAACCTGATGTAGTTTAGATCCATTTTCATCACATTCATTCAGTAAAGTCCTATGAATCATAAAGGAAAGAGCTATTCCAGTCTGAGGTGACTCACTTTTTGGCCAGTTTTTGGATAGTATAATGTGTAGAGGCTCCTAAAAGAAATAATTCACTTTCTACGCTACAAAAGAAAGAAAAAAAAAAGAGAAAAAAAAAAAGAGAAAAAGAAAAAGAGGACAAAAACTCAATTTGGGTAAATGCATGTAGTTTTAATTTTTTCTGTTTTTAAAAAAAACACCTTCCTGCAGTTGTGTTGCTGTATAGACTAAGGTATCAAAGATAGACAGCCTCATTTCATTCAGCACAGCAAAATCATAAAAGCAAATTAATTCAGAGTCAGTAAAAGGCATTTGATATGTCCATCTTGGCATTTTTTAATAGTAAAGACTATGTTGGTTTTGTTTCTTCTTTTCTGACATTGATCCCCAAAATGTTCTTCCCATGATTCCCCAAGAAATCCAGCTCTGTTTTCTTTCCAAAGTGCTCCAGTTGGATGTGACATGTGTGCTTTGGATGGAGGTGGAATTTGGGTGGGGGAAGATGGTGAAAGGTCAAGAGAAGTTTAAGGGGAAAACAGCTTCTCTAAACACTTCAGTATTCAAGGACTTTGGCAACCATGAACTAACCACTGAGACCTAAGCCTTGTATCTCATTTCTGTGGGCAAAAATGAAGAATTATTTTTGGCATTCTATGGATTTAATGGGTGTTCCAGTCTTTCTTTAGAAACTACTTCAAAAACATTAATTAAAACTCTTTTTTCTCATTGTTTTCATGCTGATCTTTGAGTTCAGTCATTGATCAGTAACAACTATCAATGGCATTCTATGGAGAGCTGGGTGATTTTCATGATGCTTTTTTACTCAGATGTCAATTTCACTCCTCTTGTAAATGACAGCCAGCAACCAAGTCCACTACATGATTAGGTTTCATTCCCACAAACTAACTGATCACCCCTGCAAATACTGTAAAATACCTCAACATCTCCTGGAAAACAGCAATTTAGCTGAAACCTGGCTCATCTGAAGGTAGCCACCAGCAATGCTGACCTCACATTTAGGTTTTACAAGCAGGTCATGGCAGAGGAAGCTGAAAAACCCATTTTATTCTCTCCTTTCAGCCTTTCTAATGCCTCTTCAAGCCTAGATCTGTGCTGTACCTGGGGCTTTTAAACTCTGACACAGTGGCACATACTGGAGATATTACAGTCTGGGCTTTTACACTCTGACATAATGGTACACATTGAAGATACTACACACATGGAGGGCATGGCCATATGTGTTTTGGTTTCATGGGTGATCCAAGCTTTTGACATACCCAAACAACTGGAATAGGAATTCCATATAGGTATTGCCAATGTTTAACTTGAAAGCAGCCACTATCAAAGCTCAAAATTAAGACCATATTAATCTTACTGAGGCCTGTTTTTAAATTGGATGGGGTTAAGCAAAGTTTATATAAGAGGACAACTTGAAATTTCAACTGTGCAATACTTGAAAAGTAAAGCAAACTTGTAAGGACTGATCTTTATTTCATATGCATGCATGCATCACTAGCCAGCTATACTAACAGATAGTGTGCCAGCAGCAAACTGTCAGATTATGTTGGGCTAATTAAACCTTATTAGTTTGTTAGGCATGGCTCATTGAACAGCCACTGTATAACTGTTCACAGAAATTTTCCAATTCTTAAAGTTCTAATCAAGCAAAAACATAAGGCTAGACTTGAATATTGATTACAAAAATCCTCACAGTTGCCTCCCATTAAAGTAAAAACACAATATATCAGATCAGAACAACCTTGCACACAACCTGGGTTTATATTAGAGCTCAAAGCAAAATTTGTTTCTTTAGAAACACAATTTCTTAAGAAGCACAAGAAATGTGCTACATGGAAAAAATGAAGGAAGCCAATGAGAGACACTAATGCATCCAGGAACTGTGTTTACATGTCTAATGTAAGAAATTAGGCTGCAGTTTTCAAGAAGACTTTTTAAAGCCAGTCATTAGTACTCAAATCAAACAATTTTTTCTTACAGGACTTCTATTATATAAAAACCACAAATTCTACAGTTGTTCTCTGAGGCAATAACATACATGAACAGGAGCCTTTTTAGGGTTTAATAACTTCAGTAAAATGGGATCAGATCCTTTCTTTACTAGGGGTTTACTGAGGTATTGCCATGAAAATAGTAACACAACATTTGTGCACATCTCTATAACTTGAGTTGCGTTTCTCACTGCACTTTAGTTGAGTATGCTTTTTGCATAGGTAGCTATTAAAAGAAACCTAAAGGAAATTTTGAATGCAAGGCTGACATTCTGTTGCCTTGTTTTGTTTTTCTTTCAGAGTGCCCCAAGTAACAGGAGAGTTATCTAACAGCCTGAGAAAATGCTTATACAGAGAGATGCTGAAGGTGGGCATTGCATTCAGCAGGGCGTGGCTAGGGCTGCCTGAGGTTGCAAGGCTTGCTGAGCATTTGCTGATGAAAGGGGCTAGTTAGCTTGTACACTTGGAGTAAAAGTATGAGTACAGTCACTTGGTTAGGAATGAAGTAAGGTGTAAATCCATGTGACCGTGTAGGCAAATTTTACAGGTTATCCTCACCAGAAGCAAACCGGTAGAGTTTCAAAATCAATCCATGTTGACTTGCAATAAGAGTATGGGCAAATGTCTGAACAGCAAAAGCATCTGCATTTGTGTCTCCGCCCCATGTCTTCTTGCTGTACTGAGGCATGCTTTGGTTCTCCTCAGAGTCATCATGCAAGGAAACCAGAATTACTCCCAATTCTTGTGTACAACTCTTCTTTACAGCATTGTCTCTTTCCTGCTACCTTCCTACAGCCAGGCAGCTGCACTGTAGACTATGCTACTCAGGTTTCCTCTTCCAGTATGACTAAACCAAGGCTCAAAGATAGCCTGAGTGTGGGACTGTTTCTGAACTGATGCTAAATTCATTTTGATAGGGAAAAAAAAAAAAGAGGAAGAAGAAAAAGAAAAACCTGCTAATTATCCTTTCTGCTCTGCTTTTCATAGACGAGAAAGTTAGCTTGGTTTAGCATGTCATAGCATGCAGCTGAACTGCATGGTCAGGAGACTAAAGCCCCAAAGCAGGCCTTAACACAGCTCAGAAGGCGTTTTAGTGTTTGTGTCATTAGCTGGCAACAGGCTAGGAAGGTATACCTCGTAGAACACTATCCATGGCCACAGACCTCTTCTCTCCAAAGCATGTTTGCCTAGGGCAATTACACGTGTTTGGGAACAGCAAACATTAAAGCAGCTGGCCCTGCGATCACTGACTTCTACCTGCTCTGCATGGCTACATGTGGATGGAAAATAGTTTCATCAGAATTTATCTGCATCCTCAGATAATTTTGTTTCGATCCATGTAATGTTTAACAGAAGCATAAATGCTTAATGCTGCTCAACTGTATGACTAATGGAGGAGCACCAAACAGCCAACAGCCTGACTGTCATAGAGCACTGTGAGCACTTCCTCCTGAAAGACTGGATTGGTGTAATCAAACATTCTGGTTTATACATTCATGTAATTCAAACACAGTGGTTTAGTGGCTGGCAAAAGAGAACAGTCTGCTCCGTCAAACCTCACTTGACCTACACAAACATTTCAGGGGACAACAGCAAGTAGTACTCTAGTGAGAAAACAGAAATTCAAAAAGTAACATACTTAACAGCAAACTTTGGCTGTATGTAAAACAACCTCACAGAGTTCAGCTGTATTCTGAGAAAAAAAACAACATCTGAAGTTCTAGATAACTGCAGGGAGCTTAGATGCCTAACAAAGGCGATGGATGCCAGTAGATGAAGAAGCAACTCTGAAAGCAGCGAGCTGGGGATTGGGAATGGCTGTGCTTACAGTTTTGCTTACACAGTTCCTTGGCTCTTCAGGATCCAGGAACTTGTTACTGTCTGTTTAGGAACGTGCAGCACAAGTCCTACAGCATGCAGCAGAGACACAGAGGAACTAAGAAGGCATTCTTGTAGCTAATCAAACCATGCATATAAATAGTTCAACCAGCTGTGATTGCTGGTCCACTAGCCTCACACCACTTACGTTCCTTCAGAAAATTCCCAGGAAACAAAATTCCTTGGTTTGCTACTCCTTAATGTTACTGGGTTACTCTTTTCTGTTATTCATTATTCTTTGAGAGACTTGAGACTGTGACCTTGCTTTACAGCTTACATGTTACAATAGTTGAATTTGTGCAACTTGCAGTGATAGCTCACAGATTTTAGACAGGTTATTCAAGTGCTAAAGTCTACCTTATGTGCTTGTTCAGATCTTGCTACATTAGATCACTCTTAACAGAGACACTGAGAGAATTATTAAGTTGTGAGGAGTCAACATGTCTAAAGGATTACAAGATTACCATGCTATATAAAGATAAAATTCACTACTGTTACAGGAATGAACGAGGTACTGTCTTTATTAATGAGGCCAGGAGGACTCAATGGCTTCTTCATAGTGACTAGTGTGGTCACTGCTGTGTACTAACAAAAGATTAGATGTTGACACTTAAGTGGAGTCCCATCAACTGGGAAGCATGGCTCACCATAAGTGGTCTCTCTGCAGCTCACTCACCTTGACCCTGCCTGTCAGAGGTTAGACCAGGGCAAAACTGTATCTACAGCTGATCAGTTATATCCATCTCAGGTAGCATATAAAGCAAAGTAGCTACCCTTGGCACAAGAACTTCATTTCCAATAAATATTTGCTTAGGAGTTGCATAGCCTTTGGGGTGCTACCCTTTGATATCAGCTGGTCTTTGCTCTCAGTTAGGAGTGGAGAGATGTGAACATGTGACTACAATGCCCAAGAAAACTAGCTTATCAGCATTCATCTTTGTCCTTCTAGGTAACATGTATTTGAAGCTATGTAATGTTTAACAGAGGAAAACAGCAGCATGAATAAAGCAGAAAGAATCAGCACAACCCATACAAGATCAAGACCCTTCTGAATGTAATGTAAGTACCCAGTTATCTTTACCTTAAAGATTCTAATGCAGCTATATGACATTTAGCTAGTGAGTCATGAAGCACATCAGCTTTCGAGCGTGAAGCCTGGTTTCTAAGCACTCAAATGACAGCAGAACTTAATTTCAAGAAATACTGAATAGCAAATCATGGGGATACATTAAAACAGCTCCACAGAGTGTAACTTTCTGCTCTGAATATTCATACAAAATAGCTCTTCCACATCTAGAAGAAATTGGCTTCATTAACAAGGGGAAGATATTCTGACTTCCCAAATGTTGATCTTATTTTTTTAATCACTACTAATGTTCCCTAAAGCTTGCAGCCAGAAAACCAAAACTGAGATTAATGAGCTGTCTTATTTACACCAACGCTGTCCAGACAGCATTCACAAATGGATTGTATTCTACCGACCTCCCCTCTAAGTCCTGATTTACTTGGATCTCACAGAGCAGAGCTACAGAAAGAAAAGCTGGCTCCTTTTCACCCAGATCTTAGTGGCCAGAGTGCCAACACTGAGCAGGAAAAAACCCAATAAACTGTCTTCTGTTTACTGAACCCATGTCTCTGAGTGCCTGTGCCACTGACTTTGGGGGTGGGGGCAGGGCTGAGCAGGTAGTTCACCATCTTCTTCCCTGAAGCTGTTACATGTCAAGTAGGACATTAGGTGAAGGCTATTTGGAGTTGCTTTTCTAGTCACTAGTACTATTTTAAAATATAATAGCTTTTACCTGTTTTCTGACAGGTTAAGCATCCTAAACACTACAAATCATACCAATATGTTCTTGGTGTTACAAGTAAATTAAAAAGCAATGAACAAACAAACAAAAAATGGCCACAGTTATCAAAAAGGGCCAAGATGCCACAATCCAGGCTCTTTGCTGAGCACTACTCTGGCCATGGAGTTACATAGCCTTATGGACGGAGGCTTTCTTGCTGATACAGAGTTTGAAATGACAGGAGGTGTCAAGCCCACACCAGTGACCTCACCCTGCTATAACTGGGATAGGGGCTGGTTACATACAGAGGAGGACCCCATCTGGAAGACATGCATTGCATGTGCTTGCTTAAAAAAACCAACGCAACACACTCTGATCTAATCTGGTACTGAAGCAGAAAAGTTTTACCAGCTCTTATGATTAGTCACTTCGCATGTGAAAATGAGTCAGGAATGAGAGAAAGAATACCTCTTCTGAGTGCTGCAATCTCATATTGTTTTCCATTGACATAGCACTGTCGTTTGACGTAAGGCTCTTTCAATCACTAATAGCATTATAATCCTGAGAACTCTTAGAGACAAACATAAAAGAATTAAGAGTTACTCCTGATGGGCCATCTCACCATAAAATGGATCTACATAGAGATCAAAAAAAAAGCCTTTCCACTTGTTCTCTCCCTCTGACTCTTATTTTTCTTTAGTACTCTTTTTTATTTATTCATATTTCTTTCTCTTTTGTAGCTGGAGTAAAACAGAACTGAAGTAGGTAGCAATAGAAAGGAATTGCAGCTAAACTCAGAAACATAAGGATTTAAAAAACTGCTTCCATAATAAAAGAGCAGGTGCAGAAATAACAGTGATTACCAGATAGTTGTTGAAAGTAGTAGCAGATAGACATAAAAGAGATACTGACACAACTAATATGTAGTATACATGACCATTTTGTTCTTTGTCAACACAGCAGCTGCAAAGGATGATGAAGGCCACCCTCCCTATATGCTTGCTAGCAGCCATGCTTCACCTCACTGTCCACAGCCTGACCCATACCGACCACCACAATGATGAGCCCAAGGCAACTCAGGCCCAAGGTGATCCTCTTGAGTCCTACCAACGCATAGTCCCCATCAACACAGACTTTGCTTTCCGGTTTTACGGGCAAGCAAACAGCCAAGAACCTGGCAAGAACATTTTCTTTTCCCCAGTCAGTATCTCCACTGCCTTTGCCCTACTTGCCCTAGGCTCTAAAGCCACCAGCCAAGCTCAGGTGCTGGAAGGACTAGCCTTTAATCTTACCCATACCAATGAGGAGGAGATACACAATGGTTTTCATCATCTCCTTCTGTTGCTGAACCACCCTGGCAACCAAGTACAGCTGAGCATGGGGAACACCCTGTTCATAGATGAACACCTGAAGCCACTGAAAACATTTCTGAAAGACATAAAAGAATTCTACATAGGAAAAGTTGTTTCTAGTAACTTCCAGAATTCCAGTGAAGCTAAAAAAGCGATAAATGATCATATAAAGAACAAAACCCATGGGAACATAAATGAAATACTTAAAGAACTTGATTCAAATACTCTAATGGTAATTGTCAGCTACATATATTTCAAAGGTAAGTTATATAGATATTACTGCCATGCCTTAGTTCCACCTGCACTTAAACAAATGCTCCAGATTATGCCTGAATTATTTTTTAAAATAAAGCCCTGTGTTAAGATTAAGTTATTGTGATAAGAAATATTGAAAGTTCTCAGGCTTTGAAACCTCTTCCATGTCTACATTTTTCTAGTATGTTTACAGTCCTAGTTATAAAAATTCATTTGTTTGTGATCTTCAGGTTTTAGAGAATTGCTAGAGCACAATTTATGCATTTGTAATTTTTTTGGGTCAGACTTTATCTACTTATGTAGAAAATTACTCCATAATATTTTTGCATGTTGTATGAAGTAGAAAAATAAATTCCAAAGATGCAGATTAACACAAATTGTCAAACACTTTAATTTACTTACAGTCTATGCCCATTAAATGGGTAGGTACCTCTGGAGCCCACATGTTCTACAGTTGGTCATCACATTATACATATCCCAAAAGGCATTAGTGAATGCACTGCTTTGGCAATGATTAACTTCCTCTTAGATGTTACATCCATTTGAAGCAGTATGAAGGACATACATGGAATTTACCAACCAGAAAGGTGTGTTTGGAAATAGATGAGCATTAAACAAAACAGATTTTATTGCAAGTACTCTATTAAATTTTGGTACCCTAGTCTCAGGTGCGCAAGTCTGAGGCATTTCTTTATGATACCAGAGTATATGGTATCATATCACAGTTTAACTGAGTTGGATAGAGGACAGTCAGGGGAGTTTCAGATCGCATATTAGGAAAAATTCCTTCACTGAAAGAGTGGGTGCCCAGGGGTTGCCATCTCTTGGGGTGCTTAAAAAACAGGTAGATGAGGCACTTTGGGAGGCAGTTTACTGGTTTGATGGTGTAGGGATAACAGCTGGAATCGATGATCTTGAACATCTTTTCTGACCTTGATGATTCAATGAAAGCTCAAACTTATAAAATCATCAGAGTACTATGAAGTTTACATTCCATTATTTTTTAATTTCTACTAAAAAAAAGAACATGTTGGATAGCAAGTTATGATTTGTTCAGTGAATGACCTGTTTTAATATAAAATATAATTTAAAAATCTGTTGAATAAACATAAAGAGCAACCCATTTTGAAGATTAAAACCCTTGAAGCGTTATTTCATTTACTTTAATGAGGTTATGATCAGGTCCAAAGGTTTCTGTGTTTCTTGCTTGTAAGCTTTTCCATAGTGCTAAAAGATGAAGAACATATGAAAAATCATGATGTTTAACATGCTACTTTAAAAAAGGCGGAGATCTCCTCCTGTGAGACTTGCTTTACAAGCAGTATTCTGAAACCAGAAAGTAACTTGGATCCTGGTCAGCTTTCATGTTCTTCAAATAAAATGTAAGCTAATATGATGAACTTATTTCACTTAGTTTATCGAGTTAGAAAGGTGTTGTACAAATCCATATGAAATTTAGCCTGGGGTATTTAGTCGTAACTGAACATACTACAGCAAAGATGACAGGGAACAAGATCTTTAATAAACTTGCAATACCTTTGATCTTCAAGTATGAGTGTAAATCTTCAGGTATGGATTTATCTGATGTACATTAGTCTGGACTATACCCTCCTTGAAATAAGCACTCAATTGCACTCTTTCCCTTTTGGTTTTAAGCCTACTGGGAAAATCCTTTCAATATTAAGGGGACTCACAAGGATTATTTTCATGTGAATGAGAAGACCTCAGTTGAAGTGAAGATGATGACTCGAGATGGATTTTATAAAACATACTTTGACAGGAAGCTGTCTTCTGAAGTGGTGCAGATTCCTTACAAGGGAGATGTTGCAGCATTGTTTATTCTACCCAATGAAGGAAAAATGAAAGAATTGGAAGATGCTCTAACAAGAGACATTGTGTCTAAATGGGAAAAATCACTTGAAAGACGGTAATATTGACTTCTGATTTGACATTTCAAGGTAGTTGGAAACCAAAGTCTGAATGCTATGATCAAGTTTTATAGTTACTAGATTTTTCTGTTGATTGGAGATTTAAGCAATGCAAGAGGTATAAAGAGGCAGACTAAGTAACTTGATGATTTGATAATTTCAGCAAGAATTAGAAACATCATTGCATTGTGATGAGGGAAGAAATCTGTAAGCTGGGAAATTTAATTTTTTTCCCCACGTATTTTCTGGTTGATGCTAAGTGTCTCCATTTCCTTTGTCTCAGGCATAATGTGTTGAGTGGCAATACTGCAACGTAGCAATCAGTTACTTCAGAGGGAATAGTGTGAATTCCAAAAGAAAGCCTTCAAAGCTAGAAAGTGAATTCAAACGTAGTCCGAAGCTTTCTGTCACCACAGTTGCTTCCTGTCCCGTGAAAATTACTGTCTTACAGAATCCTACAAGAAACCCCAACTGATGTCTATCTTCTTGTATACTTTCCCATTCTCCAGACCATTCTCTTCCTATCTTCTTTTTGCTGCCATATTTTCCAGATGAAAAGACCAACATTTTAGCAGAGACAAGCCACCAGTAAGCTGTGAGTCTTCAGTCCAAGGCATACTTTGATTGTAGTAACTACTATAATTTTCTTTTGAATTAACAGGAGGATAGAAGTGCATATTCCAAAACTATCAATTTCGGGCACCTATGATTTAAAGGAGATGTTCATGAAGATGGGTATAACTGATGTGTTTTCTGTCCAAGCTGATCTCTCTGGAATCACGGGAAGACCTGATTTAAAGGTTTCAAAAGTAAGCCTGTCAATATTCAATTGCTTCCCCTGAGTTATATTGTGGAATTTTTCTGAGTGATAGGACTCATAGGACTAGAAAATTTAGCTGATATAGAAACTTAAAACTCTCTCAGACTTCTCCAAAACCTGTATATAAGGGTACTGTTTTCCATCTGACAGGCAGTGGTTGAGAGGGGTGCAGCATTTGTCCCAGAAACTAAACTTAGCTGTCTTTTGCATGTGAAAGAAGTGCACATGGATGTCTGTGTTGGGGATGCCTTGCATTAGCATATCTAGCAGAAAAAATGCCCTTTTTCTAACTTGTGATTCTATAATTCTATAATGTTAAAACTTTTGCTTCCCCGATGAATGCTGAGCATGTAAGATGGAAGACATCCAATTTTCTGAAAACAGTGCACAGAAAATAGATTAAGTGAAGAGAAAGGCTAGCACCCTCACAGATATTCCGAGAGCAGGAACGTTCTAACATTTTGGAGCTAGCTAAAAAAAAAATTATGAAAGTTGAATTTCTATAAACTGTAATGCAGGTGCTATTAGGGATACATACACAGGAGTTCTGGAGCCCAGCTTCCTTCCCCTCTGAAATTGTCATTCCTTGTGAATTAGGTTGAAATTCTACTTTCAGTTATTCCACAAGTTGTCCAGACCCCATAGTCGGTGTTGGATACACTTATGGTGAGGAATACTAACTGTGAGAACACTTGTTTCTTGAGAACACATTGCTAAAAGACCCACCATGGGTTGTAGTGGTTCCTAGCATGCCAGCAATTTTTGTGAAAGGCAGTAGTCAAACTAAGTTAGTGATAATTTTATTTATTTATGTCCTCCCTGTACACTAATTTTTGCTGTGTTTCATTGTAGGCTGCTCACAAGGCCCTGCTGAAGATTCATGAGAATGGCACAGAGGCTGCAGCAGTCACTGGCACAGATTTTCTTCCTCATTCTCTTCCTCCTGTTGTTAAATTCAATCGTCCATTTTTGCTGCTGATAATTGATCAACATACTCAGAGTGTCCTCTTCATGGGAAAAATTGTAAATCCAACTGAAAAATGACAGATCAGTGGCTGAATGGAATTCTTCATGACATTATAGTTCAATGTCATTAAAATTATATCAAAATAGTTAACTATTTTCTTTTTACAAAGAAATGAGGCAAAAGTGTGTTCATTCTTACAAGTACTGTCATTGCTTCTTCCTCCAGTAGAAAGTAACCAGAGAAATACCTATTAGTGAATTATGAAGAAGTTTGTAAATCAACCTTTCAGTGACCAGTGTGTGCCACCTTTGAAAAACAAGGTAAGTATCCATCCGAGAGAATAATTTTAAAACAACTTAAGTAAATAAAGACTAAACAAAGATGCCACTCCTGACTTGTGGGCAGGAAGGAAAAAAACCCCTGAAGTTTGCTCCAGCTGCTGCCAGCTCTCACCAATTCCTGGTGCTGGAGAACTGACATATGCGAATTTAAAACACAAATGCAGTACGCTCAAGGATATCTTAGTTCTTCTCTTCGACATGGATGTTATTGGTGAAGAAAGGTCATATATTTACATGAGAAAATGATTGCTCACCTCTGTGAGGATGTCTGTTCCAATGATGTCTCTCCTAACGACAGCCTTATGGATCTAAGGCAGTGTCAAAATCCAGAGCCAAGGCTTGGCACTTGTGAGGATCTAGATCACCCAAGAAAAGGCATGCATGCCAACACACAGTCTGATGTTGTGTTGTCCTGACTCCCTTCCTGTTCCATCCTGTGGGATCAACAGCAGATGTTTAACGGAAGAATTTAACACTGCTCAAGGGTACAGCATCATAGAATTAGGTTTAAAGAGCCCACAGCCTTCTCAGTGTGTTGAACCTCATTCAGTTTCTTTAAATATGTCAGGCTAGGTGATCAGGAGTTTGAGTCTATAGAGTCATGAGATCTATTTGATAATAGACAAATTAGTACCTGAAAAGGAGAGGTTGGGGTCTCCAGAGTAGCTCCAAGGAAACTGTTACCTGCTCACACCAATTTGTGCAGTTACTGCATTTGCCTTGGGTACGGGATTTTCAGGAACATTAATGTTCAGACTCCTTCCTTTCCTGAAGGCAAACAATCCTGTGTCTCAAACAACCCAATCTCCAGGCTGGTCAGGCTGACCGCTGCAAAAGGAGAGGAGCATTGGACCCAGAGTTCTGGTGAGAATATTTGCCTGCAAGATGGAAAACCAAGTCTGCCCTTCCTTGGATGGAAAGTGGGTTTGGTAGATAAATACTGATGAATTGTCTGCAAACTGCACTGTTGAGTGGGTGGTGGCTGAAGTAATGATATCTTGTGACATTGGTAGGGCTTCTAGGAAAAGAAAAGCATAGTTTCAAATCATATATTGGGGGAGTCAGTCACTTTCAGACCAGGCCTAGGAACTTCCTTTGAAGGTCAAGTCTTTTGCCATATTCTCCTTCACAACAGCTGATGGCATCCACCCACATTGTGTTGGCTTCTTTGAGTCACCCCTTATGGTAACAAATTCTCCATAAGCATCCTATTTGGAAGCAGTCACTAAATCACAGCTGGAGAATATTTTCGTTGGCTACACACCCAAAAGGTGTTTATAACATTGGTTTAGGTTTGATCTTGTGTTTTGTCAACAAATTGTTGAAGAAATTGTTCAAAAGGTATAGGGCATGAATACCTGGAAGGGGTAAAACAAACACAGAGTTTACATCTATGCCAGTAAATAAGGTGCTCCATGGTCATTTCACCAGCCATGAGGTCAACTGGATCATCACAGCTCATACCCATGTTGCTTAATTCTGACCCTGCAAGATATCTGTGCTGCTTATTGGAAATATCCCCTGCCCTGTGCTAAGTCCAAAACCAGGCTTCACACTTGTTTGGAAGAATTGTAGCTGGCATGAGTGATGCCTGTGCCTAAAACTACTCTAAAAATATAGGACTGTGAGTGACTGGAATGGACAGCTTAGCATGTGCCTCAGCGCTGCTCAATGTGCTAGCATAAACAGAGTGAGTGGCTGAGGGCTGGGAAACACTTCAGAGCTGAACACATGGAAACTATAATGAAGCATAAAATGTGCAAGCTTAGTTCTATAACATTGTAATATACATGAACTTAAATACAATTTAATATGTGCTGTAACTTATGTGGAGGCATAGCTATTGTCCATCACCCATGTCCAGCCCCCGTCCTTAAAAATGTCGAAACCAAGAGTTTTGTTATGAACCAGAAAGTCTGTCACTGGTTCAGGGACCTGGGATTTTTTTGACAATGGTGCAAGCTTCTTGCCAGGTGCTGCTCTGACTCTGCAAACTGGAATGAGCTAGAGAAAAATGGCCCTTGGAGAATCTCCCTTGACAGCTGGATTCCCCTGTCGAGAAAGACTCAGCACCCAAGGTCAATGTCATGCAGCTTTCCTTCCAATGACTGCACAGAGGCAGGCAGAGATGGAGGTGATGAAGTGCACAGCTCCTCGCTCCTTGAATCTGACAGTGATGTTAAACAAAGCAGACCATGACTTCAGTAATACAGCTGCCAAACTAGTGCTGAATCAGAGGGGTGTAAGCAGGTCCCCTGTGATTAGTTCATTCTCATAGACAGTGCCAGACCAAAGGGAAACTTCGGGGGGGTTTATTGCTAACATCTTTTAGAAATGTTTTTACTGACAGATCAGAAAGACAAATGTTGCTCTAACCTGATAAAGTAATAACTATAGACGTTCTCAAAGGTCCAGATGGATAAATACAGGAGTCGTTTCTGGCATGGTACACAGATATGAAAGCTATTTACCATTGGATTGAGAAACCTTGATTTTGTTTTATTTTTTCTTTACCCATGACTGCATGCAATACTTTGCTGCTGGCCTGTTGTCTCTGGCTGTCAATAGCCCAGCAGCCACAAGTAATATAAGAAAACTAAGCCCTGCAGGTACAACATCCTCATGGGGAACATCGTTTTGAGTCCTGCCAGTGGATAGTCTCAGGCAACGTGGACTTTTTCTTCCAGGTTTACAGGCAAGTGTCTGCCCAAGCACCTGCCAAGAGCATTTTCTTTTTTTGGTCGGTATGTTTGCTACCTTGGCCGTGGTGGCCCTGGATTCCAGAGCCAGCAACCAGGTTCAGGTGCTGGAAGGGCTGGCTTTTAACCTCTCTAGCACTTGGGAAGACCCACCCCTTTACTGTAATTTACTTTAATTCTGGAAGTTATATGTGCCATCTATAAGTTTTTAACTAAAGTTTTTAGTGTGTAGTCTCAACTACTTGAGTTTCTTGTATCTTTTAGAAGAAAAAAAGTAGTTACAATTTGAGAGCAAAATTTGGCGTTGCAGTCTATCTACTATTACTTAGCTTTTCCCACTTTTTTATTCTAGTTTTTAAAAAACTCATAACAGCTAATTTTGAAAAGCTTTATCAGCGTCAAGCAGGCCTACGATTTCACTGTCTTCATCTGGGAACTTTATGGAAAATACATCAGTGAAACCTAAGATGAGCTCTCAGTGAGACATCACCTATCTTAAACATTAAAATGCTGGTTGATTGACTCCAACATCAGGCCTTAAATGCTTGTGTGCTCGTGGAAACACATTTTCTTTCAGTGCTAGGAGACTAGGTACAGACAAAGCAGAAAGCTTAAAATATTGTTTCCTGCAAATTGGTGAAAGTTATCATCTGAGGTGAAATGTCTGTTATGAGAAATGGAATCACACCCTGGTGATAAAAGAACTTTATTTCCTTCTGAGATATAACAGAAAAGAAAATAATAAGATTATTTGATTCTGTTTATACAGCTTTCATCTAGAAAACTATGAGTGCATATGAAATTTTACTTTAGAGATTCCTATTGCATTGATGAAAGAAGCTGAAAACAAAGCAGAAAAGGTCTAGTTTCTATTCCCAGGTCTGTCATAGACTTTTTTATTAGCCTTTAGCGTTTTTCTTTCTGTCAGTCATGCTGGTTTTTTAAATGGAACCAGAACTTTTTTACACAAGGAGAAAAGGATGAATAGTTGTAAGACACAGAGATCATAGTTGGAATACCCTCTTCAGAAACCAATAAAACTACAGAGGACGTGATCTTTTATTCCAGTTACAGCAATTTTGGAATGATACTAGTCTCCTGATTTTAGTGGAATTATTTATGACAAGAATTTTATTTACATTAACTTTTGCAGACAGACCTTGAGTGCTACAACTGTATAAGGCAATAAGAAATGGCTGCATGAGGATTTATCATGCAAAGTGCAAATTTCTCTTGCTCAATCCTTATCATCCTGCTGATGTTTTCTTTCCACAGCCAGAAACCCTTTGCCCTGGAAAACACAGAAATGTAACTTGCAAAACTGGCATATAATAATCTGATGACCAAGCTGCAACTGGAGTAAATTAATCATAGAATTGTATGGGGTTGGAAGGGACCTCGAGAGATCATCAGGTCCAACCCCCCTGCCAAAGCAGGCTCCCTAGGACATATCACTCAGATAGGCGTCCAGATGGGTCTTGAATCTCTCCAGAGAAGGAGACTCCACCACCTCCCTGGGCAGCCTATTCCAGTGTCTGGCACCCTCACTGTGAAAAAGTTCTTCCACATGTTGGGGCGGAACTTCCTGTGCTCCAATTTGCAGCCATTGCCCCTTGTCCTGTCCCCACAGACCACTGAAAAGGGGCTGGCTAATTCCCCCTGCATCCCCTGCTTCAGATAATTATTGACATTAATTAGGTCCCCCCTTAGTTTTCTCTTCTCAAGGCTGAAGAGTCCCAACTTACTCAGCCTTTCCTCATAGGGGAGATGCTCCAGGCCCCTAATCATCTTCGTAGCCCTTCTCTGGACTCTCTCCAGGAGATCCCTGTCCTTTTTAAACCAAGGAGCCCAGCACTGGACACAACACTCCAGGTAGAGCCTGACCAGGGCAGAGCAGAGGGGGAGGATCCCCTCCTGTGACCTGCTGCCCACACTCCTCCTGACGCCCCCAGGATCCCATTGGCTCTCTCAGCCCCAGGGCACACTGCTGGCTCATGGCCACCCTGTCACCCACCAGCACCCCCAGGTCCTTCTCCACTGAGCTCTTCTCCAGCAGGTCATCCCCAGCCTGTACTGATACAAATGGTTGTTCCTTCCCAGGTGCCAGACTGTCCACTTGCTTTTGTTGAACCCCATCTGGTTTCTCCCTGCCCAGCTCTCCAGCCTGGCCAGTTCTCTGGATGGCAGCACAGTGTCCTGTGTGTCAGCCACCCCTCCCAGCTTTGTATCATCAGCACTAGCTGAGGGTGGGTGCTGTTCCCTCATCAAGGTGTCAATGAAGATATTGAACAGGACTGGACCCAACACCGAGCCCTGGGGACACCACTGGTCACAGGCCTCCAGTCTGACTTTGCTCCTCGAATCACAACCCTCTGAGCTCAGTCTGACAGCCAGTTCTCAACCCACCTCACTGTCCCCTCATCTATCCCATGCTCTCTCAGCTTTGCTATCAGGATGTCATGGCAGACAATATCAAAAGCCTTGCTGAAGTCAAGGAAGATGACATCCACTGCTCTCCCTCCATCCACCCAGCCGGTGATGAGATCATAGAAGGCTATGAGATTGGCCGAGCACCATCTCCCCTTGGTGAATCCATGCTGACTACTCCTCATGACCTTCTTCTCTTCCAATTGCTTGGAGATGGCATCCAGAACAAGCTGTTCCATAACTTTTCCTGGGACAGAGGTGAGGCTGACTGGCTTATGGTTGTTGGGATCCTCCTTCTTGCCCTTTTTAAAGACTGGAGTGACACTGGCTATCCTCCAGTCCTCAGGCACTTCTGTTCTCCAAGACCTGTCGAAGATGATAGAGAGAGGCTCCGCAATCACTTCCATCAGCTCCCTCAGCACACGTGGGTGCATCCCATCCGGGCCCATGGATTTGTGTACATTAGTCCCTTTGAGACGCTCCTGGACCTCCCTTACCTCAACCAGAGGGAAGGTCTTCGTTCCCCAAACACTCCTATTTTCATCCAGGATCTGTGGGCTCCCAGTCCTTGGCAAAGAAAGGCTTCCTCTTGGCCACTCCCAAGGGGCACCGAAGCCATGGCCAGGCAGGGGCAGCAGAGAGGAGCAGAGCTGGGGCAACGCTGGGCCCGGAAAAACCTCCTGTAAGGATGAACCAAGTCATATTGCATAACTGAGCAGTCACTGGCAGAGAGTAGGGAAAGAGATAATTAAATTATTCCTTAATTCCTTCCATATAGACAGGCCAATGGGAAAACCATGTCTATCTGTCAGTCCTTTCTATGACTGCCCTGTGTCATTCTGTCCCAGCCACTGCTTATCTAAAAGCATCCCAGGGCGCTGTACCCTCCTCCATGAAATTCCCTGGTATGGATCTCCTTGCTGCAAAACCCTGCACAAGCTTTCCAATCTAGCCTTGCATTTCATAACGATGCTTGTTCTGGGGACACAGACATTTGCACCAACAGGAATGTGAAGAGAAGCAACGAAATGCTTTCTCCTCCCTGGGCTCTTACAGATGCTGCCACCTGGCAGGTATGCCAGTGATACCCATGCATGGTGATTCACCCTCATTTTCCCTTGCATTCAATAAAGACAGACCCTAGTTTTCCAAGTCTCCATCTCTGGCACTTATGACCTAAGGGAGACTTTCAAAGGACAAGGTGTGACTGAGGCATTCCTTAGCCACGCTGATCAATCTGGAGTTACTGAGCAAGTTGATTGCTTTGAAGTTTGCAGACAAAAAATGGTCGTTTGTGCGTCTGATGTAACTGCTGGCCTTAACCTTGCCTAGGAAGACACAGCTCATGCCTGTTAGTGGTGATCAGGGACAGCAGCAACTTTTCACTCTCTCCCTGACATGCTGAGTGCTGCTTCATGTCCTGGGAGAAAATAGAGGAATCACTGCAGAAGCTCTGCTGTTCCTAGCAGTTCCTCCCTGAAAGCAGTAGCATCCTTCAGGTTAGCCAAGCATTAGGGCTGGGCTGAAAGATTGATACTATCTAGGTAGGCAAGCCTAGACTTGAGAAAAATAGCTTGTCTTTCCTAGAGTTAAGCAATAGCATACTTGCTGCTGCTGAACCTCGGTCATTTTACATAATACCACAATAAAATTTCTGGCTACCTGCAGACATAATTAAAAAACAACCCTCTCATGTGCTGACCAACTCTGCCACTGTCCTGTAAGAGATAGTAGTTACACAGCAATAACTATAATGGACAGGTTTCTATGTGTAGGTGAACTGTGAATTTACCATGAGTCAAATCATGTACGCTCAATGGAAATAATTAGTCATTGCTAATTAGGATGAATGCCATGCATCTCATCCTTAACCTTCTAAATAGCTGCATTGTGCCTTTTCTTCTGAGCTCCCTCTGAGAGGAACTTAGTGTGTCACATATAATATGCAAATAAATCATACCTATCCTATGTGTATGTAGCAAGGGGTTAAGAAAATCTATTCTCTTCTCCCCAGCTTTTTGCCATGGTAAAGATTGCCCGTTTAATTCTTCCATTTGTTTCATTTTTAAAAAATATTTATTTATGCTTTGCTTTTCACTTTATTAGTTTCTAAAATACTCATCAAAGACCTCACAAAAAGCTAACCAGTGCTTACAACTATCCTTTGTTTATTAATTTAATGAGCCCTTCAAGTAATGTCAATTAGGGCATACACAGAGATAGTGAGCTTTTCCTGAACAAACTTGCTGCTGCCTTGGGTACTCAATTAGATGGCATCTGTGCACCAGGATATCCCATGCAGAGACTTCAGTGGGTCACAGCGTCCGTTTTATAAACAGATGTTGCTTTGGCCCTATCTTAGGTTTCCAGTTCTTCTAATATTCTGTTTTCTAAAGCTCATTTACCATGGTTATGCCAAACTACCTTGAAAGCTGTTTTGCCCACAGTTTAGTTTAAACCCAAGAGGAGCAAGGCCCTGCTCTTTCTTTCTCCTCAGAGCCCTATATACTGGCATCCTTCTGCCTATATGACAGGAAAATAGACTTATACTATTTGATGTCCAGAAAAAAATAGCTTACTCAGTGTTTGCTTTGCAAATAATTCTTATTTGCTCTGTTTAATATTTACCAGTGGACATTAACCTAATACTACCTAGCAAAATGTCAAATAGGGAAGAAGCACTGTGAAAGAGAGGTCCTGCACTGTAAGTACCATATTATACTTCCTTACAAGTCTTTGAATTGATGTTGCCTGTGATCTCTGCCATTTATTGCACAATATTTAATGCTGAGGTTAATTTATTTTGTACAGTAATTGGAAATTATTTTAGCTTCTGGAAGAATTTTCTAAATGTTGTGAGAAGGACTTGGTCAGTGATTCAGAGGCAGGATGACAAAGAGATGAGGTCTAAAATGATTGTTCAACTGTCAGTATCAAGGTGAATAACAAAACCTTTCCTTTGCTCACAGAAAATTAAGTTTATTTGTAATTTCAGTGTCGCGACTACTCCAGGCTGATGCAGGGCTAATGAGACCAGTGTTCCTGTACCTCCTATGTGCTTAAAGACTGGGCTGCTTTTAGCTAAGTGGCATGGAATATAAATGACTCTCTCTCAGTAGATTTGGGGAATTAGGGAAAGAGTATGTAACAGACCAAAATTAATTGCCTCCATTTAGAATGTTGGGTTTTTTCCCCCCTAAACTCAATGCTTTTATCCAGAATTTTAGACATGCTGAGCACAGCTCCCATATTCAGCACTTTCACATCTTGTACCTCCAATGTTTCATACTAGGCAGCCAGAACAAGGGGGAACCCAGAATTAACAACAGCCCATTAAAAGTTTGATATGACACCTAAACCTGGCATTAGACACCCAGCTTGAGGCAGAGCCTGGGGCAGAATCCCATGTTCCAGAATAAGCATACAACTTCTATGAGCATCATTCAGAATATCTCTATATTTCTACAGGTCACTGCTTACTTGGTGTTTTTGAGTTTCTGTCATTTGAGATAATTTAAGTGAGGTCCCCTATGGAGAACATCTCCAGTAAATTTGATGGCTCTTCCCCTGAAAAGGGCAGAAGAGAGATGTGGGATTATGTTGAATTTGGTTATGTCAGTTAAAGGAAAAGTCGCAGAACAGCACACACACAAGGCAGGTTCTGCTATAGCTTTTCATAAGCTATTGAGTCTTGGGCTTTGAAAACTTATGGATCATTCATGCACAACAGAGTTTATAACCTTTCTTGCTTTATTCTCAATTTGCTGAAACATTTAAGGTAACATTTTGAAATAATATAGTTCAGAGCTAATAATGAGTTCAGAGCTGCAACACAAGAGGCAAAAAGATAAAAAGAGTTTAAGGGGTGAGCATTTGGATGGATTTTATTCACAGCTATAACTGATACTATCTCTGTATCACCATAGTGTTTGAAAATCGAAGTCATAACAGACCATGGGTACTAAGGAAACATATCAGCAAAAGTTGGTCCCTCTAACAAAGTACTTACCAAATACATGGGGGCCAATAGGTGAACTCAGCATGCACTGAAAGGCACTTAGATGAGCAATGAGACCATGCTGGTCAGAGGTGAGAATTGTTTCAGGAATT
The DNA here is from genome assembly GCA_022605575.1 of Laterallus jamaicensis coturniculus. Taxonomy (NCBI): domain Eukaryota; kingdom Metazoa; phylum Chordata; class Aves; order Gruiformes; family Rallidae; genus Laterallus; species Laterallus jamaicensis. The sequence goes on along the minus strand of JAKCOX010000021.1, from coordinate 4,510,589 downwards.
ATACCTCACAAAAGCCAACACAACATCAATTTTTTCCTGGCAATCTCACATTAATACATTCCTTTGCTCATTCGTACGAACCTGACAGAACTGAAGAGGCTACCTAGGAAGAATATTCCTAAATAAAGTAGTAATCCTAAAGATTGACATCCAAAAATCAATATCTGGAATCCAAAACCTATTTTTATGCAGAAACAATAAAATTCTCTTGATCTAAATGTTGCTTTATTCTTTCTTCACAGAACTGTTCAGAAGGAAAATGAAGTCTGCATTGCATTTGTGTTTGTTGCTTCTTGGACTTCAAGTCAAGGGTCAACATAGCTTCATCCTCAATGATGAACAGCAGAAACAAAAACTACCCCACTCCCAGGAAGATCACTCCCAGGCTGAAAGTGAAAATTTGGCTCATGTCAAGATAGCACCTAGCAATTCTGACTTTGCATTTAGGTTTTACAAGCAGGTCAGAGAGGAGGTGGGCAACAAGAACATTTTCTTCTCTCCTTTGAGCATCTCCACGGCCTTTGCAATGGTCTCCCTGGGGGCCAGAGCAAACACGCTCAGACAGCTGCACAAAGGCCTTGCTTTCAACCTGACAGAGATGGAAGAGCAGGAGATCCACGAGGGATTTCAGCATGTCCTCCAGCTGCTCAATGATCCTCACCGAGAAGTCCAGTTGAGCATGGGCAATGCCCTATTTGTAGATGATCGACTGAAACTTCTCCAAAAATTTTTGGATGGTGTCACAAAATTTTATTATTCTGAAGCTATTTCTAGTAACTTCCAAAATTCTGTAGAGGCTTTAAAGGAAATCAATAACTACATAGAAACAAAAACCCATGGAAAAATTGTTAATTTACTGAAGAGTCTTGATCCAGATACCATGATGGTTCTGGTTAACTACATTTTCTTTAAAGGTGAGTGAAAACATGAGTAGCAGTCATACACAAAAGCTCTGGGTGTCTTATTATTTATTATAAGAGAAAACAAAAAAACCCAAAACAAAACAAAACAAAAAAAGAAATGAACCTGTAGAAGTACTGATAAATATTGTCTCAATTTAAACCAGGTTCAGAGATTAAAATATTCAGAAGGGATGAACTTGAGAGCTTATGGTCACTTGTTGAAAGGCACAAGGGTTGGGCTGTGCAGGACATGTTCAAACGCAGATGACACATGTATAAAAGGAGTAAGCCTTGTGCCCATATATTTGGAGTCTGGAAGTTTTACCATTGCTTTAGCAAGCAAAGGCTCATGCCTTTTCCATGGCAATCCTTGGCTTATATTTTTCTTTTGTGGTTTTTATTAAAAACATTGAAATGATGTAAAGATCCTTTTCATGGCCAGGGAACAAGCATCCTTAAACTGAGATAGGCTTGTTGTTGCTTTACAGTTCAAATACAGTATTTTAAGCACAGAATCATAGAATGACCTGGGTTGGAAGGAACCTTAAAGATCATCTAGTGTGGCGTCAACTCAAGTGATATAATTTAATGGTCTATATTTTCAGTTTATTCAATTTTATACTCATTCTTTTGTCAACAGGCTATTGGGAAAAACCATTTAAAACTTTGAATACCAGAGAGGATGACTTCCTGTTGGATGACAAGAATTCAGTTAAGGTCAATATGATGCATCAAAGCAAAGTCTTTAAAATTCATAGAGATGAGAAGTTGTCTTGCTGGGTAGTAGATATTCCATACAAAGGAAATGCTACTGCACTGTTTGTTCTACCTGATGAAGGGACAATGAAGCAGGTGGAGGATGCTCTGCTAAAAGAAACAATATCTAACTGGATGCAATCCCTTGAGAAAAGGTAATCTTTTAACTGCTGCTTTGTTTTAATATCAAAAAGTCCATAACTACTCATCCAGGCAAAAGAAAGCTTAGGTTGACACAATTAGTTGCTAAGCACAGCTCTGAGAAACAAGCACTGCATAGTTTCTTTAAATCAGACAAGGTATCAACAAATTTCATACCTAAGGGGAATCCTGGGGTAGTCCTCAACTACCCCAGTCACAGCAGTGGGAATGCAATCAGCTATGAGGATCCTGCACACAGGCCCTCAGGAGTCTGCTCTGAGTAAGAATAATCCAGTTTAAAAGAAAAAAATTTTTTTTTTCACCAATCTGTATTATACATTCCAGCCTGTTACTTTCATAAACCAACACTGTGTCCCTGCCCCTGTGGCTGGTTGGGACAGGTTCCTCAAACTGATTCTCTAGCATGGGATTTATCACTGTCTTTGAAAGCCACGGGTATTTGGGATGTGTATGTATCTGCAACAGCAATTTCACTGAGGAACCTTGCAATAATAAACTCACATTTTTTGTTTGCTTTTGAAAAGAAAAATCTACCTGGACCTTCCAAAATTCTCCATCTCAGGCTCCTATGATGTTAAGAGCCTGCTTGAGAAAATGGGTGTCACAGATGTCTTCAGTGATCAGTCTGATCTCTCTGGAGTGGCAGAAAATACTCTTCTGAAGGTTTCCAAAGTAAGTATGCACAGCGAGAGTAATCAGGAGATTTGTCTGCTTCACTTACATGGGGGTTTTATCTCTGCAACTAGGCTCATTCCACTTCTGGAGTGTAGTAATGGCTCACTAATGTTAATAAAGGAAGAAGGTTAAGGATTAAACGGCTGTTGTTCCTACAGTTTAATATTAAATTGTTTACTACATAGGATCCTGAAAATTCTCTTGAAAGTCTCTGAAGAAGAAAACAGATTTGGAAAGAGCAACAGGAATAATTTCACAACATGCCAGAGTAAAATACTAATGCATGACAAGAGTCATGACATAATTTTGGGAACAGTCATTCTTACTCTATGTGTACACCTTTCATTACTGCATTATCTGAGCACCTCATGATTTATATGGACAACACACCTGTGGGACAAGGGATAGCCCCATGTTACAAACAACAAAATAGTACACAGACAAGTGAAGTCATTTCCCTAGTGTCCCAGAGAATATATGCCTTATGTCATGAGGGAAATTACCGTTCCTTTCTATTCTGCACTTTTGAGACTGCCTCTGGAGTACTGCATCAAATCTGGGGCTCCCCAGTGCAAGGGAGATGCGGACATGCTGAAGCAGGGCAAGCCCAGAGGAGGGCAAGCAGGATGGCTCCCTGGCTGGAGCACAGGGTGTATGAGGAGATGCTGGGAAACCTGGAGTTGTTCAGCCAGGACAATGGAAAGTAAGGGAAGGTTCTTAGTGCTGTCTACAGATACATATTAGGAGGGCACAGAGAAGGTGGACCTAGGCTCTTATGGCAGGGGCACAGTGACAAGACAAGAGACAATGAGCACAAGATAGAAAATGGGAAATTCTCATGAGGTCTTATGAAAAAAATTCCAACAAAAGGGTGATCAAAAACTTGAATGGGTTACTTAAAGAGGCTATGAAAATACTAAAACCCTGACAGGATGAGACCATGAGCAACCATATAGAGGGTCAGTTGATGCAGCATAGGTTGGTTGCGTTGGATAACCTCTAGGGGTCCTTCTAACCTACACTATTTAATGATTTTGTGGTTCCTCGCACAATAATACCTTATTACATGTGAAAACACCTGGATTACAGATATAGCACATGTGAACACAGGAAGGGTAGCAGAACCTCGTGAGGAAATTTCAGATGCATTATGGACAATGAATGAAAAAGAGAGGGCTTACCAAAGACTATGGAATAAGATCATATAAATTCAGAAATACAAATTTCTATAGGTACAATAGAAAGCCCTGTAAAGTCATACCTGTGAGCTGTATTACAGAAAAGCACTCTATATTTGTCACTGTTGTGTCTTTGCAGAAAGAATTTTTTTGCATACACAGAAATTGATGCAAAATTTAAACTTTCTTTTTCTGTGTTAAATATTAAGGACAAAATCTTACACTAAGAAAAAACACAACAATAGATGTTCTCTATGCCGCTCAGCCTCTGCAAGCAGCCAAGTTTGACTCTGCCAGAGTATTGGAGAAAGCTCTCTCTGAACTCAGAGAAACCTTTGTTTGTCTTGAAAAGCCTGAACATAAGTATCCTTTCTACATCCATTCTGTGCTTTCTTTTGAAAACTACATTCTTATAGTTTTAAAGTCTTCCCCCACATGCTTCTCTTTCTTCTCTACCTTGATTTTAATCTTTGCATCCCTTGCAGGCTATTCACAAGGCCATGGTGGACGTTAGTGAGAATGGCACAGAGGCTGCTGCAGTGACTGCACTAGAAATGGTACCAATGTCTGCACAGATTCCTCCTCCTCCTCACATCACATTCAACAGGCCCTTCCTGATGCTGATTGTTGACAAAACCAGCCACAGTGTCCTGTTCATGGGGAAAATTGTGGACCCAACTGCCAAGGAAGACTAGAGCAGAGCATTTGTACTCCTCAGTGCAGAGAAGAGAGCTTGTGCACATCACGAGGAGTTCTTTGTAAAAAAGGACTAGAATTGAGTGCTAATTAACAAATAAATAAATATTGCACAAAGTTATTCTTCACTTACAGACAATTGGGGACAAGCCAGAATGGGCCACATTTAGAAAATGATCCAGGCCAAATAGGCTACTGTGGGATCTTCAACAGAAAAACATTTCCCTACCTCACTGATTCGTCACCAGTGCCATGGTCCCTTGCATGCAGATAGAACCTCCTATTGTCTGAGAAACTCTGTATGACTCCCATTTCCTGCGTATCTTTTCCTTAGCTCAAAAACCACAAATCTATACCCTTCAGCTGAGAAACTATCCTTTCCTTCCCTTTCAGTCCACTGTGAATCCCAAGAGAAGTCTTCTTCATTTCTAAAGTCCTACCAGTGGCTAAGAAGGGAAACAAACATACACCTGTTTAGCCTTTCCTTTCCTGTATGGTGGATGGTCCCTTTTCCTTCCAGCTTGACAACTGCCTCCTACCAGCTCCAAGCCCTTGTTCCCATCTCTATTCTGTGTTAGTTGTTCCAGAGTAAGGGGCCAAATTTTATGGCAGGGCAAGAATTTAACTTCTGTCTCAGCAAAAGCAGCATATTGTTGCACAAATGGTCATCCTTAGTGATCTTGTGCATGTACCATAAAGCCTGGGATGACTAGAAGAACTGGATGTAGCAAAAACCACCCTCTGGTTCCTGAAACTGGTAAGAAAAGCCTAGGAGGTCACGTCTCCATTGTCCAAATGACAGTTAATCATGTTGCCCACCACCCACTTCTGCAAGCTCAGATTGGTAAATGCTTCCAAGAGATTTGTCTCCATTAAGCTGATGTTTCTGGTTCAGCAAGATAACTTGGACACCTTCTTGAGCATTGACTAGGCAGAATCCAGTGTTGCCAGCAACATGATTTGAATAGAGGGCTGCACTACAGAAGATTAAGTTACTGACAATTAAAAGAACAGTAGGAGAGTAATAAACAAAGACATAATTAAAAATACCTTCCCCCCACCCCTCTCCTCTTCCCAGGCTAAATTTCCCTCCTAACTCCTTTACCTCCTCCCCCTGAATGGTGCAGGGGAAGGGAGAATAGGGATATAGGGGTTGTGGTCAGTTCATAATGCTTCATCTCTGACACTCCTTCCTCCTCACAATCTTCCCCTAGTCCAGTGTGGAGTCCCTCCCACAGACAACAGTCCTTCATAAACTGCTCTGACATTTCTACAAGGTACAGTCTAACAGGAACAGAACAGACAGGAACAGACTACTCTACTGTCAGGACCCTGCTCCACCACAGGCTCTCCATTGGCTGCAGCTTTCTTCAGGGCCCATCTACCTGCTCCAACATGGTGTCCTCCACAGCCTGTACGTGGATCTTTGCTCCACCATTAACCTCCACAAGCTGCAAGAGGTCAGCCTGCCTCACCATGTTCATCTCTATAGACTGCAAGGGAATCTCTGCTCTAGAGCCTGGAGCACATCCTCCCACTTCTTTTTCACTAACCTGCATGTCTGTGGGGCTGCTTATCTCACCTGTTGTTTTACTCCTCTCTCACAGCTGTCATGCATTGTTTTTTACCATTTGTGAAATATGCTTTCCCAAAGGCACCACCACCTAGGCTGAGGGAATCAGCTGTGTCCTGTGGTGGGTCTGTTGGGACCAGTTGTGTCCATCACAGAGCAAACCTGGCCTCTCCTCACAGAAGCCACCCAGCAACCTCCCTGCCAACACCTCTACCCAGACACTGGAAACATAGAAACACAATCCTAAAATAACATTATGTGCACTAAGGGTAATGATGTGTAATGGATGGGTAGAACATTCGATGGTGCTAATGAACTGTAAGGAACTGCCATTAGGATCACAGTGTCATCTCAGCATCAAGAACTGGTGGGTCTCCAGACTCAAAAACACAGCCTAAGTGACAACACCTCCTCCCAATGTTTACAGTCTCAACTCTGCTTTCCTCCTGAGGAGGGGCAGGAATCAAAACTTTATGTGAGAGGGCCTGGGGCTCCACACAGATGCTGAAGGGTTTTTGGGTCCAAAATGCTAAATACTTCTGCCCTTGTAGCTTGGCTTGGGAAAGCCCTGACATGTCGCAGGGATTGGAGAAAACCAGAGGGTGTGTATTTGCACTGAGAGATAAAAGGGCCTTTGGCGTGGGTGAGCAAAGAGCTTTTCACAGACCTCTAGACAAAAAACCACTAGCATCTAGTCAACCTATTTGCACAGAACTGAAGAGTTGCTTAATGCAAAGTATTTTCTCTGTAACCATCTCCTTGTCTCCAGATTTTAAAGAAAGAAAACATCAATGCTTGAAAAATGCTCTATGGAAAATCTTATTTGGCTATACCTAACTCATTTTCTCTCTCAGGTAAATGAAATCAATTGTTTGAACAGGGCTTGAAGGGGCAAAGCCCTGCTGCTGGAGCCAGGCCAAGGATTCCAGCTCTGCACAGAACTGCCAAGCTACAAGTCTCTTTTTCCACAGCTACTAGTACAGCTGCAGAGCCATTGCTCCTCTGCATTTGGGAGTGGTGGGGGGCAGGTGAGCAGTTAACTGCACACTATTTGGGACACGTTAGAAGACAAGAATTGACAATAAATAGGGAACTGTTCATTCCTTCCCTCCCCCTCTGCCCACTTCTGGAAAATTAAAACAAAGAACAAAATTAGTACTTTTGCTTAGTTGCAAATGTTAGATATCTGAAATAGAAACATTTTAAAAATTCTTAATTCTCTTATCAGAAGTGTGATATTTTCTTAAGGAAAATAGCGTACGTCTACTGGTGCCCTATGGGTTAAAAGTAGTTATTTGAAAGTGGAAAACTTATTTCAGCTGGAAGGATAGTTCCCAGCAATGCTTTTGTAACTTCCCTACAACTGGAAATAAGAACAACTGCTGAAGAAAGTTTTAAAAGCAAAGCCAGTGATTTCTCAAATAAGCAGTTAAGTTCAAAGACTTTGCTGAAGATTTCTATGGGTTTTGGAAAGGGTCTTAAAGACTTGGAAGAGAGCAGGAGTGTTGAGCTGATTTGCTCAGGAATTTTAGCTCCATGGTGGAACTAGGGGGAGTATAACAAGAACATGACGATTTAACAGAAAAAGTGAAAACTTTACAGATGTTTGGAAAGCCTGCCCTAAACCCAACGGCAAAACAGTGGCCCAGCTTTAGATGTCCTTAATCAGCTCTGGCTGAAAATGAAGTTCTACCAAGAGGAAAACATAGCACCCCAGGCCAAGATAGCACCAGCAAACTGCAGAGCCTTCACATTTTTGGAATCAGCATGGAAAGAAGAGGGGTGGGAGGGTAAAATCACAGAATCACAGAATCACAGGACTGTCGGGGTTGGAAGGGACCTCGAGAGATTACCGGGTCCAACCCCCCTACCAAGGCAGCTCCCTAGCTCATACTGCACAGATAGGCGTCCAGACGAGTCTTGAATATCTCCAGAGAAGGAGACTCCACCACCTCCCTGGGCAGCCTGTCCCAGGGCTCTGTCACCCTCACTGTGAAAAAGTTCCTCTGCATGTTGGTGCGGAACTTCCTGTGCTCCAATTTGCAGCCATTGCCCCTTGTCCTATCACAAGGAATCCTTGTCCATATTTCAACATCCTGATGCTCATTGCACTTGAGTCATACTGACCCAAGGGAGAGAAAATTTGTAGCCAGCACATGTAATGGACTGCTGGTGTGCAGTGTTATAAGGGAATAACTAGCCTTGCCCCATCCTCCACCAGCAGAGTGCCAGCTGAAAAATAAGATGTGGATTTTGATCCTTGATGACTGCCCTTGTTAACTAAAACAGTAGTATCTCCCCTTGACATACAGGAGCACTGTGCATGCAAAGGATCTGTAAGCACGATGAGGGATAAAACTAGACTGCGTTAACTTTGCAGTCGTTTAGCTCCATTTTGCACAGAGTTTAAAATGCAGGTCTCTCTGTGCCTTCTTTAATCACTTTTCTATGCTACTTTTGGTGCCAAGGCCCTATCTGGGAAAAAAGGCTTTAGTTCATTTATGATAGACAGCACTGCTGTTGCTGGAGTCACCGGGAACCTGACCTCGCACTGCCTACAGTCAGCAGTAAGTGGGGATGGATATTATCTGAGCAGTGGGCATGTTTTGTATTTCCAAACAGCCTGACCCAGCATCCAGTAAAATTAAAGCTTATGAGCAGTGATAGGGAAAATTGTAGGCGGCAAACTGTCATATTTGAGAAGTAACATACTGTACTGCAAAGTCACTGTGAACTCTCTTGATTTCTCAGGAATGCACATATTGAAATAATAATCATAAATAGTCCCCAAATCAGAAAGGGTTAGGAAAAAATGCACAATGATTTTTTTCCTTGGCTAACATAAAATTGTATATTAACAATTAAATTCAACTGCTTGTTACATTGTAGTCTTTTTCTGTTCTAGGTCTTGTTAAATCCCCCTTTTCTGTAGGGTTACCATGCCTCTTAGTTTACACCTTCACAATTGCCTTGCCGAGTAGAGAATGCATCTGGAGATACGAGGTCCATGTGGGTTAAGGGACTTCCATAAGACTGTGAAGAAGACCAATGCACCCATGTTCTTATCTTGGAGAATCAGGCCTTGGGAGCCCACCTGGCAATATCTGGAGCTACTTGCTGGTTGACAGTTCAAGAAAAGAACTTCTCATGAGCCCTTGGGAAAACTGCTGGCTTAGCCAAGAGCTGTGATATGCAGAGTCAAGTGGATTTTCTTGCCAGCTATATTTCTTTAAAGATGTTGCAGTACAGGCAATGCTGGGGCAGCTTGTAACAAAGGGGCACCATCTCATTTTCAGTCTTTTAAAACCAAAAATAATGTTAACTCTGTTAATGTTTTTTGATTAAATTTATTAGTTCTATTTTATAAATCTGTGAGTCTTCAGGCAAATCTGTCACATTTACACCTAAACTTCACATGCCTATGTGCTGTGTGGAAGTCAGTTGGAGGTGTAGATAGGTATTGACGGTCTGTGCTGAAGATGGGATTGATTTTATCATTTAAGTAAGAAGATGGAAAAGAAAACAGAAATCACAACTTCAGTCTAATTTAGAAATACAACCATTCTTTCCAAACCTCTTCAGAGCCTGTGGCATTTGCTGGGCCTTTACACTGCTCTTTGTTCAACTCTCATTCAAGAACAAATTGCCCCAAACTGAATACTATCTATTCTACTCTGTGATGAACAGTCAGCAGCTCTGGACATTCACCTTAAGATCTAAAAAAAATCAATGGCTAAAGTGTTGTTACTGTTCAGAAAGGGGTCAGACTGACCCAAATTAATCAGTTTACATGGAAGAAACAGGTCCCTCCACAAAACAGCAGATGGCATGAGACCAAGCTGAAGATGCTGGTTCTCCAAATGTCCTCGTTCCCCATGTGCAATCTTGTTGAGGCCCACATGTGCTTCATGAGGATGGAAAAGGGAGAAAACAGGATTCATTCTCCCCAGCAGGATCAGTTCTGAACAACTTAATTTCCCATCTTGCAGGCTTCTTGGTGTAAGGATGTTCATTTGTAAGAGTTGTAGGTGGGCAAGTAAGTTGTGTTAAAGTCCTCTCATAACTTTTAAATTAGTTGGATGACATCAATAATTCTAAATTGAAAAAAACCCTATCAAATAAAAACTTTGAACGTCCGTCACTTTCCTACCTATGTCCCTATTTCTTGCATTCCCTGTGATTTACAGAAGGAACGTAAATTAGATATAAACTAAACATGAGCCAACTCTCTGGCTCAGCTATTGAACCACATGTAAGGCTTCAGGGGAAGAGCTCTGCTTCACCAAGGAAGTAGAGGGTTTATTCATTTCTGTATGTTTCTAAAAATGAAACAGTTTTATCTGGAACTGATCCGAAGCACATGAAAGGGCCTTAGTGTAACATCAGAAACAACTTGGATAAACAATTTTGAAAACTAGCTTTCCTAAAACTGCAGATTTAAGAAAATCCATTTGTATTTGTTTCATATGTTTGCCTTTCACCAGGAATATCACTAGCTAATAAAACTTTCAGAGCCCTAGTAATTATGGTCATTGCTTGGTGAATCCAGACATCTGGTTACAGGGTAGATATGCCTTTGCAGAAGTATGATTTCCATGGTTTAAAAAAACCACAACCCAAAGAATACCTATCTAAACAGAGAATAATGGGTATTTCTTAATGATTTATCTTTTGCCTCTTTTAGTTTAATTTTCTACTGTCTCTCAAAAGCCTCATGAACACAGAATTTTATTATAAAATGACACAGGATCATGTTTAGGTTTTCCTCATAGCAAAATATCAGTTAAAGCTCAAATGGGGACCAAGCTGAATAAAAATCACAGTGACCCTCATGAGCACTGAGTGGCTGCCTGCCTGGGTGGTGAAATCCCATAGACATAGTAAATCTCTTGTTTATTTTACAGAAATGAAAATGAAAGAGAAATAGAAGGCCCATTGGAATGAAATGCTATATAAACACAGAAAAAAATTCATTGGAGTACAAATTTTTATCAGTTGGTGTTTACATACACTTGAGGCCAGAGTAGGCCAGAAGCCTGTGCCTTGACAATACAAGTGTAGTCTGCTCTCTTGCTTTTTCTACTATACTAAGGGGACAATACATTTCTTATTCTCCTTAGAAAAAGCCCTTTAAAGGTCTACTTCCGGAGCCTTTTTGCCTCGAAAGGTCTACTCTGCAAGGGAGAAGTGCTCCTTCCCTAGTATTACTCAGAGCTGGATGGTGTATATGGGATGGAAGCTTTTTTTATGCCTGTATATTTCCCTCTGTGGGCTGCAACATCAAAGTTCACTATTCCTTCACAGGTGATAACTTCAATGACTTCTACAGCTGGTCAGAAAGTGCAGGGCAGAACATTCCTTCAACATTTTCTCCAGAGCAGTCATATTGAAGGAGCCATTCAGCTAAAAGAAGGATCAGAGCCTGCTCCAGTATGAAAAATTATAAATCCCCCTACACAGCTCCTTCAATACTATATGTTCAAGGGAGACTTCTAAGGGGTGATTAGAAACATTATCTTAAAACAGGTTTGTAGTTTAGTGGATAGGGGGTGAAAAATAAAGTATTTTTTTGACAGCAGAAATGAAAATGATCACAAATGACAAATCAGAAATGGGAGTTGACCTTTTCCTCCTGAATGGGAGTTGATAGAAAAGGTGTAGAGAGTTTGCAAAGAGTTTGGAAGCAATAGAGAATTACCCATGCAGTAATAACAAGAAAATGTCAGTGAAATCTCCAAAAAGTCAAACCCATGGGTCTGAGTGGGGAAAATACATATTTGTGGAGCTCCAGAGAAAAGAAATGTATGCCACTCATGTTCTGTTGATTTATTCATTTTCACAACAGCTTGGCTGGCTGCTGTCTACAAGGGGCAACGTCAACTCAGGCTCCAGCTGGGCTAACACAGGTACAAAGAGGGTATCAAACCAGCAAGTGTATTAACATAGTCATCAGGTTTGGAAACCACAAAAGCTAGATGAGGGTACACATTAACACAAATATGATGTAGGACACATTTTTAATACAGCTATCATTCACAATTATTCATACATGTGGACACCAAGATTTCCCAGTCACATACTGAGCTCACCGTAATTTATAACTCTGTGTTCCCCTAACTACCCACCTGATGACCAGTATTCTTAACCAGTAAGTATCATCCTGTCTAACAGTTAGCATTCCTGCTCTTCTGAAATGGTCTTCCTGGGCTGGACTCCAAGGATTTTCACCCAAACTTGCACATAGAACTACTTTCAGTGAACTCTGGGCTATTTTCCTTGAACTCTTCATCACGCTGAGCCTGATGTGATATAGGTTATTAAGGATATTTTATAGAGGGGACAGTCCAACTAAGTAACTCTAGCAACATCCAGGGTAATGTCTTCATTTGCCAATTTACCACTTAAGGGCTTTCTACTTAGCCTTAACAAAACGTCTCATCATGACACCACGTTGCTAACTTTTGTCTAAAGCTTAATTAATCCTAAAGGTGTAAACCAGGAAAACTTGTTCAGACACTCAAACAGGAAAGAAAGTAAAATACATGTTTTTATATTTGTGATCAGATCAGTATCTGTCATTACATTTATTCAAAGAACCACATAAAATACAGTTGACTTCTACTTTGGTTGTCATTATGATTTTAATTAATCTTAAAATTTCTCTAGATTTTGAAATGTAGCTGTTTGGGAGGTAGATCATTTTCCATTCTTTGACTGGAATATGATCTCTTTCTAGGAACCAGACACAGGAAAAAGAATAAAAGTGACAGCTCCAAAAGAAGAGGTTGATTTCTCAAGTATGATATACAATTTAGAAAAGATGTCTCAGCAACAAATGTGGCATGTCACATGCAAGTATCTCTATAACTTGTCAGGATTTCTAGGATTTATGAAGAAATCAGCTTTTCTTGGTATGTATGATTTGGGAGCCATACTGCTGTTGTCATTCCTGTCAAGACTTCAAATCAGAAAAGCAGGGAATTCAAGCTTTTACTACAGCATCTTTTGCAGAGAAGCTGTGTGAAAATCCCATCACCCTTCATTTCTGGCACAAAGCCAAGGAGATCGCAGGAAACAACAGAGCATTGGGACCCAGGAGTGCTCAGTAAGTGCTGGGTTTGCTCTCTTGTCCTGGAACGCCTGACATATTTATCTCTGTCCAGAAAAGCAGTGTTGTTACTGCTTGTTCTACAGCTACTGTAATAACTTTATTTGTTCTGTTTAATGTATAACAATGTCCTCTCTATCCAAGCCTGATCAAACAATATAAAAACTGCAAAAACCAGTAAAGGTTAGACAAATATGATGGGGTCCTTCTGAAAGGGCTGTAGTCTAGTAACTAGGGACATTAGCTAGCCCATTAGCTAACTGTGTTGTAGATGAACTCATTCAATAGATTAATTCATTCATACACAGCTGACACAAGGGATCATGGCAAAGGCAATCTACACTGTACAAAGAAGTTCTTTAGCCAGCTAAGAAGGCAGATGAGGTTTTTGCAATTGTAAAAATTATTTTAAGTGAAACTTTTAAAGAAATAACAATGGGGCAAACATGGATGACAGAGCACAAATTGTAGAAAGCTGCAGGATTTTTAGCGAGGAGTAGTTCTCATCAGCAGCTAATAACTAGTGTATCTCTTTGGCACAGCGACAACAACTCCCTCTACTTCAGCACCTAGCAACTGTCAGAGCAATAATAGATCCAGGGTCTCTCATGGCAGAAAACCTGCAGGGAGAATTAGGAAACTCCGAGCCAAATTTGCAGCTTTGTATGAATGGAGCCCTAAGCAGACATCCTACCTCTGGCTGTTGGTGGGATGGAAGAGGGGGGATCTGAGTGACATGAAAGGATTGATGGCAATGAGGAGGAGAAAGGTCAGGGTCTTTTCTGTGCAGGTGACAGAGGTCAGTCAAAGGAAGTGACAAGGTCATGTTTTTCTCTCCTTTGGCCCACTCCACAGTCTTTGCAATGCTCCCCTGAGAACCAGAATGACCACGTGGAGCCAGCTGCACAAAGGGTGGAGGAGCGAGAAATCCACAAGGGTTTTCAGTGTCTCCCTCAGCTACTGAATGACTGTGACAGAGGTCATTGATAAAGCATCTTTGCTCTACAAGCATCTGGATGATGCCCAGAAAACTTCAGATGAGTAAAATCAAATCCATGCTTATCTGTATTTAAGCACAGGCAAAACTGTGAAAGAGAACTTTCACAAAAAAGGGAAGGGATGCTTTGTCACCTCTGAGAGGATATAACCCTTCCCTGGAAGACTGTTTGACACTGCAGAGGCAGCTCAGGAAAGGGAGGAGAGAGTTTCACTCCCTGGGACACCCTCCTAAGGTTTTTGTTTAGACCCTGAGTCCTTCCTTCATTCCAAGATGATCACCTTTGCCTAAAGCAGCTCTCATTCCTGATAGCTGTGCAATGGTGTGCTGACTGGTCAAAACACGCATGGAAGATCGAGGTACCTGATCTGCAAATATTAAAGAACAGAGAGAAAACAGGAAAGAGCAGAATGAGCCCACACTGGCATCACAACATGCTGGAAGAAACACATGGAAATTCCTGCTGAAGTTCAAGGCAAAAAGGTTGATTTTGTCCTATCCTCAGTATTTGTAAAAGGTACTAGGATATCGCACTTAGCAATTGTTCCTTGTATGTTGAGTTTCTGGAGGAGGATAAGGTTGGGATGAGCAAACAGCACCTACAGGAGGAAGAGGGATTTATAACAGAACCAGCCCTGTGATTCCAAGCCAGTCCAATGTGTCCACTCTGGGATGGCTGGATACAAGCCCAAACATTATGAAGCTCCTTAGAAAAACAACTTTTTCTCTTAGACAGAACCAGGAATTAAAAGGAATTTAAGTCCTCGCAACAGATCTAGTGGGGGTTTCCAGAGGCTTTATGGGGAAATCCTGAGGACCGGAGACCTAAGAAGTTATGTAGGGATTTGAAAGGACAGTTTATTTCTTTACTCAAAATGCTTGCTATTAATAATTTCCAATAACTTGAGAGACAATGAAGGCCATCATTTCCCAGTGTCAATTAGCTGCCATTCTGAACAATAGCTCACTAAAAGCTCACTTTCTTTTGATTTTTGAAACCCTTGTGGCCCACCATCCTTGATGCAAAAAAAAAAAAATAGACATGTTGTGATCAGCCTCTCTCTCTGCACTGTCTGCACTTCTAAAATTGGATTTTCCCATTTCCTTTGAGTGGAAAGAATCCATCAGCCACTTCTCATCGCTTTCCTTCATCTTTCTCCCTGCTGCTGTGTGGACTGACAGGAGGAGCAGCAGCATGAGGAACAGGGATGCACAACAGTCACTGCAGTGTTCATCCACTGAGATGCTCCAGACAATCTTACTGTCTGTAATTCAGTCCTTGCCCTTACTGTTTTGCATAGGCAAAACCAGAAAATAGTGTACGATGGCTGAATAGCATCACCAATAGACATCCATGCTGCTGTCTGTATTGCCTCAGATGCCTGGCCACTCTTCATTTTCTTTGGCTATTGGGTTAGCAGGAGTCCAACACGCTTTTACTGCAAGGCCAAGGCAGCATTGCATGAACATCAGTCCCACTGGTTCTTCCCTCTCTCTGTTGGTTACAGCTCACCCACTGCAGGAGCACTACGGTTGGTCATTACCACAGAGGATTTGGCATCTTTATTTAACAAAGTATTATGTTTCAAATCTAAGGACAAGAGAGGCTATAAATGATGTCCTTTAGACACTAGGAGATTCCACATTGCTGTTCATCATCTCATGGGATATCTGTGGTTTTATTGTTGGTTTTCTTCCACTTGTATTTAGCTGGACATTTCCCCTCTTAATCCTGACCAGAACCCCAGCTTTCCTGCACTGTTTTTGCAAATGTGAATTCAATTTATTGAGCAAATAAATGCACATTTCACTATTAGATAACCCTTCTCTGCTTATACTACCTGAGTCGAAAAGACACAGGGCTTCCTCTGACTGAGGTGATTGATTTCCATCTCAGACATGGGACCAGCTGCTCTCTCACATATCAACATTGTTCTCCTCACACACACCTGAAAGAAAAGGAAAACCCAAACAAGTTTCTTAAAAGCAATGCTATTTATAATATCTCATAGCAATTGATTATTATCAGAATTTTCCGTTCATCATGTCTGTCATCTATTCCTTATGCTTTCACGGCATTCAGAAGATTTCCATCACCAGAAGCTGAACTCAGCTGCTCCTGAAGTGAATGTGTGTGGGATGGGAGCCTCTTCCCTTTGAGACAGGCTCGTGCCTGTTCATAATCTTCCACACCCTTCCCTAATCCCCATCAGTCTCACCTGCCCCAAGTGAATCAAACACCATGCTGGAGCAGTGCTAACAACCAGTTTCAAATCTGCCCTTTGAATGAAAAACTTAATCAGAAAAATAGTTTTCATGTCTCAGTAAATGAGCCAAAAGGCTGTCCAAGCAACCAGCACATTTTGTCAGCATGGTTTTGTGCAGCTTTTCCGCTGCACATTACTGAACTGGGGAAGAGTCAGGCAAAATTTGGAAGCAGCTTTCAAAAATACTATTCCAGCTCAGAAACTGTCAAAGTTTAATGCTTTACAATTTCATCTACAAACTATTTGGGGAGAAACTATTCAGTAGATTCAGCAAAAGCTTCAGCAGTTGCTCTGAGCAACCGAACACAACATGTTTGGATGAAGACACTTTTTGACAGGAGGATTTCACCCTGTCAGAGGCTCTTCTCTCTTCACCATAAAGCTGACCTCCCTCTAAGTGGAAATCAATTGTGAAAAACAGAAACAGGCAATATCTATGTTATTTACTGTTTGTCAGGAATAATTATCTGTCTTTTGCCTCATTAATATTGATGATATAGTCTGGGTTTATAACACTCTTCAACAGTGGAAGGAATATGAAGACTAGGACAGACTCAAAGAGCTCTGCTGCTCTGACCTTCTCCCTGTGTATTGGAAATTGACTACAGCAGTAATAAATGTCTGCAACAAATGGACAGATTTAGATACAGCTACTAAGCACCAGAACTTCTAAAAACTGAAAACATCAGGGGCCCAAAGAGACCACCAAGACTGATGCCCAGCTATTCCTTTTAGCTTGCCTTCTCCAGTCACCTCTATGGCCACTTTCCTCCAACAGCTGGGTGGCATTCTGAATTGCCACGAAGAAAGGTAGAAAGCATAAAGCCAAGAGGCTGAAGAAAGCACACAGACCACACCCGTCTTCTCAGTATAAGCAAAACAATTAAAGTAGGGATGAAAATGCATTTTACTGAATAAGAGACATTTCAGCTCATTTCTCTTCACCAGAAGACAAAGGACTCAATAATATCAGTGTGCACTGGGCAGTCTTTGGCTAGATAGTACTGGATAGATCTGTGTATGCCCACGTTACTGGTGGTGATGGTCAAGACTAACTGGGTCTGTTTGTTACATGTCTGTGATCACCATCTTGTAAATAGTAGCAAACAAAATGCAATCAATGTCAGCTAAAAACAGAACTAGATCAAAGCCGAATTTGCACAACCATCTCTTTAGGCATTAGGAAATACAGAAGTTAATGTAGCACTGACAAACATGTCTCAAGACCTCCTGTGAAGATATTCTGTGTTACTATCCTCACATTTGCTTTTGTGGAGGCACCTTGTTTTTATCTGGAGAAAAAAAATGCTGGATATTGCTTATCTCAAGTAAATGAATATCTGTAGTTGGAAGTGACACCGAGTTCTCAGAGGGTGTTTTCTTTTTTTTCCTGCCTGTATCTATACAACTTAGAGCCACAACTTAGCATCATGCTGGAAAAGCAACTATCATGGGTTGCTCAGGCAGCTGGTAACGTGGTAGAATATACAGATGGCTAAACAGAAATGTAAGAAGCATTTTTCCATAGGTCTGGGAAGGCACTTAGCCAAAAGCACCCCCTTTACATGAGTGAATTCCTTCTGTCCCACAACAGGACCAGAGCAAATAGAGGGGAAGCAACACCATGTTGGTAGCAAAAACACTGCCTCCTCCAAAGCGTGACCTCAGAAATCCCTGTGTGTTCACCCAATCCTACATGGGATCCTTCACTGCTACCATCCCTCTTTCTCAGTAGCTCAGGGGCAGATGATCATCACCAGGATACAGTCCAACTTCATGGTGCACACTGCATAAGTCAAACAATAGTAAGTTCCAAAAAGTTTTCTTCTCCCCTTCAGCATTTCCACTGCTTTTGCAGTGTTAGCATTGGGTAAGAGAGCTACCACGCTAAGCTGAATACCAAAAGGCTTTTTCTTTAGTTTGCTAGAGAGATGAGGGAAAGGAGATAGGCACAAGCTTATGCCATTTCATTAAGATGCTAAATGCTAAATTATTCATAAAATAAATATGGGAAATGTCATGGTCACAGATATGTGTCTGCAGCTGCTACAGATGTGAAAGGTGTTTATATAGTAGATGCTTTCTCTAGTGACCTTTGGCCTTTCACCAAAACTGCGTAGCAGATCAGTAACTATAAAAAGCAGAAAAGCATGAGAAAATCACTGGTGAATCCAAAGGTCTTGATCCTGCAGACAAGGCAATATTTCTTACCAGTGACATATTTTCTCAATTGTAGGAAGTGTATTATATATATACGCATATATAAATTATATATATACGTATATATATATGTAGGAAGTATATTATAATTGTAGGAAGTATATTATATATATTGCAGCTCGCAAGGCCAATGGGCTCCGTCAGAAGAGGGGTGGCCAGCAGGGACAGGGAGGTGATTGTCCCTCTCTACTCTGCCCTCCTGAGGCCCCACCTGGAGTACTGTGTCCAGATCTGGGGCCCCCAACACAAGAAGGATGTAGAACTGTTGGAGAGGGTTCAGAGGAGGGCCACAAGGATGATTAGAGGGCTGGAGCACCTCCCTTACAAGGAGAGGCTGAGGGAACTGGGCTTGTTCAGCCTGGAGAAGAGAAGGCTGTGGGGGGACCTCATTGCAGCCTTCCAGTACCTGAAGGGAGCATACAAACAGGAGGGGAATCAACTTTTTAAAAGGGCAGATAATGGCAGGACAAGGGGGAATGGTTTAAAGCTGAAGGAGGGAAGGTTTAGACTGAATATTAGGGGGAAGTTTTTACGGAAAGAGTGGTGAGGTCCTGGAATAGGCTGCCCAGAGAGGTGGTGGATGCCCCATCCCTGGAAGTGTTCAAGGCCAGGTTGGATGGGGCCCTGGGCAACCTTGCGTAGATCCAGGCCTGAGGTTGGTGTCCTTGCCTGTGGCAGGGGTGTTGGAGCTTTATGATCCTTGGGGTCCCTTCCAACCCTTGCCATTCTATGATTCTATGATTCTATGATAATGCAAGAATAGTGGGTGCAGTCCTGCCAGGTCTCATTGGCTGATGCTGCCCAGCTCTCCCAGGCTTGTGCACCTCTGGGGTGCCAGGGAGGCCCTGGGGGTACTGTGTGCTGCTGCCCCTTCTCAGGAACATGTATTGTGAGCAAGGACTACAGCTCAAGGACACCTTGGAGGAGAGCACCTTCTGGCAGCTTGTAGCCCTGCCTGACCCAGAACTTGGAGCTTCTCATGTAGAACCAGAGAAAGCTGAGAGCTCCCTAAATCAGGAGGTTTGATGTGATTTACACTGCAGAGATACTAGCCTAAGACGTTTTAAAGGAAGGGAGCATGCAGTTTTTAGCTGCAACGTAGTGAATATTGATGAGCATTTACCAACACATGACTTCAGTAACTCTTTCTCTGAGAAGCGTGGATCTACAGCACATTTCTAGGAAGGCATATAGAAATCAGATTACTTGGCCAATTTTCTTTTATCTTTTGCAGCAACATAAGTGGTAAGGGTACTTCTAAAAGATCTTAATTTGGAAATATACAAGCATAAATTAAAGGCTAGAAACATCAGTAATTCGCTTAAAAGCTTTGGAAAAACCTGAAGAGTGTCACATTTCTAATGCTACTGTAGTCTCAATTCTAAAAGTTTTCACACTTGCCTAAAGAATCTTGAAGCAGTGAAGTTTTTTCCAAGGAGGAGTATCTGAAATTCTAGTGGCTGATCACAGTCTAAAAATAACTTAGTGCAAACAATGTTGTAAGTAACTTGTAAAACATAATTATACTGTTTCAAATATTCATTGAAGTGAGTATTTTGCTGCCAGATACTTGCACAATAGCAAGACCCAGTAGGGGATTATCACTGGGGCCTTCCAAAAAACATTTATAATGCACTGTCACCATGGAGATTTTAGAGCTACATTGTATACATCTGATAGAAATAGAACAGCATTGTTATATACTACACATATAGCTATATAGATTAGTTAACATGTGCTATCAAGAGTTCAAACTAAAGGGCAAGAAGGAATTGCAGTATTCTGACAAGAGTATAGGGATGCTACCCGGTTATGCAGGGTCAGGAAGGCCAAGGCACAGCTGGAGCTGAACTTGGCAAGGGACACAATAATAAGGGCTTCTATAGTTATGTCAGAAGAGAAAGGTCAATGAAGGTGTAACCCCCAATGAACACAACTGGCAAACTAGTATCAACAAAAGAAAAGGCAAGGTTACTCAGTAACTTCCTTGGTTCTCCCTATCCATTTCTCTTCCCACACCTCTTGTGTAGATGGACTTCAAGCCAGGGACTGGGGAAACACAATCAGGTTTGAGACCACCTGTGGAACCTGGACATACATAACTATGGGACCTAACAAGATGCATCCCAGAGTCCTGAGGGAATTAGCTGACACAGTTCCCAGAACACTCCCCACAATATTTGAAAAGTGATGGCAGTCAGGTGAATTGAACTAATTTTTAAAAAGGGTAGAAAGGAGTACCCTCGGAACTGCTGACCTGTCAGCCTCACCTCTGTGCCTGGGAATAGATCCTCCTAGAAGGTATGTTAAGGCACATGAAGGAAAGGGAGGTGATTCAAGAATGCCAGCATGACCTCACTATGAACAAGTCTTGCCTGACCAACCTAGCAGTCCTTTATGATGCAGTGGACATAAAACCCCTTAGACAGCCTGTTCCAGTGCTCTGTCACCCTCACTGTGAAACAGTTCTTCTACATATTGGTGCAGAACTTCCTGTGCTTCAACTTGAGGCCATTGCCCCTTGTCCAGTCTCCACAGACAACTGAAAAGAGGCTGCCATTTCCCTCTGCTTCCCACACTTTGGATATTTATAAACATTAATAAGATCTCCTCTCAGTCTTCTTTTCTCAAGCCTGAACAGTCCCAGCACACTCAGCCTTTCCTTACAGAGGAGATGCTCCAGACCCTTAATCATCTTTGTAGCCCTCCACTGGACTCTTTCCAAGAGATCCTTGTCTTTTTTGTACCGGGTAGCTCAGACTGGATACAGTACTCCAGTTGATGCCTGACCAGGATAGAGTAGAGGGGGAGTAGTCCAGATGCTAATAAAAATACCAGGGAAAATGTGAAAAAGATTTAAGCTGAACCATTCTTTCCAGTGAAATCAATATAATTGCACCAAAATGTATGATTTAATGGCTACAGGTATAAGCTGGCAAAGACTACACTCAGGAAAATCAAAACATTTTCTCTGGTATCAGCATGTTTCTGTATCCATTTGACCAAGAGCAGTGCAACCTGTGGTTCCCAAAAAGTTCTATCCTCCCTATGTACCCCACTGTCAGGGCTGAGCAGCTTCCCTTGTACCTTCCTGAAGCCAGGTTATCTCTGGGCATTGGGTTACATCACAGACTAGCCCAAACATGGATGGGGAGTAATGGCCACTCAGAGAGCTGTGAGCAGCTCACAGCAAGGTTAAGACTTGCTTGGTTTGTGCAAGGCAAAAGTCAATTTCCTATTCTGGGAAAGATTCAATGGATTTTTTCAGTACACACTGCTGAAACAAAATATACATTTCCTGAGTCTTCTTTCAGTTCTCATTCTAGAGACAAAGTGTGAAAATCTGGCATTTTCTCCATCTCCATAATCTTTGGAGATTAAGACAAACATCTAAACACTGAAAACATAAGCTTCTATCTTCTATCTTCAATTGCTAGAAGCCAGCTGGAGAAAAGCTTTGCTGAACAGCCTGAGAAAGAGGATTCCCTGCAGATCACCAAACAAGTGCGTTATGTCCGCGAGAACGATTTATTATGAACACCCTGGGTGAGCTGCTGGGCCTTCCTCTGGTTATCTTCCATGGGAAATCCCAGTGGGTTTTTCACTCCACTTGATAAAGCACAAATGGAGATCTGAGACAGCAGATAACCTGCCAGAAGAAACTCTGAGCCGTGGGGACAAACAATTTCACAAGTAACCCTTCAGATGTTCCTTGGTGGATATTTTAGATAGGGATAAAGCACTGAAATACACACCATTGTTTACTTTTCCCTTAACTGAAGGGCTAAGCAATAAAGAAAACAAAACCAGTCAGAAATGTGAGATGCCTTTAGGGCAGGAATAACAGATGCTATGGACACCAGAGCCGTGGAATGGAAGCTGGCTCCACCCTGGGTGAAGCTGGACAGGGCAATGCCTTACAGGACCTCTTAACACATCTGCTCTGCTCAGTGATGGGAGACACATGGTCCAAAGGGAAACTCCTCTGAAACAAGTCCAGTAGAGATAGTTGTTCCTCAGCACCAACTGGTTTGCTGTCCAGACATAAAATAGGTCTATATTAATGCTGTCCTTTCTAAAGAAAAAAGATTAATAAGACTAAGTTATCTGGCAAGAACAGTTTTGAAAATGTGTTTCCTCTTGTTGAATGTTATAGATCAAGTTCTCCTCCTTCCCAGAGAGATTTCTCCTTCTTATTTACTGTTTATGTACTGGGAAATGTCTTGCGCACTGCAGGGAAACGTAATAGATACTAATATCCAGTCATCAGTCATTGTTACTTATGTTTTCAGTAAATGTTCATGCTGAATCTTTTCCATACTAAATTTTACTGAAACTATTCACAGACATCTTGCAGACTGAACTTTGCTATTTTTCTCTCCATTCGCTCCCATGTGTGCTTCCACACTGTTCTGTGGGTTTAACAGATCACCGCAGTATATTTTAAGCTTGAAGTTGAGGGTCAGGAACTAATAACTTTAACTGCACGGCATTTCCAGAGCAGATGGGCAATTATGTAGTGTGTGTAAGCTGATACTGGTTTAAGCATGTCATAAATACAAGGAAGTGAAACTATACTTGTGCCAAAATCTTCACTTGGTTACCCTAATTATGCATGTAAGAGCCAAGTATTGCCACCAGTCTCCTTGTCAATATGAATAGCAATTTTTAGTGGTCATACCTAAAGACTTTGTCTACATGCATGAAAAGTATTCTATAATATTTTAAACAGCATAGTCACTTAAATTCTTTAATCTTTAATGTAGATTTCTTTTTCTGAGCAGATTTCTTTTTCTTGTGTAGCCCAAGACTGTCCAACAGGCATGAGCTAATGGATCTGCTCAGGAAAATGAATGGATCCAAAGTATTCAACAAAGTGGCCCATACTTGTTGGGAATTACTGGGAAATCACAGAATCACAGAATCTTAGAGGTTGGAAGGGACCTCAAGAGATCTTCGGGTCCAACCCCCCTGCCAAAGCAGGCTCCCTACCTCATATTACATAGATAGGCGTCCAGACGAGACTTGAATATCTCCAGCGAAGGAGACTCCACCACCTCCCTGGGCAGCCTGTCCCAGGTCTCTGTCACCCTCACTGTGAAAAAGTTCTTCCACATGTTGGTGCGGAACTTCCTGTGCTCCAATTTGCAGCCATTGCCCCTTGTCCTGTCCCCACAGACCACTGATAAGGGGCTGGCCAATTCCCCCTGCCACCCATGTCTAAGATATTTGTAAACACTAATTAGGTCAAATGAAACTGTGCTGTTCCAAGCAGGCGTGCAATTCATGGTCATACCTCTGGGTATGACCCATACATACTCTAGGAACGGTCTCCCTACATACAAGACATTTCATCAGCCCAGACCCAGCCAAAAATAAGACATATTGCTGTGCCAGGAGTGTATGAACAGTCCTCTTTGCTTGGTGAAATGTGTCCTTGACTGGTCTGGTCAGAGGACAATGCTTTTATGAACAGTTCATATCTACAAGCACTCTTGCATAAACCCATGTCTCACATTCAAAAGTTGAGGATTACTTCTTATTATTCCACTGCAAGCTGTTGCTAAGGCTGTACTCCACACTGGAGAGAATAACTGCTGCAGGAGCAGGATCCGTTCCCCCTTCAGTGCAGCTCATCTTTCTCTGCCTCTCCCTGTTGATGGGCCAACAAGCAGCAGTCTCACCTGGGAGAAACAGTAAATGCTCTGTAAAACTCTGTATCTGGCAATACAAGGCATAGTGTTTGATTGATTACAGTGGGTCAGGAAAGTGTATTCACATCAACAACAGAAAGTGGCTATTAAGGTGTACTTCCACGGGGGTTAATCTGTTACCAATTAAAAACCTTCAGTGGTTAACACTGCCATCATCGATTATAGTGAGTTCTGCATAAACAGACACAACTTTATCTTCATCCTTTTGTGTAATTCCTCGGCAAGCAGTAGTTGGGGAATTGGTGAGAAAACTTGTGTATGTGGGGGTTACCTTCACACACATCTCCCTCCATTCACACCTCTCCCCAGATCCCC
Organism: Laterallus jamaicensis coturniculus; assembly: GCA_022605575.1. Classification (NCBI taxonomy): domain Eukaryota; kingdom Metazoa; phylum Chordata; class Aves; order Gruiformes; family Rallidae; genus Laterallus; species Laterallus jamaicensis. The sequence continues at coordinate 4,486,026 of JAKCOX010000021.1, read as the reverse complement.
ACCTCAGTTATAGACACCCCACAGCCCCTCTGAGCTCCCAGATCCTTCCCAGTCTCTGCAGAAGAGCAGAGGACACTGTATGCTTCTATTGTAAAGAAACTAACTTTAAAAAAAGAAAAGAGCCATAAATTTAGAGAGCATTGGGAAAGGATAAAAAGTATCTTTCTTAAAAAAAAGTCTGGGGTGGGGTGGGCAGGAAATGGGAATTATGGGCCACTCAGCCCAGCTCCAGTTCTTGGAAAAATGCTGGAAATATTAGCAAAACATTTAGCAAATAACAAGGTGATAAATAACAAGGAAAAAAGTAAGATGACAAAATGTTGTCAAAACAAACCACATCAGACCAAACTAATCCCCTCCAAAGGCAAAGCAACAAGCCTTGTTATTAGGAAATATTTGAGCTAAAGTACAGCTTAGCTAGGCAATAGCTAGGTTATATTTAGGTTTAGTAAGGCGTTATTGTCTTACATAAGGTACAGAAATATACTCTAAGAGATTGTTGCAAGATCTGAAACCACTTTCAGAAGTTTTAGTGACCTGGTGTTAAGGAGAAATCTGTCTTTCCTGGAGGTGTGCTCTGTGTGACTCAATATTCTCATTTCCACGGGCATAAAGCCATCAGGTGTGAAAGGAAGAGGGAGGCAGAATGCAGCCCGGGGGCTGCCCAAAGCAGCAGCTGGGTACAGAAACAGGGGGGCTTCAGCTTTACCTCTGGAGAAATGTAACAGCAAGTCAGGGTCAGCTGAGCAGGACTCCAGCAGTCCATTTCTGGCAAAAAAGCACAGCTCGACACGGCATCTTTGAACAACAGGTGTTCGCAGCTAATGTGTCCTGCCGAGGTGCCTGGCATGTGACAGCCCATCAAAGAGTTCCAGATCCTGCACCTACAGTACCAGTACTACCTGTTTCTAGGCTGGCTGAGTACATGAGAGTCACTACAGATGGTGGATGGGACAAAGAAAAGGGATTCTGGGGGAAGAGAAGACAAAACAAATGCTGGAGCAATCAGCTTAACACACGGGTGATGGTAGGCTTATGGGGTGTAAAATCAAGCCAAAGACTAAGCTAGTTTTAGGTCTGCTGGGACAGGTTTTCTGTACGTGGTCAGTCTCCAATTTCCCAGCCATTTCAGGGAGATCTGAAGGCATCTTTGGAAAAGGTGATGTGCTTTTAAGGAGGGATTTGAAAGAGGAAAAGCATTTCCATGGGCCATGTGCAGAAGTTGGCAACTCCTGGCAGCTTCCAGGGTATAAATCTCTCACAGATCATCTGTCTCAGCACAGGGCAAGAGGTGTGCAGACATTTTAAACCTGCAGAAGCCATGGACTTGTCTATGGTGAAAGAACCAACTGTTATCAACACTGAGTATGTTCAGACCACATAATTTTAGAGTGTAGAAGCAATAGGTTCACTGAATTGTCCTTTTTCCTACTATTCTCCAGAGGGAAAAATTGCAAACAGACACAGAAAGGAATGAAATTTGCCCAGATAAAAGGTAGAGAACAATCAACATTTGTTCTCAGACCCACTCACATATATTGTTTATTCATGGCACAAGAAAGCAGAACATAAGTCCCCTCAGATAATTAAAAAAATATAATGTACAAAGCAAATTAGCAAACATTTGGTCATTTTCCAAACTCTCTTCTTCTGCACTAAAGGATTTTGTCAATAATCAGAGAGAGCTTACACCACTGCAGTCACACAAGTTCATCTTTGAAGGTGCATTATCTTATCCTGAGGCTAGACCACAAAGAATCAGACCTCTTCAGACACCCGCAGTCATGCTTCTTGCATCTCTAATAAAGCAAATGGAGTTAAATCTCACCTACACAGCCACCCCACTAAGGATAATCTAAAAACTTACCATTTTAATGGACACGTGAAGGAAAATGACAGAGACAAGCATTTCTTTGGCAGCAACTTATTTCTAATTTTGAAAAAGCCCGTTAAAGTTTGCCTGATCCAAGGTTCACCATTTTTCTTCTCCGCTCCCACATAGGCTTTTAAAAAGCATCTCATTCTCAGGTCTTAATTAAAGGCAACTCTACAAAAATCAAGCTACATGGATCCCTACTGAGAATGCAATCGGTGCCAGAAACCTTTGAAGTCTCCAAGGAGAAAAGCACAGTCCTGTGCAGTGCTGCAAGCCTGAGCCCAGGCGGCATCGCAGAGGGGTGCGTGCCGCCTGCCGCGGCTGTGGCGTGCTGGGAGCATGGCAGATGGTCCACCAGATTTGTTTGTTCCCAGAGTGCATATTGTGTGCTGCGCTCTGGCAGAGCCTGTGTCTGGGCAGCCAGGACAGAGGATGTCTGTTTGTTGGCTCTGCTGGGGCATGCCAGAGGATGAGGGAGATGACACCCTCCTGGGGGACAGAGTCCTTCAGGGAAAAGCCTCTGGAGTCATGTGGTGAGGAGCAGAGGGAGGTTTCTCTGCAGGGTGATGTGTAAACCTGCAGTTGCCAGTGGAGATGGGGACTCCTGAGTGCATGGCTTCACAGTCATCTTTACCAGCAAAGTAGAGCAATTTAGGTTGGACAGCACCTCTGGAGGTCATCCAATCCTACCACCTGCTCACAGCAGCACCAGCCTGGAATCTAACTCCGGCTGCTCAGGGCCATGTCCAGCCAGGTTTTGAATGACTCCAAGGACAGCATGTTCATGGTCTCACATGGTGATGTGCCCTTGTGTTTCATCTTCCTGTGAACATTACTTTCCTTATGTCTTATTTGCCTTTACCTTGCTGCAGCTTGCATCCCCTGCATTGCACAATGTTGCGGTGCACTTCTGGCTCCATCTGCTCTCTAATTGAGCACAGCAAATAAGGGAGGACAACAGGTACAATCTCCCCCTTTGCCTTGTCTTCCCCAGGCTGAACAAGACCTGGTGTCTCAGTCTCCTCTTGTTTGTCCTGGCCTTCATCTCCCTGCCCATCCCAGAGAGACAGCAGGGATAGTTTCTTCAGCCAGGTGACAGATGACAGGACAAGGGGAATTGTCATGAAGCTGCACCAGGGCAGGTTCAGGTTAGATGTTAGGAAAAAATTCTTCACTGAAAGAGTTGTCAGGACCTGGAACAGGTTGCCCAGGAAGGTGGTTGAGTGACCATCCCTGGATGTGTTTGAAAGACTGGTAAATGAGGTACTTAGGGATATGGTTTAGTAGAGGACAAGAACGGTTGGACTCAATGATCTTAGAGGTCTTTTCCAACCTAGTCATTCTGTGATTCTGTGATGCAGGAAGATGAGACACCTCTGGCAGCAGTATCCTGCACTTTGATTGGGGTAAAGCGATTGTGAAATTGTAGCTTCAGAAAAGAAGGAAGCAGATTCAAAGAATAATTTTGGAAGCGATGGACCGGAAGAGTCTACTTGAGACCCAGAGGATCTTTACTGCATTGCAGAAAGAAACTGGTGCTAGAGTGAAAGCAAGGGCAGGGACTCACTGCAGTGAGTGCTACGTGTGCATTTGGGGCTGGAATTAACCTCTGAGAAAAACACTGCCCCTTGGAGTGAGCCTAGTGCATGGGGCTGGCAGGGGGAAAGGCCAGTGTACAGGAAAAAATCAAGGAAGAAGCAACTTAAAGTTGAAGGTCTGTCATATCTTCACTTGCAAGGACTGAGGCAGACACCTGACACAGTTGTACCTGATCTGTATTGGTGCTATGGGTAACTTGTTCCAGCAGGTCACTGCTGAACAATTTTCCCCTGGGAACATGGCAAGAAACACATCTCCACAAATTAAACATAGCCTGGCAGTGGAGAGAAAGGTACAACCTTCAGCTCCACACTGACATTTAATCTCAGCAGTATCACAGGAGGGACTTGTGTGCTCTCTGTACTCCAGCAGGCATCATCATAACAACAGCAACCCATCGTGATTTAAAATGGCTTTCGGGGTAATTAGTTAAATATTTTAAAAAGATGAAAGCGTTTCCCTGCCAGAGAAGCAAGCATACAGTTCTTCTAATTTAAATAATTAATTATTTTTGGACCACAGACAGCATGTTTCCAAGGGAATTAATGCTGGATGACTCTTGTTAATGTTGCATATTTACTGAAAATGAAAAAGTTTTATTAAGATCTTGCAATAATAAATTATTTTAAAAAACTCAGAGTAACTTGGGGTTCACAGTATATAAGATGCTTAATGCTCCAGATCAAGAGTAGTAAATGGGAGGACTCTGAGCAAGACTGTTGCTAAGGAGCTGTCTCTTAAAATACCAGAGCAGTGGCTATGTAGGCCTGCTGCCTGCACAGAAACAGATGCAAGTCCACATGTGACATATTCTGCTATCAAATATTGAAACAGAGTCTCTGCAAATTTCCAGATAATTTACATGGTTGGATGAAACTCTTGTACACATGAGGGAAAAGAAATCGGGTATCCCATTGTGTGTAACATTGGAGGCTGGTATGGAGTAGAATTTATTTTGCTCATTTTGCCTCTTGCACTCCCATAGAAGCGTCAGCAGTTGAAGGGCACTTTCCATCACAAGAATGAACTGATAACTGACTCAAGGTACTGGTTTTTTCTTCACTTTTCTGCATAACTTTACTCACAACTGCACTTTTGTTTCCTTTAATTGTGTTCTCATTTGTCTCTTGGTGCACATATTACTCATCTTCAGTCTGCACATTTAATTTTGAGTTTACTAGTGATGTCCTCAGAAATTGGCCGTTATTAATTGACCATTTAAAACAAATATGCTAAGTGAAACTATTAAAAATCTGGTGTAGAGGATGCAAAATATCTCTGTGCAAAATTCTAAGATGAGATCTGGCTGCAGCATGCATCCAGCTGTCTTTTCCTTAGGCTCTTGTCTAATATTATGTATGCGTTTAATTTTACTTATTTCACTCCTTCTGTATGAATTCATGTGGATTACAGGAGCTTATGATGATGTGAAGTATTTGATAGTGTGAGGGGCTAGGTTCCCAGCAGGAGGATCTGCAGAAATGCAGAAGGACTCATGACTGTTCTAAGGAAAGGCATGCATATACAGCAAAAATTCGGTACCTCCCCCAAAAAAATTGTCTTCACTATTTACTCTGCACCATTCCTAAAGTAATAACACTTGTCTGTCCTGGTTAATGTTTTCTAGAGGACACTTTGCTTTCATAATGCTATTTAACAGTATAAATAAGAGAGGGAGCTGCAGGGCAGTCCTAGTGAAGACAGCAGGATCATTGGAAGCTGCTGTAAGTTGTGAATTTTTTGTTTGTTTGTTTCCTATAGAGACTTCAGAAATGCATCCTCATGCTGTGTGCAATTTATTTTAAGTCTTTCCTAGGGTTGTATCTTGTACGGAAATCTGTCTTAGCAATTGTTCCAGTAATAAACAGTCATTTATTGTGTCAGCTGGATAGAAAAGATGTAGGCATCACCATTTAGACATGGAGTCATCTGCATGTCATCAGGTGGCTGGCAGGAGGAGTAAGAATCTAAAAGCCAGATTAGGGTGTCCAGTTGCCTTGCAGAGAAGCAAAGTGACCTCTGGAGCCAGCATATCCTAAGCGCGTAAAAGCAGGTCTTTCCCAGAGGTACCTCCCGCTAGAGGAAACAGGCTCTGATCCATTAAAAGCCTGAGGATGGCTTCCTAGAGGGGTTTTTTTAATGCGTTGGTGCATCTTTTTAAGTAATTCTGCTGATTTTTATATTGAAGATCTACAAGAAATAACTTTGACTAGGGAATGAGATATCAAAGGTCAGCTTCCCTTTAAATGAGACATCGCCTTATTGCTCAGATTACGGGATCATCGAGAGGGAAGGAGGAAAGATGGTCCTCCCCACACGTTCAGGGGAGCGGAGATCACAGTGAGGCCAGCGTGTTCATCCAGCCAGTGACTGGGCAGTGGTCAGGTGTACACTGGAAATTAGAAACTATGAGCTTGGTCTGATCTGCTCTTGGGACTATTACTGCTTTTCAGAGAAAAGAAAACCTCCTCCTGACTGCCCTAACTATTGCACTGGTTCTATTTTATCTTCTTTTTTTTTTATCCTCTGGTCTCGGTGATGCTTCATCACTCAGTATGTGCAGTGACTCATGTTCAACAGCAAATACTCATGGTGGCCTGGGAGAAGAGTGAGAGCTCATGTTCGCCAATTTCCAAGTAAAAGGAGGCCTAGAAGTGGTTAATGCTACTTCTGGAGGGAGCACTTTCTGTGTGAATTCTCCAATGCCAAGCTGTTTTACAAAAGATAGATAGCACTGGAAAAACTCTATGAATAGACATACATTTCTAAAAGACAATGGAAACTTGGCTTCCATGTTTCTGCTGCAAAATTAATTACTTTTAATGAAATAGTCCCAGTGGTTGGATTCTGCAAAATCCAATGACCTTGGCTTGTGCTTGCAATCTTCTCAGGGGCCTCAGGCACAGCAGCATCAAAACTCTGAATCACAAGAGAAGTAATTGTCTAGCTGATTAAGTCTGGAAAGTCCCTGAGCGTGTCCAGGCACATGCAATGAGGTACACAGAGAGATTTCTGGCCAGCCAAGAAAGCACATGTGAGTTGGTGGTGCTCCTGTGAGTAGGTAGTCCTGGACAGTAGGTTTCTGAGACCATTTTCTCACACCTAGACGTTACTAGTCAAATCTTTCTTTTGTGGATTTTTTCTGTGCTTGGGTGATTATTTTTTTTTATATGGCCCTGAGTAGCTGAGATTATTTCAGCAGACACCATTGGCTGTGGTGGGGCCATGTCTTGGTGTGCCTGGTGCCCTCACAGTGCAGCTTTCAGGAAACAGATTTCTCAGATTTCCTCATTTAGAAGCAATCAGGAGGGAAGCAGCACCATCTGGTGAGCAAAGAGCTTTTCTATTTTGTGTCTGCATATATTTTTGAGCAGTGCAAATTTTCATGCACTCTGAAATGAGATTTTTGGTGAGGACTCCTTTTGGGAGTAGCATATGATGAATATTCATTTCCTGGACTATCACATTGGACTTTAGAGGCAGAAAATTGTCTTCAGAATCATCTCTCAAAATCATAAAGATAAAAATCCATCTAAAAGTGGACAAATTATCTCTATTCACAAAGAATCAAGTTCTGTCAGTCAGAAATCTTAGTCCAGCTCACTTGCAGTTCTTCTGGTGGAATTGTTCTGGGGTAATTTCAGCTAATCCCAGTTTTTTCCATTTTCTTTCTAGGACATACTGTCCAAAATAAGTACTGCCATTCTGGGTTGCACGGTAGGGAAGATTGTGTGGTAGGGTAATATATTCAACAAGTGTTATCATCAAGTCAGTTACAGATAAATTGCTTAAAGGAACACTGTTCTCCAGGGGGTGGCATGTTCTTGCCCCATTGTCTGGTTTGAATGAAAGCTCTTCATGAGAGCAGCCTATTCTTGAATGCCACAAATATGTTATCATTGTGTAACATAGATAGAGAGAAGAGGCAGCGAGGTAAGCAGGTTTCCTTCTGGTCTATTCAACAAGCCACTGGAGATTTGGAATTAGAACTGAAGATCTTTTCATTTCCACTCCCATGTTTATGGACAAACTGCTTTTTAATAAATTGTTAACATTATGCTGGTAGGAAAAATCCCGCAGTATGAGAACCTGCATCTTATGCTTCATACTGAAAGGATCACTGTTGTCAATTTATCGCTGGCTGATCGCTTGCTAATGTAGAAGCAATATGTTCCATTCCATATTGAATGGAATAGTAAATATCAAGTACAAAGTAACAATCCCCAATCATATTCTACAGGTTTACAAGATGCAAATTCTATTATAGGAGTACCTTTGCATTTCAAAGGAGGGCCTAATAGAGTGGGCCACTCGTATCTTCAAGGCTTAAACAACAGCAAAAAAACTTTCTACAAACTGCAGCTGCTGAGTCTTTTATAATCTTATGATTTTAAAATCAACCATTATCAAGATTTTTGTGAGGGCTGACTCATCAGTCTTGACTGCTTGTTATTGGCCAGTTCTGAGTAACAGATGGATGATTCAGATTCAGATTGTATTTAATTAGCTGTGAATTTAGAGCTGTAATAAAATGAAATTAATTCCATGAAAGTACATAAATTATCCACAAAGTGCAAGCATGTCATAACTAAATAGAGAAAAAAAATATCAGGATAAGAAAATAACCTTCAGAAAAAGATAACCAATATTTTACGGAGCCTTACAGCAAAATGATACTATATCCAGTAGCCATAAGAGGCCAGGTCAGTTAAATTCCATGTCTACTTTGCATTCCAAGTAAATAGTAATTGGCAGTTCAATGCATATAGAGAAAAGTCCATCTATCTGCTGTGTTTTGTAATAAATATTAAATGTAATGAGATAGGGAACAGGTGGTGACTTATGTTTAAAATGAAATGTTTCATTCTTTCGTATTTATGTTACTCTTAATAAATTATGACTGCAGCTGAGTAAATACTTCACAGTGAATAATTTATCCAGAGGCAGCTTCTAAATCGGCCTGCTGGATATGTGGAAATAGATTAAGCTCAGCTCTGATGCTTTTGTTTGGGAGTTGATTTCTTTTCAAAGTCTGACTAATACATTGGCTCACTGATAGCGGTTTTAAATACTCAGAACTGGAGCTCTTGTTTTGAGTTACAAGTAGCTAGATATATTGAGAAGTATCATTTCAATGCCAAAATCAGAGGAGGCCAAACTATAATTTAAAACTACTGTGCACAGTAATTGAAAATGTAGTTACCAAGAACCCTCATGGTTCTTCTATTTGCCAGTAACACAGTAGGTGTTACTGCAAATAGGCCTGCTTTTTACAAATACTTATAGCAAATACATAAATGTTTGAATATTTGATTATAGTTCAAAAATGTTTTCTTGTTCTTATGCAGGTCTAACTGTAACTGGATATTCAGCTACTAATACAAATTGCTTCCTCCGATATTATGGAGAAAGCAGGACTGTGAGCATAGCACTTTGAGACAACAGTCTCTCAAGTTGAATCATGCCAGAGTAGAAAGGTGCAATTTGTTTAATAGCTCTCCCTGCACAAGTTTTAGCAAAACTGGCTCATTATCTCCCCTAATCCTTTGCAATTCTCTCCCAGTTTCATTGCCCTAGATTCTTCTTCAGAAATGAGGCCCACAGGGACTTTCATACCACAGTTTCAAGGTCCCTTTGTACGAGCTTATAAAGTGCAGAGTGTCAGCTCTGCAAAGGAATGTAGCTGCCACAGCCAAGCCTAACAGGTTGATAAATGTTATCGCCCTTTGACCAGCAGAGCATCTGATAAAAATAAGGCCTCATTTTTGTTAATGACACTGTCTCCTCCTGTGCTGAATATGAACCCACTTCCGTGGTATGGTTTGTCTATTAAGAGGCAACACGTTACTTCAGGTTCTTATTTAAAATATCAACATCATTTTAATTCAGAAGGAAAGACCATCTATTCATTAGAGACAGAGGGCTTTGTATTGGGTTTGCTACTGAAAAACGGCTCCTGCCATTTGTCCTCTCTTGAAATAGAGTGCCTTATCAACCTGGACAAAAGTTTATTTAAAGATTTCCTTCATGCCTGTTTGCTTACAGTCTGTTTGTATGTAGCTACTGATTCCTGCACACTTACATGAATTTCCTCTTTCTCCATTTACTCACAAAACATCCAGACCTCTTCCATGATGCACTTTCAAGGAGTTCGCTTAGAATGTTAGTGTCAGAGGCAGAGTGGCATCACAGCTCTCCAGGGATTAGACATGGCGTGTTTTCTGATGGGATATGCGCAGTTCTCTGGCCTGCTGAGGGTGCTGTGTATTAGCTAAACCATGCTGAATTTTGGCTTTGCAAGTATTTAGGGTGAGGGTGGCAGAAAGAGTTGGCGGAAAATTGCCAGGAGGCCTGGGAAAATAAAAATATCTGGCAAGATTTAGAGAACGTGGAAGCTGAAGACAAAAGAAAGAGATGATATTTCCTATTCAGTGGAAATAACTGAATAACTATATCTACTTAATTAATTTGCTTACATTATTAATAGCTTCAACTTTTTTCCACAGGATTTTTATACAAGAAGATGAAGACCACATTCTACCTAAGTTTGCTACTGGCTGGGCTTCATGCTATTGCCCACGGTCAGCTCCCACCCAGTCATCACAATGGACACGATCCCAGTGAACATAAGCACCATATGCATCTCACAGGTGAAGCCATAGCTTGCCTCAAACTAGTGCCAAGCAATGCTGACTTTGCATTTCAATTTTTTAAAGAGGTTACACTGGAGGCACCTAATAAGAACATTTTCTTCTCTCCCGTAAGCATCTCCACTGCATTTTCAATGCTGGCCCTAGGGGCTAGGTCAACCACTCAGACTCAGATCCTGGAAGGACTCGCCTTCAACCTTACAGAGATTCAGGAAAAAGAGATACATGAAGGCTTCCTCAACCTCATCCACATGCTGAGCCATCCCGAGAGTGGGGTCCAGCTCAACATGGGAAATGCCATCTTTCTAACAGAGAAGATGAAACCTCTAAAAAAGTTCCTAGATGATGCCAAAGCTCTCTATCAGCTGGAGGCATTTACCACTGACTTTAACAATCCCATGGAGGCTAAGAAGCAGATCAATGATTATGTAGAGAGGAAAACACATGGAAAAATTACTAATTTGGTCAAGGACATGGATCCACAGACTGTAATGCTTCTGGCTAGCTTTGTTTTCTTTAAAGGTAAGTCCTCAAGGATTCACATTCACATTATACACTTTTTTTGGACAGATCTAATGTCAGCTCCCTCATTTGGAAATTGGTCTGGGGGAAATTTCAAATTTTTTTGCTGGGCCGGAAGAGCCCCTAATGGCATACTGGGGTGGTAGAGAGGTCACAGGACCCTGCTCAGCATGGGGAGACAGTCAGGGGCCACAGGGGCTTGGTTCTCTTTGCAGCAGCTGCAGAAGTTCAGCTCAAAGCTACAGCCCCTCAATGCAGACTGAGCTCACTTTCATGGGTTTAGCCATAACACTGATTTCCACATGTTCTAATTTTCAGTGACGGTGCTGAGATGCATGCATGACCTCATCTTTTTAATGCCTCTCTTTAAAAGTATTCATGATTCAATGGCCTAATTTATTTATTATTTTTTTTCTTCTTTTTTTTTTTCTATCAGAGTTCATTATGTATACTTACTAATATACTTGTATGTAGAAGTGATGAACCAGGGAGGAAATTTTAGGGAACAAAAAGAGAACATAGTACATTTCTGATGTGGGCTAGATGATGTGCTCTTAAGCCTGACACAACAGCACTCAGATATGACACCCTACATTAGTTTTATCTGAAAATTGAGGCTTATATTTAAAGTAAATAGAACTGAAGTGCATGGAGTATATGCGTATACAGATGATGTCAGGTAAGCTCTTAAATGACAACTTACAGAAAGGCCACTTAGATCACCTGAAAAGTAGTGGTAGGTATAAATACCTCATTAGTGAAATTGCAATCTAATGTACCCTTTGACCAGGTAGGAGATTATTTCCTTACTGTGATATGCATTTAAAATATTATATTTGAAAATTCTGAATTTAACAAATGGAGGAACGGGTGAATATTATTGCTAGTTATTTAAAATTCAATTTATGACGGGATGGGACGTGGGATATTCAGTTACATTTTCCTTTTCTGTATCAGGCAACTGGGAAAAGCCTTTTAAACAAGAGCATACTGAAGAAAGGAAGTTCTATGTGGATGCTGAAACTACTGTGAAAGTGCCTATGATGCACCAGACCAGCAGATTTGACTTCTACTTCGATGAGGAGCTGTCATGCACCGTGGTACGGCTTCATTATAATGGGAGTGCTACTGCATTCCTGGTTCTGCCAGCAAAAGGGAAAATGAAGCTGTTAGAGCAAACTCTGGTCAAGGAAACCATCCAGAAATGGTCAGACCATCTCTTCCAGAGGTAATCATCTGCTAGTCAGCTGCAGCAACACCTAGATTTATAGTCTTTTTTTTAGTTTCTTTTTTTGGGAATGCAAACATTATGAACTTGCTGATTCTGGGAACTGAGTGGTTATTTTTGGCTTGTGCACTCTAGCTGTAAAATCTTGCAGCTGGTTGGTATTTAACTATTTTGTTGCCTGAGTGACTTGCTCCTCCCCTCACTAGTGCAGAGAACATCCTGATGGGCTCCCAGGAGTCCTGAATAGCAAGCCCAGATTGGCATTTCTAAACCAGTCCATTGACTGAGTGGGAAGGTGGTAATTCTAAGGCAAATCTCCTTATACTGACGTTTGAGCTAATGTGTTTTGCCTCTCATATGTCACTGACACACCATGACTCAGACATATGTCTAAACCTTAAATAAACCATAACTTAAACAGTTAGTAGTAATGCATACGTACGTAATATATGCTACACAAATATCTTCCTTACAGGAACCATTGCAGCACACTGTGGTTGTTGGAACAGGCTAATGATTAATTATGGGTGTCCTGATTTTCTGGCATTTTGTTTTTTAAACTATAAAAATCTAATGAGGTTCTGTTAGCTCCTACCACTGACACTAACATCAGCTAACGCGTTTTACAACCTTGTTTGTCTGGGACGGAAGAGATCTTAGCACCAGTAGATGAGTAATGCCAAGTTAATACGTGCTTAATTTACCAAGCTCTGCCCTGATTCACAACTAATAAGGCTGTGCAGTTCACACCCATGATTCTTAGTGCATCCTTACAGAAATGCCAGTGCAGTTAATAAAAACATAATGGCTAGGAAATTGGATATGAGCTAGTAATGTGATACATCAGATATGAAAAATAAAAATGTGTAATTCTCAGCTGCAAAATCAGGAAAATCCTTATCTAAATGAATTCTTGCTGCAAGCTTCTCCAAGATCAACATAGGAACAGGCTGTCCACGGGAGAGGCTGTGAAAACCAAATGGCAATTTCAGTTCTAATCCACTTGGTACCATCTTCTGGTGCACTGGGCAGTATCGCATGAAGACTACGGCCATGGGGTTTGGGTCCCCTCTGTTTTGCTACTCAACCCAAGCTGCCTCTGAGTGAGACAGCAAAAGACTTGACCTGCCTAAAGGGTAATCACTGCAGTAGGTCCCTAAACAGTGCATGAAGAGAAATCCAACAGAAACCATCATAAGCAAGAGCTGCTTACAGATAGTTCACCATCAAAGGTAAATTCCATTGTGGCCAGCCCATGGGAGGAAGATGACTAGAGGATAGGATGTCCAAGGGTGTGGGTAGCAGGTCACAGACCTTCCCTGGAGCCACGCCAAATGCCGCAGTTACACCAAAACACAGCTTTGCTTTGAAGTGCTGGTGCTTGCCACACTTCTCCCCCAGCAGACTGCTTGTGCCCCATTTCAGCTTTCCACCTGCTTGAGTGACACAGTCTGTCACCTCTGCGCCTCATCTTCTATGGCTGTAAAAAGGGGATCTTGTTATCTTGCTACTCTGCTCCTTTGCTCTCAGACTTGCTGGAGCAAAACATCAGGTAGGTATTACAATTATGAATAATAGTGCCTGTATCACCAAGAGACGGACCAGCAATTGAATTAGTGCTCATTGTGCACTCATGGTCCACCCCCACTGGAGTTTGATACTCATAGGAATTACACAGCTTTCTCATGACCTTTTACCTTGGTGGAAAATCCTTCTCATCTCTTGTGTTTCTCTTATCCTTAACAGCCTGGTGAGCCTCTACTTCCCCAAATTTTCTATTTCTGGGAGCTATGAAATAACAAACACCCTTAGCAAGATGGGAATCATTGATGTATTCACTGACCGGGCAGATCTTTCTGGCATCACTGGCACCCCAGAGCTGAAGGTTTCTAAAGTAAGTCCATGGCTGTTGGATCTCTTCTGTTTTTCATGAACATGCAGGAAAACTCTGTGGTAGCACCCAGAAATGTCAGCTAAATACAGCTCAGCTTCCTAGCTTGCCTGCACCTGGATTCACCTCAGACTTAGCTTTCAAGCTTACAAGGGGAATTTGGCCCTAGTGACAGTGGAGATCAGATTAGTTTTCTGAACACCTGTTTTTTCCAAGACTAGTATCTTGGGTGGTATCTGGAACATGAGAGGAACATTAACCCCCACCTCCTTGAGGGGAAGCACTAACACTCCTAGGCCCACCACAGCCTGTCTTCCTGCCCAGGAGACAGTTTTGGAGCTGCAGACAAACTCCTTACAAGTGGAGCCTTCATCCTGTCTTTGGGAAAGGAAAAGTAGTCTGGGGCTTCATTTTTTTTAAAAATAAAGAGATTTCTGTAGTTCCATCCTGGTCTTCATTTAAAGCAGACATGACTACAACACCCCAACTCACATCTCTGCTGCCTCTACTCACTTTTCAGTGGATCCTTCAAGGCAGGGCTGTTTTAAAATGGGTCTGATTCATCTCACAGGTGGCTGTTGTCTGCCCAGAGTGACTGTCTGTTTTCTTTTTTCTTAGGTTGTACACAAAGCTGCTCTGGATGTTGATGAGAGAGGTGCTGAGGCAGCAGCAGTTTCTGCTGCTGAATTAATGACAGTGTCTCTTCCTCCAACCATTGAATTCAACCGTCCCTTCCTCATGCTGATTTTTGATAGAGATACAAACAGTACACTCTTTGTAGGAAAAATAGTTAACCCAACTTTCACTAGCTAAAGGGGCACATGAATTCTATTTGCTATTACTGATTAAAGATGTGAAACTGCATGATGTCATTCATTTCCATTTGTACCAGCTTAAAATATTGTTCTCTTTTAGCAAGTGTTTTCATTCTATGCCATTTTCAAAGGCTATTGGTATTGACCATGACACTTGGTTAAGAGGAAACAAGGAAAACATTTTAAATTCAGCTAGCAAAGAATGTCTTTTTTACTTGACTGAAATCCAAGGAAAGACCTAAGATTCACCAACATTCAGAGAGGCATTTATATTACAATGGAAGACTCTTGCTTAATATGTGGTTGTCAGCCAGAATAGCAGATAAAATGATTAACACTCTTGCAAACAAAGCAGAAGTAAGTAAACAAGAGATGGGAAGAGTTGGATCAACATGTAGGGTCATGGGAAATCGAAGCTTCTAATGGAGACAGCACTAGGAATGTGAAAAACCCTCTTCAGAGAAAGAAACCTGTATTCTTCACCAGCCTCCTTTTATTGGTTTTAGTATTAACCTAGCAGCAAATCTTCCTGAGTTTCTTGCAGCTCAAAACAGAGCAGGAGGATCACATCTGCTCTTGAACATGAAGACTTTCAATCCCGTATTGCCAATTCAGCAGAAGTAGCTAGCCCCTGCTAGCTAGGTACCTGACTTCTCACACATCAGTGGTCTGACCACATCAGTGGTCAGAAGGGGGAAGTAGCTGGGTGGGCAGGTGAGATATTTGGATGGCAGTTACAAAAATATACCATCAGCTGAGATTTGTGGAAAATGTGCAGTGAGGGTCTAGAAAGCTGCAGGTATTTCAAAGAGCTGTCCTTTTACAGCAAAAAAAATCTGTAGGGAGCACCCAATAAGCAGATCACCTGGCCCAGAAGACAGTGGCAGGCACCCAGGTAGGATATAGGGCAGCTTGATGGCTGGCTGGCAACCATTATCAGCAGACCTATCTTGGCCACAGATAACAGAAAGTGCATAGTTGCCTCTTTCTTCCCTACAGTTGTGTTTTTTGGAAGCAGATGAAGTGGTGTCATGGCATCAGAAATCAGGTAGGGAGCAGTCAAATGGCTTGAGAAGTTAACACAGCCTCAGCTGTGTCTTGTGTGCCTTCTGTGAAATTAGGAGGAACTGTGATTTTATCAGTCTGGTGCAAAGTACTGTCTCCCCTTTTGCAGTCAAGAGGAAAGCCCCTTCTCTGCCCTGTGTTCTTAGCAAAAAGCTCCTGTTAACTCTCATACATGGTGCTTGATGGTGGTTTTTGATTGAAAAGACACAGTCTGTAGAAAAGTAAATAAACAACTCACAAGCAACGATGGTGGGACTCCCAGTGAAAGAGCACTGCATCATCTGCCTGGGTCCTTTCTGCACTCACCTCCATCTGTTTGTGTGGCTTTGAGGCCTGATGTCCACACAGCAATAATTCATACAGGACCTTATCTGACTGTGCAGTTTCCTTGTCTTTCTGAGATATGAGAGCACAGTGCAGCATCAATCCGCTCTGTCTTAGCCGTTATCACTCCCACCATTAACTGCTGTTAAAGAATGGGCATTCAACAAAGCAACAGTAAAACATTTGGGGATGAGAGAGCGCAAAGAGGTAAGATCCTTAGCCTTGTATTGAATTCATACAAATTTGCACCAGTTGAAAAACTGACATAATTGATTTTAGTAGAGTGATCCTCAGTTTATATCAAGAAATGAAGAAACAGAGGTCCCAGATGCACAGCTATCTGTGGCAGCTGCAAGACTAAGTATTGCTTGCTCCCTTGTAAATATTTTGGAGTAGGCAAGGACATATACCTAGAATTACAGCATAGTAGGAGGGAGGTTGTCCCAGTGTGGTTCTGAGAAAGATCCAGAGAATCCCTCACATCAGCTAAATCAGCTTTTGCAGGATGTTAACCCATATTTTGGGAAGAAGACTCCTTTCTTTCCTTCCCTCAGTATCCTGGTGTTCTCACAGACACATGTCCCCTTCAGCACCAGGATGTGGGAATCCTGTTTTTCTCCCATGTTCCAGGAAAAT
The DNA here is from genome assembly GCA_022605575.1 of Laterallus jamaicensis coturniculus. Lineage (NCBI taxonomy): Eukaryota > Metazoa > Chordata > Aves > Gruiformes > Rallidae > Laterallus > Laterallus jamaicensis. The sequence continues at coordinate 4,469,420 of JAKCOX010000021.1, read as the reverse complement.
GAGCCCATGGGGCCATAGGAGGGAGGTGCAGGGGCAGACATGCTGCCATGCTGAACTGGTGCTCCTCAGCTTGTGCTTTCCCTCTCACTGCATTCATCTATCTGTGTTTGTAAAATGTGTTGAAGAGGTCGCAGGGACAGTGAGTGGCATGGCACCTGTGTGCCTGGCGTGGGAAGACAGAGTGGTGGTGACAGAGAGGGGTGTCTGCCATTCCCCCAGGGGATTTCCTGCCAGTGTCAAGATTGGTGTCCTGGGGCTGTCTGCCAGACTTGGTTCATCAGGCAATAGCTCCTGGAGTATTGACATCATGCTGTGATTTTCCACTGCAGGATTTGCCAGAGACAGTGTTGAGGAAGAGGCAGGCACCACACTTAGCACAAAAGAGCAGCAGACAGCTTGCTCCCTGCCTACATCCGTGCTGTGCTGCACCATTTGTTATGCAGCCCGTTCTCATCTCTCCCTCCCCCCATCCACCCAGTCCTACTCCCCTAATCCTGCTCTCGTTGCTGCAAGCAACACCAAACAGATTTTCCCTATTACGCTCTCTCTCCTCGTTTCCTCTCTGCACCAGATCTTTTTCACAGCCTCCCACTCTCCCTCCTGCAGACTAACATTTTATCCCTCCCACCCACCCATGCTGCTTGTTCGTGCGGGAGGTGGACGCTGCAGGCTGGGCTGTAGCACCCACTCCAGCAGCAGGTCCTGCTCTGCTTCTTCCCAGACATAAAGGGTGGGAGGCAGTGGGGCCTCCCTACCTCCCACCCAGCATCTCGAGGGCTCTCATGGCAGAGTGGGATGGCTGGGCAGAGAGGCAAGGATTTGGACACTCAGCTATTCCTATACGGTGTGATGGACAATGTGTGGATATAAAGGGGCCAAAGGTGAATTTCATGAATAATTAATGACCAGGTTCATTAGCCAGTAGCTGACACAGCTATAGAGTATGGGGATGTTACTCACAGCTGTGTTTGTGGTGATCCCAGGTTTGTGTGACCTGGTTGTCTCCTGGCCAGGTGGGGACATTTGACTGCACCTGTTTTATTGACTGCACCCTGGCCACACCATCAGCTGTAGCCCAGCAGCCTCCAAGTACTCCAAGTCCCCTGTCCCAAGACTGCAACAGACTCCCCAGATCACATGCTGTCTCTGGTAGGAGACATTTGGAGTATGTTTTGCTCTTTTCTCACCTTCATCCAAGGCTGTATCTGGAGGAAGGCAACCAAAACTGCCCTCACTTCCCACTCCCCATCCTTCAACCCCCTACAAAGAGGAAGAAACTCCCCATTTACACTTCAGGCAGGTGTAATTTGACAGCTCTTGTTCAGCAAGAAGACAGACGAGTCAGCATAGCCTTTAGCCTTGGAAATGCAGCAGCGTTGCTGCTTGTAACACAGCTACCTGCCTTGTGTTAAACCAACAGTGCAGGCCTTGGGTCTCTGCCCTTGTCAGGCCTTGTTTGGACTTGTCCTGGCCTGCCTGGGCTTTTATTTTAGCTTCTTTGTTTGTAACAGTGATTATCCAGCAATCAGGTGCTATTACCTAATTTGTTTAATTTTTTCCTTAGCTTTATATGATTGTATGGTATCAAATTTACATATCATTAAACATATATACATTTCTGTAACTAGGAGATACTACGAACCAGTAGTTATTCTGCATAGAGTCAATGGCCCTAAAATAAAAGAGTACAGGGATGGCAGTATGACAGCAGGAGACTTGAGAAGCCAGGCACAGGATCATATGGGAGGCCTTGGGGCTATAAACAGCTCACCTGTGCTCAGCTACTTGTCATCAAAGGATTGCAGCCTTGGGAGCTGGGTAAAACCAGTTTGAGGGATAACAAGAAGAACAGACATCCCATGTATGTAAAACACAGCACAGGTAGTAAACTCGGGGAGCTGTGAGCCAATGAAGGAAGAGCAAGGGGTAGAGCATGAGAACAAATGTATAAAAATGACCCCAGAGCATAGAGTTTGCTTCCACCACCCTCTTACTCTTCTCAGTAAGGATGCTGGATGGGGCTCTCCTGCTGCCCCCTTCCCTTAGGACAGAAAAAATCGACCAGAGGAATCAGTGGGACAAAGAAAGGGTGAGTATAAGAGTAGAGAATGGGGATGGTACCAAAAGTTCACATTGATTTTAGTTAGTTTAATTAAAGTTAATTTTAACTATGCATAATCTGATCTGTAAGTATTAGTATTGTAACCAGACTAGTAATTCTTGTGTAAAACTGTTAAGATTTTAAATAGTCTACTGATAAATTCTCATCTTTGTATACAAGGCAGGTTTTCTTCCACCATAACAGGATTTTGAGTATAAGAAATCAGTGGGAATTAAAGCCATCTACACTGCTACTTGTGTGCAAACAATACGGTAGTATCAGCAAGTGAGCTGCCTGCACACCAGGATGTCAGAGGTGCCAAGCAAGACCCCAGGGCTGGAGAAAACAGGAGCTTTCAATGCAGAGATGCCAGCACTCACACTACCCTGTGACTATTTACAGCTTCTCTCTACCAAGTGACACCTGAAAGGCTGGCATGCCACACGCCTTTCAGTGGCTTCAGTGGCAACAGCCTTGACCAACTCGTCTCTTTGGCAAAAGGGGAAGGCACCAGGTGAGCAGCCCCAGTGTGCACAAAAATCCTAATTTCAGTAGAAAGTCAGAGGATGCTGACAATCATGGGAGCAGAGAACATGGTGCATGAAGCACACCAGCCATGGGAGGGTGATTCTGGAGGTTACCAAGAAGAAAAGGGTTGAGGAAGCCCATGAAATATGCACTAGACTCACACATAGCTACATGCTGGGTCCAAAAAGGGAATGGTAAGGCTGCCCTGTATGTCAGAATTTGTGATATTTGGAACAGCAGCAGGAGTTTGTCATAGGTTTACAAAAAAGGCAGTGTTTTAGCACAAGATAAGCTTCAAAGAGTGATACCAGTGGCCCAGACATCCCTTCTCCCAGTGCCTAGGTGATGGCACATAAAGAACTGATGTTTTGGAAAGAAAACATCCCAAAAATCCCATGCATTTGCAGGCCATCAGTGAGCTCTGCCAACTGCTGAGCACTTAAAACCTTGTGGACCAATATGGGACAAAAGGCAAAAGCTGGTGCAACAGGAGGGAGAGGGTTTTGAGGCAAGGAGACAGCCCTGGGTGGCAGCCAAGTCTTCATCCTCCTCCAAGGACCTTTGCCTGACCTGCCGCCCCCCACTGAGACCCCTGCCACTCTCGGACCACAAGACTTCTAGCTCTTCCCCACAGCTGGGAGGCAAGACCAGGAGGGAAGGCTGGAACAGAGCTAACCACATCATGAAGGGACAGGAGACCACTATCACTCCCATTCCCTCTGGGTGCATGGGGATACCACTTTGGTAGTCTGGAAACCAGAGAAGATAGTACAACAGGCATCAATACAACTCCTTTTTCTTTGCTTCCTTATCTTATCTGAAATACTGATAGTCTGTTATTTAGTCACTAGATATTTAGCAACTTGACCAAAAGCACTTTTTTTTCCCCCCTGGATAGCCATGAGAAATAAAATTTCATCATTATTTATTCTGTCTTATCTTCAATAACTGAGCCAGTCAGCTATGAACTAGCAGAAGGCACCAGCGTGCCTGTACGCGCTGGCAAGGGACAGCAGCTCACCGAGGGGAGCTGAAATCACAGCTAAAAACTCTAGCAGGTTGCTTTCTTCATGGTTACACAGAAAAGCTGTTTAAAAACAAATCTTCCCAGCTGTAAATGACTGCAACTGTCCTGCAATAGCCACAAAAGCTCTGCTGTGACAACCCCACTTTGTGCTCATTTGCGTGTGCCAGAACCACCGCTCCCAAGCGCCCAGCCTCTAGCCAGAACTGACATTGAAATGCACAGTTCTGTTGGTGCTGGGGCATTGATGGCAGGCAGCATTTTTAAAGAGAGCTTCTTGCAGGCCAGATGTGACCATAGTTGTGTGGGTTATTGGTTGTAGGAGACCAGCATGAGCATCTGGTCATGTTTGAGATTGCTCACCAGGCAATCTGACATGTGAATTTGAGGTACTACATTACAGCTTGAGCTCGTTCTATTCATTATTTTATATCCCTGGGCTTGCTATGGGTATTTTTTACACAGAGAATCTATTTGCCTGTTAAATGATGCAGCTGAGAGATTATCAGGCTACCTAGTGTGTTGAAATAGCTGGCTTCAAAGCGAGGGAGATAACTGCTTAACTAGTGTAACATGTTTGGCCACAGGTAAAAGTCTAGCATGACTTAATATTTGCATAACATACAAAACTTTATAAAAAGCTTTAGCAATACATAATAGAGGGATTTATTTTTCATACATTCTCAAAATATATCCTGAGTGTCTCATAGGGTGGCAGGGAAAAACTACACTTCTGGTGTGGCTCTGTGGTGGAAATGAGCTCCGCCTGTCATGCTGGGCAGCAAGGGTGATACCTTCACACATAGCCAACCGGCATCATGCAGGGAAGCCCAGCTGACTCAGCAGTCTTCCCAAACAGGCAGATCTCATGTGCATTTTTCTTCATGAAGTTGACTCTCTCTGATCACTGGGAAATAAAAAAAGCTTTCTAGTGATTCCAGATTATAATGAAATGCAAATTAAAAGTTCAAGGAACAAAGGATGCATTTAATCTGGCAGTTACAGAAAAGCTCAGCCTCCCTGGTTAGCACAGGAGTTTACCTCAGTCAGTTCTGCCCATGGCCATGAAGACTGGTGATGCTGGGCACCAGCCTGGCTATGTCCAGGGCCACTTGGGTTGGGAAACTAGGGGTATCCCTGCAGTGAGGCTGAGAATAAACAGGAGTTTGGGTGGAAGGAGCCATGGAGTTGTGGCTCCCAGCTTCACGGCCAAGCAGAGAGCTACTGACTGTGATGCAAGAGCCCTGGTATAATCTGCCCCAAGCCCTGCCTGTGCTGTCTATCCCCAGGTAGCACAGACAGGGATAGCAGGGGAAAGGAGAGACCTCCATGAAGCTGGAAGTCTGAAGGCAGGAGTACAAGTGTGTTTGCTGCCACATTTGGAGGGAGGCGTGATCTCCCCTGCAGAAGAAATGCCAGCTTCCAAATGCCTCCTTTAACCTGATATGAGCAAACCCAACATTTTTAGGATATGACAACTAGGATCACCATATCTTTGCAGAATCAAAAATAAACACTTAAGACAGCCAGCACATTTTGTTTCAGCATAGTTCTGAATACCTTGTCTATCTCAATGGCTCACTGGGTGCATTGAGATGAAGTGGGGAAGTGACCAAGACCTTATGACAAGGCAGCACAAAAGCTGAATGTTTTTGAATCTACTGGGAAACTATAGTGACCGGACTTTAAAACGTATTTGTCCCCAGACCAGATGCATTATTGTTGAGATTACAGAAGAAATGGTGGGTGCAGTGCTGGTGCTGCTTGGCATGCCAGCAGGTCCTCCCTGGGGTGGAGTGTGCTCCACCAAGGCATGCTTTCTTCTCAGTTTCCTTCCCCAGATGCACTCTCAGGTTGACTACAATCTGCTACAATTCCTGAGCGAATCCTGGCTAATGGGCAAAGGGACACAGCACAGGTCTTGCCAGCTGTGCACCTGTTTGCTTCACATCCTGGCCTTTCACTGCGTCCTTTCCTATAGATGCATTTGCACACAAATGCACGCTCCATACACTCATTGTTACTGTATGTTTTTGAGTTACAAAAGTGTTACAAACTCGTATTATAATTACACCAAATGACACTATAGAAGGAGATTGTGGGTAAAAAACTCTCAATGCACAGTGGAGATTCTATGAGAAAATGCTTTGCTAGCTTATACATTTGTTTTCCAGTCTCTCAGGGTAAATTTAAGATAACCCTCATATTTGCATTGCATTGCTGACTTCGCATACCTCTTCCACTCCCATGCCCTGTTGCTTTATTTTAAACTAGGAGATAAAACTCTGGGCAAAGACTCTGTTGCACAGCTTATTTTACTTTTCAGCAGAACTGAAAAAGAGGAGAAGCACTGACATTTCAGGAGTGCTTAGGACGAAGCTTCCAGCCTGGCTTCAAGTTTTGCTTTTGCAACCTCTTCTATTACGACCTTGTTTGCTTGCAGGCTTTCAGTATCACGCTGCAGACTGTCCTCAATGCCTGTGTGTGTCACACCTGCTTGAACTAGATGTGCTACTACCAACATAAGCTGCAGCATGTGCATATTTAATTACTAAACTGGCCCTTGCCTGAGCCAGGACAGCTAATCCCACAGTCGGCTCCCTGAAGTAATACAGTTACATCACTGTACAACTGCTTCCTACAGAGTTGTTGATGGTACTTCCTCTGACCACATGTACTGTACTGCTACAGGCACAGCTGTACCACTATGACTGCTCCTATGGGGGTGTCTCACTGGCTCAGCCCAGTGAGAACCCCAAACCCATCACACCATGGCCAGCCAGGGCATGTTGAGGGCAAGAGCTGCTCTGACTTAGTACGTGGTCAGTCAGACCCAGGGATATTACACCTTCTCTGTTCTCTGGGCAGTTTGGAGGCAAATATCTTTGCTTCTAACATGCTCCAGACGGCTCAACTCTATCTTAGGCTTGTATATGAGTGACAATGTGCTCAGACACTCAGGCCCCTGCTATTGTGTACCAGATCAAATTGTTCTTCAGTAAGTATGGGACTCACACAGACATAGGGTGGGCATACTCCTACTCCTGTGGTGGAAGCTGTGAATTTTGCAAGATTTCACATGTTGGATTTTAATCAAAAAGGCAGAAACAATTTCATTGATTTCCAAAAATTGTATTTGATTAATAATTCCACCTTCACATTAGAATTCTATGCACACAAGAACAAGGTTCTGCTATGATCGAAAGGTTTGGTTTAAAGCAATGTAGTTCTGGAGTGAAAATGCTCTGTACAGAAACTTCTGTTCTGGTATAAGACATCCTTTTAAATTTGTCACCTGGCAAAGAGTTTAAGCTCAACAAAGAAGTCACTCTTATGCTGGAAAGTCCACACAAGGATACAGGACAGTAACATTTTCCTATCACACTTCTGCTGCGTTATTTCCTCATTTAGACAGCTCTATTTCAGTTAAATTTTACTGCTACAATGATAAAACATATCCACACTGAAAAGACTGATGATTTTCCTCTGTCTATTATTGTAATTGTGTGTATCTTATATGTTTCTTTCTTCAGACAAAAACATCAGTTCTCTACTTTCTCTGTTCTCCTTAGTGCTTCCAATGTGTCTGCTAGCAGACTTCCCTCTTCTGCATCCCGTTGTGCTACACATCACCTGGGAAGAACAACATGATCTGGTACACAATGGCAGGAGTCTGCGTGTCTGAGCACATTCTCACATAAAAATCTAAGAAGTTGAGACTTGCCTTCTGGGACATGTTAGAAGCAAAGACATTTGCATACACAGTCCAACCTGTATGGAGTACGTACAGACTGGCTGGATTAGCACTGGGTCTGACCAAGCACAACTAACAGAGAAAGGGACTGCAGAATATCTTTGTGTCCAAGCTTAGCTCTTCCAGTCTGTATTAGGGATATGATGTGCCTAAGTTTTAAGATAACTTAGGTCAAGCTGAAGATACGAGTTTGGGTGGCAAGTGTATGAACCATGATGCTAAAGACTGAAGTATGCCCTCTTGATACAAACCCCTCCATTTCATGCTATTATTGCACTGCTGTTCACAAAAGCACTTGCTTTCCTGTTGGAGAGAGAGAGACCAAAGTCTGGTTAAATATAGCCACTCACTCAATAAAATGCAGTTGAAATATCATATTCACCCTACGTTTATCTTCTACTAAATAGAAATGTTGGCTGACAAGAAGTCTGACCACAGGACTGGCTGTCCTTTAGAAGGACAATGATTGGACCTTAAAGACACCACTGCTCACTGAAGAAGAATGGGTGGTGAATTGTAATTTAAACCTCCTGTCAATGCAAATTCTTCCATGGTCATTACAATGCCAAAAAGAAAAATGAATACCCCCATCAAAGGCAAATTATACGATGCAGAAATCGCACATTCATTCTATAATCAGCTGCTGACCAAGGTTACTATCATTCAGTATGGAGCAACTTCAGTGGGATCCAAAAATTGTTTCATTATACAGAGAGCAAAATAGGTGCTTTCAATCAAAAATTACTAAGAAGGAACAACTGAAGATGCTAGAGGAGGCCTTCTGGGAGGTAAGAAGGATGTCTTCAATGTATTCAGTGACTTATTCTGATCTGTCCACAGACCCAGGAAGTGTCTGAAGTAAGACTGCTCCCACACTGGAGACACCACTCTCTCTAAAGGAATATATAATACACTGTATTACAGGCTTTTAAATGCTTCAGTTTGGCACAAAATCCTGACTGTAAGAGACTGTGAGTCTTTCCAAGAAAAAGCATATAGAGCAGTGTTGATACCGTGCATATGGCTAGAGCACCATAAAGCAAGGCTAACCTACAGCTGAACCTTCTCAGAGGGCCCAGCAGCAAAGGTACTTTAAGCTGACCTATAGTCCATGTCCTGTGGGAACACAACTTTCTACTCCAAGTGAGCCAGCATCCAAAAAGACAGTGTTGCCAGTGCCAACCACGTGGCACAATGCTGCCACTAGCCAAGTAGCAGACCTTGAATTTTCTTCCCGGCTTGATGAAATACTGGGCCAGGTTTTGAGTGCCTCCAAGGACGGCTACTATTTCTGAGCAACGATTGTCCTTGTTTCCTTTTCTTTTCCCCTCCTTCCAGCTGCTCTGTTACCCTCTTTGCTGTAGATACATTAAAACTGCTCAGCATGAACGTATCTCAATGTTCTTTATTATCCAGAAAAGGAATATTAAGGGCTCATATACCTCCAACACACTGATGGGCCTAGTTTACCAGCATAAAAATAAATACCCTAAAGCAAACCTATGTACTTTTAAAAAAACAATATATACATATATATACATATATATATATATAAAAATAGTTATCTGGCCTACAAATTCAGTGAAACCTGGTTTCCATAGATGGTCTCATGTGGATTCTCTGATGTCTAGCAAAGACAAGCTCATCAGCTCCTCCCACAGTGCAGGCTGTACAACTGTTTCTGTCCTACATCAGGTCATTCAACTTCATGAAATTTGTATGAATTTGGTGTGTTTCAGACATTCATCATTTTTTCAGACTGGATGCAAAAAGAGAATACTTTCAAATATGTAAAATGAAATAGAGAGAAGGCGAGAGAGAGACAATGAGACAGAGAAAGTATAACCTGAATTTTCTTTTAAAAAAGCCAAGCTGAAAATTTACTGAGTCACAGTTGCGAAGTTGGGTGGTACTTTAGCCAGAAAATGTCAGGAATTGCGAAGAGCAACCAAATGCTGTAATGGTCTAAAAGGAATCCACTCAAAGGAACTATCAAATTCTGACCTGGTTCCTATAGGGACTGAGAGAGATTAATGCATTCGCTCCATTTCCCAAATCCTTTTTCTAATATAAATTTTATTCTCACTAGCAATGTATGTGCATCCTTAAAAAGTTCCATTTCAAAGATGAGTAAGGTTGCTAAGTGACATTAGCACTTAAATCAAGGAAATGAATAATTAACACCTCACATCTGGCACTGCCCACATTAAATGAAATATTCTTATGGAACATAAAGAAAAACCTTATTTGAGTCCCCATACAGCTCACAGAAAGGAGCTGCTGTCCATTTAACTATTTTACTGTCTAAATAATTTTCCTTATGGGAAAGAAACAGTGGAAATATTTGTTACAAATTGTCAAGTGTTAGTGGATTTTTCATATGTCTGTTTCATGAAAATTAGTATATATATATATATATATATATATATATATATATATATATATGATGCATGATAGACACAAGTATCTAGTGTCTCTGGCCCTACATTTGAGACTGATCATTATGGACGTCTCTAGTATGTAGCAGTGTGTAATTTATTGTCCTTTTAGCTCAAACTCACAAAAACTACACTGTTGCCATGTGACAGCTTCACGTGGCATTTGAAGAAAATGTCTATTTCTTCTTAAACATTTGTTTATTTGCCCTTGTTCCTCCACTTTAGTTTTAATGCTTTCAGGTAAACTTGGCTACTGTCTTTAAGAATCTGAAGAAGGGACTAGCATCAAGACCAGCATGCAGACATGAACAGAAGGACATGGATAGTGATTTGTCTCACTGAAGGCCAGGTAGAGAAAGCCAAACCCTGATTAAATACTTTGTGAAACCACAGCCAGGTAGACACATACTTTCTCCAAAAAACATAATTGCTTTTGAATACCCATCACATGCTCATACCCAAGCCATGAGGATCAGTACCAGACATGTAGCAGGTTACTGTACTGATATCCATGTTTAAAAGGAAAAAAAAAACCAACCAGACTTACGAAAAACCCCAAACCCACAACGCAGAGCTCTTTGCCAGCCACTCTGGGCAACACAGACAGCACTGACTTGCACACATTCAGTGCTTTGTAATCCTCAGCACATTTCACAAAGTGCAGGAGGGCATCTTTTGCTTGTCGTTTACAGAGGCCAGAGTGCAGAGATTTCTTCATTACATCAGGTAATTGCTTCAGGCCAGACAGAGTGCAAGTCACAGGAACTCAACTTGATTGTTGCAACAGCAAGGAGATGAATGCAGAGTGCCTGTAAACATGGATTCTGGATAATGAATAGTGGGAAAATACATCATAGTGGGAAACACATCCAAGTTCAGGTGATCAGAAGTCATGGATGGAAATATTTTCTGCCACTCTGAAGATACAATAATAAGTGATTTTCCCCTTAGACATAACAATCTCTTAGATGCTTCCTAAACTTGATTTTTTTTCCAGGAAGTTGAAACTCTCTACTGGTGAAACTTTGAGATGTCCTCCAAAGAGAAAAGACATCTTCTAACGTCGATTTTCAAAGTTTGTGTCTCCTGTCTGCTTTAGTCCTGCTTCACAGTACAAACTCAGCAAATGACAGAGAAGGGCCGATGTCCTAACTCACAAAATTATCCTCCCTCCCATCGGAGAAATAAAGGTTCTGATGACACCTGCTGGCTCCGCAGGGACTAGGCAAACACCAACCACCCACTGCTGCAGCTCTTTTGAGTTCTCTGGTGTAAAAACGCAGGTCAAAGAAATTACTAAGAATGAAAATGTCCCTTTGGTGCGATTCAGACAATCACAGGAATCAGATCTGGCGGTGTCTTTAAAAGGTAGTTTACTCCATCCGCTGGAATAAAGCAGGATTTGTGCTGCCTCCATCAGACCTCCTGGACGATAAGTTTTACCTGTTGCTGAAAACTGATAGTACTTCTCTCTACACACTATTACAGCATTTAATCACTTTTGCATTAAGCTTCCACATTAAGATGTCTCATTAACAGACAATTATAATTTTATTTGTGTGTTCAAGGACAATTAGATGATGCTTGACTGTGAAATTGAAAACACAAAGGAGATACTTCAGCCTCACCTTATGAAATACTACAGCTTTACTGCTTTGTCCATCTGGTACAGTAATGCACCTTACCCACCCCAGCTAAAGATGCAGGAATACAGACCTTACAGAGATGCTTTCACTACAGGAATCCTTCCTTACAAACCACTGCATAAGCCTAGTTCTCTCTGAAAAGGGTCGGACTTATAAAAAAAGTGTAGGTATGGAGCATTGGGGTGTTTGCTTCCAGCTGATTTCAATTACAATGTGCACTCTCTGAGTGGGAGAAGCAGCAGCTACCTTGATGAATCATCTCGTTAACAAACTAAGTCTGTTCAAGCAACTGTATAAAGATGGTTTATTACTGTGAGAGCGTGTTAGTTTGTGTGTTATGAGTAATTTCACTGTGAGACTTCAGAAGAAATATAGATCCTTGAAAATCATCTCTGTGTATCTCCTGTGCTACTCCTGGTACACTGGTAATTTATTTAGTCTAAGAAATGTGGAAGAGGTTAGATCACATTCAGACTGAATATTTTCTACTTTTAACCTTAGTTCTTCTCATCAGACTCCAGCCTGGACATTTGTCCTGTGTTCAGCAGGGATAGACTTTATTTTCTTCCTAGCAGCTGGTGCAGTGCTGTGTTTGGGAGTTAGGATGAGAGCAGTGCTGATAACACACTGACGGTTTTAGTTATTACCAAGCAGAAAAGAACTTTTCAGCTTCTGATGCTGCCCTACAAACGAGAAGTGTGTACCCAAGAATCTGGGAGGGGACACATCCAGGACAGGTGACCCAAACTGGCCAAAGGGATATTCCATGCCATACAATGTCATGTTCTAACTGGGGGTGGGCTGGGGGCGATGAGCAGCAGCTGGGGATGTTGTGCAGCATCAACTTTGGGTTGATGGCTGAACACCTGCCTGCCAATGGGAAGTGGTGAATGAATTCCTGGCTTTGCTTTGCTTGCACCTGTGGACTGAGAGCCGGGTAGTGCAGGGAGCCTTGGCAGCTGGGAGGGTTCACATGTAGCATCAACTTTGAGTGGAGAGAAATTGTGCTGCTTTTCACTTGGTTTTGGTTGTTATTATTTTGCTTTTCTGTGTGTTCTATTAAACTGTCTTTATCTCAACCCACGAGTTCTCTCACTTTCACTCTTCCGAGTCTCTTCCCCCATCCCTTTCGGGAGCCGCTGCGTGGTGCTTAATTGCTGGCTGGGGCCAAACCATGACAACAGTACGTCTCACTGATCTCAAGGAGCTCCATCAGAACAGATGTAAACATCCTGTGTCTGCCCATCAGTGAAACCAAACAGGTCGCTGCTAGCTTGGGACACAAATCTGCAGGACCTTGAGTGAAAAGTACCCATTTTGTTACTACTTTCTCTGTGCAAGGCAAGAAGCTCAGTTTCAAAAATACCTCACTGGGAACCTGTTATGGACACGCTTAACCATCGGTTTCCTTCCCAGAACCTGACCTCTTGCTACTGCAATCATGCCTGTCACATCTTACAGCCTGCTTTGAAGCTCAGCTGTGGTTGAGTTACAAGCAGTCCTGAAACAGGACATGGCCTGTGAAACACAAATTACTTAAGCAAACACTTTTGCTTCACCAAGGACCTTGTAATTGGAAGGGACCATAGTTAGGACAAGGACCCTAAGCCCGAAACAAACCAAATGTTAAATGACTAGTTGCTTAGCAGTCACTTAAAGTTTCCTAAACCAGACTGTGGGATGTAATAAGAGGAAAAGCAGCCACAGAAGCAGAGATATTGTCAGCCCCATAGGAACTGTAAAAGGGCAAACAGCCTGCAAATACCCCCTAAACATTCAGGACAAGGAGCTGAGCCTGCCTCTGCAGGATCTACCCCCAGGTACTCAAGTCACAGGACCTTTGACAAACAGATTAGTGAGAACATGGACTACATAATCACTGCGAAGGTTTGAAGAGTTGTGTATGCATCCAAACCCACTTGTCTACTAGAGAACAGGCAGTCTTTAGCTCAGCCGCTGACATATCAGTTTTCTGTTGCCGAGGTTCAGCACTGTGCTAGCACAAGCTCCCAGCAGACACAACTGGGCAGCAACACACATGTACTGCCCTCGCTTGTCCTGGTCTCAGGAGCAGCTTTGTCTTAAACTGCAGAAAAGTGCAATTTTGCCAGCATGAAACACTGGCAATCCTCTCCCACTAAATCACTCTGCAAAGACATATAGTTTGGCAGAGCATTACCTATATGCTATGTGGTGTTTTACTCAGAAAGCTCTCTTGAATCCAAGGGGCGACTGACAATATAAATAGTAGTTGGTGGGAGGAATATGTTACTCCCAATAGTGTGTGGAGGGTACTCTCAGCAAGGTGTTACCCAGCATGAAAAACGAGCAAGGGCTTTTCAAGTAACTGGAGAGGAAGGCAGTTCCCTCAGATCTCTGTAGACAGCCAATACATCTCATAACAGCCTCCTTTTTCTTCCAGATAAAATAGGATTGATGTGGGTTTTGTGGTGCAGAAAAGATTTAACCGACAGATTCAAAGACTGGAAGATGTCTTCAAACCCTCCTCTTCGCTACCATCTGTAAACAAAACTTTGGCTTTTGAATCTTAAATATCAATACTGTAGCATCTTAACTCAATTAGGGCTTCCAGTGGTGACCATGTGTGTCAGGGGTTGCTGTGCTCTTGTCTTTGCAAATACTATTGCTAATTAGGCTAAGCACAGCAGCTGGGTGTGGTTTTCTGTGCGCCAGGTTTTCCTTGTATTTTCTTCTTGGGCCACAACCACAGTACCACAATCTCCAGAAGATGCACAGATTCAGAAGCACACTGCAGTAAATGCAGCTTTGTTTGACCATATCAGATGCAAATTTCTTCCATGTGAAGACATTTGAATTTCAATCCAACTGAATTAACTACAAATAAATATAGACTAGGAAGTAGGAAGAAAAATTGAGTCATCTGGACAGAGAATGAAGTTCTGGAGTCAGTGGGGCATTCACAGTGGAGCTTTTTATGTCTAGGGACTAGACTACATGATGTTAGGGCAGGCCTTTCATTCTATAACCCTGTCCTATGCACCTGTGGTCTTTAATACAACACCTATGCTTGGGGCCTGTTATAACTAGAATTATTTCTAAAAAGAATAATATTTTAAAAGAATATAAACCAAGGCAGAATTTAGGTACCTAGAGCCTGCAACCCTTCATGATCCCTCTGATGAACTGCTTAAGAGCATAAAACCCACCAGTGCTCTCCAGTAACACGTCCTTGCAACATGGACACAAGCCTGCTCAGACCATGGAGGTGTTACGATCAGGTCTTAAGGACTTCCTAATCAAATCTTGTACTTTGTAAACAAACACTGTTGTCCCTTTTATAGAAGGAACACGCATCAGCAACAAACAAAAGCCTTTTTGTTCTGAGTCCTAGATGCTCTAGTCCTTGATTGGCTTTCTAAAATGCCATGCTTTCCTCTGATACTGCTTCCACTTAGCCTGCATATAATTTTTTTTTCAGTTCAGTTGAAAAACAGAGACTAGCCCTCTTATCTCAAGTTTTATGGCCAAATTCTCTTTCTTTTACAATCCAAATCAGGATGAAATGTTCTGCCTCATTTGGGAATATTAAAAAATTAAGGAGCATGAGGGGAAGAGAGTGAGATATATGTTTATATTTTATTTGTAATTAGGCCAGTGATTAAAATAGAGAAGAGTTTAGATCATGCCTACAGTGCAGAAACCGTTGAGTAAACTTATCTATCTTAAGGAATATGCCTTGCCCAACTAATAACACTTCAGACCCCAAACTGGCCTGTCTAATCCATCCAAGCACGGCCAACTGAAAATCTAAACCATTACTCTTACTTCCAACAGCTCTGCGCAACTTTTGCAGGAAACATCAGCTTCCCCCATTTTGCCTTTTATAGGAGAAACATCACTCAGTGCTTATCAGTCAGTTACTTTGGGCATACTGACATGTTACTGGATACCTGGCACACTCTGGCAAGAGGGCCTGAAACCCTCGGCTCTCTTAAAAGAATGGCTGAATCAGGCAGGGAGCTGACAACACCCCTACCAAGGCCCAGTACCTTCTGCTTCTGTCCCCGTGCCTTGGTGAACAGTGACCTTTTTTTAATGAAAGGGCTATTTTAAGCAGGATTGGATACTGGTTCCACCACTGAGTAGTTCAGAGCATGCTGGTAAAATAATTCTCATGGGTGATTTGATGTGTGGGGGCCAAACCTTGCTGGGGTGCTGGATGCAAAAAGTTTACTGTTCTCTTGTTTCTCGTGAAACATATAACGTATTCACTGGAATGCGGCCCTCCCTCATTATGCCATTTATGGGAAACACAATACTTGGTGTTTATAAAGCAGTTAATTTATAACAGACCAAACCAGATTATCACTCTTGGGAAGAGCAAATATTTGTTGAAAAACTTGTATATGGGACAGACATCTTCATTTCATTTTCAATCGTAGTTGATTGAGAAAAGTAACAGAGGAGCTACCTAATAGGTAAGACAAGATTTATATGAAGCATTTAGATTGTCAAGGGAAAGATTATTGCATTTATATGTATATATATATATACACATAATTTTACTCATTTATCAGTTGTTCTCTAGATGTGATGTCAATGGCTCTTAACCAGCAGTCTAATGTATTTTTCTCTTGCTCTCATTTCTTCAGAAGAAAAATGCATTTGAGCAAGAAACTACTTTCCCTGATATCTGAGACAATTTGAAACAGATTATTTGTTAAAGTTGGATGAATGTTAACTTCGCTCTAACACTTCTATGTTTATGCATAAAGTGAGTTCTCTAAAATTAGCAAAAAGCTTCACTCAGGTCTAAAAACGCCAGCTGATAGTGTGCAAATACATCATTTTGTTGTTTCCAGAACTGTCTTTCCTATACTGAGAGGACATGCTTTATTTCATACTGTTACTAAAGTGGAACGATAAAGCTGCTGTAATGTTTGCTTTAAATTTTGCCAGTTTCAAATTTGCAGTGAATGCTTAATGTGGCTGTGAGGTTCTTACCCGTGGTGTTGCTAACATTCAGATCAGTAGTATTTGTTATGTGTGAGGATCCAGGACTTTCTTCTTGAGTGTTGAATGATCTGGGATGTGCCTGTAAACAAGGGCTTCTGCGTTCGCCCCATCCTTTCAGTCTGAAACTTATTTGTGTTAGGAAGGCAGAACCCTCTGAAAGGCAACTCACTGCTTTCTCCATTCAGTCTCTTCACATCTCCCAGCAAGGATCTGCTGACCCTCCTGCACCAAGTCCTGACCTGGACCTCTTGGAGAGAGAGAGATGCAACAGTGACATCTGCCAAACGCAGTGCTGTCAGATGTTGCACAGGAGTTGCACTATCCCCAGAAAAGACAGGGAAGATCTGGTGTTCTGCAATGTCTAGGGAGCAGTTAGGCCTGATGCTGTTTCCACAGGACTGCTGCTCTTGCAGAAAGCATTTTCTCTGTGATCGAATACCATCAAAGGAATTTTCCAACTCCTGCCTCTTTGCCAAAGTTGACTCTGTAGTGACTGAGGATACCTCTCTGAAGTAGGGATGACTCTGGGAGGAAGGACCTCCTCCTTGGCTGCTAGGGCAGGCATACCACTATGGCAGGAATAGTACCTTGGTGCCAGTGATACTGCCCACAGAAGTGGGTCACTACATCAGGAGCAGAAATGCCTTGCGGTTATGGTAATAGCTCTGGACAGTGCTGGTTCCAGTCACCCAGGGGAGAGTAAGTAGCCCAACCCTGCAAAAGTGGCCTGCAGCATTCATCCAGCAAGGCAGCAGCTGAAGTCCAATCATCCCCTTTCCCTATCCCAGTCCTGCAGAATCCAGACACTGGGAATCTAATTGAAAATAAAGCAAGAGTTAATGGGAAAGAAAACTAAAGAAAAAAATATTCACAACCACAGTACGCAGCATATTTTATACTCTGTTCCCTGGCTGCCACACACTCGAGAGGAGGCATAACATTGAGGGATTTCACTGCCTCCCGATTAAGTCATAACAGCCCATCTGTGTTGCACCAAGTACAGAACGTGACCTATTATCTCGAAAGAAAATAGCACACCACCTGACTGCCAAAAGCACCCTGTGACTTGGCACCCAAATGTCTCAGTACTCACATCAACATACCTTTTCAGGACTAACTCCCACAGCCTGAATCAGGCAACTGTGAAATTCAGCTGAACTCTGAATAAACGGCAATCAAATAAAACCAGCTTTCCCATATGCCAAATCACAAATCATACCATCACCGTAATTTGCTGTTATAGATCCTTAACTCAGAAGGAATAGCTAATAGTTGCCATGTGTTTTCCAGATTGTTGAATCACTACTTTAATGATGGGCCATACAATCCATCTTTTTATCTCATTTATCCGGTTGTATGCTACTGCTATACAAAAGGATTCTGTGCAGGTCTGGTGGTCTTGAACATCCTGTTTAATTTACAATGGGAAAACGCGTCACCAAAGGTCATGGCCATCCAAGATTTTTCTATAAGGTGCAATTCAACACTGCTGTATTAGAGAGTTCATTTATTGCTTTGATGGAAAGATGAATGATGAGCATATTTAGATTTTATGCTTGAAAAGTACATTTTCACATGCAAATTTACACAAGCAATGTCTGATGTTAATGTTTGCCCAAGGCCTTCTGTAAGATATGTCTGGTTCTCTCCAAACATTTTGTTGGACAGGTGAGAGACCCCGTATTCACTTTGTTCTGAATTGGTATGAAATACTGCATTTTTAAGCACAGAGCAACTCTCACCCTTGTGTTGACATTGAAACATGGTATTGTCAGGGACAGAATGTCCCTGACAAACCTCCTTCAGCATTTTCTGGACAATGAAGTATAAAGGAACTGTGAATTCAATGGGACATATTCAGGAGAATTATGTGAATGGAGCAATAAACAAACTAAAGCAGAAGGATGAAAAGTGAAATGAAATGATGGAAGGCAAGAATTTAATGTCACCACACGCTGCCTGAAAATTCCTCTGCTTATAGATTACATTAATTTTGCAGGAGCATAAGCTGCAACACAGGTCCAACAAGCTGATTTTTCACCTTTGAGCTGCATAATGTACTTGGCATCTGGGTTTCATTTTGTAAAAGAATTACAATTTAGCAAGGGAAAATCAGTTCTGATGTAAACCACCAATACCAGAAGAACATGATATTTCTTCTGGCTTAACTCGACAATGTTAGAAACTTCTCTTTCAGTGAACTGAATTTGACCTTTCAGATTAGGAGCCAGATCTTTAGGTTTAGGATATAAACACTGAAGATGCAGAAAGACCACCTCGCTGTATCTACAGCTTTTGCATTGCAAATAGAACAAACTAAAACAATCATTGTGTTGTCTTTTTTCCCCTCCATTTTCTTTACTAGGAAAAAGAAAAAAGAGCTTCTTGGATGTCAACATGAAACCAGGAATTTACCTACTTCTCTTAAATGAAATATGCGTTGAAATCATCAAGGCTGGCATCAAACCTAAAATTCCAAAGCAGGAAAAAGAGAGTAATTTCTTGGAAAGAAATAAAAATGTCAGTATTTCTGAACAGTGGCATCATCATAAAGATATCTCTAAGCCTTTTGAAGACCTAAGTCTCGAAGAGTTCACTCTTCACAACTTCACTGAAAAGACTGCAAATTTTGGATTTAACCTCTACAGAAAAATTGCAATGACACATGATAACAATGTAATCATCTCTCCCCTGTCTGTATCAACTCTCATGACTGCATATATGCTGGCAGCCAAAGGGGAAACACGCCGACAAATAGTGAAAAGTCTAAACCTCCATACTTGGAAAGGCAAAGCGGATCGCCATCATTTACCAGCTTTGTTTAAACAACTGAAAGATAACATCACAATGAATGAAGAACTTCTTCTAGTACAAGGTACTCTTTCTTTTATCCAAGAGGACTTAACACTCAAGGAGTCTTTCCTCAATTTATCTAGGGAGTACTTTGATATGGAATTCCAGAAAGTGGACTTTCAAAACTTTACACAGGCAAAACATGTCATAAATCAAAATATTAACAAAAGGACCAAAGGAAAAATCCCAGAGCTTTTTGAAGAGCTTGACCGCCATAACAGACTGCTACTTGTGAACTACATTGTCTTTAAAGGTAACTGTTGTTTTTATTTGGTAAAATGATTATTTATTAGAAGAATCGGGACTACTTCAGCTACATAAGGGAAGTTTAAATTAATTTAGATGTCCTGTTTTCTCTCTACTTCTATCTAGATTTACTTTATTAGGTTTATTTAATATGAAAAAATAGGAACAACAATTCTTCTATACTTTCTTCCATACAACAGAGTAGAACAAAATAATCCTGTACCAGACTATCTCAAGCCATCTCTGAATGACCACTCTTTATGATGAAAAAGGTTGTTTAATTTTCATTCACCAATTAGAATGAAAAAGCCTTAATCATGATAGTCTTTTGAAGGCCGGATGCTGGGCATAAAATCACTGAATGATTTTACATAAAATCATGAAAACAAGAAATATTTCTGTTTCAGTCAAGGGTATTTTTCCCCAGAGGAACCAAAGTATCCCATTATCACTCTTCAGGATGAGGGGAAAAAAATAGCTCTGATGGGCAAGGACTGTTCTGCGGAGAGGTCCTCTATGGTCAACCATCTCGTGTTCCTTTTCCTGTTGTTGGGGTGTTTCTGACTGCTGGCTTAGAAGATAGATAAGGTACCTCAAAAGGAGATCCTGGTAATGACAGGGAGCCATGGCCCACCCTTTGCTCTAAAACAGCCATATGGAAGCCAGAGACCCATAGGTAAAGACCTAACCTTTTACCAGGTTAGGTAAAAAGCAAAGACAAAGTGCTAGGGTGACACAGGGGATGAGAGGAATGCTGTGCAGAGAACACACAATCACAGCCACTACTTCAGTCCAAAGCACTCAGCTGAGGCCATCCATTGAAACTCCACAAAAATAAATGAGAACAAAGAAAATTATACCTCAGCCATACAACCTCCCTATGGACTAATTTTAACTTTTCATATCTGCACAACTGCAGTTTGTCCAATGCCCAGCTTGGTTTCCCTGGCAGAGAATGAGAGAAAAGAAATAAGTGGCTGTGGCTACATTAGAAAGCAATGGTAGAGATCATTAGTATAGAAGGGGTCGCATTCCTGCACACCTTACAAATTTGTGTACTGCTGAATCCCCACTCAAAAAACTGTATAACTAATTCAAAACCAGAATGTTGAACCAGTAGAGAATTTCAGAGAAGCCGACTCATTAATACAAGACAGGTGCTCATAAGGCATTCAGTTAAAAAAAAGGATATCAGTTCTGAAGTTGACTGGCAACTTACAACCTTAGAAAAAGATTTCCCTTGTTTTCCAGCAAATGAAGTTTATTTTGTGGATTGCTTCCTTTCCCTGCTATAAAAAAAATAATTAAAGCACATACACTTAATAGAGTACAATTGCCATCTACTTATCCCAAACACAATTAACATCCACTTCAACTAGATAGAGAAAATATCCTAAAGTTGGTTTTAATTACTTAATTTCTTGCTTTCCTCAGGCAAGTGGGTCTACCCATTTAATTCCAAATTCACAGAAATCGAGACTTTCCACATAAACAAATACAGAAGCGTACAGGTACCCATGATGTTCAAATCAGATAAAATTAATTCAACTTTTGATGAGAACTTACGATGCACTGTGATTAAGCTACCCTACAAAGGGAAAGCCCACATGCTGATTGCCATACCAGAAAAGGAAGGAGATTACATTTCACTTGAAGACCATCTGACTACAGAGCTTGTGGAATTCTGGCTTGGAAACATGAAAACCAGGTATTGCTTTGACACCCATTGTCTTCCTGACCCTTTTCACACACCAGCACCTCTGTGGCATTAGGTATCTTCAGAGCAGAGGGTCTTTAATGGCCTACCCACAGCACAAGTGGCATGTAAAACTTATACTCTGAGGTGACAAGTCTCTGCTTCGTCTCAGAAATGCCTGTGTGATGGCATAGTCAATGCAGTCTTTACAAATTCTTAAGCCTTACCTTTCTTTATGTTTAGCCCTTTCAGGCAAAGTGCACAATAAATGTAGTTAGGCACTCTATTTATTAAACTTTTCCTACCAGTGGCAACCCAAAGTGATGGATAAATTTGGATGTGAAAATGTAAACCAAAATTATTCCTGTGAAATAAAATTCAGTTCTTTTCACTGGTCAATAAATTAGTGTGTCACCCTGGTATCACGCTGCTGTAAGTGCTGGTGGAAGTATTTTACACAGAGAAGGAAATGACTTCTAGTTCCTTTGGCAGTCAACAGGTCAGAGACAATACTCTGCCAATCTGAATTCCGTCAGACTTTTTAGTTTTTGCCCCTTCTTTTTTTTGTGTAAAGCTTAATTCCTGAGTAGCACGCATCTCAGCAGTCAAGTGATCTACTATATAGTCCAGGTTTGCATTGATTTTTAATTTTTCTTTTCAAACAGAAAAGTGGATATTTCTTTTCCAAAGTTCAAACTAGAGCAAAAATACAAAATGAAGAAGCTGCTTCACGCTCTTGGAATGAAAAATCTCTTTACAAGTACAGCAGATCTTAGTTATCTCACAGATCAAGAACATGTGAAAGTCTCACAGGTAAGCTTTCTAAAATTATTTGCTGCTTGGATTATAACAGTATATAAATGGCCCAGCCAAAACACTGTGTCATATACACTTATAGGGACACTAATAGGAAATTACTCCATCTGCCAAGCACATGCAGTTTGCACACCTTCAGGATCGCACTTCAGGGATGAGGTGTGTAGAATTTAGGGTCAGCTGCTTTTCATATGTGCTCAACATCTTCCAAAGCTAACTCATCACAGGAGGAAAGCTCTGCCTCAAGAAGAATATGGATAGCAGGGAAGGAATAAAATTCAACAAGACTGTCAACAAGAAAGACATTGTGACAGTCAAATGGCAAACACCAAAGCAAAGTCACCAAGGGAACCCCTCATACACAGTCAAGAGACATGCACTCTTTTCAACAAATAAATAATTTTAGAAAGCTCAAATAAGAAAATCTCAAAAAGGAAACGGTGAGACAGAGAAGCCAAAGCAGTCCTTCCTTTCCTAAACAGATGAGGAAAAAAGACACAAAGGGTGTTAATCTGACACAAGCTCGGTCAGATTGGTGACAATCTGACACAAACCTATGTAAGGAACTTACAGAATGCAACTGCTTGTGGCTGTACAGGGTTGTATAGCATCAATAACATCGGACCATAACTCCAGGAGAGATTTCAAAGAACTACAGAATGACTGAGGTTGGAAGGGATCTTTGGAGTCCAAAACCTCTATACTAAAAGGGCCACCTAGAGCCAGTTGCTGATGACCATGTCCAGATGGCTTTTCAGGGACACTCCACAACCTTTCTGGGCAACCTCAGCTAGTGCTTGGTCACCCTCACAGTGAAAATGTGTTTCTTTATGCTCAGGGGAAACCTCCTGTGTTTCAGTCACTGGGTCCTGTCACTGGGCACCACTGAAAAGAGCTTGGCTCCATCCTCTCCCTTCAGATATTTGTAACCTATCAAAAATAATCCTTCTAAACTACTGGCTCTGCTGTTACAAGTCTCCCTACAACAAATCCTTACAGGAGACTTTGTGATTTGTCAAAATTGTTAATAAGTGGTATGAGAAACACTTCTACACAAGCTTCAAAAACTCTAAGCCCTGAACCACAGTTTTTCAAAATTGTGCTGGCTTAACAAAATAATTTTTTGGGAAAATATAACATCCTAAGAATAAATGTTTAATGGATAAAATTGCAGTGAGTTTCAGTCTGGTATAAATTACTTCACTTTTGGAAAATACAATGGAACTCTGCAGCATTTTTCTCTCTTCCTCTTGATCATATAGCCATTTCATGTTGATTTGTGGCAGTTAACTCTATTGTGTTAAGAAAAAAGTAACACTTGAATAGTAGCTGCTAACCAGTATTAGAAGCAATATGCCTATCAGCTACAAAGTGCCAGAGGAGCAACCTGTCCCTGTGAATCATGATAGCCAGCTTCATTATTTAAGAAGGTTTAGCTGAGACCTCAATGCAGATGAAGTTCTTCAAGCATCTTCAAAGGAGTCATTCCCAGAATTAGGAGTTTAGGAGTTGGGAATGCACTAGCTGACTAGGCAGTTCACCAATATTGACCCAAATATAGGGGAAGTATTCCAAGGTACGTGCAGGCTCAAAGAACAGAGAGGAGATCACTCCCAGGCCACAGTTTCCGGGAGAAGAGAAGGTCCTCAGACCAACCCAGATTGTAGCTCATTGCCATACATATTTACTTTGTGATATCAAATGTGCAAATTAGAAATATAGAGGAAAAAAAGCCAGGGTTGGTACATTTTCCTAAGCTCTCACAAAATGAACTGTGAATGACATATCCAGGCAGTCAGTGTTTGTGACTGATGAAAACACACTTCCAGCTCTTGGTAACTACTCCCTTGTACAGTTGGGTGTCACGGAGCACTGTACAAACGCAACAGTTTCTTCATGCTACCAGCTGCAAGAACAAAATCTCTAAGTGAGGCCTATGCTCAGAAATGTGGAAAAGCACAGTGACACCTGAACTGGCATCCTCGCTCTAAGCATCGTGGTTATGGTAGCTGAACTAACTCCTCCGCTGCTGAAGTAGACAGCATATGGGTCTACCAGTCTCACAGACAGAGCTAGATTGCACAGGCCTACTCATTTTAATCCCTAACAGAAGCTTACTTCAGCTGAATCCTTGCACTTGGAAAAAAACATCCTTCATGTTAATATTTGTGACATATTCTATTTCTACATTGTATTTCAGGTTGTCCAAACGGCAGTAATTGAAGTGGATGAAGAAGGAACTGAGGCCACAGCAGCTAGTGGGTCAGAAATAACTGCATTCACAATACCTCCTGTTATCAAAGTGGACCGACCATTCCTTTTTATGATTTTTGAAGAAACTTTTAAAACATTATTGTTCGTTGGCAGGGTGGTTGATCCAACAGAAATGTGAATAACGTAACAGTTTCTATTCTGGGGTATGTAAAAGACTTTATATCTATTTTATTACTTTACATTAAAATAAAAAGAGAGTGAAATATGAAAACCTCTTTTGTCTCTCCAGCTAGCAGTAGGTCATCCTATTTATATTTAAGTAATAAGTCTGAATAGAAAGCAGAGATTCATATGCCAAATACTGAGGAAGGTCACTCCCAAAAACCGCAGGCTTGTTAGTCCTAGATGTATCCTTCTGTTGCCATGAAACTGGGGAGACTACTCACCCCAATGTTAGCAGAATTTTACCACTTATAAAAAAAGAAGTGGGATAAGCCCTAAAAGAGATCTCTGTCTAGAGCTCTTCATTTTATTACTGTAGAAATTGTGCTGAGTCTATCATGAAGTCTGCATCATCTGGGAGTGTGACCTCTTTTAAAGTGTTTATTCAGAGTATCAAATCACCTCATTTTCTCAGGGTACATGTTGTGCCTGCTTTTAATATAGTCCTCCTACTAAAGATAAAATAATTCTGAAAGATAACTTTGATATTTTGAACCTGGAAAGTCTGAATCTGTACTGCTTTATAACACCAAGCTGGGCCTCTCCTAAACCCAGAAATTCTGCATGTGTTATCATCTATATATTGCAGTGAACTACGTATGAGGCCTTAACTAAGACAGAATTTGGAAGGAAAAAATCATACCTCTGTAACCGTGGAATAAACTAGTCAAGGAATTGATCCTAAAATCCAAAAGGTGTTGCCAAAATTTTTTAGAAAAATATTTTCAGTATATAAATACAATTCACTTTATTAAAGTAGTGCAGTGATTCCAACAGAAGAGCAAGATCTTTAACATTTAGTAAATTTTAATTAGCAGCAGAGTCCTATATATAAAGTATGAAACAATGCAAAAGGCTATACTTAACTATATATAAGTAACAGATCTAAGCATTACTCTACTTGCTCATACAGCCTTCACAAAATAGCTGCCCAAAAGGGGGCAGAAGAGTTTCCAAAATCATTTGGCATAGAAGCTTCAAAGTTGTCGATCAATAAACACACTCAGACCGATGCGCCAGCAAGAGAAGATACAAAAGACACATTACAGGGTAAAGCTGGTAAACATCTCCAAGAGTCAACTCAGTTACCATTAAATGCCTACTCACAGCAGCCCAGACACTGGTGCGAGCCACTCACAAAAAGATTTAGCAGGCAGACTGGTATCTGACTAGACTACAAAGGTGCATCTAACCTACCTCCCAATTGCAGTATGAATGTGCCCAGAAAGGAAATCACTCCTCCTTTCCTCTGAAAGAGTAACAGGAAGAATGCTGCTCTATATGAGAACCACTCAACTCTCACTAGAGTTGACCTCCAGCTGCTATTCTGAGTCACAGATACAAACAATGCAACGAAGGGTTCAGAAGTACTGGTGCTTTCCAGTAGAAATAACCTAGAAGTAAGCAGCCCCACAAAAGACTGCTTAGATGGATGTCTGTAGCATGAAGGATTGATGAAAGTATACACAAGACACCAGTAGTACTATACAAGGAAGATTTGCAGACCATCCCAAAAATGTCTAAATAGAGCATTTAAAGATTATATAGTAGGAATTTAATACATAGTAGAGTTTCTGTGTGGAGCATGTGTTACCAGCATTAACTAAATTAATCATCTAAAAATGACAGACAAGTGACAGCCATTAAGAAACAAACAACAGGCTGTATACAGAACTCATTACATGCTTGTTAAGGGGAGAAATAGCTTGGATTCAAGTTTCTGAACTAACTGGCTGTTCTGCATTGCTCTAGTAAAGGCATCAGAGGGTCAAACACAGTTTTGAGTCCTGTTCTGCAGCTGGATACTGCTGATATGAATTTGGTCCCTGGCAGAAGTCAGACTGAGAACAGATTGAGCAGTCTCCTGTGCCCACGGGTGAGCAGCTGTGGCTGGCATGTTGAGTTAGCTGTCCCTGGGGAACTGGGAATATCTGTTGTCATTAATGAGACAAAAGCAGAACCTAGGAGGAGCCAGTATAGGTCATCTGTATATCTGTATCAATATTGCATGTTAAATATCATAATACTTGAAGAAGCTTTTAAAGAAATGTGTGATTTACAGTATCTTAGGCCAGGCTGCAGAACAAACTGAAAACTTGAGTGTTTCTACAGAATACAAACAATGTCTGTGACTAAAGACAGAGAATATACCTACATCCAACTGCAGTGTAAGAAGCTTAAGACTTCAGACGTAAAAGACTGCTAAATTCAAAGACACATTTTGTACTTCACACAAGACAGCATACATCCAGCATTATTACTATTTAAAATAAATACCTTCTATAGGTAAATGCTTTTATTTATTTTAATTATAAAAGATGCCCTGAGAATTTTTTTTCAAGAACATGCATGTACAGCATTGTCCTAGGTTTTATTTTGAGTAAATCATCGTTCATATTTTTACATTATAAAAAGTAACCACACACGCATATGCATTCACAGATCAGATCATCTTTATCATACACCAATAGATTTTAAAAACCATGTATTTCTGATATCAATGTATTTACGCTGCTTCCATTTTGAAATAGAGAAGCTGACAATAGCTTCATAGGCTCTCTCTCAAGTATTGGCATAAATAGAATTTTTTAAAATAGAATGGCATGTTTTCTCACAGACAAATTTTGATAGAAACTTTAGCATTAATACAAACAAATGCAGATGACATCACTGAAGCATGATGGCTTGCAATAGCAGCTGATTAAAAACTAGATTCATCATTATAAATTATTCAAGTGAAAATACAATCTGAAATACTAAAAATTAAAACAAGTATTTATACAACAAAATTTATGAAATAAAACTTTTATATACTGTATGGAGCCATTTGCTTTTAGATTGCTTTGAAACTTACACAGGATTTTTACGAACTTTACTTACTACTTGTAAAAACATTACCTCCATATTCACAGCATAATGCTACTAAAGTTTATGGTTTTTATAGACTGATCAATAGCTCTGGACTTTGGTCTTAAAGAAGGTTTGAAGATTCTTTAAAATGTGAGATTACTTTTTCATACTCATGACAATTCCTTCTATTTCTTGCATAAAACATGGGTGCTAAGAATTGCTGAAATTGTAAATAAGCCAATTAAGTAATGGATATATGCATTCTAAATTCAAGAATTTGAACTACAAAGGCATAATTGAAGAAAACAAAATCCTCTCTTTAGCTGCAGCAGTTAAGAGCACATAGCTGAAGTTATATTTCATAACATTTCACTACAACGTTAGAATTCTGCAACCATTACATTACTTATCAGAACATATTTTACAGCTTGGGATTTTATTTAAAAGATAAAAGGTTTTAACATTGCAAGATGCATTTTATTCATTCCAAGCATTAGAAAGTCCCATCTGCTGCTCCAACCTTATCGCACCAGAATGCTGCTTCCACCGGTCTCTGGTTCCCTTCTTTTTCTGTCAGAAGATCTAAGAGTTTGATTTTCTGTTTTTTCTTCATACAAAAGAAGAAACACACATAATATATTTTTCCTATATTACTAAGTAACATAATAAAATAAACTGCTATTGCATGCAACATTTTAATATAAATCTTAACTGCAGTACTTTAAAAATTGTTAGCTGCTCCAGTGCACTGAGAAAGCCAAATGAACACTTTCTTCCTAAGAAAGGCGTATTTCTCCAGCATTAAATTTTCTACAAAATGTAATGTAGTGAGATGGTTAAGGTAATACAAGCAGCCTGCTCATGGCTACAAATAATGCCAGAGGTCTCCAGCTTAATGCATGATGAAATCTGGGGAAAGTGGAGATGGGGAAGGAGAGAGAAACTTAGAGCTTTTTACAGTGTTATTTGGAGGTCTTCTGTTGACCACAATATCATTTTGACAATTCCTGCATTTTTCATAGCCTTAGTTTTTTTTAAATCTTTAAATATACTGCTCTTCAACTTCACAGGTGTAGCTATGTCAATTAACAACTGTATTGGTCAGAAATACTTCAAGGAACAGAGCGTAACTTTTAGAACCCTGTGGAAATATTAATTTGTATCAATATTTTACAGTATTATTTAGACACAACACAATATATTGCTCTGTTTCACCCTTTTAAATAGTTGATGGAACCTACCATAATAATATATCAGTGTCAGGATACCTATTAGTTTCATCTTAGAAACAGGATCCAAATCACGTGCCAGTTCTACTCGACCTCAGAACTCTAAATGTCTTAGATGGCATGATGAAAACATAGCAATCAACTCAAACTGCTGCTGATCTACTACAGAACTATTTCATCTTGTACTCAACTTCCTAAGCAACTCTATGATTGGATGAAAGGCACTATTTTAAGATACTTATACACATAATTGTTACAACATGGTCACATACCAACATGGATGCCTTAAAGGTCAGTTGTGACCTTATTGTCTTATAACCAGGATCAATTAGCTATTCAGAAATGGATTTCTATGCTGCAATAAATTTACTCCCACTCTTTACAGGATACAAAACCTGTATCCCTCATTCCTGAAGTAAGTTTTAATAAAAAATGAAATAAAATCAGGCACTAAATGTATGTCTATAGGCAAGATGCAAAATTCTTAAATGCTGTCTCTAAAGCTTGATATTTTTATTGGTGAATCTATAAAGTTCTGGAAAATATTTTTAATCAATTACATATGGAAATCAGTCATATTACAGGAATGGAGACTCAAGCAAAACAGCTATCCTCATCTTAAAAGAAAATACCTTAATTTCAAAAAATGAAAACATTTCAAAGAAGATAATAGAGCTACATATCATAATAAAACAAGATCAGACTACTTGATGGAACACAGTGTTTATGAATCATGTCAATTTCTGCACTAGGATGATTCATGATCAAACTAGCAGCTCTTCAACAGAAACTACAGCACGTTTGCTCTTCAAACTGACTTAGTAAGGTCTCTTGTGGGATGAAAGAGTCAACCAGTGTGCTTTCTGATTCCTTCCTCTTCCATAAGGTGCTTAAAGCAGGTATTCCTCTCTTTTGTGATTCCACCACTAAGTTGTATGGGTACATCCTCAGCATAACTCTCGCATTTTCTATTGCCTGAGTATTAGCTAAGGTCTAGCAAATGACATCAAAGTTAATGGTCATTTTCTTCTCATCTGTTTTTGAGCACTGGATTGGGATTTTCTGAAATTTTCAGAAAGAGAAAATTTTAATTGGCACACACCTCTCTGAAATGGGGTAAACGAAATGTCTGAACTCAAGAATACTCAGCTATCCACCAAAGTAACTTTGGGGTTTGAAAAATTCCTGGAACAGATGAATATATGAAATCAGAAATTCATCATCCCTGCTAACTGCACTATATTGTCAAAAGTGAACATTTGCAAGCATTCAGTAGAGCAGTTTTATGGAAAACATTACACTTAAGCTACTAAATAATATAGCTGGACTTGTACAAAGCATTTGACACTGTCCCACATGACACAGAATCATAGAATGGCAAGGGTTGGAAGGGACCCCAAGGATCATAAAGCTCCAACCCCCCTGCCTCAGGCAGGGACACCAACCTCAGGCCTGGATCTACACAAGGTTGCCCAGGGCCCCATCCAACCTGGCCTTGAACACTTCCAGGGATGGGGCATCCACCACCTCTCTGGGCAGCCTGTTCCAGCACCTCACCACTCCTTGGCTCTAAGTTAGAGACATGGGGATTTAATGTAAGGACCACTCCGTGGGCATGGAATTAGCTGAAGGGTAACACTCAAACAGTTGCAGTGAAAGGCTCAATGCCCAAAGGGAAACTTGACTGGCTTGAAAGGTGGACCCATGCAAACCTCATGAAGTTCAACAAGGCCAAGTGCAGAGTCCTGCACATGGGTCAGTGCAATTCCAAGCATGACCACAGGCAGGGTGGAGAATGGATGGGGAACAACCCTAAGGAGAAGGAATTGGGGGTGTTAGTTGATAAGAAGCTCAACATGAGCAGCCGTGTACACCTGCAGCCCAGAAAGCCAACTGGATCCTGGGCTTCATCCAAGGAATTATGACCAGCAGGTCAAGGGATGCCATTCTTTCCCTCTACTCTGCTCTTGTGAGACCCCACCTGAAGTACTGTATCCAGCTCTGGGGCCCCCAACATAAAAACGACAAAGGACCACAAAGGCTGGAGCAATGAAGACAGGCTGAGAGATTTGGGCTTGTTCAGCCTGGAGAAAAGAATACTCTGAGGAGACCTTATAACAGCCTTCTAGCACCTAAAGGGGGGCTACAGGACAGCTGGAGAGGGACTGTTTACACAGCCATGTAGAGCACAAGGGATAATGGCTTCAAACTGAAGGATAGTAGATTAGATCAGACATTAGGAACAAATTATTCACTGGGAGGGTGGTGAGACACTAGCACAGGTTGCGCAGAGAAGTTGTGGCAGTGTTCAAGGTCAGGCTGGATGGGGCTTTGGGCAACCTGGACTAGTAAAGTGTGTCCCTGTCTGTGGCAGGGGAGAGGTCCTTTCTAAGCCAAATCTTTCTGTGATTCCAGCTATGATCACTGTGTTTGATTAGATACCTACTTTCAAATAGTCTGCTGCAAAAGAGTTCACTTGGGAATGGTACACTGAGACTTGCAGCAAAGTCTCCCACATTCTGCTTTCCTGCCTCACGACAAAGGTACAAACTACTTTGTGTGGGTCTTTTTCTGTCCTTTGATATTTGGAAAAGTTTTATGTGATGCAAAAAATATGTCTAACTAATCTATCTACTAGCTTTGTGAATATTAATCCATTTGTTTTCCCGAAATCCTTATGAAACAGATCACAGAATCACAGAATCACAGAATCACAGAATCTTAGGGGTTGGAAGGGACCTCAAGAGATCTTCGGGTCCAACCCCCCTGCCAAAGCAGGCTCCCTATCTCATATTACATAGATAGGCGTCCAGACGAGACTTGAATATCTCCAGAGAAGGAGACTCCACCACCTCCCTGGGCAGCCTATTCCACTGCTCTGTCACCCTCACTGTGAAAAAGTTCTTCCGCATGTTGGTGCGGAACTTCCTGTGCTCCAGCTTACAGCCATTGCCCCTAGTCCTGTCCCCACTGACCACTGAAAAGGGGCTGGCCAATTCCCCCTGCCACCCATGTCTAAGATACTTGTAAACACTAATTAGGTCCCCCCTAAGTCTTCTTTTTTCCAGGCTGAACAGACCCAGCTCACTCAACCTTTCCTCATAGGGGAGATGTTCCAGACCCCTAATCATCTTTGTCGCCCTTCTCTGGACTCTCTCCAGAAGGTCCCTGTCTCTTCTATACCAGGGAGCC
The DNA here is from genome assembly GCA_022605575.1 of Laterallus jamaicensis coturniculus. Classification (NCBI taxonomy): domain Eukaryota; kingdom Metazoa; phylum Chordata; class Aves; order Gruiformes; family Rallidae; genus Laterallus; species Laterallus jamaicensis. The sequence continues at coordinate 4,437,613 of JAKCOX010000021.1, read as the reverse complement.
CAGAACTGGACACAGTATTCCAGGTGGGGCCTGACCAATGCAGAGTAGAGGGGGAGGATCACCTCCTTCGACCTGCTGGACACACTCTTCCTGATGCAGATGATGAGTAATTGGAATTTCTACAATCATTGCTTAAAAAAAGTTGCAATATTTGAACTAATTTTCTGGTTTTAAAGACAGGGAACAGGTGTATGCAGTGATTAGGTTCAGCGCACATGGATTTTTGAGTACAGCTAATGTTTGCATGTGGCACTGTACGGTTTTTTATGTACTCAAGACACATTATAGCTTAAAATGTCAGCATGTCTACTAATCTAACTGTGGAGTTTGACATTATGCACTTTGAAAGTGGTGAACACCTAATGATCCCCTATATAAATTCGGAAGTACCATGGGTAGTATTTAAGAGAAGGCATTAGACCGGCAAAGACTGGGATAGAGTACACAGTGACTGGCATCTAAGGTACTTCTGCTATGAAACCACTGACTCAACACACTCTTACCTTCATTCACTACTTCTATTTAAAGTTTTTATACAGAGAAAATACAGTTTTAAAAACAATAGGTCACTATATAAGCTTGATTTTGTTCCAAAACAAATTTATCTTGTACAGTGAAGGTGGCAAAATTCCAGCAGAAAAAACCCTATGTGATGATGCAGCCAGAGACTGAATCATAACACAATCTATACAAGAAGCTGAATGCACACCTCACTTTCTGGACTCCCCTTTTCTTCTTGGTTTCATACCTATTCAGACTTCCAAGGCCCAGCTTGCTTTTCCCCATCCTTTTCAGCTTCTAGTTCTAGTTCCTATTACACTCAAGTCTACTTTCCCAATCAACCTCCCTTTCTTGATATAGCTGGCTCTTTCCTTTCTCCAGTCTGCCTTGACTACAAAAGCAAATCTCTGATAACAAAGAAAAAAATCTCTGCTTGAGCACCCAAAATTACAGCTAGTGCAATGATAGTAATTTAAAACTACAAGAATTAGCTGCTAGAGTCTACAGAGATTTGACTGAATAAGTACACATCACAGCGATTTTCTAAGAAAAGACTTAAATTTTTACCACAAAGGAGCAAACAAATTCATTTTTCATTTTGTTCTTGTAAAACACTGAACAATTTAGGCTGATGTTTAAAGAAGAACAGCCTGAGGGATATGCCTAGCATTGAATTCTTCTATCTAAATGGTTAATGTAAGGCAAAGAAGACAGCCTTAAGAACATGTAGCAGACATAGTTCATCATAACTCTCTAAATTCATCATAAAATTGTTTCATAGGAATACATAAACATATCAAAGCACATAAAAGAGGTAAAAGGAAAAAATAAATTATCTAACAATATATACATTCTACATCTCTAGCTACAGGCAGCTAAATCACAGTGACAGCAATTATTACATATCAAACACATTAACCTTCATTTTGTCCCTCTCCACTCTCCCCATCATATACCAGATGAACACAAACATGCAGGAGAACCTATGTGAGACTAATTAAAAGGGAATGCAACATAATCTCAAAGACAATTCTAATTGTACACATATTTCTACCCTGTTGCTTTAGTACTTCAAAAGCTGGTCAGAGAGCTATCATAAATATAGGCTTCATCGTGCACGGTTATTTTTGAGTTTGCTTTGAAAATGTTCCCCGTAAGTTTGACTTAAGCTCTTGTCAACCACTTACATACTCATCTTTCGGGACTGACTCTCCTTATTTCCATTGTTCTTTTGGTCAGTTGAGTTAAACAAGTTGCGAGCAGAAGAACTGGAAGGGAACGCAGGGTTCCCACTATTACCAGTAGAATGAGTCCGGAACGAATCATCTGAAATAAAGAGTTGCAGTTTAGACAAAGTACACAGAGAGTGAACAGAGTTAGCTGCCTTTCCTGTGGCAATAGTGGCATATTTCCTATGGCAATAATCCAAAAGTTTAACTTTCTGTTAAGTTTCAACTTAACTTTTCTTCAAGTATTTTATGAAAAAATGCTAAATAAAATAATTGAAACAGATTATTACCTTCACTATTTTAAAACAGTGGGGTTTAGTTGGTCAATTGTCAGCTGTCTAAAATGTAACTATTTCATCTAAGCTAATTATCTGTGTCTTTTTGGCAGCAAATGGAAAAAGGCAGGTTCCTCTAGGAAGCAATTAATCTCACTGTAATCTTTATGCATCCAAACAGCAAATGGAGAAAGGGGCATTACCAGGCAGGGGTTTCTCTCCTAATTTAGCAGAAGTTATGCATTAATATCTTTTTCCTTAGATTAAATGGGTGGAGGGAAAATTGCAAACCCAACTTTTCTATGACCTTCAAAATGCCAATCAAGAAATGCCAAACTCATTTTACTTTTACTACTTTAAAGGTTTAAACAAATGTGAAAACAAAAAAAAATTGAAAAGATTACTAGCTAGATTAGCACTTAATTGTTCAAACGTATTGCATATCTATATACTATGTTCTTTAGCAGTATGGTAAGAATATGCCCACATATTCAGCACTAACACAAAAAAGTAATGTCAAGTATAATGTAATAACCTACTTACCACTAAAGGATAACATACAACTCTTTCCCATTCCAGATACTGAAGATGTATATCCTGTAGCAGAGTTTTTACTGAAAAAACAAAAGAAAACCAAATTGCTTATTACAGAAAAGTGTTGTTCTTATTTGTTTCATCCTGAAATTTAATAATATTTTAGGTTATTTCTGAGTTTATATGAAAAAATTAAATGAGAAAGTAATGCTGAGAGCTCATTAAGAAATGTATGGACTTAGATTTAGAATTTCATGTTGAAAACTATTTTTAATATATGATATATATTAACTTAAAAGGAATTAATCAGATTTTGTAGGCCTCAGCATGCCTTAAAATAGTATTTCTTCCCTCTGTTTAAAACTACATACCCTAATCAATTAAATAGAAAGCTTTAAATTTAGGTCACAATTCAGGGAGCACATCACTACTTTCATACATTCATGTGCATATAATTTCACAACAGTTGCCTAGTAGGTAAACAGTTGTCTATGAGGTAAGCAATGAAGATGATAAAGATACTTAGGACACTTGTCTATGTTGCTGTATTTTGGATGTAGTGCTTGAGTACTGAAAGACTGGCTTCGAACCAATTTGGATTTCTTGTCTTCTTTGCCTAAAGTTATAAGTAGAAAAAAATTTTAACATGGATATCATTGCATTTCCTCAGTAATTAACTACATTTTTTAAGATCTCTTTTTCCAAGCTATGCTTGGAAAGCGTATTAAATCAGCTGAAGGAACTGATTCAAATACTTCAATGAACAAAAAACAAACCTTGTATCACCTATTGATATAATGAAGAATAAAATAAAACTAAAAAACACAGAAAACACATTCAGTTCTAGAAGTGGAACCTTTTTCTATGTGCAGTAGGTGAAACTCTGGTCCACAAATGCCAACAACAGTTTTCGTGGCTTTTAACCTGCTGATGAGAAATCAAAGCATTCTAGAAGGGCTATTAAAGTGTTCTTACCTGCTGATGTACCAGAAGAGCTCCCAGGAACAGAGAGTGTGATACTTTTTGCCAACACTGATGATGTTTTACTGTCTCTGCCTAAAAAAATGTCTAGTATAAATACTTCTCTCTTAAAGCTTAACTTTAAATGAAAAAGAGGATATAAATTATTACAGTTCTGAGGTAAACAGTAAGAATGTCTAAACCAATGCTACTAACACTTCAGAAATGCCACAAACAAGTATTTACATTACATCCCAAAATGAAAAATACCAGAAAAATAAAACTGTCACATATTTTACTAATAAAGGCAAAAGTCTTTCTTCCAGTATAATGAGGCCTGTTTTCATGAATGTCTTTAGAAATATATGGAAATATAAAGTTTCATCACCACTTTCTAAAAATCTGCTGTTCACTGTCTAAAATGTCTGTTCTGTTACCTTTTGTTCTACCTGTGTAGAAGAATAATGCATGCACAAACAAGGTGTACACAAATAAACAAACTTACGCTTCTTTTCAAACATTTTATCATTAATACTTGTAGATCTTCCTTCATTTTGCTGCTTCTCTTTTTCTAATTGTTCCTAAAAAAAAAATAAATTTCTTAGGTATTAATCAGAAAAAAAACCCCAAATTGTGTTTCAGTTAGGGATTGCTTCCAAATCATCAAAATAAGTTAATTTCTACTATATCCTACTATTATTACTGCCCCTAGTAACCATCTCCAGAATCACTGAAATAGTAGAAAATTAAATCAGGGTACTTATTCTATATAAAAATTACATGAAAAAATGTTGACTTGAATTATCAGGGAATGTCAGAGTTGACATTCACATTTATAACTTACTATTAAAATTATGCCTGGTTTTTGGTTTGTTGTTGGTTGGTTTTTTTCCCCACAGCTAAAAAGATCCAAAAATTGATAGCTGAAAATGTAAAATGTTTGCACTGTACCAATACTCTGATAATAGAACTGGCAATACTTTTAACTGAAACATGCAATTCAACAAAAATGTTTTTCTCGAATGGTAAGGTGTCACATATGCTCAATTTTTTTTAAATGTCTAAAATTAACACCTGTATTTGATTAGCCTTTATGCAAAACAAAACCAAGCATTACAATTCAAGTATAACAAATTTGACTTTCTGTAAGATAATCTACTCTTAGAATACCTTTAAAGAGCATATCCAATACCTTTGAGAGCAGTAATTTCAAAAGTCAGTATTTGTTTCGGGATTCTTGGTGAATACTAATATTCCAACTTCTAAAAGCTATAAAATATTATCTTATTTTTTGTACTATATTCATAATTAAAAGTGCCAAGTGGCTCATAATTGTTCTACTCAGGGGTTTTTTTTTTATTTCACTCTAATTACTACCCACGTTTAAAAAAAAAGAAAAAAGAAAAAAAGAGGTAATTAATTCAGGTCAAGGTTGCTGGAATATAGTTTCTACTAAGTCATTTACTAAAATTAAGGAAACTTATTAACAGAGCATTAAAATCTCTAGTAGTCAGACACATTTAACTAGGTTCAGTGGCTCCTCATCTCTTTGGGACTGCAACAGGTGACAATTTATTGTGTGCCTCCCCAGTTCTGCAAAAGTATGACTCTCAGACAATGTTTAATGAGACCTTTGAGATACAGGAGGTATATCGCTATCAGTGGGATAGATCATAAAAATATAGCTGCTCTTCTAAAGTCTAGCTGTAGAAACAGGGTAAATATTAACATTATCATATCTGATAACAGATGTTATCTGCCACAGCCCAAAATGATTTCCCTATAAAATCATTAATCACCTCTACCTAAAAATTGCTAAAGCTAAGCTCAAGTCTGAAAATGAGTACTCAGGTCCTGAGAAGAAAGCTTGAAACTTTAACTCCAGCTAACTTGAGGTGTCAGGGAGTATGAGACAGGTATCATGAACTGAGAAAATCAACTGTCCAACAGAAGGTCTGGAGCACCTACTGACAACTAAAGTGGGCCACAGACATGCTCTGCAGCAATCCCCAAGAGGTAAAAGTGGTATTTTGTGGACAATCTCAAACCTGTTCTGGGTCTCTACAGAGGACTTCAACTCCTACAAGTCAGAGGAACCATACTAATGAAATTCAGCCTCTTCTAAAGCCTACCAGGTTCTTAGCTTCTCCCACCTCAAACTGGAGGCAGTAGAACAGAGGACTGCAGTAATCTAATCTATACTTTATGAACATGTAGTAGCCTATGTGGTTAAGCACCTGCTGCAGCTTTTGCTTACAGCAATGATTGAAGATTAATAGTTTCATTAATTGGAAAAGCATCCTGCAGACTTCTCTTCCAATTCCTAAATAACTTGTAGCTCCTTTTCCTCAATACAACTGTCTTCCTTCTTCCAGGCTGCAGATGTCAGTGGCCTTACTTCCTTTCTGGTTTTTTTCTGTCTAAGATTGAAGCCTGTTGCACAAAGAGCCTCCTTTGGCTTCCTTGACACAAAAGAGATTACAACATTCATTTCTTTTCCTAAATAAGCTGTATGTGAATTCTGAGGTTTCTCATTAATTATGTTATGCATGCCTGACAAATTGCTAAGCTCTCTCAAAAAAGATTTCATAAATTTTGCTGAAGGCTTGAAATTTTAGAACTATAGATGCATCAAATGTATTTTTCTAGAAACTTCACTTTGCCTTACTAATGGGGATACAGCAAAATTTAGGTAGTACTGAAAAGGAAATTATCTATCACTTTAAAGGTCTTAACACTACTGTAAAGTATAAAATGAAACTACATACAGATTATGACCAAGTGTCTCAATAATATGCACTTCCCCTACCTTACAATCATTGCCTCATGTAGATTTAGCTATAAACTATTAAAAAAGGACAGATTGTACTGATAAAATATACCATTTCCAAAAGGAGATGTTCTTGTCTCTCTTTTTCTTGATCCAATAAATCATTTTCGTAAAATCTTTTCTGAAACTTCAGAATAAAATCAATAAAAAAAAAATCACAACATGAAAATGGGAATTGAAAGTACTTGGCTAGTATTAAAGTTAGTAAGTACTTACAGCATCTACAGAGATCTCCATTCTGTCCAATTCTAACACTGTCTATAAAGAAAATAAAAACATTGTTTACCCTTACTCAACAGCATGTTACACTTTTAGCTAAGCAACTGTCCGGATAAGCCACTTAGATTAGTGATATTCAAAATTAAGCATGACTTCTCTTCCTAAATATTTGAAGCCTATGATAGTATTTTTGTGCTACAAATGCAGTTAAAGCTGTCAGAGAGTATTCTCAGAGTCCCTCTGAGACTCACAGTAGAGGACTAATAGACTATCTATATGGAACTCAAAATGCACTCAATGAAAGCACAGAAGCATAAATAATTGGAGCAATGGCCCAGGAACCAAGGCTGAAAAAACAACTCAGGAATCTGTGAATAAGCCAGGATGCTTTAGGCGGGTGTTCACCCAAACTGGGTCTATAAGGAAGCCGCTTACTTCAGCTACTTCACTTCATGGTTTCTTTGAGACTAAGCACGGCAATCCCTTAGATATGTACTATTTTGTGAATATCCATATTAAAGACATTTGTGACATTTCAAAATCTTGCAAATCTACTGTGTATTGTAAAATAAATAGATAAATATTATAAAATAAATAGATAAAATAAAAAGATCTCTCTACCTCAGAGACTTGATAATTTTTACTAGGGTCAACCTTTAATCCTGTCTTTAGTCATCTGCTATGTTTTCATAAATGGTCATTAAGCCAAAACCCTGAATCCCAGTCACAGAAAATAACTGCAATGTAAGTAACCAAGGAAACACCACCTCTCCTAAATTTGACAGAATACATTACACTACACTACACCTTCTTAATTGTTCAAAATTACATAATAGACAACAGAATTCTTTAGTCTCCCATTGTTACATTACCAGAACCAACAGAAAGCGTAACTTCGATAATTTTAACTTTTAATGATAACCCCAAGACAAAATACAGCTGGAAAAGAAAACTGCTTACTCTTTTTACAATAGTCAGGACATCTTTGTCTTTCTCTTGACACAGAAGTTTCCTAATACATAATTCCAACTGCTGAAGTAAATGTTTATCAGTGGGAATCTTCAGAGTAGATTTAACTTTTGGCAACAAATAGCATAGCTTCATTCTACAAAAAAAAAAGTAAATGTTCACCTTTTGATGTAGATGCTTAGTAAAAAATTTTTTTTTGTATTGCATACCAGCATTTGACATAAAATAATTAAATTAGTAGGTCTTATTTTTCAGAAACGATTGTTCCTTATGTCTTGCTGCCAAATACACTGCAATGTTTTCAAAAGCTTCTTCATAGATTGGGACTACAGTCGTGCATCTGAAAGTGTGTATTTCTTCAGATTTGGTGGCATTTTTTTTAACTTAGAAAGGTAAGCAGACCTCTAGATTTCTAAAATTATCTGCACACCTAACTCTACCAGGTACCTAAATACTTTGGAAGTCTGGGTCATCAGTACAAAGGAGCCTAAGTGTCACCAATCATGTGACTACAGTTCTGTACAACTTTGAGGCTGAAGGTGTTATCAGACAGACTAAAGTGTTTTTACTATTTACTGGCTCCTAGAAGAAGAAAGCTCTTCCTCCCCCTACCCGTTCTCCTTGCTTCTATCTGGAGGCTCCTCTTGCCTATGCTGTCTCTGCTGCTTGCTGGACCTTTGATCAGCTCAGCCAGCCCAATCCTCAAATGGTTAATACGGCAGAAAACCAACTCACTTGAGAGGGGGAGGGCAGAAAAAAGTGGACAGCTTTCTGATGCTTTGGTGAATTTAATCAGGCTAGCCAAAGGTCCAATAAGCACTCCTCAAAGCAATACAAGGGGTGGACAGTGTGGCTAGGAATCAAGATAGAAGAAAAGTAGTAACAGGCTATGATGGTCTTAGAAGCTGTGAGCTGCTTGGGTGATACAAATTTAAATGCAGTAAAAAATGGGAGAAAAACATATTCATATAAAGAAAACAAGAACAGAAAATTCAAACTGAATGCCTCTCTGCTCAAACATTGCGTGGATACATTTTTATTTGTTACTAGAGCATCCCTGTGAAACTCAACTTTGCCTGCTTTCCAACTAAACAGCATAAAGTACTGAGGTGAATTTAGCCACAACTTTTCTGTACTAAGGACTGAAATCGTTCTTGGAGTATCCAGCCAAATGAGCTGGAAGGCAGAGATGGGGAGCAGAACAATCGAAGGGGAAATGGTTAGCAACCTGTTGCCCCACTTAGACACACACAAGTGGACAGAATCCACCCAAGGGTACTGAGAGAGCTGGCAGAACTGCTCACCGATCCACTTTCTATTGTTTATCAGCAGTCCTGGCCAGCTGAGGAGGTCATGGTTGACTGGAGGTTAGCAAACACAATGCCTATCTACAAGAAGGGCTGGAAGGACCATCTGGGGAACTACAGGCCTGTCAGTCTGACCTTAGCGCCTGGGAAAGTTAGAGAGCAGATCACCTTGAAGCTGTGGGGAGACCTTATCATTCTCTACAATGCCTGAAGAGAAGCTGTAGCCAGGTGGATGTTGGTCTCTTCTCTCAAGTAACAATTGACAGGATGAGAGGAAACAGCCTCAAGTTGTGGCAGCAGGGGTTTAGATTGGATATAAGGAACAATTTCTTCATGGAAAAGCTTATCAAGCATTGGAACAGGCTGCCCAGGGAAGCAGTGGAGTCACCATCCCTAGAGGTATTTAAAAATCATTGTGAATATAGTGCATATGGATGTCATTTAGTGGTGGACTTGACAGTGGTTAGGTTAATGGTTGGACTTGATCCTAAGGGTCTTTTCCAACCTAGATGATTCTGTGACTCTATAATAATTGATTTGCCTTGATTCTTAGCTATTGCTTCTAAGCTGGTTATATAATAAATGTGTTCATTGCTTTTTATATCAACACCAAAATACTCTGTGCATCAAATAGGCATTTCATATATTTAAGCAAGTAAAGATCGCTGCATTTGATCAGACTGTAAGAGCATATGATAGTGAATAGTTTAAGCGATGTTATAAGAATTTAAAAACTCCTCAAGAACAATACATTCCACTGATGTGTGATCAGAGACACTTCCTTGCCAGAGAGGGTAACTTTGTGATTAATAACATTCTTTAAAAATTCTTATACTAATTAATCTGACTGTTTCTATAACTTCAAAACCTTCCCAACTTCTCATTACACTCTCTAGAAAGTTAGGATATTTTCTACCTCTATTTGTTTTAAAATAATGAGCTATTAAGTGCGTCTGACTTCTAAACTTCAAAAACTATCTCATACAAACAGTGCATTTCTTTTGTAAAAAGCATTAGGCAACAATGCAGAGAAGAATTGTGACAGAATTCATTTTAATGCCAGTTAAAGGATTACAGATTTTTTCTGATTTCCATTAAATCTTAATATTGTATCAATAAAGCTTTTAATTAAAAAGCATGTTAAAAGCAATAATCTACTTCATATTATATACAAATTTAGTTTATTGTTTTAATATAATCCCATTACCTTAAGGACATAAGAGTTATGCTTTATGCACAAAATATCCCAGATTTTAGGTTTGGGATCCTGATGAATTGAGATGTTGGGACTTATGACTAAACATAAGGTCTTTTTTAACAGTTTCAGTTGGTAATAAGCCACATTTTGTGAAGCTTTGAATGCATGCATGTATGTGCAAATTATGCTTATGGAAATCTCCATGCAGAATTAGTATTTGATGTTCAGACATGTTAGTGAATTACACACGTCAGACCTAAGATTAAAAGCATAAAATCACAGAAAATACGTTACAAAAAAGCAACTATTTTCTTATTCATAATAACTGCCTGGTCCCTATCTGTTCCCTGAAAAAAATGCCTGACTATAAAAATAATGAAAAAACACTGTATAAAAACGAGTAACATACCAAATTCCCATATATTTTTTGATTTACTTTAACAGTGAAGTAGAAAACTTTTACTTAAGGTCAAACCTATGCTAACTTACTTCGCTCACACAACTGAAAGGATTGCTTCTGTGTGATTTACTTTACTTCCATCCATTGAAATGGATGGAAACTAATGGAGGCTGTTAAGTTACCTTTCTCTCCATACAACTCTACTCTTCCTATAACTTTCATCTTTATTGCTGGCTACTCTGCCTCAGTGATCCTTTCTCACTCCCAAAACCTGACACTTTCAATCAGCCCTCCAAACACTCAGTTTGACCTGCTTCTGCTGTTTTCCAACATAATTCCCATGGTTTCCTACACCATTAATACAGGTCAGGCTGAAAACTCGGTACCTTTTTACTAAAATCCCATTTAAACGCAACATGAAACCCAAAAATATATTTCTTTATATAATATTTAAAGCTTTTTTTTCCTGTACACTGCTGCATGCTCTTCATACAGTACCTCACATTTGCCACTGGATCATGTGTAAGCTCAAGCACAGGTAGAAAGAAGTATTTACAGAAGAATGATTTTGAAAACAGTTCCATTATGAATTCACAAGTATCTAAAAACCGAAGTCTGTTCCAATAGCTTTTTCCTTGGCCCAGTTCTGAAAAATAACAATCCAGAGATAGTCTCTATTCATGTCAGCTAGAAAACATTTCAAAGGTTAACCTTTGACTCAAATATAATGACACTCATCACAAGACACAGGTTCTTAGCCTATCTCAATTAATTCTTTCAGTGAAAAAAATCAAACCTGAATTCAATGACCACTTCTGCCAGTGAGCATTTTAGTTAAATTCGACCTATCTCTTTAGCCATCTGCAAAAACAAAACCAGCAAGTGAACTAGCTACTGTGTTGAATAAAGCTCTGTATGACTTTCAAACCATGTCATGGGTGTATCAAAACTACTGTGTAAACATTAAGGATTGCTAATGGGAACCATTCAAACTTCTAACCTATCTTTAAAATACATAGCATAGACCAGAAAGTCAACTTAGGTGACCAACACATTCATAAATTAATTTCTGAGATTTATTCAGCGCTTCTTAAGCTGAAGCCCCTAGAGAAATTTATAGAGCTCTCCTTTTATACTGCAGCACCTACAGCTAAGCAATTTTGGATCCAAGAAGTTGGGCTGGAGGGGTCTTTGCATGTTACAAATTCCCACATTTCCCCTTTCACAATTCCTTTGCATAAGTTTCAGATATATACCTATGCTTTGCGTCGCAATACAGGAGCAACTGAATGTCTTCTAAGTGTTATATCATCAATGATGGCAGAAAGTTACAATCATAAATAGATCTTCACTCTAAACTAACTTGCTTCTCTAAGTCACCAAGGAAAAATTATCTTACGTTCAATCAGCTTCTGAATAACTTCATGCCTCTGTTCTTGTTTGCGATTGTAACGTAAATAAACACAGAGAGTTCGAGCAGCTGCTTTTTGGACTGGCAGGACATTCTTGAAAGAAACAAAGGGAAGAAATAAGCATACCTGAAGGAGTATGACTGAAAATGTATAAAAATTCTAAAAGTAGAAAAAAAAGAGCCAAAAATTAGCCTAATTTGAAAAATTTTGAAATAGCATAATGTAACAAGAAAAAGGAAGTTTGGCCAATTCATGAGACACCTACTTCTTTATTCCTTCTGCATAACTTGCTTACTCAACTATTTCATAAACACCTTAAAATATTCCATGTTTGGAATACACCTTCTATACTGTAGGTGTTAGAAACTAAAATGTACAGTATCTTCTCTTACAGCAGACTAGTAGCTCTAAATGATCATTCATTTTCAGAATAAAATGTTCTTTCACAAAGATTGGAACACAATGTAAAGTATTGTATGGAAAAAGAAGGCTTATCTCAAAGAAAAAAAAGTTCTGTTTTACCTAGAAATGATCTCATAATGAGCACAAGGAAAGGAAATAAGGCGTGGATGGGAGGAAAAACTTGACAATCTGTACAACCCAAACTTTGCCTCTCACATGGGAAGAATTTATCAGAGCAATTTCTCAGTATTATACAAAAACCCACAACCTGATATACCATATATAATGAAAAATAGTACTTTAAAATTAGTATAACGCATAATGAACTACACATAGCAACTATCTGCTGGTTATTGTTCTAAATAGCATGAAAAAATAAGCAAAGGGCAAGAGACAGGCTCACATTTGTCAAAACGATCGTCAACATTCTGTGAAGAAAACGGTAATAAATCTGATCACTTGATATGATATGAGGAAGACATGCATATTTTTGTAGTAACTTTTCATGAGTTCTCCATTTTAAAGAAGTTGCTGCTCTCTGTTCTGCTGTTGTTAATGCAGGAATCAAGTCAGGAATAGACAATAACTAGAAATAAAAATATAAACATTAAAATAATTTTACATCTTCTGGCTATATGACACATTACAATGCTTAAAAAGCACATGAAAACACTGTAAGAAGGGAATTAATTCCTCTCTTCAGACAGGATTAGCTACACCGTGCCCATTTCCAGTGGATATTCGCCTAACTTGCTTTTAAAAAAAATTAATGATAGGGTTTAAACAATCTCCCTTAAGCAGTAAATGCCACTTAACTAGTCAAAAAGCTATTCCAGCACCTAACTAAATAAATTTCATTTCCAACCCTTCCTCCTGATGAAGAAAAACTAATCACTGTTCTCTCTGTAATTCCCTTTTACAGATATGAATACCATTATGAAAACCTTCTTCGTTTTTCTTTCTCAGACCAAATAAATCCCATTTTCCTTCTAGCCTCTTAATCTTTACAGCTATTCTTCTCAACTCCCTAATTAAGTTTAGTAGGAATTATACACCTTTTCTCAGTAGGAGGGAAAGACTTCATAGTAGCCAAGCTAAATTCTCCTTAGTGCTTAGCAAAAAGAAACGCTGCCACACTTGACATGGCACTCATTATACATTATATAGATTTACAGCTGTAAAATGTGAATTTGTCAGATGTTTAAATTACACACTCAGCTTTTGTCTATAAAAGAAAATAAAATTAAGTTCTTATATTGTTAGAATATCTCAATTTCTCTATAGATTTAGGACGAATACTCAAAACAGCATTGTGAAGCAGATGATTTTTCATGTTCCATTTTTCATGTTCCATTTTACAGGTGAGGACCCATTGAATTAACTATCATTCAGAGCCACATACAATTAAATTAGCAGAGCTGGAAGCTGAATACAGATCTCCTACAACCTAATTCAGTGCCTTTGCTTCAGGGATTAAGATTCCTTCAAGTAGCAACTGCATCTGAAAATGGCAGCTATGGGCAGTTGCCACATTAATGCAAAAAGAGAAATATTAGCTATTAGCTATCACGCCCTTAGCCTGAAACCAAGTTGTGTTTTAACTTAATGACTGCATTTCAAGATTTGATCTATTTCAGCAAATCTGTGGTTATTTAGAAAAAAAATGGATAGACTGTACATTTATTTATTGTCTAACCTTTTATTTTGGTTTTAAATTTACAAAGTCAACAATCAAAAAGCCACAGAAACTTTATATCTCTCCAAAGCAGAAACTAATAATGAAAGACTTTTTACACAATATATGTCTGAACAATTTTGCTACTATCTTATTTTTAGAAAGCAAACTAAAAAAAAACCATACCCACCTTGCTTTCTGATCCACTGTTCTCTCCTCCACTAGTCATTAGTTCAAGGATTTCAGGAAGGTGACCTACCAGGGCATCTAATACCTATTTAAAGAAAGGCTGCATGAATGAGGTCTGTAAATTAACCAGACTCAATTTTTATCTCTCAACAACATATCCATGTTGACATTTTCTATGTTACTGTTCTTTCACATCCATGCTTGAAGAAAAAAAAATTTAAACAACATAGAAAGGAGACAATATATTTGCATTGATGGGGACTGGGATTTAAATTGATGTTTTAATATAGTAAGTAACATAAGTATTATAGGTTTCAGTTCAGGAAAGCAAGCTATAGTTTTGATTTAAGTGTATATAACACTCAATGCTTTCTAAACTGTTCAAAGCCCAAAATATTTTGACATTAACATTCATTCTTAAGAAAGATATATATTTCATAGACAGTTAAAGCATGAGTGTTGACAAACACAAAGATACTTTTTTAGTATTTGTCAACTGAATCTTACAAGGAATTTTTCCTGCTTCAAGAAAAACTGCAGTTGGTAAAATAGAATATATACCCTGCCTTGATAGAATAAACCTACTTTCAAATGTTATAATACTTGAAACTAGACTAGAAAAGTACATAAAAAATATTTTGAGCACCAATTCTCATTGAAGTGGTATATATAATAGAGCACCATTTAAAAAAAAAATTATTTAGGTAACTATATAGGGATCAAACCAAGGAATTTTTCAAAATCACCAACTTCTGTGTCTCAACTTTCAGGCGTTCAACTTGAGAAATTTTTTAGTATGAGTCAGAATTTCATAAACAGTAAGTGGATGTTCTATGAACACTGAATTTCACAGAAATTATCTAACAAAGGGTGACTCAAGAAAAAGGAGCAGTTGAAAGTAAAAAAACCTTGAATGCTATCAATTTTAATACAGCATCAAAACCAAATCTTTCCATATAATTTCCAAATTAAGGAATACAATAGCAATTAAAACAATTTAGACTGATATTTTTAATAGCTAATATGTCCCAAGTGGGTTTAATAAATTCAAACACCTTCCTATTTTTCCCCTTTTTATTCACAGAAGGCTGGCATCTTTATGAAGCATCTGTGAAACAGAAGGAACAACTGTTGATCATTCCAAACGACTGTACTGTCTTACTGCAGAGTTATTAAAGATCAATGTAATCTGCCTCAATGTAACAAGCAAAAGAAAGTTCCAATAAAAGTGTATTACCTCCAGTGACTCGTCTTGTAATAGTGTAACCAGTTCTTTATGTATCGTATACACACCAGAATTTAAAAGCTTAGCAACCTAAAAAATGACAGTAAGACAGACAGCAAGGTGAAGCATTCTTTAGCTCCATGGCACTCCAACAGCTATAGTACAGGGGCTTACTTTACAGCAAACATGAAGAAGGGATGCAGACGAATCGTTTAATATCAGCCTTCTAAAGTTGAGTACTTTCCCACTCATCACATTAAGATTATGCTTACATGAAGAATATTGAGTCAAGAAACAGGCCTATTACCTAATCATGAAACACACTTTTAGAATTAACTCTTCTTCATATTTACCAAAAAAAGTTAAGATTGCACTGCAAGGCTAGAAATATTTAAATGCTGAACTTCATGCTCCTTGGGACAGTTAACAGTTTGTCTACTATGTAATTTACAAAAGATAAAATATAAAAATTAGTTTAGCCTGTGCTGGATTTTAAGTTTCCCCAGCCTTTCCATCTGGAGTTTTCACTCCTTACTTCTTTGGGGTCTCTTACTGTGATTCATAAATGACACACAAATTCATAAAAATACCAGCAGTCCATCTTTTATAACAAATACACTCTAACAAATACGAATGAGGTTTTTGCCGTACGGAACATTAAGATGATGGTTTTTAATGGTTTTCTTTGTTTATATGAGTCAAGTTAAATTCAAGCTTGCTTCCAATCAAGATGAAGATTTAGGGCAATGGCAATTGCAATGGCTACAGGGACTTAAAAAAAAATAAAAATCCATCTAGCACTGAAAGCTATACATGACTCACATTGGTTGCCTAGCTATGGTAAAATGAAACCAAAGACCACTAAAATGTACATTCAGATCAAGGCATAACTTTACAAGTTTTTTTAAGTGAGCTAAAACACTTTGCTTACATTCAGGCAGTACCTCAAAAGTGTTACACATCTAACCAATATTATGTAGAATTCAATGCTAATTTTAACAATTTCAACAATTATGTTAGATTATCCTTAATTAATCCAAGGCATCAATAGGTTACAAAAACTGGAAATCCATACCTCTTTCTTATACTGGTGGAAATAAAGTCACCTGAACTTCATTTAAGCCCCTACTAGTAATTTAAATGCTTTCAGCAAGCTGCTTAACTTACCAATTTCCCTAGCAACAGAATGGGATAAAAGGCTTGCTCATGGACTGAAACACAAGGATTCTCAGTATGAAAACCTTGAAGATCTCCCTATAGGGGTTACTACCATCAGGAGACAGTGTATTTTTATTTCTGGAATTCACCCCATACAGCTAATATCTGTGCAGTTGTACATTTTTTAACTTTTATGAAAAAAATACAGTAGAACTTATGTATGCTGAATGGAACAACACGAACACATACACTTTTACATCTGCATAAATTTCAAAGTAGCTTCATATTAAATCGAGCATTTAACTTAGATTTAATACCTATAAATATTCTCCACAGAACACCAGAATAGTCGCAAACTATACAGTTCTAAAGAAGGTTTTCAGGACCAGAAATGGCAAGTTACTTTCTCCTTCTTGTCTTGTTATTTTCTAAAGCTACTGAAAATCTTCAAATAGTGTACTTACTACAATTGCTTATGTTTGCGGTACTAGACCATTTAAAGTTTCTTCTAGCTTTTGGTCCTTAAAAGTTCACCTAGCAAATTTACCTCACTTGTAGCCAAATGTCACACAATTTAAATAGACTACTATGTGTATATGGGCTACATATACAGGTTAGAAAGGAATGAACACCTTTGACAAACTAAACCATTTCAACAAGTTTTCTCATCTTTTTAATTTGTAAACTTACTTCATAGAAGCTTACGGCCATGGTATATCTGACAGGAACTTCAGGGTCGTGACAAAGGCAGAAGAATATAGAATATAGTTCTAAATGGAAGTTCTTTGGATCCACAAAAACAATCATGGCCTGTGGAAAGATAAAGTCTTTTATTAACAGTGTAGCTAAAGGACCACACTATCAGAGATTATCAGATGAAAGCACTGAGTTACAACCAGTAAGACACTTGGTAGATAACAGGTAGTGATTTTAAAGAAGTGGCGTGGCATTTTTTGATGGCTGTGTTAAAACACAGACACCAGACAAATGCTGAAGTTAAGAACTAAACTGGATTTACATATCTTCCAGACATGATGTAGACTTTTTTCTGAAGTCATAGATTAAAACCATGAGATATTAAATTTTTACTTTAATAAATATTGTTAATGTTTCCATATACTAGTGGAAGCTGCAACTGGAGACTTCAGAAACAAAGAACATTTTAGCAAGTACCAAAGCAAACATCTGAATTTCAACATAATTATGTGTGTACATACCTTGGTTTTGCTAAAATAAACCAACAGATGTCTACCTACATACACGGTGCTTGTCTTTAAAAGGTAGAATAAAAATAACTGTCTACTAGCTCTCAGTACAAACATATTTTCTTTAAATATAAATGCAGGATGTCAAAATACTAAGTTGATTTAGAGAAACATGAGTGTTAAGTTTAAAGACCTCACATAAACTCAAAAAGTCATTCTGTATTCAGGCAGGAGCATGACTAAAACATGAATCTAAGCATTCAGATTCAATCTTCACTTCCCTGTAATGTCACAACACAGCAAATGTGAAAATCTAGCTTTGAGTGGTTTGAAACCTGGGGCTCTGTTTCACAGCCATTTTCCCAAAGCCTTTGTTCTAAGGGTTTGGAAAAAACGCATAGGAAGGAATGAGACCAGTAATGTTTTAGAACAGCACTCTTTCAGGCAAAACTTGCCGATAATTTTCTAAGGCTCTGCAAAGAGGAATCCTTATGGACAATCTCTACTTTAAACTGTTAGCCTGAAATTTCCAGGAGAGTGATACGTTATTGCTAACAATGCATAACTTGGCAATAACTTCTCACTCACTCAAACAGTCCCATTTAGTGAACTATATGCATGACACATTTTTTAACCTTGAACGCATGTTACGTACTGGAAAATTGTATGCACAGTTCTTCCTCACTGAAATATACTTCTTTTCCTGCTCCAGAGTTTGAAGTTGAAGTTGATTATCATTGTGTCCATTTTCCTGTTGTAAACCCAGCGTGGAAAGCTTCTTATAAAATTCCAAAAACCGTAAGTGTTGTTCAGGAGTAAAAATGCCTCCAAAAAAAAAAAAAGAGTTTGCTTTCCTCATTACAAGTGCCATTAATAATGTCCTAAAACAGATCTCATTAATAAATCTACCAAATAAATTGCTTTTTTTATCCCTCCCCCACCTTAACTCTAGCAAAGTATCATCACTATACATTATAGAGAAAAAGCAGTTACAGGAAAATGACAGCTAACCATAACTGAGTGAATCTTAATTTCTATTTACATAATTATTGAAATATACACAATTTTAACTGCAGGATTGTGAGTCTGTTTGTTCCACTAATACGGGTTTCTTTTGGATTAAATATTTAGATCTTTATGGAACTCAGTCACATGAAGAATGCATGCCTTAAGGAAGTTGAATAGTTAAGCCATGTTGCTACAGATAATAGATATAAGAATAAAATTAGAAAAACCAGAAAAAACTGGAATGTAACTAGCAAGATGACTTTAAAAAGTACAAGTCATTTTATAAGTATGTTAGTAACAAGAGAAAAAAATCAAGGAAAGGCTCAGTGTTCCACTCACTAGAGAGAGGAAAGCTATGATGATTGGTACCAAGAAGGTTGAAATGCCTAATGCTTTAATTTTCTTCCTCAAATTCCACTAGTATCACCAGGCTCAGTACAGTCAGTAACAATAACAAAGCTTCAAGCTTTAAGCAGTGAAAATGTGCAGTCAGATGTGCTTCATTTGAGTACTTTAAAGTGCTTAAAGTACTAGCTGATGAAATCCTAAATAAGTGAGATATCGGAATAGAAAAGGGCTGATATTTAATAGTTGGAGAGGGGAGGGACAAGACATATAGTTGCAGAACAGTCAGATTCATGTTTTTTAAAAAATTGGAACAAACACATCTGCTTGTAGATGAAAATGAATTGCAGCTAACATGGCAAAAGCAAAACTTGTCAAACTGATTCCCTTTCCTTCTAGTACTGGACGTCAGAACCTGTGAATACAAAAGATGCAGCAAAGGACATGTTTTTCACAAGAGAAGGGATCAGGAAACAGAGGTGGAAAACTATAAAGGCACTGCAAAACTGATTGGAAAAACAGTTAAGTTACCCAGGACACACTGACATGACTGATATCCAAGTTCTGGCAATATTCAGTATTTTTGGGCTTTTGATGTTGGATAAGAGACTAGGCTTATTAAATATTCTAATAACATCAACCTTAGAGGGAGACTCATCAGAAGATAAGAGTTTAAAAGGATCTTCAGAAACTGGACATACGCTCTTAAAACTTTCGACTACAAGACTATTGTTCCATTAGGACAGAGGTAAGGGACCATGCGTAGCCAGATCTACATCATTTGCACAAGGCCAAGAAAGAGAAAGAATAACTGGCTGTCAGATGTATGTAAAAAAAAAAGCCCCAACCAACCAACCAACTAACCAAAAAAAGATTCATATAGGCTGCACTTGAAAAATAATGTCAACTATGGCAGGCTGTTGCCAAAAAAAAACCCAAACTAAACAGCAATATAGCAAGACACATGAAACAGCCCTTTTGCTTTGTTTAGCTCTCTTAAGGCGTAACACTGCAAGAAAAATATGAGCTTGCCAGACATGAGTTCAGAGGTGAAGGGAGATCAGCAATTAAAGTCATTCAGCCTAGAGAAAAGATGACAGGGAAGACACGATAAAAACAGGATGGACTCTAAGTTTCTGCAATTAACAGTTTGACACTCTGAAACAGCCCTTTTGGATTATTTGCAGTGAAGTAACAGTTACTTTGATAGTCCCTAATATGATCATGAAGAATTATTTTAAAGATTTGCAAGAAAGATCAAAGGTTTTAAGAGTCTAGGAGGAAATCATAAAGTAAAACCATGATTCTGTGCTGTCCCTCCCCAGGTAAGCTCTGTGTAGATCTTATATACTGGGCAGAATAACCAAGGAAAGATCTGCTGTGTTTAAGTGGAAACCACAAAAAACCTGGGTACAGATTTGGTCTCAGCTGCAGCTGGGAACCCACATGCCACCAGGTCTCCTTTCTCCCCTCAAGCTCCTCACAGGTCACACTCTATACAGTGCTTCAAAAAGGATATCAAGCACAGAAGTGAACGTACACAATTAACATCATACTGTGTTTTCAAACATTTCTAGTTTCAAAAATTCAGTCATCCAACTCACAAGCTGCAGAATATCCAAGAGGGAATAAAAATAAATCAAACCAACATACACAACCACCACGTTTCCATCTCTGACCCTGTCTAAACAAAATACTCTGTCCCTGTTTAAACACAAAAAACCCCAATAAACGGACTTCTAGAGAGGAAATTCACAACATCCAATTTCTGCAATAGATAGTATCAGATTTTTACTTTCATATTTCCTTTCTTGTCATTTCATTTGATACATAAAAATGTGCATATTTTCCAAGGGTTTCAAATTCTGCAATCTTCTCTCATTTTTAACATATATTTTTTCAAGAACATTAAATCATACCATATAATCCATTACACAGTTTCCCTAAATGGAAAGATAAAGAAACTAGGATAGATTCATCTGCTTTGAAGGATTTTTCACAGAATGATTTCACTAAGGGGAGCACAGTTTGACTCCTATCATCTGAAAAACAAAAGAAAATTTTAAAGTTAGCTATTTATCAGAGAGAAACAGAGAGTTAGCTTCCATATAAATTATGATAAATATCTTTTTAGCATGCTAGGGCTTCTTTTCAGCAGGCACTCACTGGAGGTAGAAAACAAGAGGTATAGAGAGCAACGAACATAGTCCCAAAATACAGGTCCTAAATTTTAATACCTTACCAGTTTTGTCTATCTATTTTTAGGTAAAATGCATCCCTATATTAGGGAATAAATGAACAGTCACTAACTTCTCCATTCACCAAGAATACATATAGAGAAAGAAAGAATACTGCAGTTTGCTCCCACAGTAAGATGTGCTACAGTAGTAGGAATACAGGGACATCAAGACTGAACATGATCATCATAGTAAAAAGAAAAATGTGGATGTAATATAATTAACTTTTTTCAATCTATTGAGAAAAAGAGGTTGAAAATCTTTGGGTAAGCAATAAAATACTAGAGAAACAACATAATTGAGGGCAGAGGAAAGAAATTAAATCATGTAGAAATCTAAGTCAAATCCAAGCACCCTGCCTCCTTATAAAATAGAGGAATAAATGTTCAAAGAAATGCATGTGCTAAGAGTTGTTTTAAATAAAACCATATCATTCTAAAATGTTCCAAGTTTTAAAGGGATTAGTTTTTTTTAATAGTATATCAACACCAAAATTCAGCAAATAATTATGGCTAAACAAATATTTATTTTGATCCAAAGAAAATCTGTTTTGATACTGTGGGAAAGGAACCCTAGGATGTCATTTCGGATCATCTACCTTCAAAATGTTCATTTTCTAGTTCAGACATAAAATCAAAATCTACATAAACCAAATTTCTAGAAACTTTCTCTAAGTGTTTTTTTTAAATAGCTAAAAGCAATAGTTACAGCAATTGGGGGCTGGGGGGGAGGAGTGAAGACTGGGACATACAAAGAGAAGCACCAACTTGATAGCATCAATGCAACGGCTCAATAATTTGATAATTAACCTACTATCATACTTATTGATATAAGTGCTAACTGCTAAAAGTCCATTTACGGTATTCTCCCCAAAACTTATTTCTTTAAGCACTCCTCCATATGGCTTATATTCAATCAGGTATTTTAGTATTTCATCATCAAGTTCCTCTACAGTACCTATTTGCTCCTCACATATCGGGAAGGAGTAGTAGAGTCAGTAAGATGGGAGTGGGAAATGTGATGCAAAATACAAAGTTGATAATGAAGATAAACAACTGAAGAGTTTAGGAAAAGACAGTATAAAGTGGCAAATCATGTGATCAACAATATAAAATATTTTTTCATACACACTATGGCAGTGATCTATCATCTACTTTGCTGCTTTGTATATTTCCAGTTCTAAAAAAAAAACAAACAACCAGAGAGCACAATTGAAACAGAGCCAGAAAAGCTGGCTGGTAACTGTCCTCTGCAGCCCCCTGATAAAAAACCAAGACAAAGCAGCTGATTGGAGGACAAGGGACAGCAGTTACCCAGAATGTTCCCCTCCATTGGAGCAGTCACTGGAGCTCTCCTTGAAGTCTGCCCCAAGAATGGCTGAACTGAAAGCGTGATGAGAACCCAAGAGCCATGCCTGTAGGTAACCCACCACCACTACATCACAAGAACAACAGAGAATTTTGCCTTCCTCACATGAACACACAGACTCTCATCTCTACTCCTGGAGAAGCATGAAATATGCATGTTCATCAGAGGAAAGATATACTGAGCATTAAGAACTAGGCTAGTAAGCATGAATTAAATTCTTACCTGCATCAAACATATCAATCAGATTCACTAACGTCTCAAAAGCTGCAAGGCGAACACTGCTGCCCTCATCTCTTGCCAGTTCTACTAACTCAGGAAGCACCACAGTTTTTGTTAGTTCTGTCCTGCAAAGAGAGGCAAACAGTCAAAACTTTCAATGAAACACTACTGTCAAAGTAAAATAGAATTCTTCCTTCAAATACTAATTTAGGTATTTTTTAAGTAGTCAAGAAGCAAAATTTGACAATGTTGTAAGGAAATGAGAATTAAATAATGATCTCCAGTAAATCTTGGGACTTTTTTGTCAGCCAAGGAAACATGTAAATTTAACACATGAAACTTCATCACTAAAAAAGCTGACAAATTAGCTCAAATCAGAAAAAAATGCATTCTGAAAAAACTCCAGCTACTTCACTAAGAAAACTTTTTTGATCAAATATTCACAAATTGATCCCGAGATGGCCCAAAGGTAAAAATTATTAAATATGAGTCATGCTGGACGAAAGCGTCTGGAAATCTTACGCTTTTCTTTTACAGAATAAGCAACTGCTGCTTAGAGTAAAAACAGTTTCTCAACTAGTCTAAACACTAGCTTTTAGGCTTGTTTTAAAGTGGTAAAGAATGGGTTGTGCTTGTCTCTTTTTGCCTTAGTAGGTACTAGCCCTGTCTGTCTGTGTGATGGTCCTGACAATTTGAATTTATTGCCATGAACTCCAACTTAGAAATCAGAGTTTAATCTGACAGATGACTGAGGAGTGAAATACTCAACACAAAAACATCTGCACAGTGAAGTGACTGGCATAAGTAAGATAAAAGGAGATGCAGAGAAGTATAGCTTCTGTATAAACTACCAACCAGCATAATTTCCCATGTCCCAGTCATTCTTGATTGCTTTCAGAGATTAGAAAGATCTTTCTTTAGCTCTACTATCAACAAGAACAGGGATGACATACCTCATATTTGCACTTCTCTTCTGTCATGCTCTTTTTTATTTCTTATAGTAGTCAAGATTTTTAGTGTTTGCATTTGAATTAAGAAGGCCACTTTGTCCTATTATCAGATATGAGCTCTTAGTCTGCTCATCAAATAGTGAAAGCTGTTGCAAACACCACATCTCAAGAAGGGGACCTCAACAGGGTACCTGGCCCTCAATGTTTATAATGCTCAAACAAAACTTCAGGGAAACACTCCAATGAAATCACTCCACATGAGCATTAACCAAGGTAACAAAATCAAAATCATGTCTGACGCTTTGAAGAACTGTGTATGAAGAATTTAGACTGTCATTTCAATCACAGTCTTTAATACAGAACTGATCACAACATCAGGGATACCAGATTTTTATTGAAATAAAGTGCCCAAAATGTCCTTTTCGTAAATCAATACAAATACTTTCAAATGTTTACAATCAGCATCAAAGTGATTTGCACCTTACAGTTTTTCCTTGCTACAGTCAAATCAAGATTGTAGCTTAATGGTATTCTTCCAAACAGATAATTAAATATTGATATAAAATTATGAATCAAGAGCATGATATCACTTAGTGCTATCATCACTAAATAGTAAAAATAAGCATAAGGGCTGTTGTCACATTATGCCTTCGACATTCACCTAAAAAATGTGATTATTACTGTTTATTTGTCCATATTTTCCTACCACCTATTCATCCTCAACATGAAACACTGCAATTGTTTACATACTGAAACCAACAATTCGCCATTTCTCATGAGATTGAAGCATCTAAATCATTGGGAAGGGACTAAGCAAAAACCTCAAAGACAGAACAGAGTATATGGATATGTTACTGCTAAGATTAAAAGCTGGGGAGGAAAGAATTAAAGGAAAATATACAGAAGACACCATTAACTGGTAACAATGAATTTAGCACTATAAAACCACTATTCTAAGGCTGGGTTAATGGCCAGTAATGCTGTCATTTGCCACTGCACATATCACCTAACTTGTTTTAAGATTTTCAGCTGTATATGCAATTTGGTTGGTAAAGAATCACAGAATTGTGGGGGTTGGAAGGAACCCCAAAAGATCATCAAGTCCAACCCCCACTAAAAAGACACTAAAAAAATCTATTTCCTTTCCAGAATAATCACTTAGAAGATACATCCAGCTTCTTATAAATGAAAATTACTTTTTTGCTTCTTTGGTAACACTGCTTAGCATACGTTAAACAGCATTTGAGGAGGGGTGATGAAAACTGCAGAAATGCACACATATAGTTCTTATTTTAAGACCTGGCTGTACATATACCCATCTTAAAGGTAAAATAAAACTGCTGAAACCAAATGCATACAGATTCACAAAAACATATGATCACACTCAAATAGCTGCCATCGACAGCTCAGTATCAAAGTGGAAATCAGTGACAGGTGGCATTCCTCAGGGATCAGTGTGGCTTAACATCTCTCTTGGTAATATGGACAGTGGCAGGGAGTGCACCCTCAGCAAGGCTCCCAGCAACACCAAGGTGTGTGGTGGAAGGAAGGGATGCCATCCAGAAGGACCTTGACCACCTCTTGCTTAGGAGGTGGGCCCATGCAAACCTCATGAAGTTCAACAAGGCTAAGTGCAAGGTCCTGCACATGGGTCAGCACAACTAAAGGCTTGGAGGACAAACGGATGGAGGACAGCCCTAAGGAGAAGGTATTGGGCGTGTTTGTTGATGAGAAGCTCAACATAAGCAGCCATGTACACCTGCAGCCCAGAAAGCCAACTGGATCCTGGGCTGCATCAAAAGAACTGTGACCAGCAGGACAAAGGAGGGAATCCCCCGCCTCTACTCTGCTCTTGTGAGACCCCACCTGGAGTACTGTGTCCAGCTCTGGGGCCCCCAACATAAGAAGGCCATGGACCTGTTGGAGAAAGTCCAGAGGAAGACCACAAAGATAATCAAAGTGCTGGAGCACATCTCCTGTGAGGACAGGTTGAGAGACTTGGACTTGTTCAGCCTGGAGAAAGTTCTTGGGAGACCTTATAACAGCCTTCCAGTACATGAAGGTGGCCTACAGCAAAGCTGGAGAGAAACTGTTTAGAAAATCATGTATAGCACAAGGGGTAATGGCTTTAAACTGAAGGAAGGTAGATTTGGATCAGACATTAGGAACAAATTCTTTACTTGTGAGGGTGGTGAGGCACTAGCACAGGCTGCCCAGAGAAGCTGTGGCTGTCTCCTCCCTGGCACTGTTCAAGGCCAGGTTGGATGGGGCTTTGGGCAACCTGGGCTAGTGGAGGGTGTCCCTGCCTATGGCAGAGGGGTTGGAACTGTTTGATCTTTGAGGTCCCTTCCAAGACATACCATTCCGTGATTCTATGACTCTAAGGCAAACGCATAGCTTTACTGAGATTACACCCTCAGAACCTCTGTAGGACAAGGACCTTGCAGAAAATGTGCTGAAATCACATAAGTAACAATTTTGTATGGACATGTTTAGCTAGGGATCAAGAAATTGACCTTACCAAAACAAAATCAAATTAAGTACATGGCAGTAATGCTTAGTTCTTGCTGTGAATACTTGCTGCAGATACCCTATATCTGAGTAACCTGAAACACTGTTTGAACACACACTTTTCCCATATTCTATGTGTGAGAGGTAAATCCCATCGCTTCAGGAATGGCATCTTTTCTACACACACCAGTACTAAAAAGATGAAGCACGTATTTACCATTATCTTTCAAGTGACATTTTGCTTTCAGCCTCTTCCTAGAATTTGCTCATAAAGTCACAATTCCAAAAGCCAGAGGGACTTATTGGGGATAGATCTGATCTATCCCCAATAAGTAACATAGGGCAGTCAAGTCTGTAAGATAAGTTATTGTTTGTTCTTTTTTTCTTTCTGACACAATAACAGGTGCACACATCTGGAATTTTAAAACTTGTTCACCAATCCTGTGTGGGTAGTTAACATGTTCTGTTTATTAAAACAAAAGTTCCAGACTTTTTCTTTTCTTATGTGTCCAATATTGAAGCTCTTCAAGCTGGAAGTCGATGCTAACTGAAATTTGCTTACCACACATTTAGCATCCTTTTGCAAAAAAACTGCACAGTAATTCTCAGAAACTGCTAATACTTACCATAATCCCCTTCCATTTTTAAATAAGCTCAATGACATCAATGGATAATTGAGATCATTTCAAAGACACTATGGATGAACTCATTATTTACAAAAAACATTGTACAGTTCAGCAATTTCACTACCAGATTTACAAGTCGGAAAATGGAAAAGAGCCAACTGCCAACAGCCCATTTGTAAGAACACATCTGTACACTCCAGACTTATTACTGAGTATGCAAGAATTATGCTAGAAATCGTAAAAGGCGTTTTTAGGTTACCATTAAATACCTTAGAGAAAGATTTTGCACTTAGCAGCAGTTATGCAGACTGTACTCACCCTATTCCTTGAGCTATATGTTCCAGTTGCCGACACATGCAAGTTCTAACTTCATATTCCACATCCTGGCACAATGTTTTTACCAATGGAAGAATCTCTCTTTTAACGCTACAAAGATTAACATTTTTTTATCAATATACAGAACAAGAAGATACTAAAATCCACTCCACAGTACTTAAATTTTATTCATATATTACTTCTAATTGCAATCTTTAAAACAAATTTATCACAGGTGGTAAATAATTTTTCTGAGAATTTGCAATCATGAAAGAATACTGTACATCAGACAGATGTACAGAATACTGTACATCAGGTATAAAGAAAAAGGATTATTTACAATCATTATCATTTGCTCTTATTTCACCCATTATTTTCTTAAACTACAAAAATAGTAGGTAGGCTTAGAGATGCTGTTCTCTTTTAATAACCATCTTCAGTACAATTTTTGAACAGCCACTGTAAGAATAGAAAGAATTATATAAACGGAAGTCCAAATACATATAAATTTTCTCTAATACCTTTGGTACACATATATCACCAAAGAGATATTTAGGAAGAAAGCAGAAAAAGAATTTAAGATCAAAAGCTTTAGTACTACAATGACTTTAGGCAAGTAGACTCAAGTATTCATTTTAAATTAATGGAAGATACAAAATAAGTATTTTGAATTCTATTTAAGTAAAAATACATACTACAACTTGGCAGAATCAGCCATTGTGTTTCCTTTCACTGCCCAAGATGCTGTCATGAGTATTCATAACATATCTCTATCCAAATCCTTATGTTGTTGCGAAACTCAAGAGAAATAATACGAAGACGCAGACAAGTAAATTTCCAAGCCAGCTTGCACAGCCTCCTCTCATTCCAGTGAAAACTAATTTGCTTCTTACAGCAAAATTTGGCCTCAAGTTTCAAAAACTGTACAAAGTCTTGAGAGGTTGGCATTTTAGAATACTCTGAAGTAGGGACTACTTCCAAAAAAGACTTGTTTAAACTCACTGTTGTAACAGAGGATAGAAAAACTAGCATTCTGTTTTATGAGAGAAAATGGTGCCATTCTGAAGAAGAATGTGAACATATGCTTATATATTGCCTAAGGCAAATAAGTCTCCTGAGCCTATACCAAGTGCCCTCTTACAAGGGCAATGAGGGTGTGTCATGAATCTTATTCAGCTTGCCACATTCCACCAGTGGATCCAGGTCTTTTTTCAGCTCTCTAAAGAGTGCTCAGAACCCTCTACCAGATTAACATGACCCAGAAAATTCTCAGCCATCTTCACTAAGAGGTAGCTTCTCTACAGAAATGCTGCCGTTATCTGTTCACCAAAATTAAGGGTTTCCTACTTCTGAACAAGGAAGTCTATTAAAGAATCCTAACAAATCCTTTCTATCGTTAACACTATTTCTCATAAAATTCCAAGTAATCTGGAAAGTCACTTTATTTTCATGAGAATGGAACATCAAATCCAGAAAGGTAATTGTGATTCTGTGGGAATTCTACAAATGTTGGCGATGAAGATTTGAAGGCTTTGGGAACATTCTCAGAATGCTTTCCATGCTCATTAGATTTTGCATGTATAATATGTACAGCCTACATAACAAACAAAGGTGTAGATAGATCCCTTTTGTTGGCTTCTAGTTCTTTATAATAAGTAAAAAATACATAATTTGAAAAAAAAAATTCCTGAATGTCTTGGCATATGATCCTGTTCATATTTTCTGCTATGCTGAATTCTAGCATTTTGAGGCAAATCAAATCATTATTAGAGCAGAATTCCTCTGCTAGATACAGTTCCTGTGCACACAGTAGCTGTCAGTGGTTTTCTTTTGTAATGCAAAATCACATGTGGCCAATTGCCTGGACCTAAGACACATTTGGTGACATGGTCCTACTACCATAAAGCTGAATAAACAGACCAAGGAATGTGCCATACCAACTGCTTTGGGTAGACAAGTTATTCATATTTTTTTTCATTACTGCTTCCCTCTTCTGCACAACTATCCAAACTCACAGACATTGAGCCCAAGAGCTGGATAATACAGGCAACAACAGTGGCTCCTGATACATCTCCATATAATTAGGAATAGAAAAGAGAAATCTGCATGTCAGATTCAGTTAGGCGAATAAAAAGGTAGAAACAGCATTCTTCTATATATGACAAGGAGTTCTAAGGTGATGAAGTTGTGTTTTGTCTCTATATTGCAGAGAAATCTACTGTTTGGATTAATTGCTGGTAAGAGAAACAATATGGAAGAACAGCATGAAAATGGTACCCATTTGAACCTGTGGAAGAGCATACAAACTGAAGTTATAAACTGATGAACAACAGCAAATCTGCATATGCTAGTTATATAATGAAATTTTCATTATTATTAATAATCAGATAAAGGGAAAGAAAGCATTTTATTTTTGCAATAACGTCTATTTTTTGGGTACTGGTATATACTGTGGAATGTGTACAGTCTACTTACATATGAGCTTCAAATTTGTTAGCTAGTTTCCCCATGATTTTACAACTAACTAATCGTGACTGAAGCGTCTGAGAAAGCTGCGCTTTGGAAACAAGCGGATTCAGGATCTATATTAAAAAGAAAAAAATGAACAGAAGAAATGGGAGCAGTAAATAATGTATTACTCTTTTTAAAACAATATCTAGAAAAACATATCCCAAATGTCACCTACACCTGCTATGGAATTAATCAGGATTAACAATAATGATGCCTATGTACATTAATAGTCTATTTGAAACCTGCATTTAATATTCAGTGCTAATTATTGCATATTAAACCCATATCTTGTCCCAGACAGCAGTTTATGATTCACATCACAGCCACAGTTTTACATCTATCTATTTGGGTCTTTAAGACTAAGTTGTATATGAATATTTATATCTATTAGATGGCAATTTTAACAAAAGTTGTTAAATATGCTCCTGTACAAGAAAAAAAACAAACTGCAGAGAAAGGAAGAGAAAGCGTCTCTCAGGTTCTTTCTCATAGTTTTTTCCCAGGAAACATTTCTTTCATTGTAAAGCTTTGAGGCAATGATTGCTCTTGACCATCCTCTTTGAGGATTTGTCAGGAAGAGGTTTCGTTTCCATACAGACACAGAAACCCTGCATCTTTATTGGTGCTCTGCTGTCACTTGTTGGATCACTTCTGTGGTGCAAAAAAACAAAGAAAGGCCTGCAGAACACCATATTTAATATATTATTTTTTGCCCAGAAATAAATCACAGAAATCCAGGTGCCAAGCCAAGAGGAACATTACAGAGATCTCCTCTAGTCTGCCACAGTTCCTCACTCAACCTGTTCTGCAGAGCTCCATAAAAGGATAATATACAAGGCTGGAAAGTCTAACTGTCTTATAATAGCATTTTTCTCCTCCTCTTTTTTTCCCTTTATTTGCTGAAGAACACTACATGTTTTTAAGGTGACCTCCCCATCTCACCGTTTAGCACAGTTCTCTCTACAGTATGGTCCACAAGCATTACTGTTTTGACAGGCATAGAAGGTCACAAATCTTACTGAAATGAATGAGACTTACAGCGAAACACAATCTTACAAGCTAACTTCTTGTTAGTAGGAGAAAATTATTACCTCATGTCTGATAGTCTCTTTTGGTAAAGCTTCTATTACAGCAAGAAGAGTTTCTAGCCATGCATTGCTGACACCTGTCAAAAAGAAAGGGGTTATATGTTATGTTGTAGATATAATGGGCATAACAAAACACATACCAGTTTTACAGAATCAGTTCTCACTTTTTACACACACCTCTTCAAGGAGCTGTGTATCTAAAAGCCACAAAATTAACACTGGAGACTTCAAACTAAAGAAGCAGGGAAGGTGAAAAGCAAATTCGATCCCTATTTCTTGTACATTTTCAACTGCTGTACAATAATAATAATAATGTTTCTGTTTGTTTTGAAATTATCTTTTCCTTCATTTAGAAACACGTTCTTTTTTTATGCTGACTGAAACCTTTTGGTTTTACAGGAGGTCATCTCATTTTCTTTGTGTATTAAAAGTGTCAAAAAAACCCAAGAAATACTAATCATCGCAGCACTAACAGCTTCCCTCCTTCCACTTTCTCATCCACAAAATTCTGGTGCTTCTATAAAAGCTCAGACTCAGTAACTTTGTCCTTCAAAGTGATTTTGTTTATTTCAATCAGATTTTCATTTAAATGTCAGCATGCAAAAATCTTTTCATTCATGCAAGCCTGGAAAGAAAGTCTTGGTGATTGCACTCGCTGCTTTATGCAGCACTGTACAGTCACTAAGGAAACAAAATACATTAATCAGTCATCAGTAGAGTTGAACAGCCCTGACCTGCATCTCTGTGTTCCAGGTTCTGGAGAATGATGTGTAGGAAGGAGTGGGAGTATGTATGAATGGACACTGACTCCTCTTGCAGAACAGTCAGAAATGAAACAGCAGCTGTTAACTGCATTTCCACTCCTGCAACATGCAGCACCTCCTGTAGAATTACAAATCGTATCAGTTCAGAGCATGAGACAGAAACATTGTGAGGGAACGTTCCAATATTTACATTCATTTCTAAGAGAGAATAGCAAAGACCCTGGGTAAACTAGAAAAGTGGCTGCAATATTGCTTTCTCTTATCAGCAATTCCTTGAAGATATTAAAATCTCTTATAGCATGTGCTCTTTAAGGAAAATTAAAGCCAACCAACAATTGCACTTCTGCTGTTTATGCATATGAATTAAAAAGAAATATTTCATTCATCTAGTGAAAGATACTAAAATAGCAGAAGGCAATTTAAATTTCATCCCTTGCCAGCTGACATGGAATACAAATGTGTGTGTGTGTGTGTGTGTATATAATCTTAAGAATAAAGCAAGATCTGCCAGAATATTGATCTAGGTAATTCAGCATTTAATAGTACTTTGCTTTAACATATAATTAATTAAGCTGTCTTTAAAAGCATCAATTCAATAGTAGAACAAAGATAATATATGAATGAAATACTACTATATTTTTTGAATTAAACAAAAAAGGAATTTTAAATTTCAGACTTAAGCATGCACCAAAGAGCTTGAAGGACCCAATCCATGACATGGCATTCACTGTAGTATGTAGGTATCTATCAGCTAGGTGGGCATTCCATATGTTTACTTCTCTAAATAAATCTCTCTCTCTCATGAGAAAAATAAAGTGCATTATTCTACTACTAAAGCATTACAATAATTTTACAAGTGATTCCAAACTCAGTAAGAGTTCCTATTTACCTCAGTAAGTACCTCCTGTTTAACAATTCATACATGTGACTTTTTATCTTTTTTTAAAAGTACTTGAGGTGAATAGTGTTTTCTCTGATCACATATCAAAAATCAGTGATAAACTATGTCCTGGTTTCAACTGGGATAGAGTTAATTTTCTTCCTGGTAGCAGGTATAGTGCTATGTTTTGGATTTAGGATGAGAATAAGGTTGGTAACACACTGATGTTTTGATTGTTGCTAGGCAATGTTTACAACCAAGTCAAGGATTTTTTGGCTTCTCGTACTGCCCTACCAAAAAGGGGTCTGGAGATGCACAAGAAGCTGGGAGGGAACATGGCCAGGACAGCTGTCCCAAACTGGCAAAGGGATATTCCATACCACATGGTGTCATGCTCAGTGTATCACTTGAGGAAAGCTGGCCAGAGGTTGGAACCGCAGCTCAGGAACTAGCTGGGCATCGGTGGGTTGTGGGTGGTGAACAACTGTGCTGTGCGTCACTTGTTTTGTATGTTCTTTTATCATTATTATGTTTTCTGTGATATTAAACTGCCTTTACCTCAACTTCCTGCCCTCTCCCCCCTAGTCTTCTCCCCAGTCCTGCTGGGGGAGTGAGCAAATGGCTGTGTGGTTGCTTTAGCTGCCTGTCAGGTTAAACCACAACAAGCTGGTATTTAATTTTTTTTTTAAAAAGCCTAAACAGATTAAGAAAATATCCATTATGCACCTAAGTATTACATAGCAGAGGAATTTTGCTGAGAAAATAGAGTTTGCACAGAACATGAGAGATTATTTAGCAGACTTTGCTTGCTTCAAAATAAACCAAGGTTTCATTACACAAATATTAAGCAGTTTATGTATGCAAATGTGCAATTTTTTAGTTTCTCTGATTTCAAAGGGGACCATTACTTATCTCTCAACAGCTGTCTCAGTCTACAGCCATGTATATTTGTCAAAGTATTCTCTGTGTCCCTGCTCCTCCAAATGAAAACACCCAAACAGCATTGCACAGTTTAACAATTGCAGTGTGATAGAATATTTGCATTCAATAGCCATGGAAACTACCCTCTTGTTATCTCCACAGCCTTTCTCTGTCCTTGTTCCTCCATTGCTATTACAACTGTCACAGTAAAGAATAAGAACACCTACCAACTTTGCAATTTGAACGTTTCTGGTATCAGAATACCTGTGCACACTGTTCTGGGATTTTGGCTTACACTTGTTTAAGAAAAATACAACCCAAAACATAAAAAAAGAACTGTCTATACACTCTAGATGCTGACACCACTGCAGACCAGAACATAATGGAGCTGAACTCAATTTCATGTATGCATTCACTTTATACACAACAAAAACAGGGTTACTTGCTATCAAACAAAGTTTCCAAATAGTCTCCTCCCCAGATCCACAAAACTCTGGATAATCATGTGAGAGAACACATTCTCTGGATGTGCTTTCTCATGGACCTCGGGAGACTCTGAAATGTGAATTTCTCGATGGCTTACACACCTGCCAGCATTGATATTGGCACTCAGAACTCTACAGGTCCACACATGAAGATGTATGGATTTCCCCTTCTCATTCCAATTTCATTGAACTCAATTGACTTAAATATAATTAATGATTTATTTGGAGTGTCATGTATCTCTCTATACATGGATCCTCCACAGATTCTCACTTAAGAGGAAAAAAGCTTTTCCTATCTTATTCAGACAAGCCTATTTAACAGAATTTGAGAGTATTAACACATTCTTGAACGATCCTAATGTCTACAAGTTAAACTCAAACATCAAAACTTGCAAAATTTAGAAAGCCTGGCTTATTCCAGTAGCTGAAAAACACAAAATTCACCTCTAGCACAATGCACTACGTCCTGCAGCAGCAGAATTCTCTTGAAAAAATGCTGAAGGCAGACACCAGTTCTATTGTTATAGTAACTGCACCGATATGACAGAACTCCTCATTTAGGATTACAAAGACACACAGAAATAATGGACCTTAAAATCAACCTCAGGAATAGGACAGTGTGAAAATCATCCCACTTCTTCTTAAACTATAAAATCAACTAAGAAACAAGAACATCTTCCAAGGGGAGACTGAAATGTTAGGAAAATAAGTAACTGTGAAAATGAGTTGGGAACTAATCAGCACTGAAGAAGGCTTGAGTAGCCATAGTTTTCTGCAATCACAGCATTTGGAAAAACCTCCTTAGTCAAACAGATAGACACCTGCAATCTCCTCCATTGCTGCTGGTGGCAGTGCACAAGGATAGAAAACAAGGACAATACAGCTAACATCATTTGAAAGCAGATATTTCGTGCACAAGAAGAAATGCTGAGAAATTTGCCTAAGCTATCCCTAAATCTGCATTTTCAATGATTTCCAAGGTTCATGAGGAGATGATGCATGCAGAAATCCAGAATGGGGATCTCTACGGAAAAGAAACCATACAAATTTGCCACTTAATTTTAACTGTAGAATTAAAAAATAAAAAATCATAATCTCACTCCTATGTTAACATCTAAATGATACACAACTTACTCTTTTTAATAGCATAATGAAAATACTGACAGTAAAATTAATCACTTAGATCTGGCATATTTATTGGTCTATTTCATACTTGACTGTGCTCATGTCAGACCTAGAACACTTACGATAGAATATAAGGGTTACTTGATATAATTTTAATTAGGTTTTAAGGACTAAGTAATTTGCATGTAAACATTTCTATACTCATTTATAAAAAGTGACCAGGTTTGTTAATTTCTCATAATTGAAACAAAAATGTGCACAGCATCCAGTCAGAACATTTCTTGAGTCTATTTCTTCCTGTATCTGTTTACCCTCGACTTCAATAAACACATTATTTATTTATGCTTTTGGGTTCCTGCAAGTATGCTAAATATATACACTCATTTCCATACCCAGTTAAATGGTGACAAAAGTTTCAGAAAAATAGCACCCAGAAACTACCATTCAACTCATTGTTTACGTGCAAATTTGAATTCACAAGTGCTCTTTCTCAAACTACAGAAGTGAAACCAAACACAGTAATTTAATTCATCTTATTTCCCCTCAATGCTAGACTCTACTTACAAAGCTCTAATCACAGTTTAGTTGGATTATGCCTTTACAGACTACTTCCATTAAATGGTCAGGCCTATTCTGCCAAAACAAGGATAAGAAATAAAAAATAAATTAAAAAAACCCAATCAAGTGGTTAATGATGACAAACACTGGTTTGCTGTTAAAAGTGCAGAGAACATGGGTGCAACAGAACCATTCTTCTACTACAGATCAAATAAGCATTAGATAACAGAGCACCATTGAAGAACCTGCCTTATAAATGTATAGCCACAGAAATAAGTTTAGTTATATATATTCCACAAAGTTTTCATTTATAAAGTTTAAACCTGAGAGGAACACTTAGATTTAGACTGTTGTCATTATATTTCCTCTTTCACCTCCTCATTGAGCCCATTAACTTCAGTTTCATGTAATTTATCATCTACAAAGGTATTCAGTTTGGATTTTAACAACCCTGCAAAATGAAAAACACGCTACTTCTCTCGCTTACTTGCTCAAAGATTGATCAAATTTATTTTTAAAATTGTCTGCTTAATTTATAATTTTTGTGTCTTCAACCCCTAACTCTTGTTTATTCAAACATTGTTTTCAGTTAAATGTCCTCTAATATTATGCAGGAAGACATTTTTACAAAGTAATTTAAGTACCACCTGATCTAAACCCATTAAGCTCAAACTCCCATCATACAAATATTTTCCAGGCCCTAGGTCCTGATCATGTTAATAAGCATCCTTATAAAATTTCTTTTCCATCCCTATATAAAAAAAACATTAAGACTAAAATCAAAAACTGTATTCCAATTTTAGACTTTTTATTAAAAAAGGAGAGACAAAGACAATGCTGCTCCACACCCTGACAAATAAGGGTAAATAGACCCAAACCCAGAGTCTATTATTACTCTTTCATTTCAGAAAGAACTGTGCTCTCAAGCCAGAAACACCAAAGACAAAAAGGCATTCAGTATGTTAAACAGAAAATAATTTTTAAAACACTTTTTCTTGAATCTAGTAGGTTGGTTTAGGAATTAATATATTATTAATGTCAAAATAATGTGCAGTATTAAGTACAGAAACAGTGCCAGTTAAAGGGGTCTCAATTCTTTTCCTCAAAGCATTTTTAATACATTATAACAATTTTTAATATATTTATAACCTGATAACGTATATAAACAAAATGTCTACTGACCTCCATTTTATAGCACAAAACATGATAAGAAGTACAATAATGTTCTCTAACCAATCTGTTAGTCTATACCAGTCCTGAGTTCTGAGGACAGCTACGTCTTGGCCGTTTGCTAAATTTACATAATCAGGCAAAAGTTGGAGCAGCTCCTCTTAGGAAACAGGAGTCTCATGGGATCACAGAAGTCTCAGGAGATAATATGAAGTTGAAAGGTGATGTCTGATATTCACAGAATGGTTTGATGCTGGAAGGGACCTCTGGAGGTCAGTTTGTCCAATCCCCCTGTTCAAGCAGGGCCACCTAGAGCCAGAACATGTTCAGACAGCCTTTGAGTACCTCTAAGAAGAGAGGCAACAATCTCTCTGAGCAACCTGTGCCAGCCCTCAGACACCCTCACAGTGAAAAAGTGTTTTCTGATGCTCAGAGGGAATCTCCTGTGTTTCAGTTTGTGCCCATTGCCTCCGGTCCCGTCACTGGGAACCACTGAAAAGAGCTTGGCTCCATTCATTCTCTTTGCATCCTCCCTTCAGGTATTTATACACATGGATAAGATCATCCTCCAAGCTTTCTCTTCTGCAGGCTGAACATCCTTGGCCTTCTCGGCCTTTCCTCACAGAAGAGATGCTCCAGCCAGTTAACCCTCTTCATAGCCCTTGACTGTACTCTTTTCAGTATGTCCATGTCTCTCTTATACTGGGAGCCCAGAACCAGACACAGTGCTCCAGGTGTAGCAGAGCAAAAGGTGAAGTAGAGGGAAAAGTGTTCCTCAAACTGCTGGCAATGTTTTTGGCTGATGCAGCCCAGGATGCTTTGTGGCAGGAGCATACTGCTGCCTCATGTTCAACTTGATGTCCACAGAAGAATATCTAAGTAATAATCTTGAGAACTTCTTGCATATTTGCTCCTCAACTTTCAGTCAATCAATTAATAACAAATGAACAGAAAATAACTCATTGCATTATTTTTTCATAAGTACTGAAAGTACTCAAGTACCTTGAGCAACCTCTTTCTAAATATTAGGGACAGAGGGAAAATTCATTTTAAGACCAATTCCACAGGTTGTAAGAAATACACCCAGTAATTTTTCATTTCTTCAAAACTTCAGCAAAGAAAACAAATATATATGAGAATTTACTGGAACAAGGAAGTATCATTGCTGCATTTATAAATCATATCCTTGGTAGATAAAACACTGTATAATGATGGAAGCACGTAACTTGGCCATCTCACCCTTTTTACTAATGTAACTATTTAATTTCTTACAGCTGACAATGAGAAGCTGATACAGACGTAGCAATAAAGCTCACAGCAGCCACTCCAGAAGATGATTTCTTCTCATCCTTAAAGTGTCTGAGATACTGGACAATGAAGCTGAGGAGATTCTTAACAGAACTCAAACTTTCAGTTCAAAGTATTTTAGATCATCAAATTCCTATTTATCCTGAATCAGTAACTACTTAATGACTGAAATAATCTTCTTGAGCATTAGTGGTTTGAAACAGGGAAATAACACTTCTGTTGGCAAATTCTGTTAAAAAGGGAAAGAATTTTAAATTATATGGGGGGAAAAAACCCTCTAAATTCTACAAAATGACCTGGAAAAAATCATCACTAAATCATACTACTGAAAATGTCAAACATATCTCTAAAAATGTATGGGGAAACTAAGTCTGTCCATAAAAATGTGAACACAACAGTATGCTTTCGATATAAAATTTCTGTGTGGAACCCTTGTGAGTTTCACCTCTTCTTCCATATGGAGCTCATACATTCAAGCAGCTACTACAGCCAAACAGCTATTAACAAACGCAATGTCCCTTTAGCTGACAATGTGTATAAATTAGAACCAGGCTTTGACCAACTGCATAAGACCAGGTAAGAGACTGTTCTAAATCAAAATTTTGATTTAATCATATAAAAATTACCTGTGGAATCAGTAGAAGACTGACAATACACTGATCCAATAGAAAAATGAAAAAACCTCAGAAATTTGCTGTTAACAAGATAAACTTTCACATATTTTGATAGCCAAAACCAATTAATTTTTACACTCAGCTGGTAGCCTTAAAATCACTGAAAGCCCCTCTAACACCCTAACTGTAAAATTTTTCTTCCTTGTATCTATTCTGAACCTATCCTCTTTTAGTTTAAAACCAATACCCCTTGTCCTATTGGTACAGGCCTTTCTTAAAAAGTCTGCCTCTTTTGAGTCCTGAAAGACCAGAAGGTCTCCCTGGTGCCTGCTCTTCTCCAGGTTAAACAATCCAAGTATCCAGTATGCAAACATATCTGTATATAAAACTACTGTATCATATTACATGGCCAGCATGCATCTACCACAGCTAGGAGTGGCTTATTAAAAATGTGGAGGGCACCATGTGAAACTTCAGACAGCTAAAAGCAAAAAATACATTTCTGGATAGCAACATGAGAATCTTATTGTTTGGATGGAAGGAGATTGAGAATGTCAAAATAAACCATTATGACTGGCTGGTCCTCAAAAAGACTTCTCAAAAAGCTGTCAAAACACTGGTAAATCTTTATCATATGTAAATAGTATTAATTCTGCTTTCTTTTCCAGTTGTAATTTTTTTGAAAAAGAATAATACCTGCAATATTTTGTAAATTCAGTGAATTAATATGTGAAGTACTGGTTTGCAGTAAAAGTAGGCTTTTTTTGCCTTTGTTATAATACTTATACTGCCAGAAAAATATACATCTAAACCTCATGACATAAAACTTACTCTGATTTTTGGTAAAACCCGACGGAGTGTTTCTGCAGGATTCTGTCGCATCAGGACTGGAAGATTTGCCACCACACTTGTTCCTTGGATATCCTGTCCAGAACTTACAAAAATATATACATAAAATACATTATTCTCTATTACTGTTGCAAAGAAATCCCCCCACAAACCCCTCCAGCATACCCAAACTACCCAGATTATTCATGTATTAAGTCAAGAAAGATATTACTTTTTTATATAATATGTAGTAGGAAACGTTACAACATTAAAATATCAACCATAAAAGCTGTTACATATCATTTCTAATAGGGAATGTTGTAATTTTTAGTTAAGCTTTGGAAAAAAAATATAATCTTTTCAAACTGGATGATCAAGGCAGTGGTTTGTGGAGGCTTTAGTATTACAGAAATACAAGTGATAAAGCATAGAATGGGGACAAACAAAAGATACAAATGAAAGCTACACTAAACATATAACTTTTTAACAGAAATCTACCATGTTTTCCTTTTTGCAGGGAAAAACAATCAGATGTGTAGTAAGATGTATATTGACAAATATGATAAAAGGATGCAAAAAATTTGGTTAGATTATAGATCTTGTATGTTTTTCCTCATCTTGTCTCTCTCAGTGGTATCCCACAGTTGAAAGAGGGAAAGAAAAGAAAAGAAAAAGGCAGGATGGGAAAGGATAGGCAACAATGAAGAAAAGGCATAAGATGGGAACCAAAACTACCCAACTGGATAAACTTCCAGAACAGAATCGGAAAGATAAAAGGTCTGGATGTCAAAATTAAAAATAATACTGAACATCAACAGATCCTTTTTCCTGTCTGAATGCATAAAAACCATTTTGGTAAACAAATTACAATTTGTTCCAACAGCTAAGCAACTGATTTTTAAATAAGCACACAAAGCTCAGCTGTACACATGCAATTTTCTTAGCATGGCATTACAATTATATGTACAACATGATTATATGCATAATTTGAAAAGCAATTCACACTAAAATGACTTTATATACTTCCATATACCACTCCCCATCCCATCAACATTCCACGTTTACTTAGTGAAACGTATGAGCTCAGGAAGGGGTGTAGGTACATAAAACGGTCACAGGACAGTGGATTTATACAACCACCTTCCAGTTTTGTTCTGCCTCTGAAGTATATTAGGGAACTCACAGTTCAGATGCAAAGAATTTCTGCAGCATTTAGAGCTGAAAAGATCTTTACACATTCCATTAATGCATCATCCTCAACATTCATGTCTTTCAGAAGATCAAATCAAATTATAGGTACAGTCAAGCAGGCCAATTTAGATCTATTTTGCTAAATGCATACAAACGTGCTTTTAAAAATGACAATATGTTTGTATAATAGGCAAGAAGGAAAAGTAAAAGCTTTGGTTAAAATCAAGAGACTAAAACACTCCAACAGAAGTATTTTAATATCCTACTAGACTTTTTTCCTTTGCACTCTATAGTTTCCCAATGAAAATAATAAAAAAAAAAAACCACAACCAACCAGGTATCACCAACATTAACTTAATTGTGTTTAGCAAACTGCAATTTCAGTGTATTTTTGAAAGAAAATGTTCTTCGCTATCTACGCAAAGATCATTTTCCCTGTTAGAAGGCAGTATGTTCTGGAAGATTAAGTACAGGCTGGAAGGCAGGAATTCAGGAATATAAATCCTCTTAGTAAAGCAGAGTCACACACACCCTCTGAGTTCACTTCTGTGTTAGGTCTCCTTTCCGCAGACAGGTCTAATTACCTAACTTCCCAACTACAAACTACTGCTCTGTGTAAGGGTCTTAACATGGGAAAACCTGTGCCACAACAAAACCTTCCCCCTCCAGAGACAGTAAATCTTGCTATGGCAGGTATGGCTCAATTTTGTACAGAAAACACGAAGTGCCTGTAGTCTGAAAGCATGTGTCTAAAGCATATATGATGGAATTAACCTAATCTTTGATACTGCGTGTCTGCCTTTAAGATAATTTTCCTTTAAAATCAATAGAGAGAAACAAGACTCAACAAAGAGCAATTTATCTCAACCGAAACAGATGAACTGGATGGTGCCCCTGAAGTTCCTGTTTGCCTTTACAAATACAGACACAAAGAAGAGCTCTCCAGCATCTAGCTGCACTGTAGGTACATGATGGCACCTGCCCAAAGAAGCAAATTACCAGCCTTGGTCCTAGAGAATTCATGTTTATGCTTAACTTTGGCACTGCATGTAGTCTCACTGATTTCTCACGTAGTAATACATTAGAATCATCTAATATTTGAAGTTGGCAGGGACCCATAAGGTCCAACTCCCAATTCCAGGGATCAATCACTCTCAGGGAAGAACTTCTTTCTAATGTGCAATCTGAACTTAACATCTTTAGAAATGTTTGTGTCATGATAGTACCTAATATAACTAATTTGGGACAAAATGAACCATTCCAAATTCCCTGAGCTCCAGAGCAATCAAGAAGGATCCATCACAAACTTACTCATAGCAATAAAGGCTCTAAACAGGTGCTACATACACACCACAGTTGCCTGGAACCAGCGTACTGGTTTTGGGGTTTTTTTTAATCAACCATGTACACTTGAAACATTAGAAAATTAAGAACCCAAACAAAAGAGTTATGATAAATTTTAAGATGAGCAAAAACCGAGCAGAAAGCCGTTAACACTGTACTAAGGTTATCACACATTTCTGTCATCAGGGCTGTAACATCATGACCTGTTGAGCTAAATTTGGAAATCAGACCAGGGATTTCACCTTCATTGTACATTTGTTTACAAAAACAAAGAGTGAATGGAAATTGCAGCAAGAGATGGGGATCAACACAGATTTAAGAAAAATATGCTGAAATTCACAGTATCAGAGTGTATTAATTAAAAAAACCCTCCAATAGGCTGAAAACAAGATGAATTTAAGATACATCATTCATTTCAAGGTCAAGAGAAAAAGACTTGAAGAAGCACAAAACCAATCACAATTTCCTGTATTTTTAAAATACAGTTTATCTTTTTCTCTTGGTAGCTATCTGACTTTAGTAATAAAGAAAATTACTAATCCAATACTTTTTTTTTTAAATATGCTGTGCATTCCAATTGAGAAAATATATCAATATTCTTGCAGATTTTTTCATCATCTGTTAGGACTGCTACTGATGTAACATTAAGCTAATGTGATTTTCTTAGAAAGTAATAGGAACCAATTTTCTGACTAGTTACCATATACACCACTCCGTATTTTTAACTGTTGTCTGTAAACACAAGAATGTTGACAAGTTTTGACAGGGCAAAGCTACACCAAAGCCCTTTTTTATGCCAGTCAAAACCAGCAAGAATGGATGAGAGCACAGATTTTAGACTGACTTTAATATTAACATCCTGCAATCTTACTTGGCAAATGCTTATTAGCTCTCAATAAAATCAGGTCTCCCAGTATCATCTAAACTCAGTGAAAGGATGGTATTCTATCAACTACTGAAAATGGACTTAAATTAACAATTAATTACTGATCTGTTTACAGCCTGCAATATTTTTGCATTATTCAAAACCATTTTATTATCTAATTTAAAGCTATTAATATTAAAAGCTTTCATGCTGATGGCAGATTTCTCTGAGTATTGCATAGTAATTAAAAAAACCCTTTAAAGCAGAACTGAGAAATCCAGAGCCCCCAGAGTGGAAAAGAGTCTCAGGGTGGATGAAGCCCACAACTTCTAACACAACTTGCAAGAAAAGAGATGTGCACCTATGAATTATCCAGTAATAATGCAAAAGGTCAGGGTAGCTAGGATAAGCTATTATATTGAAAATTGTATTCATTTTGTACCACGATGGAAGAAATCCTAACTGTTAAAAAACTGCAACCAATTTTAACAGTCAGAAATGGAAAGAGAAGGGGAGCATTTCCCTTTAAACCAGAAATGCTTAGTATCTGGCTTGCTGCCAATTAAGAATGTGAAGCAGGAGGCATTTCAACACCTACACAGCCTGTAATTTTCCAACTGCAGAAGATTTTTCTTCTATTTGTACCAAGGAAGCTGCACTATAGATTTTCTTTAAATAATAAAACTTCAGGATTATAGTGAATTATAGCTAAATGCTCAGATTTAGTTATTTTTTTGTACTAATAAATATATTAACATATATGCTATATCTTTTCTTTAGTCACAGTAAGCATAGTGTAATGAAGGTGCTGTTCCTTTATTAAGAGTGCTAACTATAGAACAACTCAACAGAGCCCTATACTTAGAACCAATTTAGCTCAACCTCTTTTATGCTAGCAAAATCTACATAGATAATATCATTTAAATGTAAAACTTCAGGACTCATCTTCCGAATTCATCCTACAGGAGATCCCAATGACTTTACAATCCAGGGAAT
Organism: Laterallus jamaicensis coturniculus; assembly: GCA_022605575.1. Lineage (NCBI taxonomy): Eukaryota > Metazoa > Chordata > Aves > Gruiformes > Rallidae > Laterallus > Laterallus jamaicensis. The sequence continues at coordinate 4,393,698 of JAKCOX010000021.1, read as the reverse complement.
CCTCAACCAGGGAGGAAAGCTCTCACACCTGAACACTTCTGTCCTAGTACTTCCTGCCTCTGCAATGCCAATAGCTCACTGCAACACCAGAGCTGGTCTAGCTACAAGGCTCCTTGAAGAGCTGGAACTTCTCAGACACAAGCACAGCACTAAAACTCTCCCCCTAGCCCCTGCACTTGGTTTCACTTTTTTCTAGTCTCATGAGGTCTAGATTATATTTGGGACTGCCTTAAGGCTGAAGCAAACCACTTCCAACCATACGAAGGACAAAAGGTGACCAGGAGCAGTCAGCCTGGATTTGTGAAGGGGAAATCACATTCAACCTACCAACCTGACAGTCTTCTACAATGTGATGACTGGCTTGGATGGTAGAAATATTTTAATTTACTTTAACAAGACTTTGAACATCATTTCCCTTAATATAGATAAATTGATGAAGTATAAGCTAGATAAATGGAAAGCTATATGAGCTGGGGAGCTGCTTTGGCAGGGGGGTTGGACCCAATGATCTCTCAAGGTCCCTTCTAACCCCTACGATTCTGTGATTCTGTGTGGAGTAAAAACTGGCTGAACAACTGAGCTTAACGGGCTGTGATCAATGGTAAAGCAGCCAGCCACTAGTGGTTTACCTCGGGGATCTACAGAGAGGTCAATACTGTTTATCATTTTCGTTGAGGACCTGGATGATAGGAGAGAGTACACCCTCTGCACATATGCAGATGAAACAAAGCCAGGAGGTTGACAGACCTCATGATTGTGCTACATCAATAAGCAGCAGAAACAAACTAACAGAGATCTTGTGAAGTTCAATGGTGGGAAATGCAAGTCCTACAGCTGCGGAGTAATAACCACAAGCACCAGAACAGGCTCAGGGCAGCCAGCTGAAAAGTAGCTTGGCAGGAAGGGACATGGAGGTTCCAATGGACACCAAACTGCCCAGGAACTGGCAATGTGTATTTCAGGCAAAGGCAGCTGACAGCATCTTTGGCTGCACCAGGAAAAGCATCACCAGAAGCTCAAGGCAGACAATTATTCTTCTCTATTCAGCACAAGAAACTCATAGACAGACAAGAGTGAGTCCATCAAAGGGCCAATAAAACAATTAAGTGATTACAGCATCTAGCATTTGAGCAGAAGCTTCGCTAACAGGGATTTTTACTATCAAAAGAGAAGGCTTGGCGACTTATCATGAGCATGGTGGATCACTGGAACAGGCTGCCCACAGGTAGTGGAGGCCCCATCTCTGGAGATATTCAAGGTCAGGCTTGATGGGGCTCTGAGCAACCTTACACATTCTATTTAGTATGTATAAAATCTTTTTGGGGTTAATGAAGATGGAGGCAGATACTACTCAGTGATGCCCAGTTACAAGACAAAAGGCAATAGGCACGAAATAAATACACAAGAAAATCCACATAAACCTTAATAAATAAAAGTTCTTTGAGTCAGACTGCTCAATTTTGGAATTAATTGCTGGAATAGGTGGTGAGTTCTCCATCCTTAGGATTCAAAATTCTGAGTTCAGGACAATACTCTGTTCTAACTGACACTGCTTTGAGCAGGGAAGAGAACTAGATGGATCTCCCGAGGTACCTTCCCACCAATCATATAGTATGATTCTCATATTCAGTACAGGTGTTTCCAGGCTTGCAAATTTTCAGCAAGCTCAGGGCAGACAATAAGATTTCTTATATTAAAAAAAAACCTAACTACTTAAATTTGATGCTTAAAAATTCAAAATTGGTTTAATTTTAAAAGCATTTTTAAAAAAATAGATTCTTCAAAACAAGAACAAAGAAGTTTAAAAAGTCCCTGGGTACTCAATTAGGAAAATTTGTATCTGTTACAGGAATGAAGGACTACAGCTCCTTCTACAGCATGAAGAAAGATTGCTCACAGAATGTTCCCCAAGAGACTATTGCCACAAAGGAGTGTGAAAAGAAGGCAGATTTACATCTCCTCCTCCTTCATTTGCACTAGCCTGCAAAACACCATGACATAAGCTAAACACAGCATTGTAAAGTCAACTGAGGTACAATGTTTACCTAAGCACTGTTTTTATAAACTGGCTTTCAGACTGTGGCTAACTGTATCAGTTCAGCAAGAATTATTTGCTAAATAGCCACCACTGAATCAACCACAGAAGTCCCTGCTTTGCCTAACTTAGTTTTCCAAACCTAGCAGTTCTGATGGATGGATAGTTGCAGGGGATTACAGTGCTAACTTCATGCCTCATAAGGGTCATTATTTTCAGTGCAAGATTCCAAAATTCAGTGCTGTTTTAAATCTGTATTTGTTGAAAGCATAAGTGAAAATTACCAAATTCAATGAGGGAGGGATTAGAGGAAAAAGACATTGACAAAGAACATTGTCAAACATTGAAAAAATGGTTCCTGGAGGTTGGGGGATCCTTAGAGATACTCAAAATACATCTGGACAATGTCTTGAGCAACCTGATCTAACACCAAATTACATTAGACTTGGAAGTTGCCTCTGCTTTGAGCAGGACATTGGACGAAACGACCTCCAGAGGTCCCAAACCACCTAAATAAACTATGTGACTGCGATTAGTAAATCCAAAACTGAATTTCCTGTTTATATAAAACTCAGTATAGGACAGGATTTAGCCTGTTCAGAATGCCTCAATATCAATTCCCTTCCAGGATTTCTGTTTTCCTGTACAATATGCTGGTTGCCAAGGCAAACTAGAAATCCAGAGAAATATTTCTCTCAATAGCATAAAGGTGCTTGGTCCATAAAACTTCCTTAGAGTACTTTTTATTTTGAAGATTTTTCTTCTTTTCTATGCAGACAGGAAGATAAAGACTTAACACTTATTAAACTCCTTTCTACATGCTACTCTTGCTGAGGCTTTTAAACGTTGGATTTTGTGTGTGTGTGTTTGTATGATTTCAGGTTTTTCTTAACAGAAAGGGGAAATTATCTAGAAAGTAAAGTATGTCTTGAAATCACAAATATTGATGAGTGAGTCAATATTTTTATTTCAAGGTGAATACTAATTTGATAAAAGATAATCTGGTATTTCTGTAAATGTACAATCCTTTCTTAACATTGGTGTAAAGCGGTAACTTTCCTCTTATTTCATGTCATGTACACTTAAGTATACTTCTGTAAGCATAAGTTACAAGCCAGGAGTGTCTCACCACCCATTTGACACATATTGTAATAAGTATATTATAAACAGACTCAGTCCCATGGAAGAACCTGTAATTTCACTGAAGTAACTTCCTTGAAGAGCCTCAGTTGAACAAAGACTGAGAAGCATGAGCTGTACAAATATTAACATGGTCTTGAAACTATATGTTACACAGGAGATTTTATGGACCATATGAACACTGTACAAAATTGTGTATTATCATCTGCCACGTTGCAAATGACCAAAAAAAAAAATAAATCTGGAATCAAAATGACCTTTTATCTGATAATTTGCTCTGGGATTTGAAACTGCAAGGATACATAAGATATTTGGGGCATATTTTTAAAATCAGATCTCTGAGGTATCAAACTGCTTACATTTCTGGCACTGCACAGTAACTGCTATAAAAAGAGGCTTCCTTCTCAAAAAAAGCTAGTACAAGAATTTTAAAAACATTACTCATTTAGTCACACGTATATACATAATTACAGATCTACATATCATATTATGTATTTTATATATTATAACCCAATCTTATATATTAAAATACAATACTGGGGCTCCTAAGTCCTTCTGAAGAACACAGTTAACTGGGCACCATTTGTAGCAACTTCAAAACTATATTGTCCTAGAAACCAATGGTCTTTTTCTGTATATACTAATACGCTTTAACATTTATGTAAGAAAGCCTTCATATATATGAAATTTGTAACACACAAGATTCTAGAATAGAGATATAAACCATACTGTAACTAAGTTCAAGACTGTGATGGGGCCTAAGAGGCATTAAGTAGCTTTGACCTTCAGCACTTCCCTCACTCTGTCACCTGTCTAGCCAGAGAAAAGAAGGCTGAGGGGGGACCTAATCAATGTTTATAAATATCTTAAGTATGGGGTGCAGGGGGAATTGGCCAGCCCCTTTTCTGTGGTCTGTGGAGACAGGACAAGGGGCAATGGCTGCAAACTGGAGCACAGGAAGTTCTGCACCAACATGCGGAGGAACTTTTTCCCAGTGAGGGTGACAGAGCCCTGGGACAGGCTGCCCAGGGAAGTGGTGGAGTCTCCTTCTCTGGAGATATCCAAGACTCGTCTTGATGCCTATCTGTGCAGTATGAGCTAGGGAGCTGCTTTGGCAGGGGGGTTGGACCCGATGATCTCTCGAGGTCCCTTCCAAACCCTATAATTCTGTGATTCTGTGAAATAAAGAGAAGAAACTTGTATTTTCTACAAGGCTTCTATAATTTTGCTGAAAATAAGATAGAAAAAAATTAATCTGAAAATGTAACACCTGATTAATTCATTTTCAAGAAGTCAGAAGTCCTGATATTTTCACAGTATGAACATCTCCTTGGAATTGACGTTGTAACCCTTTTCTATTAAAATCTCATTTTCAAAACCACTTTCCCATCCTGATCTTCTACTTCAGATACATGTGCCTGTGGTAATTTTACAGCACATCTGAACAAAACATACTTTTTTATATTAAAAAATAAGAAATTAATTTGAACTTAGTACATAACTGAACATTCACCACTACACGTGAAACTTCTAGTGCAGTTACAGTAACAATGCAAAACCTCTTAGATTTAGCTGCACAGTACTTTTGTATTCATAGTAACCTTAATTGTTACTATGCTTACCCGTATCAGTTTGGTCAAATAAAGTTTCTAATTTCTGTTTGCTTGCTGAACAACTGTCAAAAAGAGAAAGGATTTCTAATTCATACCAATACTCCTTTCTGTTCCTGAGCCAAAACAAATGTACTATAACAACACTAAGTTCATTCTTCCTAACATGGCAAGTTTCTGTGAGTTTAGACACTAATTACTATGAGGAAACATTAAGCTTTTCTCCCTTGAATTCTAAGTTTCAAGAATATAAGAAGTGCCTCAAAGGAACACATTTTTCCTTCTAATGTTACCCTAGTATCAACAATACTATCTCCTAGAAGAAAAGTGTTTCTTCTTCCTTAGATGACTTATAACACATGTTGCATTTTGTGTGGTCTCTGGCTAGAATTCTTGGTGGTTTTTATTTTCAGTCTGAATTTGAAAAGTAAAACCTGCTCTTTCTCTCCAAAATTAAGATAATGTGATTTCCAACTCCCAGGTGATATGACACAAATGAGCTAGTAGCAGATATTATTTTCCCCTCTGCCCAGTCCTTCTTCACTGGCTCAGAATTTGTAATTTTCACTTTCAACAAGATTTGTCATTTCACAGCATGCATTATATCTGAAGTCTTCTGAAAAAGTACAAGGTCTGTATTTTTTCTACACAGAAAGCGGGGAGGGGGCAGAAATCACAGATGCTAACTAAATTCTAGAAGGTAAAAAAATTACTTCTGCTGAAAATTCTAGAAGGTTAAATTACTTCTGCTGACCTAAATTTATCTTATAGTCTAAATAAGAGAGGGTGGCTTTTCTTTCTCCAGTCTTACTTTATGCATCAGCCTATTTCATCCACAAAGTTAGCTATTTGTGGCATGAAAGAGATGAATACTTAATCTACGCTGAAATCTACTTAGTCTTCTCAGCTCATAGGTCTTACAATCGTGGGGCATTATAGACAATAGATTCAGAAGCTCACATTACTACATACTCTGTGTCTTTTTATCATGTATTCTCATCCTTTCTGACCACAATATATTCCATCTTCTATCAATTCCAAGGCAACTTTAATAGTTGTGGAAGCTGATTAGAATGTTCTCAAAAACATGTGGAAGTTCTTGATCCAGAAAGAACTATCTATACATTTTAACTTCTGCTTTAGAAAATGGGCTCACAGGTCCAAAACAAAAAAACAAACCCAAAAAAGAGTGCTTTTTTCCAAAATTTTTGACTGCTGTAGCAGAAGATACCACTTCACCTCAAACTTCGCTATGAGTCTCCTCAATCACTTCAAACTGAACTATGCTATACTAATTCCATAAGGAATTTCTCTGCATACCATGAAGAAAAGCACATCAAAGCTTACAAAAGCAAATGTTCCTGGTCTATTTGTCTATATTTGCATTGCTTAATAAAAAAGCCTTTTCTGTATAAGCAAGAGTTTGCTTTCTATTGAAGACAATGGTAGAAGCCTAATATAACCATAATCTTCTAAGACTTAAAGCACAAGTAGGACTTTAGAGCCATCTCCCAAAAAATCCAGACTTTCTAGAATAGATGAAAAAGATCTGCAACAGCCAAATCAAAGTTTCTGCATCAACTACTAAAACGTGGGCAAATGGTACATAAAGCATATTTTGCACGAGTTACCATCCATTTTCAAAATCACACAAACTAGATCAAAAGAAAACACCAATGTAAAAGACCAGTAACAACACTGAAAGAACACCAAGTACAGAATAAATGAAAGTCCAGTGTAAGAGTACAGAGAATAAATGAAAAGCCACAAGAAAAATAAAAACAGGCAGAGACTGATACCAAGGGCTTGAAGCTATTGTTCACAGCATTTCCCCCATATGCAAGAGCAATATATCTATATATTTATAGAGCTACTGTAAGTAGATAGATATGATAAATAATAAGCAGCTGAACTCATGTTTCAATTTGAAAAATATGAAAGCAAAATTATAAGCACTGAAAAATATATAAGAAATTGTAGAAACCCTTTTGAAGCATTATCTGTACATGCAGTTCTTTTTTTCCCAACCAAGGAAATCTGACTGTGACCTCAGAATAACTGGTTAACACTAAATTTCTACCAAATTATTGTTGTCATAATCAAAGGGCCTGGTGACTCAAAGGAAAAAACAGAGAATGAACACAGAACTGTGAATTTATTCCTCATTTAAGCTTGTTTTTTGACAGCTCAAAAGTGGAAAACCTTGGTTGTTTGCCTTCCGCTCACTTTTCAAATGTTTTCAAGTAGCACTGAACATCTACTTCAGACCAAAGCAGTTACGTGCATCAGTAATACAATGTCAAACAGCCAACTCTAGTGTTGTTTCCTCATCCATCAGAAGCAACCATAGATCAAAGGCAGCTTTCTGAGGTTAACATGCAAATAACTAAAAATTACTTCAATTCCAGGCTGTTGCTGATTCATATTCTGTCAAACAAAAGAGCGCTTTACTTGATTCATGTTCGCTTTGGAAAGTAGAATGAAATTCAGCTACTTAATTAAAATGAAAAAAGAGTCAGGAGTTATGTCTCTCAAAAATACATGAGATTTGTTCCATTGATGGCATACACCTTGGAGTGGACAGATAGTCAAACCAAATAATACAATTAGCATAGTAAACAAATTGAAGTGATGACAAGTCTTGCAAATTTGCAGCTCTCTAGCAAAATAATTTCAACCAGCATATAAAAATGAGTATTATATATACAGATAATTCATCTGTATTTACATTCCTGTTAAAATCATTATGAGCACACCACCAGAATCATCCTGCCTACCCAACAAGGTTTTGGTAATTATAATCCCAATAACATTCCCTACTTTCAGAATTACTACAACGATCTTAAACAGCCTTTTGTTAGACTATTTTTTCCCTGACATGCTCATACTTTAAATTATTTCTAACAGTACAATTATCCCAAAAAGAGTCTGACATTCTGCAATCGAAAGAATAAATAAAGCATTTACCAGTAATTCCACCCACATTTACCAAAATTAGTGTAGAATCATCTCTGGAAGAAAAGAATATCTCTTTCTTTTGAATGCGTGTCAAACGCTCAACAGTGTAGATCCTGCACAGCAAACCAGTGTTAACCACCAGAATATCTGGCTTATCTATTTACTATGTCAGTATCAGAATCCTTCTATAGAAGCAAAAGAAACATGGGACAAGAAAAAATACAGTAAGAGGAAACCACTAATACAATACCACCTGCACACCGCTTCCCCCTCCCACCTTTGTTTTGTTTAATATTGAAAATGAACAGAATTAACTGATCACTAAACTCACTGTGGAATATTAACACAATGTATTATTTTAATGAATAATGCTTTTATTAGGATATGGCATCTGTGCAATCGGATATCTACAGGTGGAATTTACCTTAAAACCCACATACAATGCTTGGAGTATCAATGCTATTTCAGTGCATCCAGAACTCCAAAGTTTTTTTTATGAGTATCACAGGGCCAACACAGTCTTTATAGGTGCCACATAAACCATCCCCACTAGTATTCAGTGTGTAGTGTCCCGAGGAGAATGAGCATAAGGCAAAACCTCTAGTCACAGGGATGACAGCAAAGGAAAGGAAAATAAGATGTATGCATTTGCAAGGGAAGGAATAACATTTGGAGAAAAATAACATCAGCCTTCTGCATGTTGAATTCAAAAAGGGGGAGCAAAAGAGGAAAAAAAATACCTAGTACTTGCATCCTTCACTAAAAAGCACAAGAAGTTACTCATGAATACCTTGAATGACCTAACAAGTTCTAAAATCTACTTAGAATCTTCTTAAATTTTTGATTTTTATAGGTGTGGGGGATTATATACAATTGACCCAAAAGCTGCCATTTTCCAACTGTTCATTTAAAAAAAAAAAAAAAAAAGAAATAATCTTTATTTAAATAGAAAGTAAGACAAAGCACTGGAAAAGTCCTTAAAGCCTCCAGATTTGGCAATAAATACAGTATAAAGATCTGGATATTAATTTTATTGATCTATATACTCTACAACACATCAATTCCAAACAGGTAGGACAGTTTAAGTGATCAAAGTTCAAGTGTATTTTTTGCTCTTAAGACTTGATTTTTCCATATTAATATGCACCTAGCCATCTATTACAAACTCATGGTGCAGACATTTTCTTTGTGTGGTATACAAAAAGTATGCAAGGTTCAGAAGTTACAGGTAACCCTTAAAATGCACCTGCAGTTGGCCTTATGTGGTGATAAAATAGACATAATCTTGGGTTAAAACCTGTACTAAAGAAGCAGGTTAATTTTAAGTAGTCATCATTGTTTTCTCCATTGATTTAGTGGTTAGCACTTGATGCAGCTGTAAAAAGTGAAAATAAAAATAAATCTTGCCCTGAAGATTATACCCCAAATGACTTCCAGCTCCCAAAATGGCAGCGAAATAGGTATCCTAATCCTAAACTTTTAAATGAAATTACATAAAGGAGATTAAGTGTTCATAACAGAAGAATTTTGGTGCAAGCAGCAATGAGGCAGTGACTCATGTTTTGCTATTTAATATGGACATAAATCCTCCTCCTCAAAAAGCTCAGTTACAATTTCAGCAGTGAAAATGGCATCTCTGCTGTTTCTCCCTTTAAAGCCAGCATTTTAATGTCCGGACCTGCACAACAAAGTAAGTAATATTACCATGTAAATATGTATATTAAAGCAGATGCCCTTCACATTTCTCTTTTACATCTGTTTATTCTGTCAGAAACAATACAATCAGTTCATATTTACAACAGAAACATAGTTAGCATTTTTAAAGCATTTCCTTACTGTCCCTAGCCTAGCTTTCTCAATACATACTCTTGGTAACAGAAGTTACCAAGCAACTTCACTGGGGATGGGGAGGAAGGAAAAAGGAAAAAGGAGGGTTGAGGGGGTAACCACAATAGAGACTATATACTATATACTACTTTGGAAAGTCAGACCACAAGCTGCTCAGCTGCACTTCTCATGCAGCACAGGCAAACAGTAAATCATCCCATTTTGCAGACATAATTCCTTGTGAGCAAAATGTATTGGTATTACTGAGTGCAACAGCACTTCTCCTACTGTGCAGCTCTGTTTATATCAATTGAGCTATCAATGTTTCGACCCAGCTTGAATCCAACTTTCCTGCTCTGGGCCAACTGATAAAGAGAAATGTGTTGAGAGTTACACAGGAAGATGCTCCAGTAGTTAATGTTGTTTGTTGTTCAACAATGGGGGCGGGGGAGGAAGGGGGAAAGGGATTAATTGATACCCAAATTAATTTACTGTTTTTACTTCAGGAAAAGTGGACTCAAAGCTTGTTACTTGGGGCATAATTGACAATTCATACACAAAGCTATTCTCAGAAGCAAAAAAGCAATGCTATAACTGGCAATTTGTACATAATGCTGTTCTCATAAGCAAAAACCATGGGGCTCTAAGACTTTCTCCTTATACCCTTCTTCATACTGCCACAGAAAACTCTGCAATTTTGTTCAAAGTTACAGTGCATTGCCATTTCAAAAAACAAAACCAAATTACATCATTCTGTTTTAAGATACATTGGGAAAAGAAAAATAAATTCCTTTTTTCCCCACAATCAAGTGGAAGATTTAACTTTAAAAGTCTATGAGAAAAACACTTTAGGAAAAAAAAAGTCTGTATTGATCTATTTGCAAATCCAGAAGAATTGTTAAACTGACTTGAAAAATAGATAAGGACAGGAAGAACAGAAAATTTATTATATTTTTTGTCCCATTGGAAAGAATGTAGGATTATGCTCTTTGAGGTTTTGGTCTTTCTCAACCATTATACATTATTTTGATTTGGTGATGCTGGTCACCTTTGTTTATATAAACTTACAGAAAATTTAAGTTAAAAAAAAAATAAAACTGAAACCCTAGAAATACCTTCCTGGCTACTCTAAGTAGACAAAAATCAAAAAACCCAAGACTCATAGTTACCATACTCAACTTGGATTCATACACACTAAAAATGATGCAATTCCATACATGCCAGTTTGTCTATTTCTGCTTACACACTGCCTGAATCTGACTTTCTTACGCTATAGTAAACAAGAGACATAGGAATTACATAGAAACACTGCAACTAAAATTCACAGTGTAGCATGTTTCTGCAAAGAAAGAGTGTGCAATTTTGTACAATAACTAAGGAGTATTGTCTATCCATGAAGTCTGTTAGGAAAGGATAGGTATTGCAATGGTAGGTAAGGGGAAAACGGGCAAGATGTTTACTATTGTTGAAAACAAGTTCAAGAAACTGTAGCAATTCCCCTCAGTCCTGCCATCAACTGACAGGCCTGACAAGGAATGACTCAGCTCATCTGCACGTGAAAGTTGTACACATACCCAGAACCCACAGCCACAAAACACAGAATAAAGAAAACTACTCCTGAAACAACTGCTACCAAGATATGGAGGAATATATCCAGAGCCTGGTATTTTGATTCTTTTAACATTAACCCCTTGCAGGAAAACACTTTGCAGAAAAGAAACATGCAGAAACATTTATCTGAATGCAAAGGAAGCTAAAAGGTAGAATTATTTAAATAATACCTGCATTATCAAGAGTCCATTCAAATAATAACATAGATATTTCATATCTTGTACATTTTCCTGCTTGTAGAAAAGTATCAGCCAGAGGCAATAAAGCATGTCTCAGACAGATGTATCTAACAGATCTAGCAGAAGTTTCCAAGTGGCTGTCTCTTTTCTCATTCTGTTTCATTATGACTCATAAAGCAGAAAGACATTTTTCTTCCATAGGCAGGAGTGTTCATCTGATAAGCCAGAGGGAATTAACATTCAATTGGAAAGACTCCATCTTGTCAAAAAGTGTCTCCATGAGACCAGCAAGGTTATTCATGAAGAGAGGAGCAACTTCAAGAACTGCAGTGAATGTGATAACCATGTAAAACTAGTTTTAACAGAATGAAGCATAGGAGTTAGATAGAGAACCCTTACTTCAGAGCCTGCAAAGGATGCTGTTACTGTTCAGACTAGGAAGATCTATATACAACCTGATGGAGGAAGGTAATTATACATTGGGGGAGGCAGAGGAATCAAGATGTAAGAATGTCAGCAACATGTTAATTCTCAAACTGTAAGTTTCGAGAACAACTTGGTTACACAGCATTTGCATCACTATCATATTCAAGTGAAAAGATTCTTGCTACTTTTGCACCACTAGCCTATCTTTAAAAAAATCCTTCCCTGAGGACATAACTCCATCGTTGGCTAGAGACACCACTTGAGGCATCAGTTTTCATATCTGATGCAAACTTCTTTTTCAGGCAGTGTCCTATAATTGTGGATAATTTAAATTCAGCTGTAATATGGCTTTTACCAGACTATGTAAATAGAGATCCTCACTACAGAAATCTTCCAATTTCCTTTTCAGTTTGTCTTCAGACGAGAAGAAAACTTTTCTCATACAAAAAGCTGCCCCTTAAAGACTAAATAAAATGCTCCTACCAAAGCAGGAGAAGAAAAATTGAGAACTACTTGAATTCCTTAGCCTCAAGAACTGTGCATTCCCATCCTATTCTCCCTGTGAAAAAATTTCTGTTAAAGCAATGAAATAATCCTGTTTTCTTTCCTATGCCATAAAGCTTTGGGCTCTGAGGCTTGACAAAGCTCCAGTGTAACTTTACCACAGAACTGGCATTTAGACTACCAGCTAGTGGAACAAAGGCAAACCCATTAATATTACTAGAGTTAACTCTAAAAATAGCTAAAATAAAACAGTTCTACAAGTATACCCCAGAGAACAGGATTAATTTTAAATCTCAGTGAAACTATTTCTTGTCTTGTTCCAAATTATTCCTGTCATAGCATATCAGCTGAGGCACAGACATGGGCCCAAGCCTGCAGTCCTGATTCTGAAGTCATTAAACTATAATCACAGTTTCACTTCAATAAAATCATGTCCTTTCACACAAAGCTTGCAAAGTGCAGCAACGGGAACCAATACATAATGGAGTGTTATCTGCCTTGCAGAGATTCAGGGGAGTATCTAAAAGAGCTCTGAATGTAAAAATGTGGTGTAGCAACACTAAGAATCATTACTCAGAAGATTCTCAGAGTACTCAGATTTTTGGGACAGGCAATGGTGCATGCTACTTTCCTGATACTCAGAAAACTGAAGTGTCTGCTACTGCTTTTAGAAGAGTAGCGGGACCAGTGCGACCTGCTGCTGCTTCTCTGTCAGCAACAAATGAAGTAGGGTGCAGGGCCATGGGAGGATCACACCATGACATGTGAAAGCTCCCTATTCCTACAACAAAGTAGTCCTCACAACACCAGAGGTTTACAAGGTAACCTACTAGATACCTGTTTCAGTCACTAGCATCCAACAGTCAGGACTTCCAACAGGGCAACTTCGTGTGAAAGCATTCTCAAACTTGCCATGAATGGAGAGCTTGACCTACCCTTTGTGGAGTTTGTACCTTTGATATATCCTTTGATATATCCTGTGCCTTCATATATTTTTACCTTTGATATATCCTCATATAAAACACTTTTCCCATCTACATCCTCAGTTTCTATTGGATCTCCAGGTCCTGACATAAACTAGTGTAATACTATTATCTCTTGCCAAATCAGGCAGAGGATACAAACATAAATCAGAAATATTGAGCAAGCATGAGGTTAAAAGTTCCTTACAACAAAATGTTGTTACAAACACTTGGAGCTTTTCAAGGAAGGTAATATAAAGGAGAATTATTATAGTTAGACGTTAATTATGTGTGATCCCAAAATGAACTGTGCAGCTGTTAAAGTGATTTATTAAATGTCAGTGCTCATCTAAACAAAACCAAAACAAACTTGGTCTCCTGCTGGGCAACAGGCTATGTCTATATGGGATTTGTCATGTAAAAAGAAAGAAACATTGTAAATAATGAGCTAGGTATTCCTATGCAGATCTTCTCTAGGATCCACAGTAAGGTTTTCGCAAGGCAACAGAACAATTTACAGAAGTTAAGGAAATCCACAGTTCTTTCAACTGCGTTTACCACTGAAAAAGATATCCACAGAGGTACCTAGTGTCTCCTTATTACATCACACACCAAGACGTTCTGAAACATAACTATAATTGACAACTCCAGAGGAGACTTTGCAATGCATAAGGAAGAGCTAAGTCTGATCTCACTCAGCTCTCATGTAGACTTAGAGAAAAACATTTCATGTCAATGGACTCACTGAATACACTAGAGCTGATACTTTATACTCTCTGATCATTTCAACCAGTACTTGACTTAGATTCATAGGTTAGATCTTATGGGAGATAAGTCATCTACCAGCTACAACTTCTCTGCTCATGCTCCCGCTTCAGCACGAGCAGTCGTGCAGCTGTACATTTTGTGGTGAGCAAGTACCTGAAAAAATTGCTAGAATTAGTTCCCTAATGTGGCTCAGACTGCATGGCTGCAAGGGCATTAGCGCTGGCACACAAAATATATCAGTAATCCATAGTCATGTAAGGAAAGATGGTTAGAGATGTTCTTCCTGACATGAGGAGTTTTATTCAGGTTGACCATGAAACTATAACAGGAAACGATAGCTTCATGAATACCAGAAGTCACCCAAGCAAGTCTCAAAGCCATTTCACCCACTTCCAAGCACTGCTCCCATGCCGCTGCCTGATTCCTTTGTGTTGGCACAGGACTTTTTTTTAAGGGGCACAAAGTCCTGGATCATACAGTTAATCTGTTTTAAAACTGACTGCGATTTTCAGGGTTTGCCTCAAATAAACTCCCCAATATGTTGTGCAGCCACAAGGGCAACCGTAGCACAAACGCTACAACAGGGAGAGGACTGGCACTGCCATGTTCCTTCACTGACTGTGGCATGAGAAAGAAAACTGGAGTGAAGATTTTCTTTTTCTCCCTCTTCTTTTTCTGTTTTTTTTCTTTTCTTTTTTGTTAGTTTCTCAGAGCAGTAAATGAACTCTGCTCTGGAAATGTACAGCTGTTTCCTCAGCTTTAGTTTCAACTCACCAAACATGATCAAGAGAAATATTTGCACAAATCTACATTTTAACACAGTATGTGACTTTTCATCCTTTCAGAAGACTAGAGGTACCCTCTTTACTTTAAAGTGAAAGAATCCATCTCATATACACTAATCCATTTGCATAACTGAGTTAAGATCAGGCAACTAATTCATCCATCCAACTAAGCAAATCAGGAATGAAACTTTTATAAAATGTGTCATTTACAAAATAAATTATTAAATTATGCTCAGAAAAAAAAAAGACTGAATTACTTTTACATTAGTATTTACAGCTTGCCAGTATACTCAGAAGAATTATTTTCCAGTGTGCTTAGCATGACAGCTGGATTAGTACACTGTGTATGCAGCAGAATCATAAATTCTGAAGGTGTATAATCTGAACAGAATAGCCAGTTCTCAGGTTATGTAACAAACAAAACAAGAAAAATTATACATTGTTCGTATTAGAAAATAAGCTCCTAAAGTTACATTTAAATTAAAGGTTTCATTTAAAAGTAAAGGTGAGTTGCCAGCACTTAGAGAGAAAAGAAAATCCCCAAAAGGAATATCTTGGACTAAAAACTAAAAGGAACATAAAAAAAATAATCTTTTAAGTAGTGGTGGTTTTGACACTCACAATAAACAACACATGCTGTATAAAAAGATGTTAAGATTTTGAGACTAGCTAATCAAAGCTGGCTACAATAGAGTACAACTTTTTTTAAGACATACTAATTTTATAGGCATTGAATTCTTTCCAATCTAGATAAAGTATCTATTGTGCCTTCAAAAAGTGTGCTAAATGTTTTGGAGGGGTGTTGTGCTGTTTGCTGAACTGAGAGATAGGATCACTTCAAAACCTAAATACAGTATGTTCCCAAAAGGGAATATAATTCAATCTTCCACCTTGATAACTCATTATTACCCTGTTATTTTGAGTATGACAGAAATGTCAAGGCCTAAAATCTTTAACACACAAAGAAACAAAAAGTACCTGAATACAAAATAATACATTACACAAAACAATGTAAAACCCCTAGGGAAATCTATCAGAAGAGTCCTCAGAAAACAAACCATGCTACAGTGTGCATGCCAGGAAGCATCCTCGTACCCAAACCAGACTCCTATCAGGCAAAGAGCACATATTTTGCTATTGGCTATATGCCATAAAAGGGTGAGCCACAGTAAGACAAATAAAAATAAGTAATAACATCAATCAAACATCAGCAAACACGGAAACTAGAACTACAGGCAGAAGCTCATAGCAGGAATAAAAATTACTGTCCCTGAGCTGCTTATTGCCATTGTCCAGGCAGAGGTCATGATGCCCTTAAGTGGAATGCAAACTATTCAGTTGCTTCTGTGCAAAGTCTGGCAGCTTGTCTTAATCCTCTGATGGCTTTATGATAAGCCACCAAACTTGACACCAACACAGCTGAGAAGTACATAGCTATTTCACTCTCCTTATTCTTCTGTTGGGCCAGCAACATCCATAATGAAGTCAGAATACAACTATTCATTGATTCAGCTAGACCCTCCAGAAGCTGAAGCTCTAAAACATAAATCCTAGACACTCAGATGCCTCTCCTTCTTCAGGCACCTAAATCCATTTGATATCCATGGCAAGTTCATAAACATCCCTGACAACCTGGTCTAAGGAAAGCAAGTTCCTCAAACAGAATCAAGGCTAACTAAGATGACAACAAATGACAGTCCAATTTGCTAGTGCATTCTTATTAAATTGGAACTTGATCAGTTTAATTGCAGAATGTTACCTAATTAAAACTGAGTACTCTGGGCAACAATGATCTAAAGCTGAAGTTCAACTATGCTTTATGTCATACTGAAGTGATTCTGACCAGGAGAGCTTCTGAGTCCTTCCCTTTTGCATGCACAACTGTTTCTGCACCCACATGATGAGCCAAATCAAGGAGCTGTTTTAGCTGAAAACTAACCTAACTAGAAATTATGAGTTTTAGCTAGATCATCTTATTGATCTACCACATTACATAGTTATCTGAATAACAGTAGTGGCAGAAAAGGGGAAACTGACAGCAAAGTCGTCCCCTAAAAGTAAGACTATATATATATAAACCTCTTATGAATATCAGAATTACAATTAGTATTTTAGAATGCAACTCCACCATGATAGGTAAAAATAGAAAATCAATTAAAATGAAGCCGCATTCCTGTGAAAATGAGGTTTCAGACAAAGTTACTGTGTCAATATATTCACCATGTGCTAAGAATATTTGTAGATGTATATTTATGTCACACTTACAAGACAATGAAAAGAAAGAGCATGTCAGAAACTCTGTAGTATTACTGACAGATTAAAAGTAATACAATAGCTGAAAAAAAGAATAAACTGATGAGAGATGGGAAACTGATAACTCTTCATATACACAGTATAACAAGGATCAGTCACAAAAAATCCAAACAAAAAACACCACCAAAAATCACTATTCAGACACAAAAAATCTCAGATACTAAAAAGGCTGTACTATTATCTCCAACTAGAAAGTCAACGTACCTGTATACACGCTACAGCAGTAAAAGACTTCAGATGCAGAAATCTAGAAAAAGCGAGCATCTACTGAACATACAACAACTCCCCATATAAACTGACCAGAGTATCCAAGTTCAACGGTAGGGAGAAGTTGAGGAGAGGTTTTGGAGGGAAAATAGAATGCAATAAGAGAAGAAAGTGGTTGGGGTTTTTTGTTCAGAATGAAAGCCATAAAAATATGAGGACTCCTTCTGGACTTTCATAAAGAATACTTACTAAACATGAGCTTTCCTGTATCATACAAATGTTTCTCTCTGTCAGCTCCATTGTACTAAAACAAGCAACACTAAAGATGTCCTCCTCAGTAAATTAAAAATCTCCAACTTGCAGATTAGATTACATAAATAAATGACAGTACAAAAGACAATATGACACAACATTAAATATTTTGATACTATTTGTAGACATTTAAAGTAAGAGATTTGCTTTCTATTACTGTTCTTGCATATTTTTGAATGTACATGGAGACAGCATCATTGTTTCCAAATGGAGCACAACACAGACATGACTAACAGTTCATTTTGAATCTCACCAAAGCAATTTTATAGTGGGATTTTCAGAAAAGGCAGTGTCTTTTTGAATAACATCAAGGAGAGCCCCACATAAGGGACAACATGAAGGACAGCAAATAATGCATCTGTGTGAGAAAATGAGGCTTGAAAAGACCAGACTGACATTACTGTCAAACAGGGACAGGCAGGGGCATTGTATTACGACAGATTAAAGAATACCAGAGTAGCCAAAATTACATACCTTTGTACATTACATAAAGGATACTACCTGTGTTACAGCCAGCTTTTCAACTCTGCTTATACTCTCAATACAGGGATTGCAATATACTATTGAACAGAAAAAGCTTCCACTGGATTATTGTATTAACATACCCAGACAATCACAGCAAGTGATTGCCTTACACAAAGCTTATCAAGCAGAGATGAAGCTACCTTTCAGCAGTGAGGATAATGCAGAGGCAAAAATGAAAACTTCATCCTAAGGAAAAGAATATAATGTCCCCAGAACAGCTGCTCAAGTCGAGACCAAGCAGATGAAGATGTCAAGAGAAGTTCAAGGCCAGGTTGAAAAGCAATTAGTAAGACGAAAGATACAAAGTGTAACCTTTTACCCTTTAACAAGGCAATGATCCAGTAAAGTACTGCTAGAAACATCATCTTTAATTGGGAAAAGAGCAAAGAAATTTGCTGCCACAGAGGGAAAGTGAAAAAAAAAAGGAAACAGTCAACTAAGCTGCTTGCTGAGGTAAAACCCAAAATTGATATGCATCCTTTGCAATGACATGCACCACAGGCAAACTGTTTCCTCTAAATTTCCCTAGAGTCAACAGACTGCTTTGGATTACAGGAGCTATTAGCAAAGCAAGTTTTAAAATCCACTATTCAATAAAGTTCAGCATTAAATAAATAAACAAAATTCAAACTCAAAAGTAGTATAAGTGGACAAAAATGCTACCACATGCCCCAAGAAGGGAAAATTATGACATTGAAAAGACGTACTCTGAACATTGAGGACAGGCACAGACTAAAAGAGCACTTAAAATAGCAGAATAAGCAAACTGAAAGGGAGCTGCAGCTGGTTCTCCAATTACTAGGCATTGTTTAAAAATGCATATTCAAAACAAAATCCCTCAGAACATTTCTACTCTCAAAGATTACTTAGACACAAGTTGAAAGATCTGGATTTTAAACTATCAAAATTTAAGTTATTGAAGTAGCTACAAATAAATACTTCAGAGAAAGAGGGAAAATGAGAAGCCAGAGTACAGGCAAGTATTAATAAAGTATCTCCTAAGGACTATAAAACTAATCTCTCAAGTTTTCTCTTCTGAAAGCCTAGGCACATACAGTATGCTTGAACAGCTCTGCTATCAGTCTGTGGTAACTGCTTATGCTTTAGAGTGAGTATGAAGCCACTGAATGATTGGTGTTATTAATGTTAGCACTCAGGGAATCTTGCAAAATCAACTGCAGGGGAAAAGAAGATGAAGTGCTACTCAGTGTTGGCAAGGGCCATATTAGAAACTCAGAAATGTTTATACGTGCACACAGGCATCCTATTATATGCATATTAAAACCACCAAAACAAAACAGTGCTTGTTTTTATCTTGCCTGTACATTTAAGGTAGCAGCAATAAAAAAAAACCAACAAACAACAGACCTACCACCAAAAGACAGTAAATAAAAGGAGTGAAGAGTAAAGCACTGAAAAAGCTGTATGTAAGCATGATGGTCAGCAATGTTTCACAGTAACATTTTAGGAAATACCTGAGTAGATAAACAGCCCTTTCAATATCACTGAGTTCTTCATCAACTGTCAATCTTTCTATTTCTTCTGGTGTCTGTCAAGCACGAAATAGAGATATGAGTTTACAAAGCCTTACTATTTCCTAATTTTAATCTTCTTAGAATAACCCGTGTTCCTCCCCACATCCAGGGATAGTTCCACAAGTAATTTGAATTAAACCCCTGAAATCTCTAGCCAACATTTCCAATCCAATCAAATAAACCTTTCACCAGGAAGAGATGGGATGTAAGAGAAGTACGGTTCCATGACAGGCACTATCCCCGTTAATCACTGTAAGTATAAGCAAGTCACAGATAAATTAATGACCTAAGTTAGTCTATTTTTTTCTCCAGTTTAATAGCCTTAAACTGAAAATACTAAGTCCCTGCTATACATAACTCGATTTATTCCAAGACGACTGAAAACAATTTTTGGTACCCTTGTGCTGTAAAAAACAACCTGCCTGCTCGGTTAGCTGTGCAGAAACGAAACAGACACAATTACAGATGGATTTTGAAACACGGTTCTGTTTGCGAGTATATACCTTCAGGCTCCTGCGTACTGGCCTCTCTATTATAGTTAGTTCCTGCAGGTCTTCTATGTATCCAAATAAATTGCTCTGACTAAAATCCATTTTGGAGAAGATGATTATTGGATGCATGTAACAACTAAAGCCTGTGGCAAGCGATGCTCTCCCCGAGCCTCACATCGCACCGAAGGAGGCAGGACCGACACGGCGCTACACCCCCTCCGAGCGCGCCAGCCGCGCCTGCCGCCTTCCTCCTGCCGCTCAGGCGCCGCCGCCACAGCCGAGCCTCGGCGCGCACACTGCGGCAGCGGCCGCCCGCCCCCGCCGAGCCTCCTGCCGGGAAACTTTATCCGGCCGCGCTGCTCCGCTTGGCCCGGACGGGCGGGCAGGGAGCGATACCGGCGCCTGCGGTCCCCGGCGCCGGGAGCCCGGAGCAGCCGCCGGTACCGCGGTAGGGGAAGCGGGAGAGAGGGGGCTGTTTCGAGCCAAGTTTCCCCTCTTCGCGGGGCGTCCCCGTCCGCAGGAGGGGAAGCGAGGTGGCCGAGCTGCCTCTGGGCGCGGAGAGGGGACGGCGCGGTCTCTCCGCACGATGCCCCGAGCTTCGGAGGTTGCTCCTCACCGACGGGGCACGGCGCGGAGCGGAGCAGCCCCCCGCCGCCGTGCCCGGGTGCCGCCTCTGCCCTCCCACCCCGGGAGGAGGGACGGTCGCCGTGGTGCAGTGACGCTCCCCGCCCCCGTCCCGTCCCCGCGGCACAGCCCCCCGGCGCCCTCCCCGGCAGGGCGGGGTCGAGCACCACGGCACCCGAACCGGTGCCGCGGCAGCCCCGCGGCCCGCACGAGGCCGGCCCCCGCGGTGGGGCCGCCCCAGCACCGCCGAACCGGTCGCCGGGGCAACGCGGCACTACAGCGGCCTCCGCGGGGCAAAACAGCTCCGAGCGCGGCAAGACCCGAACGCGCGGGGGGCACTGACGCCCCCTCCGTGGGCGTTACTGGCGCGCTGATCCTCGCCCCCGGCCGGAGGTCCTCACTTCACCGCTCGCCGCCTCCCACACTCTTGCTGGGCCCCCCCTCCCCGGCCTGCTGCGGCCGCCCGTGGGGCTCCTCTTCCACAGCTGTCGCTGCCGTGGGCTCTTCCTCTCGCAGCTACGGCCGCCCCAAAGCTCCGCTTCCAGTGCCGCGGCCTCCCCCTCCACTGCTGCCTTCTCCCAGCTCCGGTAGCGTCCCTTGCCAGCGCCCCTCACCAGTGTCCTGCCCCGCTACAACTGCTACTTCAAAGCAGAATTACACAGAGAAACCTATAAGCATATTGATTTTAATGGAGAGTCCAAAGCGAACACCCACCGCCAAGGAATGCTTTCACACTTATCTTATAAAACCCCAAACAGCTCCCCCCCCAAAAAAAAAACGCTGACACCCTCACAGTGAAGTTCAACCTGACACCAAGGGCATCATAACTTCTTTGCCTGTACAGTCCTGTCCCCCCCGCCTGGGGTTACACCCCCCTCACACGTGGCACGGGACAGGTTTCCATGCAGGTAATTTCCCGATCCATGCAGTTGGGCCTTGGATGCTGCAGGATTGATCATTCTGGCTCACTGAGTACGCTGAGGGTACGAGGGAGAGTATTAAACTTTGAAATAAGCCAATGAACAAAAAACCATGAGAAATGCTATCCTAAAAAGAAAAAAAAAAGCCTTTTGGGGAGAGTTAGTGCCACAAAATGCATGCAGGGCAAGAATCAATGTACACAATGGGTTTACAAACATACACGGTTGTGTCTGGCACTTGCTGAGCCAAGTAATTCTCCAGGCCTCAAAACAGCGGCCTTTGCAATGATTACATGGAAGGCAATGATCGCACACCTAGAGTTAGAAAAACCCTGTAAAGATTTCACACGGGCTTATTTGAGTGAGTGCTACATTTCACTTTTACTGTGAAATGCCCACATGACCCAGTAAATTTTGTTGATAATATACAAAAGTAATTCTAGAAATAGTAAGGATTAGGTAATACCCTGTAGTACATCACTCAGAATTTGATTGACTTATGATTGCTAAGTACCTCAGCTTTTATTTATCAAAAAAATAAATGCAGTCCTTTGTGTCTCACTTGTCTGTGTATTAGTTAGGACAAATCCTGTGCTCAGTTAAACAAGTAAAACAGTAAAAAATTAAAGCATCTCCATTAATTTCAGGTGTACAACAGAATTACTAGCAGAAAAATCTAATCCAAAGCACATATAAATAATTAAATTGTTATGCAATAGAAAGCCAAAACCATTTGGGGTTTTCAAGGCATGATGACGAATTAAAATGATAAACACTATTTTGAACATCTCCTTTGCATTATCATCAGACAGCAAATATAATAGGTATAACTGAATTTAAATCCTCTCAGAGAAGTTAATTAAGTAGCTCCATGAGGAAAAAACTAAAAAAGTTTCATAAAATGTTCTTAAATTCAGAATCCTGACATGCAGGCTTTGGCCAATGATATGTATCAAGAACACATGCTGGAATCCCAAGCTCAAGTAGTTCTGAAAATCATTTTTCAAGTTCTTTCACAGCAAATTTGTGGTTATTTCATCTTGCAAATAGTTCTGGTGAATCTTAAAGATATTACAAGACCAAAGACATTTGTGTGCCTTGAATTAGGAACCCACTGCCATTTTCAAACCAGGTATTTCATAACTCAGTTTTAAAGACAAACAATGTGGGGTTTAGATACACAAGCTGATTTATCATATCACGTTTTACGTAAATTTTGTAAGCCACTAAAGAAGAGGTATTTTTATAAACATGTAACAACTCCCTTAAAGGCTTTAAAAATCTCCTTATAACTCAGTCCAGGAACCACTGTGCAGGCACGATTCCCATTCATTTTAAGATCAGTATATATGTTAAAGAGAACTACAAATACTCCAGAAATGTGAAAAGCTTTTTTTTTTTTCTTCTGTAAATTGAATACTGGACCAGAATAAAGATCAGGGAAGGAATTAGTTTGCCCAGATTCAATATAAACATGCCTCCTTTTGACCCACAGATTCCCAGATACATGTGGGGGTTGGGGAGCTCACGTATTTTGTTCCAAAACCACATATATAAAAATTAATCCCCTCTGATAGTAAATCTGCTGGCATATTCGGCTCAAGTGGTCTGTCATCCTCATCTGTGATGAAAGTCACGCATGACTTCCATTCCACTGCTGCTGCTTTCAGCTCCTCCCTATTCCACTACTCTCCCAAATAAAGCTCTACTTTCAGCCCCATTCTAACCTTGTCATAGCTATTGTAATAGAATGAAGAGCTATTTCATGCTGCTTTTGTGAAATTCAGAGTGCATTGGAACCTCCATTTTAACACAGGCACTGTGTAAGCTTCTGAAACCAAAACAGGACTGATTTTAAATAATTCTTCATTGATGGTGACAAAGGCAGAACACCTGTGAAAACGGCACTCATCCCTAGTAGAAGAGAAATAGTGTTATTCATGCCTTCTAAAGCAATAAAGTCTAAATGCAATACAGGCTAAGATCGGGGGGGGAAAAGACAACATACAGAGGAAGACTTTGTGCCAGAAGTATTCTTCAGGTACTCTGACTCAACCTAAGGACTCTTGGATGAGAGGATTTGTCATGTTGCACAGATGCACAGTTCTCCCTTGCTACTCAGCAATTAGGCAGCTGCCTTCTAGAAACCGCTCTGGAAAGGTTGCAATTCTTATAATACCTGTTACACATTCCCAAAGATTAACCCATAAATCAAATTATTAACAGAGAAGTTGAAGATTCAAGAAATCCCAGAATGTATCTCAGTGCCTGAACCAGCTGGAATATGAAGGAACTGGTTTGGGTGATACAGAAAGACATGGCATGAAATTCTTTCAAGCAAAATGTGTGCACTCCAGATTAAAAGCCAGGATTTCTTACGCAGTGGCCAAGCCAAAAAAGGAGGAAAATTTCAGCAGAATATTTTTAGATTATGTTGGGGGGTGGGTTGAAGGCAATACATGTTGGGTCAACTTGAAAGTAGTGCTTTCTTTCAGGGTTTCTTTTGCCTTTTTTTTTTTTTAAATTTAGGCTAGTAAAGAATTTCTGTAAAGGTGAAAATTACATTTTCTTCTTCACTTCCCCTTTTTCCTGTTAATTTAATATTCCACAAAAAATAAATATCCTTTTATAATGTATACCATGTAGAGTATGCACTGTGTCATCACAGTTCTGCTCAGGACTCCGCACTCAAACTGCAGAAGTTCAGTTCAGTCTTTTCACCACCACCAAGAGAGATCGAGAGCTGATCAGCTGTCACTCACCATTTCCAAATGAGCAGCTTCTGACTGGAATGGGGTTTGGGTTTTTTGGTGGTTTGTGTTTTGGGTTTTTTACAGTTCATCAAACCCTTAAAAATGCAGTTTTCATGTTCTCTCTCATGCCTTAGACCTACAAAGCAAGATTATTTTTTTTTTTATTCCATTTGTACTCCAATAAGGAATGCTTCCATGAATATTTTCTTTCTGGAAAACTCTGTGTTGAGACAAACTTGTAAGAAGATTAACCTAAAAGATCCCCACACAAAAATCTGGGCCTACTTCAGAACAATGCTTGGAATGCAGCATACACAAACCTCAGCAGAAAAAAAATAAATATTATTTAGCATATTTTCCAGTTTGTTGCTAAGAAACTGTTGCTTCATTTGCAGAAAATTTCTGATTGTTCTTTTGCCACTTTGGACATCTCATCATAACAGCTATATAATTAAATGGGCTATAAAGGGAAAAAACATTGGAATATACTCACTGTATTTTGTCTGTAAACTGGTCAGCCGTATTCTCTTAGTACCCTTCAATAAGATCTAAAAACCCAAAAAAAATATTTTGCATGAACACAGAAAAGATCCTTACATTTGGTTTTGGTTTTATGTAAAATATATAGATCTGTAAGATTGCAATCGCTCTGTTCTTCATGTCTTTCTGTAAAAACTAGTAATGTTCTACTCCTACAGTGTCTAATCTGCTACCCTCTATCCAAAAGTAGTTAATAGCACATGCACAATCACAAAATAGCAACAGAGCAAATACGAAGTACCATTTTTCCCTCATATCTTACAGCTATTTGTAGGATTTTTGACCTGATAGTAGGCTCTAATAGCAAACTACTTTATGAAGTTTGAGTGAATAATTTTCTGTAGTAAAAAAAACCTCTCTGTTTTGCCCAGGTTTTACACATACATCCCCTCCCCCCCCCCCCAACACACCCAATATCCATATAAAGCAACAATTATTTACATTTTAGAAAGAGGACGAATAATGGCAAAACCTTAGTGCCATCAGTATTCCAGTAGGGAGGTCTATACAGTATTTTACCAAGGAATTTTCTGAACATTTTACAGCTAGCAGGGAAGGGAAAACATCTCTGTAACCAGTAACAGATTAAACAATACTGGGCATGGCACAGGGACTGGAGCTCTATCTTTCACCCAGTGAAATTGCCAGTGGTTCAGTGGGCTAGCCCAAGCCCAGACGCTTCCCAGTGGGCAGTAAGGATGCAAGCACCCTAACTCAGGACTTGAAGACGAGTTCCCCAGCACCGACACAGTCAAGCCGCATCAGTCTGCCCCAGAGTCAGACTGGCACTGTTATATTCATAATACAGAGGTAGCCAATGAGTCCAGTTCCTTGCTAGGACAGTGATGGACACTGTCTGTCTTACGTATGTCAAACTTTATATTTAAAGCTAACAACTTTTTGCCTTCAAGTATTTTTTACTCATTGGTTGCCATAGAAACTTCAGTTTTCCTACCTAAAATTACTGTTGGCCAGTTTATTGAGTTTCTTCTTGTGCCAGTGTTGTCCTTTGAATTATTCTTACTTTTGTGGTATTTAAAAGACTGCAGTCATATCTGCTCTAATTCTGGGTTAACCAAGCTAAGCTCAGCATTTAGTTTTCACTCCAAAAGCAGGCTTTTCAATCCCATGATCACCCTCACGGTCCTCTCAGCATCATTCATCTCTCTTGAATTAAAGCAACCAGAATAGAGAGTTGCAAGTAAAAGTTTCAGGGAAGTAATGTGAAGAATAATGTCCGACCAGGAATGAGTTTACTAAATACACTGGCAGCTCATAGTTATCTTGTGATCAATTAATACATGAGATCATTCTGATCCACAGTAATCTAAAACTAATTAACTCCCATCTTAATAGTGTAAATTCTCAGTATTAGCCTGAGCTGAATGATGCTGTGCTTTGTATGAGTAAATTCATCCCATTATTCTGGTCCTCGAGGTCCTTTCAATCTGCCTGACATCATAATTCCCTTCTGTATTAGTAACTGTGTCATCAGCCAATTTAATATTGTATCACAATTATTAATGACATAAATTAGTCCACGAAACTTTAAGAAAGTCCTTGAGTAAACTCTGTATACCTGAAAGATTAATCTACAGATAATGCACACCAGTGTGCTCCCCAAATGAAACATGCATTTCCCTCTCTCTTTAGGCAGCTCCTTTCACTTCAAAGTTCTTATTCCTTCTTAGTAATCATTTCACAGACAGAATATATTTTCAGGATGTCCAGATAAATTAGATTAACTTTATTTTTCTACCCAGAAGACCAGTTCTTCAAGTGACATGGCCTGATTTCCCATTTCCCCTTGGTTAACAAATGCAGCCTTTTATTTCATTCCTTGTTATCTTTCAGCTTCTTTTATCATGCTTCCCTTCACATCCTGAAGTTGCTTCTGACTGCATCTGCAACCATTGCAGATGCTTGCAGAAGTTTCCTTTGTCTTAAATGAAGGTGTCTTCCCTGTTTTTCAGTCACACAGAAAAATCTTCACCTTGATCTCTCTACACTTGAAAAAGCCTTGCTACTATAACTATAGAGTTAAATGTCCCAGCACTCTTAAATCTCATGCCTGGAAATTATCTTGTTCTCCTGGGGGTAGCTGGAGAAGCAGCACTAAGCCTTTGACAAAGCATGCTATATACCACAAATGCTTCATGGAGATAAGCAAGCAGCTCATCCACAAAGTTAGAAGAAAGAACAAAGAGAGAAAATTAAAAGGGAAAAAAAAAAAAAAGCAGTGCAGGCAAAGGGGTATATGTTTTCAAATGAGGTTTAACAATAGAGCACTAGTATATTGGAGAAGTACAGGAAAACATTTCCAGAATGCTGCAGAAGGCAGAAAGAAGAATGCAACCTAGAGCTCTCCTCCAGTTAACAGCCCAGAGTTATTACTGCCATGGTGCTTTGTCTTAATATCTTGTCAGTCCTCAAATGATATTCCAGAACTTCTGAGAGAACCAAGATCTTACTTTCCATTATGACAGGCCTCACCTGTCACACCAGAGAAGACAAAATTCTACAGCCTGCAAAGCACAGGAGGCTCAAATACCCATAAGCCAGTGCAGCATGTGCCAAATGCACGATGAGTATCAATATAAATCATGGTATAGTAACACACTGGCAGACATTGATATTAAAAGAAGTAGGTAAGCAGATACTGATAATCAAGATTTGATTACGAAGTGAAAGCCTACATCTGTTCCTCACATAGAGATTAAACTGTTCCTACAGCCAAATTCAGCTACCTGAATCCCAAAATTAAACATATTTGTCAAAAAGATCTCTGGCTTGACCCACCTTAGGAGAAATCTTTTATTTTTATGTTTTTAAAATATACTGGTAAAACACATAATATCTAGTATCTAATACTGCATAGTATAGCCCAAACCAGTTTACATCTGAGAAGGACAGAAGGACCTGTTGTCAGCTAAACTTCTGAATAGAGACATCAAACCCCTCAATTTCTTTTGGTCCCTCAGACATTTGCTTAAATTGTTTGGAAATTATTTATAAAGTAATCCAATATGTATGTACTGGCATGAGTTATGCAAGCATGACTTGTTAACGATTATTAATACCTGTCATTATCTTCAGTTCACATTTTCCTGGTATTTAAATAGTTGTTGATCTAAATAAGTCTTTTCAGGATGGGGATAAAGCACACTTCTGTTTTGTTTGCTGTTGGTCGCTTTGCACTGTCAATAATGGAGTTGCACTTACCAAGAGTGTACGTACCTATTCTCTGGTAGGACACAAATGGGCACTTCTTGTTGACAAAGCCCTGTCACAGCACAGAAAAGCCATGTCAACCAAACGTTCCCCTGGTTATCCCTTTTCAAACCAACTCAAAAAATTAATTTCTCTAGCACAACCAGTGCTACCATGGCAGTAAGAAGAGCTGCCACCTCTATGTAGGTAAAACCATTCTGAACCTCCACAGGCATGTGCCTATTTCAAATTAAGATTTAGGGACTCTAATTCAGTCCTTTAGTCTATAAATAGTGTATAGAGCTCAATATTTATCAAGAAGAAAAGTCCGCTGAATCCACAAATGGATTCTTGAGGAATAAATCAGAATACTCCTGTGCCCTGTAAAAATATGTCTGTAATTACATTAAAAAGCATAATTCAACATCATTTGGCAAGTCATTTCTCTGTTAAGTCCTTTTTTCAAAACAGAGCTGCAAACCAAAACTATGTAAGGACAGATTAATGGCTAAGAACTCTACTGTCCACATTTTTAAAAATTCTTTAGTCAGGATCAGCATTAAGTCAGACACACCAGAATTTGAGAGTAATCAGTTTCTTTGGCTTCTGCAAATTTGCTTTTGCTAATATCTGGAAAAATAAAAAGGGATAAAGTTGAGAAACTATCAACTGGCAAAACCATCACCAGTAAATTTCCTTCCACACAACCTGGAAGGAAAGATACGTTTAATGAAGGAATGCATAAAGACTGCTGAGACCACCTCATTAACTTAACCATGAAGAGCTAGTCACAGCTCCTATCAGTGAACTAGCACTACCCATCATCACTTCAGTACTACATAAATACGGTTTTCTGGCTGAACTGTTAAAGCCACCGTATGAAATCCTGCTCCCTGAACTCACTTTGAGACTCAGTTATTTCTTACAGAGGATGAGAACAAAGCATCAAATGCTTAGGAGAGGATATGAACTGGAAGCAACTCCTCAGTTATGCACTGGCAGATCGTTAACCATGATTTTTTGGAATGGACGCTGTCCTTGAAAACATTTAATATGCTCATTGCTGCCCTTGGCCGTAACACATTAAAAAAGGAAAAAAAAAAACCCCAAACCAAAAAACCCTCACAAAGAGAGCAACCCCCAGTATTCCCATCTTCTTACAGAACCAAGAAGCACCTGCAGATACCAGAGAAGTAGTAATTGTAATTGTTGCTGTAATGCATCTTCATCTACTGTGCTAGTCCCTATCACCTAGAACCCTCCTGGTTCTGCCTCTCTTCCCACGTCTCACAGGAAATGATAGTCAGGGCCACTGCCAATCTTTTGGCAGAAGTAGAAATCTTCCATTATCATAGTATATAACTTACGATGTCCTGTTCCTACACCAAGACCAAGCTGCAAAGAGCACTCCATCACACAGGAGGAACAAAACCACGCTGTGACCTCAGTGGTACCCTTGCTTCTATAGATATTTGCAACTTTTCTCCAAACTGCATTACTTTACCCACCATATTATTCTAAACAGGGAATAATAAAGAACACATTAACACAACATTAACACATAAGCAAGCATGAATACCAAGTTTTTCATTGAATGAGCAATGCTGTTGACATTCAACCAAAGCTCCTAATTTCAGAGTTGAAATTTAAGAGGCCCTTTATACATTCTTTCTTGAGTGAGAAGTATGATGCCCATAATAATACACAAATGATCTACAGAGGTGTTGATTATGTTTCGAAAGAAAAGGTAAACAAATTTTCCTATTCTTTGTCAGCACTGCAGCAAGGTGTTTAATCCATGCTTCAGTATTATTTATACAAACAGCACCATAGCTACTAATGCACTTCTGAAAGGTAACAGCAGCGCCCACGCCGGTGAAGTAGCTGCCACCATCCATCTGCGCCTCCAGGCCAGGGGGCTGGCAAGCCACAGCCGCCCTGCGCCGCGGGCTGCAGTGACAAGTCATGTTGGTGGCAACGCCAGGGAGCGGAGTTTACTCTCCAGTAACCCCAACCTGTAACGGCCTGTCCTCATTCCTTGCCGCTAGCTGCCTGCCTACCGCCAAGCTCCTCTCCTTATCCACATCGGGCAGCCCAGCGCCGACTAGGCGCCATGTTAGGGGCCCTAAAATCAAGGCCTTGTGAGGACAACCCGCCCGCTGGCCAGCTCGCCTGCTTCACTGAGGGAGAAACGGCAGGCATGGGCAGCACGACCAGCTTGCCCATCCCCAGCCAGCCCTCAGCGAGCGATGAGAGGAGCTGCCAGGGCGCCCTCCACCTCGCAGGCTCCACCTGTAATAAATTGAGACTCGTCAGGATTAACCAATCAAACTTTTTATTAATTACAGGAAGCAAGGTACGCGCAAGCTCTCAGCGCTGGGTGACAGGGGAGCGGAGGGGAGGGGAGGTTCCGCTTCTACCAACTGCCACACCTCGTGGTTTTCGGCTCCTTCTTTTATAGTCCTGCCGTCCTCGTGTTCTCGAACCTTCTGTTGTTACTCTGCACATGTGTGAGTGGTTGCCAGGGGGTTCTCGAAACTTCTGCCAGTTGTTGCTAAGGGGGGGCGGTTCTTGGAGCTTCAGACTCCCGGTGGTCGTTGCAGTGAGGGTCCGTAGCTGTCCGCTGATTGGTTCCTTCCTTACAAGGTTAGGCAGGTCTCCTTGTTCAAGTCTCTTAAAGCTTTACATGCTCGGTTTAACTGACAGTCGTCGAACGTTGAGTAAACAATCGTGGAACAATAACGAACGTTACGTAAAACAATAACGAACGTAAAGTAACAACATGCGACCACTCAATCCAGCCGCGGCTCTTCCCAATGAGCAAAATGAACCAGGAAAAACAAGGAACTTCTCTTGCTCTAACGCACACCCCCCCTCGGAGCACCAACGGGCAGCCCACAAACCGGCTGCTACGGCAAGGCCTGCCCTCCAGCCCTTCGCTCCGCAGGCTGGGCCGCCCGCCCCGCTAGGAACGGGCGCCCCAGGCCCCGGCCCAGCCGCAGGACCGACCGCCAGAGCGCGCCCGGCCGGCCAAGGAAGAGCAGGGCAGCACCGCCCCCCGGGCTGCTGCGTCTCGGGGCACCGCCCCCTATCGCGGGCAAAGCAAAGCTCCGCCCCGCCTCCCCCTCCCACCAATCCGGGACCGCCTTCTGTAAACGCACTCGCAGGCGCCGCGGGCGTCGCTCAGTGACGTCACGCGCCAATGGTGGCGCCCACGAGAGCACGCGGTGGGTGGTGTGAGTGGCTGGCGGGGCTGAGTGGAGCCCCGCGGCCGGGCGGCCTCGGGGGTGGGGGGCGCGGGGAGCGCCGGAGGGGCGGGGGGAGCCCCTCGCCTGGGGCTGTGGGCTGGTGAGGCCTCCTGGGCCTCTGGCGGGTCGGGAAGGTGCCCGGAGCCGGGCCTTTGGCGGGTGGTGCTCGGGCTGGGCAGGGGCAGGGGCGCGTCGCGACCTGCTGGGGTTTGTTCTGGAGGCTCTACCCTTACCTGCGGAGCTGTTCCAGGACCGAGGCCTGCTATGCCGTGCATGTGTTTAAGGCTATTCATGGTTCCCCTGGAGGAGAAGGCGTAGGCCTGGCGTTCCCCTGAACTCGAATACTATCAATGTAAGACCCATTCTCACCCGGTGTCCTGCTTAATTTTTTATCCCCCAGCTTCTTTTTAGGTAAAAATGAAGGCAAAAAAGGGAAGGAGATTTAAGTCTACTTTTAAACCAAAACAGAAAGGCATTCAAGTAGTTGGAGAATGGAAGACAGTGCATATCGACCCCAATTTATTTGCTGATGAGGACTTTAAAGACATAGTATGCTTGGAGGAACTTACAGAGTACAAACTAGTAAGTTCTTCCAAAGTTGGGAAAGTAAAAGAGAAGAAGAGAAAGGCTGAGAGTCTTTCAGAGGAAGGCAATGATGAGGAGGAAGCACCTGTCACCCCTCCCAAAAAGAAAAAGAAAAACAAAGATTTGAGAAGCAAAGCAGATAAAAACAGTGATCCTCACGCAGCAGAAAATGATGCATCAGTTGATAAAGAGGCAGAGTGTAACAAAATAGTCGAAGCTGTAAATTGCAAGGACCGTGGACATGTGGCTGGGAGCACTTCAAGCACAAAAGATGCTCCAAAGAAAAAGAAGGCAGCAAAAAATAAGGCTTCTCAAGCTCAGGAAGCTCTTCAGTCGGTGTCTACTAAAAAAAGTAAAAACTGGACAACGGAAGTTCTGTCTGCCTCAGCTGACCACAAAGCTGATGTGTCTGCATGGAAAAACCTGTTTGTACCTGAACCAGTGTTGCGGGCCTTGAGCTACCTGGGATTTAGTGCTCCGACTCCTATTCAAGCCTTAGCATTGCCTTCTGCCATCCGGGACAGCATGGATGTTCTTGGTGCTGCAGAAACAGGTACAGATCTGCTGAACTGGATGTATATGCTGGGTGCTTCCCATCTCCCCTCCTAAAGTGTAGCTTGTTTTTATGTGAAGCAGAAGCATTTACAACTAGCATGAGCTTGTATCTTCTGCATATCCAGCATATTAGTAATGATTCATTGTGATGTGCTAAAACTTTGTAACTTGTGAACCTTGGACATTCCACCTTCACCAGGTGCACTGTGCAGAGCCTGAAGTCTTACTACGTTTTTATGCTTTTGACAGTCTTTTTTTCTGTTGTTTCTCCAGTTCATTCCTGGTTTGTTCATACACTGTAAAGAGTAGAGTTCATGAATCAAACAGGGTTATTTTTCCAACAGCCTAACTTCTGTGGTTGTTCCATGCTGAGGCAGAGCAGAGGCCTAGGTTCCTTTTGAAGGTGATGTAAGTACTGCCTTAGAGCAGTAAATACATAATGGGCACAGTGTTAGGCACTAGGAATGTGAGCTAAGCCTGTATCTTGAAAAAATGGGCCCACCCTGCACTCTGTCTCTGGGCTTGGCCTGTATGTTGTCATCAGTCCTTGTCACGGCCTGTGCTTGAAGTTTATGTTGATCCATTCACTGGAGAAATACTGTCCCTTGTCCAGCTTTGGATCAGCTCCTGCCTTTGTCTTTGAGCATTGCTAGTAGCCTTACTGAAATTGTTACAGTTTCTTTTTTTTACTTAAACAATGCTGTGAAGTCTCAGAGCTTTCTAATTTTTTTGCTGCTCATATCTTTGAAGTTTTGTCTTCTTTAACAGAGCAATGTTTTTTCCCTATAAAAGCTAAAAATAGGAAACACAATTGGAAGCTGGTTTTGGTTTAAAGGCTTCCTTGGCATTCTTTTCATCTGTTCCAGTTGCCTTATCTCACTGCTTGTCTTGTAAAGCCATTTACTGTGCCTAAACATGAAGGTATAGAAGCTAATAAGATATGCAGTCATTTGCATTTTTATTTTAATTAGAAGCTAGGCTGGTGCTATTAGCTTTAATAAGATTAGAAAACGCTGCAGGGAGTGATTTTTGAAAATGGAACTGAAAATTAAAGTGGTTTTGTGCTGCAAAAAAGTGCCATTTTGGCAGTGCTGAGAAGCAAATCCCTTTAGCTGCAGAATGGAAAGCACATTTGGTGGCAGGTTGCATTGTTGCTGTCCAATTTTGCATAACCCTGAGGTATTCAGACTGTTTTGCTCATTTAATTTCTTCTTTTATGAAGGAAAGCCAGTTCTCTCCCGAGAGCCCAGTGGGTCACTGGTGTTCCTGTAGAAACTCGAGAGAAGATGTAGACAACTGTCTGTCAGTCAGGAAGTGCTGCAGCTGGGAGGGACTGAAACTCTCCAGTTCTTTTTTTTTCCTACATCCTACAGCTTGCCTTAGCATTGGGCCTGAGGGAGGAAAGTGACAAGTGAAAGAACTATTTGTCTTCTCTTTTTTTGTATCAACACGGGGACAATAGCAAGATTTTGATGTGACAGTGGAGATAAGATGCAGACGTGTCAAGGCTTGTTGTTTTTCTGTGGATCTAACCAGTTCTGTTCATTACCACATAGAACTAGTGAAGCTTTTGGTTGAGAAACCAAATGTTATCTCTGTTAAATCTTACAGTCTAAAACTGTTTAAAAGATCATGAGTTAGCTTGGTCTGTGCTATCTGGGGGTGCCAAGATACAATTTTCTAATGCTTTTGCAGGCCTGGCTGTGGTGTGTTATCTGTGTGTTGTGAACATAAATGTGCCCTGTGAGGTGATTATTTGTATAATTTGTGGGTGAATCTAGTGCCTGCCGAATGCTCCTTACCATTACACCATAATGTTGCCTGTTGCAGGACTGACATTTGCACCAGCCAAATTGCATTACATTTAAGTCAAGATCAGCAGTGTTCTTCACTGTAAAAACAGATGCTTTGGTAAGGCAGAATCTTACTGTGTAAGTGCTCTGCAAATGCAGATTATAAGCATTTTTCTGCTTCTAGTGCAGATGTTGGAAGAGGCCTCCCAGACATGCAGAAAGGCAGGGAAGTGGATATGAGGAGACTTTGTAGCAGTATTGGTCAGGATATTGGGCTTGGCTGTTTATTAACTGAAACTAAGGTTCTCCCCTAAATAGGCAGTTCTGCATTGCTGAGTTTGACAAACTGTTCTGTGTTTTGCAATATGGACAAGCGGTGCTCAAGGAGTTGAGATTTCTAGAGGGCTGCTTCCCAGCGGTGGCCTGGTTACAGCGTCTTGTGCTTTGGGTGCTGCTTTTGTGATCAATGAACTGATGTTTATTTTTATGTAAACCTTAACTGGGGTGGGTGTGCTCCCAGACTTCTCCCAACACCTTTGTTAGTGACAGTTCAGAAGGGAAAGTGTGGCAGGCATGTGACTTGTGGTTTGGTACAGTGAAACCTTGAAATTAAAGTTAGGTGAGCACTTTTGTATTTGACAGACCCCTTCTTTTCAAAGTGAATTATCTGTTTTGAATTAGATTTATGTGCTTTGATTATAAAAACATGAACTACTGATAGGTTAATAAATTAGATGATGGACTATGTCAAAATACAGTTTCTTAGAAAGTCCTGAACGCAGTACTGTACATTGAATGTGGAAGTGAATCCTCAGGTACATCCAGTTTGTCCTTGGCCTCATTTGCTATTCCTTTATTTGGAGAACATTGGTCAGAACTGTCAATTAGGGCATGGTATTCTCCTTGCGGGCATGCAGTTCTTTAAAAATATCTTGGCTGCAACTGCAGCTTTAAAAAACCACTTTCAGAACAAATGAATCTGCCTGACCTGCTAGAGGTTGGAAAAATACCCGTTCCCCAGGAAGTACGCTATTGGTGACCTCTAGGAGTTGGGTAAAAGGAACAGCAGACAAGATGCTGTTGCTGCACGTTTCTGGTCTTCTAAAGATAAAGAGTTTGTGTCTGTTACAACTGTATGTTTTAAGAACAGCCTGTGATTGGCTGTTGCTTTTCTCATCTTTTCAAATAAATGACTTGTCAGTCCGTGTTACTCTTCTTTGTTTTTTAGGAAGCGGCAAAACGCTCGCGTTTGCAATTCCAATGATTCACTCTGTGCTGCAGTGGCAAAAATCAAATGGCTCAACAACCACAAACGACAGTGTTTCTGAGGAGTCCCATCAGCATCGTG
Source organism: Laterallus jamaicensis coturniculus (assembly GCA_022605575.1). Lineage (NCBI taxonomy): Eukaryota > Metazoa > Chordata > Aves > Gruiformes > Rallidae > Laterallus > Laterallus jamaicensis. The sequence continues at coordinate 4,357,934 of JAKCOX010000021.1, read as the reverse complement.
ATGAGACAAGATGGGAAGATGAGGATGAAGCAGTAAAACTAATCCATCAGCAGGTTGAAGACAGTGGAGATGAAGATGATGCATCTTTCACAACAGGCTGTGTGAAGGTGCTGGAAAACTTTGAATTTGATTGTGGTGACGAGTCACATACTGTTGGCTCCCATAAAAAAAGACCTCTTTTAGGACTGGTCCTTACTCCCACAAGAGAATTAGCTGTACAAGTAAAACACCACATTGATGCAGTTGCAAAGTTTACAGGTAAGTAGACCCCCATGGGTGATGTCCCAGGTTATGCCGGGTTTGGATCTTGGCATTGGTGTTGAGCCAGAATGTGTGCCACAGTTTCTTCCTCCTCATAAAACTGGGGTAGCTTTTGAGGGGTTAAGGTTTGTAGTAACTGATATTTGAGAAGTTCTTTAAAATTCTCTGATGAGATGCATGTGGAAGTAAACAGTTAATGTGAGATCTTTTGCTTTAAAATGTCTCTTCCTCCAAATAGGTGTTGACTCATGCTTTAGCAACACAGAATCAGTACTAGATACTCAGCCACAGCTGGGTTTATCCTTATTTTTCAGGTTATAGATGAAAAATAATTTCATTATGTATACAATATACATATATATTTAATTACTTCATTTGTGATAGATATATCAACATGTATAGATTATAGATAGAGCTATATACTTTTGATCTATCTATTGAAATAAGAATTATGGCCATAAACTTATGGGTAGAAGGTACTGCTAGATTGCTTGACTTACCTCCTACAGCAATCAGACCACAGCATATTGCTGGGTAATGCACTTGATAAAAGTAATTCAGTCCCACTCCTTTCTCTTCCACACAAGAAGTCAGTGTATCTCTTAAGTGAATGAGTGAGGATGTGTTCAAGATGGAGAGAATTGGGAAACAACTCCCTATTTCTCCGGTGATACTAATTGTTTACTTATTGAAGAGGATATGTAGTGCAGTGAGCTGCTTTTAAGCACATCTTCCTTTGGTGTCTATACATCCTGCTGTTCTCATCAGTCTGCAGCTGATTACAAGGCTAATTTTAACTCCGAGCCTGAAATAATCAATTTATGTAAGTATAGTTCTGTTAGGAGCAGTGCTATTTGTGTGTAAAAATATGCTGGCCAAGTGATGGATAGTTGCTGTAAAAGGAGAGAAAATAGGAGGTTTTGATATGAGCTTTCTTTGTGGCCTCAAATTCACTTTGAAAAAAATCCCCACATGGAAGCATGGGATTTGTGAGGCCCCATCTGAAGTCCTGTGTCCAGATGTGGGGCCACCAATACAAGAAAGATGTGGAACTGTTGGAGAGGGTTCAGAGGAGGACCACAAGGATGATTAGAGGGCTGGAGCACCTGCCCTATGAGGAGAGGCTGGGGGAGCTGGGCTTGTTCAGCCTGGAGAAGAGAAGGCTGCATGGGGGACCTCACTGCAGCCTTCCAGTACCTGAAGGGAGCAGAGAAACAGACGGGGAATCAACTTTTTAAAAGTGTAGACAATGGCAGGACAAGGGGGAATGGATTGAAGCTAAAGGAAGGAAGGTTTAGATTTTTGGGGGAAGTTTTTTACAGAGAGAGTGGTGAGATGCTGGAACGGGCTGCCCAGAGAGATGGTGGATGCCCCATTCCCTGGAGGTGTTCAAGGCCAGGCTGGATGGGGCCCTGGGGAACCTTGTCTAAATCATGTTTGTGGTAGGGGGTTAGAACTGTATAATCCTTGGGGTCCCTTCCAATCCAGACCATTCTATGATTCTGTGATTCCACAAGTAGTAGGAAAAAGAGCTCTACAATAAGTTGGATGCTGGAAGAGCCTTGCACAGTAGCACTGAGTTTTGCAGGGGCCAGTGTGTTCCCTGAGGAAGTAGGGTGAAATAACGCGTGTCAAGTCTGTGCTTCCAAAGCCAAACTTCTTTTAGTACCTGAGCAAATTGCTGAAAGCCAGTTTAGAGTCTCTGTGCTACTGTGAAGTCCAGCGAATCATTAACTGGGATGGAGCGTTGTTGTTAGGATTATTCCATAGCAAATGAGCAGTTACTAGCAAGACAAGCATTTCTCAGCCTGTTTGTTGGAGGGGCTTACTGGTTTTTCCTAACAGGAACATGCTTATTCATGCAGATAGAATTGACAAAATGTGATTCTGAAGTTGGGGTGAACAAAACTCACAGCTACAGAGTACATACATAATTCTGTTGGAAGACAAGTGTATGAAAAGAAAGACTATTCTTGACATCTACTGATAATGAGGATTTTTCTGTAAAACTGGGCACTGCTGCATGTTCAGTGTTACATAAAACCCCTGAAGTTTCCTGGCCAAAATGCCTGATGGAAGTTACAGTATGGATTTTTAGAAATACTTCTTTGAGTGGATGGATAGATGTAGACATTCACTGATAAATTAGTGAGATAAAAACTATTATTTATATGTTCTAGGCATTAAGACTGCAATTCTAGTTGGAGGCATGGCTGCACAGAAGCAAGAACGTGTACTGAATCGAAAGCCAGAAATTGTAATTGCAACTCCAGGCCGCCTGTGGGAGTTAGTTAAAGAGAGACACCCACATCTCTCAAATCTTCGGCAGCTCAGGTAAGGGTACTTTTTACTGATGGATACTGAACTGGGTGTCACTGCATACTGATTAAGTCATTTCAGCTATGTAAGATCACTTCTTTGCCAGAGTGTGTTATTGAAATGCACAGTGATTATGTTGATGAAAGGAAATGTCAAGTATAGCCAGTAGCAAACCCTTCATTTTTCCTTCAGAAACCTGATTTTTTCCAAAAGAAATGTGGAGGGCTGCAGTAGCTACCCTGGCATACCTGGTGTTCCTTTGGGGTTTACACACAGAACTTCCATTATGTGTTTAGCAGGAAAAGTTCTTTTGAACTATAACAGATCCGTATTTATCTGTGCAAGTGTATTTTTACTGTGTATTTTCTGTTTGACAGGTGCCTTGTGATTGACGAAGCAGACCGAATGGTTGAGAAAGGTCACTTCTTAGAGCTGTCTCAGTTGCTGGAAATCTTAAATGATTCACAGTATAACCCTCAACGACAGACTTTTGTTTTTTCTGCAACTCTGACTTTAGTCCATCAGACTCCCACAAGAGTTTTACAGAAAAAGAATGCTAAAAAGATGGACAAGAAGACCAAGCTAGAATTGTTAATGGAAAAAGTAGGAATAAAGGGCAAACCCAAAGTGATAGACTTAACAAGGAAAGAGGCTACTGTTGAGACTCTGACAGAAACCAGAATCCACTGTAATACAGATGAGAAGGACTATTATCTCTATTACTTTCTTCTCCAGTACCCAGGAAGAACCATGGTCTTTGCAAACAGCATAGACTGTGTAAAACGTCTCAGTTCTCTCCTCACAATCTTAAATTGTGATCCTCTTCCTTTGCATGCCAACATGCACCAAAAGCAAAGGCTGAAAAACCTGGAAAGGTTTGCTGAGCGAGAGAGGTGAGTTGATTTTCTACTTCCTTGTAGAGAAGAAATCGTGTAAAGGGTAGTGGGGAGAGGAAACAGCTCTGTTAGAGAAGGAGCAGGTTGGGGAAGCTAGCTGGGGATGCAAGTCCCCATTCATGTGCCCAGGCTATTGACAAGTAAGAATGAGGTTTCACAGGATGGTTGAGGTGAACTGGAACAAGTTTACTGGAAGGCCACCAAGATGATCATGAAGCACTTGCTTTGCCAGTGGAGAGAGGCTGAGGACACTGGGTTTATATCACCTGGGAGGAAGACTTTGTGGAGACCTAATGGCAGCCTTTCAGTATCTCAAAGAAGGTTATCAAGAAGCGGAGCCAGGCTCTTGCCAGTGGTATGTCATAGGTGGTTAAGGGGTAACAGATGCAAGTTGAAATGAGAGATTCAGGCTGGATATAGGAAAGCGCTTCTGTGAGGACAGGCTGCTCGTTCTTGGATGTTTTCAAGGTTCGGTTGGATAAAGCCCTGAGAAACTTGGTCCAGCCTTATAGATAATCCTGCATGGAGGATAAGGTTGGTCTAAAGACCTCCTGTGATCCCTTGGAGCCTGAATTATCTTGTGGTCTGGCAGTTTATTGCTACTGAAGGATCTGTCACTTCACCATTTTCGGCCATATGCTTTTATAACCATTCTGCACACCCCTCTGCCCCTGTGTCTTGGCTCTGCAGTTCATTTGATCCTTCTGTAAGTAGGTTCATCTCACTAAGCCATCAGAAAGCTAACACTGCTTTTTGCTGGGTTAGGGTTTGTGGGTTTAGGTAGGGGAATTACCTTTCCTGAGGCTCAAGGTTTGGTAGAGTAATGCAGGAGAAGGGGCAGAGGTTGAATTGTTATGATAGATCTGCAGTATCCCTTGGCAAAACGTAGTGTCAGTACCATTAGCCTAGGTCAGATGGGGCATTTTCAAAGACAGCAGCTTTTCAAGGCAAGAAGAAATCTGAGGCTGCCTGCAGATTGCAAACTGTAGAATTTTCTCTGTTTATTTCAGCTTTGAACCTTGTAGCAGTAGAGTATGGAGCTAGAAGCCATGAAATCTTAACAAATTTCCATTACATACAAGTAACTTGTTTCAGTTGCTGGGAGACTTTTTTCAAAACTTAACCATTCCATACCCTAGGGACACTTCAGTCTTTGTAGTAGACTTTAATATAAAAGCATGTCTTTTTTGAGTAGTTCTTCATTTCTAAGGTTTAGGAGAAATATGAATTGTCAGGACAGATTCCCTCCCCTTTGTATCTCTAGCTTTTAATTTACTGAGAGAACTTACTTGAGTACAACTCGGTAGGAGATGCTTCAGCTACAGAAAGCTGTTAATTAAATCTATAATGTTAATAATGTGTGGGCTTTGTTGGTTGTTTTTTTTTTCCTCAACTGCTGAAGTTTATAATAACCATTCTCTCCTGCCAAAAGATCAGCTGTGTTGCTAATGGTATGTTCATAGCAAGGTAAAGATATTTTTAAACCCAGGCTGAGCAGACCACTGAGAAGTGTAATGAAGGGAAGCAGACTCCCCTGCCAAGTGGTTGGATTAGGTCATTGAACAGCAAGTTGTGTTAGCGTTCCTGTGAATTGGAAGAGAATAAAAGCATAGGCAAACAGGATCCAGCAAGGTAGTGCCTTTCTTTATTGGAAACAGAATAGACCTGATGAAGGTAACATTTGCATTAATTGCTGTTTCAAGATTGCCTCTGATGTAATATTGGGTATCGTTTTCTGTAAGGGCAAACAAATAGCCTATTTCCAGCAGATGATATAGTACAAATCTGTTCCTTAAATTGCTGGGGTAGAACTCTAGCTCACTGTATTATGTACCTTGCTAGATGGTTTACTCTTTGATTTTTATGTTCATTAAATGTTATCACTTTCTCAGCTGTGTCCTCCTGACAACAGATGTTGCAGCTCGTGGCCTTGATATTCCCAACGTGCAGCATGTCATCCACTACCAGGTTAAATATTTTTAATGTTTTTGCTCTTAAAGTTTTGGTTTTGAAATAAGCTTTTAACAGTCCAAACCCTGAAGACTATAAAGCTGTGATTCTTGGTCCTGTGTATAGTATAGTTCTGGGTATAGAGATTTAATCATTGTTAATTTAACTATGCTGTAGTGCTTTGTACTTAAAAATCTCATTGCTGCAGTGATTGACTGTCCTCAATTAACTTCACGAATGTGTGATTATGTACAAGAAATGATGTTACAGATAGGAGTCTCCTTGCTTTTTGCTTAACTTGTATATCCAAAGTTGTCACATGACTCAGCTCTCTAAGATTCCTCTGAGGAAAGTTATGCAAGGAAGAATACTGGACCAGAGGACAAAAACTGTCTCCAGACACCTTTTACCTTCAGATGTGCTTCGTGCAAAGTACTGTGTGTATATAAAAAGCGCTGTTCTCTGGCCACTCCTTGGCCCAGGCCTGTCAGGCTGCTGATGGCTTTCCATGGGCAGCTTCATGGTTTTTCTGAACATTTGCAGGTCCCTCGTACTTCTGAGCTGTATGTACACAGAAGCGGCCGGACAGCACGAGCTACCAACGAAGGCCTGAGCCTACTGCTGGTTGGCCCTGATGACTTGATCAATTTTAGGAAAATTTATAAAACATTGGAGAAGAGTGAAGAGCTGCCATTTTTCCCAGTTGAAACCAAGTGCATGACTTCTATTAAGGTAAAAAACCTAACAGTCTCTTTGCAGCCTGAGTAGTTGCTCCCTTACTTATCTTACTACATTACCCATCATGTTCTTTCCGTATTTCAGATGAAATCTACTTTTCAGGACGTGGATTTAAACTGAAGTTAATCACACTTTTATCTTTTTTTTAAGAAGTATTTGTGACCTCTCAATAAGTGGGCCAAGAAACTTGTCCAAAGCCCCATCTAACCTGACCTTAAACACCTCCAGGGATGGGGCTTCCACAACCTTTCTGGGCAACCTGTTCCAGTGCCTCACCACCCTCATAGTAAAGAATTTCTTCCTAACATCTAACCTAAACCTCTCCTCTTTCAGTTTAAAACCATTGCCATTTGTCCTATCACTGCACTCCCTGGTGAACAGTCCCTCTCCCACTTTCCTTTAGGACCCCTTTAAATATTGCTATGCCACAATTAGGTCACCCCAGAGCCTTCTCTTCTCCAGACTGAACAAGCCCAACTCTCACAGCCTGTCTTCTTAGGAGAGGTGGCCTAGCCCTTTGATAAGCTTCGTGGCACTTTTCCTAGGTTATTATGCATTTTAAGGAAAATTTGGTCATTCACTGACTCACAAGATAAACATTGGTTAGGCTTTGCAAAATAGTGCATTTTAGAAAGCATCTGGTCATCACAGATTTTCTACTTCTTGAATGAGAGGCCATTTCATGTCTCAGCATTCTCTGAACAGTTTGGGTGATATTAGCCATGTCCTATCTGTACATATTTAAATACTGCATTTGAGGGGAGTTCAGCAGGGGTTGGGGTGTCTGAATATTGCAGTAATTGAGAACAAGAGAAAAATGCAAGCAGTCAGATAATGTAACAGTTAACTTCCTTAAGGTATTCTGTTTCCTGCTTTTCCAATTGGCTCACATTAAGGCCAGGGTCTACCTCAGTGGCAACAACAGGATCCTCACCTTGCAAATAACATCAGCAAGTTTCAAAGCCCAGGCTTGCTACAGGTGGGGTATTTAGCATGAATCTTCTAGGAGGAGATGCAGCTTTCTGAACGAGGAAGAAAATCAAGGAGAAGCTTCCACAGACTTGTTTTTGTCCTCTTGGTAGTAACGAAGAGGGTTTGATGTGATTTTTCTTTTTTTCCTTCTTCCTCTCCCCACTCTCTTCCACCCACCAAATGTTTCTGGTTACTGAAAGAAATCTGTTGTTTTTAGAGTGTTTCTTCAGAGGTCCCTTCTGTGTTTCTTGACAAGTAGTTCTTGGCTCTTATACTCTGTCAATTAATGGGTGAATAAATATTGTTTCCACACTTAAATTTTCCTGTCACCATCTCACGATCTTCTCTTCGAACTGGAGTAGTGCTCCTCTCCCCATAGAAGGCATCTTTGTAACTGTAATGTCAGGACTCCAGCCTCCCAGGCCCTTCACATCATCAGGTCTCACTTATACTTTGCCCTGAGCTTAATTAGAAAGCCATTGCAGTTGGGACTGTTAGTGCTGCTAGTTCTTTATGTCTGCCCCTATGGCACGCTTCTTCCCTAGTTCTATATACCATCATTCAAGTTCAGGAAAAGTCTGAAGATATTTCACGCTTGAAAGGAATGGAATTGGTGAACTAGGGTAGAGGAGATACCAAAAGACAACTCAAGTTTTAGAGACAGAAAAACTATGTAAAATTTCTTGTGATGATCTAAGGAGAAATGACAGACTTATTTTATTAGTCAACTGCAAGTTTAATTTCCTTTCTCTCTGTGATTTAATTATTTGTCAGTTCTGGCTGGTGCTGTTACTGTGTAGCACCAGACTATTTGCCTTGGAGTGGACTGGGTGTCCTGCACAGGGTTTGTTTTGTGCAGCTGCAGGCACATTCCCAGCAGCAGAATTTGCTGCTGGGTTATTATTATTTACTGTTGGTGCAGATTTTCTTTTCATAATGAATTAGGTCTTTAAGACAGCTTGGCCCAGCTGGAAGGCTGTAGGTACGGTTAGGTTTGCTGGACACTGTTGTTCCACCTGCGTGCAGCTGGGAAGAGGGACTGGGCATTGTGTCCATGTGGCCTGCAGGAGCTTACTACTTCAAAGTGGGCTGAAGCTAGCAGCTGCCCCTTATTGCTGAGACTAGTAACTTTAAGATCCAGCTGTACAGTGCAAATATGTTAAACTTGGAAATGATGGGGATTTGTCCTCGATGTCTCTGAAGTGTCTGTGAAGATTTTTCTAAAGAATGAGGAACTAGCATTCAGGCATATTTAGTAGTTGAGGCGTTTCAGAAGTCAGATTCTATCATGGATCTGAAGAAGGAAAACACTTTACACGTGTTGATATGTCTTTATTATGTGGGGCATCTGGTGGAACAGTAGGGAACAAAAGTGTCTCTGCACCTCAGCTGCATTGTACTGCATGCATTCAAAAAACTGATCTCTGCTGAAGTGCCCCACACTTAAACATGATCATAATGACTAAAATGTGTTTCTGTTGCAGGAACGGATGAATTTGGCACGGCAGATTGAGAAGGCAGAGTTTTTCAACAGTCGGGCAAAGCAGCACGACTCCTGGCTCCAGCAAGCTGCAGAGGCTCTGGAAGTTGATCTTGATGATGACATGTTTATGGGCAAGTAGAAATGCTTATTTATGGGCATGCTCAGTTTGACCTGTAGTGGACTCCGCTGGTCACTGGTGTCCAGAAGCCCCACCATGGCAGAAGAACTCATAAAACCTGCAGGGCAGAAGGAGTGTAATTGCTTACTACATGGTCTTGCTGGTGTTTTCACAATTCTTGTGCAGTAGATAGCGCTGGAGCCAAGGGAGTGAGGTATGACAGGTCTGGCAAGTTGCTTGCAAGTCCACGTGTTATAACAAGGACTGTTTTAGCTTCTAGCAAATGTTTTAGGGTAATCTAATAGCCTAGTATGTCCTGCTTGGGTCTTGTCCCCTCCATGTCAAAGACACAGCTGTTTCTCCACCTATCTTTCCCACTCCCCTGTAGTCAGGGAACAGGACAGGAGCCTGGCAGCTCTGTGTGGGAACACCCAGGAAACACTGGCAAACACCAAAAATAACGTGAGCCTTACGTAGGTTGACTTTTGTGGACTAAACAGCCAGTACTTATATCTAAGTTGCTGAGGCTTTTGGTGGTGTGTTAGAAGGAAACAATTTCTTATATTTTTGAAATGGAATGTTCTGCAGGCTATGCCTGAGAGAACGTGTAGTGCTGTGCAACTGCACATGTCTGTTCAGTGCCATGAAGCGTTGCACTGTAAAATGCCATGTTGTGTTCAGTGGTGTGAGGGTGTCATTTCCTACAGGTTCCTTGAAGACATGCCGAATAGGGCTGCTGTCTGGGTCACTCCAGCTTAAGCTGTCTCTAACCTGTTTGCTAAATATGTAGATGCCTTAATTTTGAAGCATTTTCAGATTATTTTTTTCCTTTCTTTTATTCACGGCTGGACTAGCTTGTTCTCAACCACTTTGCAAGCAAGCACTAATCGTCTCTGTCCAAACTGTTCAGGAGCATTCTCAGATAATTAGCACTCTGCTGTCTTGTTTTGACATAGTCTGAGTATCTTGTGCTTTGAAATGAGTTTCAAAACAGCACATCCAGTCCAAGTAAGTTGTGGCTCTTGAGTGAAGTACTTTGTAATTGCCACCCAGAATCTTGCCAGATTCATGCTTTAAAATGTATTCACTCTGATTCTTCTGTAGCTTGTTGAAGACCAATTATAATATCAGTCATTCCCATAAATGAAATGCCTCTTACACTGTTAAAAAGGATTTAGTAATGTCCTTTCATTTACATCAGAGCAACTGTGATTTCATTGATTTTTTTTTAAAATTTTTTTTCCCCTCCAATTCAGGCCTATGACCATATTAATTGTCTTTTCTGTGCCCTCCTGTGTTATTAAATCTGAGCATCTCATTGGTTTTTATGTGTAAGGAGGAAAGGGCTTCCTGTTCTACAGGTGCTGATATGAGGCATGCATAAAGTAACAAAATTCCCAGAAGAAAGCTTCTGCCTGAGGTAGAAGCCCTGAGTTTAATGCCTTATCTTCTGAGTCCCCATTCCTTTTGTTCCTGAGTGTGTTCTTGGTTGAGGACGAGCTGAATGATTTAGCAGAATGATACCTGTGCTATAGTTACTCAGTGGTTGGGATTCTTCCTGATCTTGTTACCTTGTGGACAGCTTGGGTGATCCGAAAGTGTCACAGATGACTGGAAGGCTGTATGGGAGTTGAGCGACCTTGTTAGAGAGTGAAAGATGAGATAACATTTGCCCCTAGCACTGCAGAAGTCCGGTCAAAGAGGCCAATGGAAGTTCTCTTGTAACATTGTCTATCTTTGATTTCTGCCCCAAGGAAGAAAAGCTAGCGAGCAAGAAGAAAGCCAGAAGCAAAAGATGCTGAAGGGAATGAAAAAGCAACTAAAATGTTTGTTGTCCCAGCCACTGTTTAAAGTCCTTATGAAAACCAAGTACCCAACACAGTCTGGAAAACTGCCTCAGACATCAGTGGGTATTTCAGAATCTGCTTTGAGCACTGTGTCCAAACAGCAAGCCAAGAAGAAGAAATCAATGAAATTCAATTAGATAACTGAGCAAGATCACTCAGTGCAACAGAAGCAAGCACAAGCCTTATCTCAAGGCTGTCAGCGCTTATGGAGGAACTCAGCTAGAAGACACGTAATATCAGAGGATGTTGCCTGTGTCTTGGTCATGCTGGCACAAAGCAAAATGTTGTTTTAAAGGGCTCTGTTAACATGTGGTTAGTTGCTGTTGAATCTTTCTTGGATTTTTTCTTTCTTATTTTTTTTCTTACTCTTGTGTTAATAGATGCTAATTTTTTCTGGAATAGTTCTGTTTGTTACTCCTTTCTGTGAGATAGGTAAAGTTACTGGGTAAAATTCACTGCAGGCATGCCCTAATGATAAAACTTGATTTGAATTCTAGGGTCATTAATGGAAAGGGGAAGGTAGGCTGTATGCAGTCTGAGCACAATCTGAGATGGTAGTAATGGGAGGTTTGGCTTTTACTTAATCCAATGCAGTGAGAAAGGCAGCAAACACAGGTAGTGTTACCAGCAGGTCTGCAGTTCTGTTGATGGAAATCTCTCAGATAATATTCCGCTGTTCTCCACTGGGTCTAATTCCCTTAGTCCTAGGTTAATGTGTTTTAGAATGTGCAGAAAAATTCAAAATGGCAGTGGGCCAGGACTGACCTTGGGAGATGTGTAGAGTTTTGAGGAATAAATACTGCTGCTCAGTAGGGGGGGTTTGTTGGTTTGGGTTTTTTTTAATTATTATTTGGAGTTAAGTCTGTATTTGAAAATATGTTAGAGTCGTGACCTTTGCTTTAATGGAAAAGATGATGATATGAAATGTCACTTTTGAACAGTGCTTCCTGATAATTATGCTTTTAAATAATTTTAACCTGACCTTAGCAAATAATTTTTTAAACTATTTTTAAAAATATGTCAAAAAGATATATTTTGAATTTTTGTTAAATTATATCTGCTACGAAATGCAAAGCCTGTGTTTATTTTCACTCATTTGAGATTTCTAAGTTCCTTGTAGTTAATGCCATTTGGACTTTGCCTGGAGCAGGCAAAGAGAGCATCCAAAAGGTAAGGCACAGCAGTGGGATCTCTGTTGGTGGGAGTACAGGGAACATTCACCTGCCAGCTCTAGATCGGGATGAGGTTTTGTGTCCCTTACAGTGTAGAACCAATGTCGCTGCTGTGATAGGAGGCATCAGATTACTTGGCTAGTCAGAGAGAAATCTGTGGAGTTGAGTGCCCTATCCAACCACTTGCTAGTTACTCTTTCCTCTCTTACCTATGTAAATAATTGAAGGCCCCATTATTCCTCCTCCACCTCTGGATGGCCTTTCTCTTGCTTCCTTGCATTACTGAAGAAGAGCTGTGACAATAAAGAGCTTACTGGTTATGTATAAAGCTTTCCTTGCAACACTTTGTCTCATGCCCTCTGGAGTAGGGAGGAGGGGGAGTTTTGTATGGGGGAAGAGATGATAAAGTTCTGTTTCTTCACCCACGTGCAAAGACAACACATCTTTGGAGGTAATGTAACATCTAGAAAATAAAAAGAAGAATTTAAAGGAAGTTCCTTGTAAGAAAAGCTGCAAGAAAGGAGCTGACCAAAGGTAAGTATACCCTCATTCCCCTTCTGTGCCATTTTAATCGCATTCTTTATGGAGAGGAATCTTGCATTGGTTTAGCATCCCTGAAGGGGCTGATGCGTCTTGTGATGTATTTATGCTTGTGATTAATCACCAAAATCGCAAGAGCTCTGCAATCTCCTCCCTTGTCTAAAAATCTGTGTGAGATAGGACAGTTTTGACAATTATAATTCCACACAATCATGAGGAGAACTGAATTAGAGAACTGAGGGTATTGTTATTTCCTCTCCATGGTTGCAGTCAAGTTTTTCAGCTGCTTGTGTTTTATTGTGTTTAATAACCTTGTTCTCACACTCCCACCCCTCTGTCTGGCCCTTAGCCCACTGTTTTGCCAAGTCTCCCCAAGACGGAGCATGACATTTCTGCCCTCCTCCTTGCCTTTATGCTTGCCTGTGGCATGCTTTGTTGGTGGTTTTCTCCTGCAGCCTCAGATGTGCTCAGCATGAGCTCCCAAGGCTGAATCTACTGATGCTGCACCCCCACAGGAGCTCAAGCTGAGTCTGGACCCTAAAAATATCTGTGCGTCTTAAAAAGAAAACTTGTCTAGCACTCTGAAAGCTCTTCTGTGGTTGCCTGCTTCGCCTTGTCCTCATCTTACCAGGATACTCTGAGTCCTCTACCTAGAGGACAAACCTTATACTTACTTTAAACAAATTTTTAAACAGTAACTGGAGAATATTACCAATTGTCTGCCCTCCTCCAATGTGAACTAGGTTACTGCAGGAAGAGAGGAAGGCAAAAGAGAATGTTTTCTCCAGCTCTCATCATTTCCATGTGTATCACTGGTGCAAATTGGACATGAAGAGTTTTAAATCAAGGACATATGGGCAATTTAATTTTAGTATTTAATGAAATATGCAGTATTGAATGGTTTCTGTAATGCTCTACTGGTGCAGCAGTTACACTAAGGCTTCAAACAAGTAATCTTGTGTTTTGTGGCAGCTTATGTCTGCTAAAATACCCATTAATGAAAGGACTAATTAAGTCTAGGCTGTCACAGCAATTTACACTTAGATTAATAAAAGCATGAGTTCAGCAGAATGTTGGTAGGGGCCAAGCCACCACAGAAAACTGAAACTCTAATAGCTTCTGAGCCTTCACTTTGTGAATGCCTGGAGCCAGTTGACTTCATCCTTGCCGCATAGTTCCTGGTCTAGCATGTGCCTATTAGGAGAAGGAAGTATCCCTGTAGTTTAAGATGTCTGCTGAGGAGATAGCCTGGACAGGATCTCAGGTATTGGACAGCAAAGGTTCCTGACTTTGCCCTAGTGTTTCCTTTCTTGCCTCCCCTGCACTGTTAATAAAACAGAGATGGAGTGCTGCCTTGCCATATGCCAGCAGCCCAGGCACACTTCTGGCCCTGAGGCATAGGGGAGCTAATTTGTACCTGAGAAAGGGACAGGTACTGCGCCCTTACCCCATCTGTGCATTCAGGTCCCTAAAGGGGAAAGAAGATAGGAAAAGGAAAGGAAATGTGATTATTTCACCTTGAACAGGCTGACACCTAGTGAGAAACACTGTGCTTCTCTGGGTGTTACACCACCCACTGCTGTGTCCTCTGCTAGCGAGGTGCATTTTGGGTGCCTGAGCAATTCCAGATTGTTTGATGAATGGCTTGGTGAAGGAAGGAGCTCAGAAGACAATGATTTGAGTGACTGGAAACAGACTGGTAACGTAGGAAGCAGCGTGTTAGTAATAGCCAATAGTCCTTGCAGAAAAGTAGGATGTTTTCCTGAAAAAGTAGGAAATGGTCCTGATCTGTAACCCTCCATAACAAATTCCTCCTACTCCCCCCTTCTGTTACTCATGCAGATGTTGTCCAATACTTTTGTCCCATATGAGATTTCCTACTTCAGCTTCCTTTTGTGAAAGGTGCTTAAGGGTTTCACTGCTTTCCTAAGTCAGTTGAAGGCTCCCCATGAGGTTAGCCTCCAGAGTGGGTAAGAAAGAGGAAAATAACCCGTCAAGTTCATCTGCCTGGGGAAGCAAGTGAACAGAGCTGCTATGCTTGTTTGTCTTGGAGTTCAGCAGCTCTTGCTGTGAAGATGGAAGAAATTGTAGCCGGTTTCCAGAGCAACCAACTTACGTGGTACAAATTGCCAAATTTCTGTAGGTGAGGGCTGCAGTTAGAGAAAACATCCAAATCCTGTGATGGAAAAAGAAAAGGAGCACTGCAAACTACACTTGGCCTTGCTACCACTGGGATAATTCGAGGTCTGTTGTTCTCTTATAATTGACGTGTTTATATCAGTCAAGCACATCTCTGTGTGGATGCTTTTGTAGGAGTAGAATTTTTTTTCCTTTCTTCATGGGGAAATCTGCAGCAGTATAAGCAGTTTTAGTACTGACAGGCTTTACACACACCGAGTACCCTTATCAGGTTTGACCCTAGGATCCTACTGATGAATGTAAAGCCTGAGTGAAGGTTTTCAATTCCTCTTTTATCAGTTCTCAGGCTATAGCTCGAGCTGGTGCCCCCGGAGAGGTCAGCAGCCTCTTGATTTCTTACAAATTTTCACTGTCACTGGGCTGGCCTTCCTCTGAAATTACCTCTTCTCTCAGAATTGTTTCCTCAGCCCTTCATTATTCCACTCGCCTCTCCTGGATTCAGCTAGTCCTATGCTAGCAGCATTAGTTTTATCAAAAGGAGTTCACTCTTGGTCAGCTCTCGTGGCCTAAGACTCCAATTACTTTAGTTATTAGTGCTAAGCTACTAATGCTAAGTGAGGCTATTTAGAAAGAAGAATATAGTTGTTAAAACTTCTGTAACAGTCCTTTGTTTGTTGTTTTTCAATATCCCTGCCCATCTAAAATTGGTCCTGTATGAGGACTGTTTGGTACCCTTCTATAGATTTCATAAGCATATTCTGTAACAGTTCTGAATACAACTAAGACACAGCAGGCTATTGGAACTGTAACAACCACAGGTAAAAGACTTTAAAGAAGCTACTAAACTGTGGTGATAATCCTCATCCAGAGAACAAGTTTTGTGGCCAGTTGTTTTCAGGGGGGATTGTATGCCATTTGGGTTCCTCTGTGGGCATGTGTTTATGCATCAGTCACCTTTTGATACATCTCATGGGAACTGTTGTTTATGTAAATACAACATTGAGATCTAATTAATGCAACCAATGTCCTTGGAAATAGCAGGAGATAAACTAAGGCTAACCTTTCTAGCGGGAAAAGATTCTTACTTGCTGCATCTCCTTGTTGAGGGATTCAGTACTTGTTCCTAGATCACTGTTAGAGTCTTCAAATTCTAAAGCAACCTTTCTGAGACTGTAGTCTGATGGTTTATCAGCCTACACAAGCAATGGTTGGGCAGTCACTAATGGAATTACTCCTGAAATGGAACATCCTACTAATTTTCTCTCTGTTAGTGGATTTCTCCATGTGCTATCTAGTGAAGAGTTTCAACGACGGACATTTCTCTGAAGTTCCTAATTGTTCTCTGAGGTAATTTAGAAACAATATGGCACCCCACAAGTTATGTAACAATTGACTAGTAGTATTTTATAAGCTTTTTGACCACCGACAAAATAATGGCCTTATAAGGCCCAAAGTCAGGAGTAATATCTCCATGTTAATACGCTGGTGTGTAAGATTAAAATCTCACATCTTCCTAGCGAAAGGTCAAAATAGTCTTTGTCATCAGGTACCCAAGTTCCATTTAGACTACACTGTTCTTTTCCTTTCTACCACCTGTAGATCGTTCTGGTATGATGGGTTGAGATGTTACTTCAATTACTCCTCTGTGGCCTAAAGCTGTAGTTTCATAAAATGGGATTTGACCTCTACAGACAGTATGGATGTTCTTAAACCAGTAACCATCTCTCCATTGGGTTATGAGGCATGAGCCATTTCCTGCTGGCTCACGACCCTGGTCAGATTGGCTATGATTAAAACAGAAAGTTCCTTCTGTTAGCATGGCAGTTGCATATTCCTAATCCTGATACCTGATCTGAGTTAAGAGTGTTTTATTAGCTTAATAGCTTCCAACACCATTCAGCTTTCAGTTCCATTAGAAATACTCTTTCCCTCTAAGGTAAGGAGCCCTCACACTTTCCACGGCGTAACTGTTGCATAACACACTCCAAAAGCATATTTAGAACAGTGTATAGTTATAACAGTAAAATAGTTACCTACTAATTGCGTCCCCACCAGGTCGGTCTTGCTACTGCAGTTAATTCAGCCCCTTGGGCCCTCACCATGGGTTGTAGAGATTCTGCTTCAAGTACCTGTAAGTTTCTCATCACTGCATAGCCTGCGTGTCAGTTTCCATTCACACAGTTTGAAGATCCATCAGTGAAAAGGGATACATGAGAGTTCTCTAGAGGTTGATCCTGCAGATCTTCCTGTAGACAGCTGGCCCACTTTAAGACAATCGTGATGCAGCTCACCAGTGGAAGGAATAGGCAGTAAAGTTACTGGATTCAAAACACTGCATCTTTTTAAAAGTAATATTATCTCAATTTAAAGCCATTAATGCATTCTTTGTGGGGACAATCAGTTCTTCACGTGATTGTTGAGTACTGAGCCACAGGACAGCGGTGTGGACCCAACCTTTGAGTAATGACTCTGCTGGCTACTCCTCTGTTCTCACCCACAAATAGTTCTAAGGACTTGCAGTAATCCCACAATCCCAGTGCTGAAGCTAAAGCTCCTTTTATAGCTTGAAAAGTCTTTTCTCTTTCTGGACCCCAACGTGCAGACTCCACTAGGTAGTTTCTGCCAATGGGTTACCTAACTTGCCTAGCCCCAGTACCCAGGGTCTGCAGTATCTGACTGCACTTTAAAATCTTCACAGTTTGCTTGCTGCTGGTCAAGGTATTTCTATAATAGTCTGGACCTGTGCTGGGTCTAGTAATCTTTGTCCTTCTTTTAATATAAATTCTAATTTTTTTACTACCTGCTGACACAGCTGAAGCTTAGAAAGAGCTGTACAGTGACCTTTCTCTGTACATAGACAAACAGCATCTTTCAAGCAATCTTCATATGTCTTAGTGGCAAGTAGCAAATCATCTACATATTGTGCAGGTACAGAACCTCCAGGTAATAAAATATCTTTCAAGTCATCTTTAAGAGAACATGAGAATATCCAGGAAACCCAGTGAACCCTTGAGGCAAGCAGGTCCATATTAATTGTTTGTTAGGCCTTTCCATGTAAATGCAAACAGATGCTGGTTGTATTCTGCTGTAGGAATATTAAAAATGCATCTGTTAAATTGATTAAGTATTTTACTGACAGTGTGAAATTGTAGTTATATTTTTGGTGGCTCCCAAAACACCAGATGAGGTACAATGTTGATTTTGATCCTGTACAGACCAATATTCTGGATCTCCTTCTTTGTCTAACCTATTTTTGCTCACAAGTAAAATAGGAGTTTTATATGGGGAACTGCATTATCATAAACACCCTTTTTCAGATACTGGTCAGTTTGTTTCTGAATACTTGTTTTGCTTCCTTGGGATTTTGATACTGTTTGATTGGTATGGAGACCAGTTGTGCTGATTTCAAACAAAATCCTGTCCATTTCTGGAGGAGCTCCACAATTTGAAAGGTTCTTAAGTAAGTTCAAGTGGAACACCAGGAATTTTGAGCAAGCTTTCCGCAGTGAGACAGTTCCCTGCTACTATCCGTTCTATCCTCTCTGGGGACAGACAGATGTGGGCATTAGGGATTACCAAAAATCTCAACCCAACAAACATAGATGATTCTTCTGCAATCACAACTCTTCCCACACCACCTGGCCACTTATCTGTAGCAACATTGGCTGGCAAAGGGTCTGTTCCTTTTTGCCATGACTCCTTGAACCAATACTCTTACCAGTTGGAGTATATTTCAACCCTTAGGCTTGAAATTTAAAAGTGATATGGTGGCTCCTGTGTCCACTAGGAATGGTATTTCCTTGTTTTCCATTTTTTTCCCACAATGTGACCCTTATGACACAGTTTAGTACTCCAAAACCCATATATACCCCAAGATGTGTCTGTCTTCCTCCACCTGTTGTTGCTGTTTGGCAATGTTCATCTGGTTGCTTTGAAATCCAGGTCCCCAGGGCCCTTCTGGCCTCACAGGACATTCCCATTTCCAGTGCCTCTCTTCCTCACAAAAAAGTGCAACAGTTACTAGCTCCCTGATGGAAATCATGTTCGCTCTGATTCCATCCACTGTCTCTGACTCTTCCCTGGCCTCTCCCTCTACTTCCTCTAAATCATTCCCTCAGCACAGCCAGAAACACACTTTCCTCTGACATTTTCTTTAACTCTTTCCTCATCTTGACCACTGTATATAAACATAGACAAACACACTACCTCATCCAACTTCTCTGGAATGTGTTTAGAAAAATATTTGTAATATCTAGAGCTGTTTGGTCCACAGAAGTAGAGACCATTAGACATCTATTAGATTCTGCTTCTGAGTCTCTTCCTCCTCCAAGCATTCTGACTTGTTTAAATAACCTAAAGAAAAAGCTGAGAAAAGTTCTTCAAGCTTCTATTGACAGTCCCTTATTTTAGACCAATTTGCAGGTTTTTGTCCTGCCAGACATAAAGCCCCATCAAAGCCTTGTCTGGCTAATTGTAATTGCCTGTAGTCTGTATCTACATTATGATTCCATCTGGGATCCACAGTTGGCCAGGCTGCCCAGGCAGCTGCATCTCCCCCTTGTTCTGTGTAGCAATGGTTCACATCAAGAATTGTGTGGTTTTTGTCTGGGGTGAATAGGACTTCAAGGAGCATCTGCACATCTCCCCAGGTAGGGTCGTATGCCCATACTATTCCCTTCATGATTTGTAACACTTTTTCTGGGCCCTCTCTAAGTTTGGGGTCTCTTGATTCCAAGTTATCACATAATGAGGAGACCAAAGTTGATAGATCCTTGTACTGACTACCTGGGGCACCCTGCCTGGGCCAGGCACAGCTGTCCCTGGTACTAATACCACCTGTGAGGGGTCCAGAAAATACAAGTAGATGGGAGGTGTCGGAATAGAGGAGTCAAAGTAGAGAGCAGAGCACAGAGTGGAGCAGATTCCACGAGCATTTTAGGAGATTATATGCCCATGGTATTTCTAAAGGCTATTTCTAGGCTTTTCTTTTCACCCAGCAAATGCCCTATTATCCCATACATACCGACAATCCATTTGTCCAGGGAACCAGTCTTCCAAATGTGACACAGGAAGATTAATTCTTGTTGGTCAAAGGTTCCTTGCAGTGGCTACCTTTCAGTTGGATTGCCCTCTTGTGTAAAGAGTGGCCAGTCCTCTGGGCATAAATCTACTAATCTCTTTTTCTGTATTCCTTTGGTGCCATCGATACTTTTTTAGCATAAGTTTTATCAAAAAATTTACTCTCTGTCAGCTCTTGTGGCCTAGGGCTTCAACTGCTTCAGCTGCTGGTGCTAAGGCACAATGCTAAATGAGCCTGTCTATCTGGAGAGAAGAATAGTTAATCGAATTTCTTCTATAACACAGGAATATAACCCTATTAGGCTTCTGGACCAGTAATGATAATAAAAGTGCTATAAGGTACAAGATGCACTCATTTCAGACTGTTTCAATCTGGCTTAAGATTTCCATCCTCTGAGTTCTGAGATTACCTCACTTTTCTTGTGAAGTTAAAAAATTAGTGAGAATTACGTTAACAGAAATATTTCCCACTATATTTCTTCTTTATTTTCTAGTACATCATTCAAGTGTATATGTGTATATACATTTACACGATGTAACCTAGCTTTTAGCTAATACAACTACATTTACTTCTATAAGAAAAAAATATGGTAACTAGTTTCTGTCCCATCCCTGTCCCCCATCCCCCCCCCCCCAGTTGTTTGTCTCATTCATAAAAGGAATGAAGTATATGTTTACCAAATGGTAAAGAAACGAGAGCTGGAAAAAAATCTTGTCACACATTTCAAAAGAAGAAAGAAAAACTCAGTGTTCAATCTCAACTAAATCTTAGCAAAATAAATGCACCTTCCTTTAAGCCTTGAAACAAGATACCTCATACTGATTTATCTTTCCTCTTCCTGTTTCCCACCCAAGCACAACAAAACCGATATTCATTCATTAGTGAAAAAAAAAAAAAGGCAATCAAGGCCTAATATTTGGAGCATAAAAACAGGGGCACCTTTAGCAAGTAGAAATTCTGTGATGTTTTTTCCTAATTACAATATGATCAACAGCAGCACAAAAATAGTCATTGAGAAACATTTATCAGGAGCTGATTTATTAGAAAGGAGTACCATCATTTATACCAGCAGTCTTCTGAACACAACAGCCCGAGCGTTACCAATAGCCCCAGGCAGCTTTCTGCTTGCAATGAAGAAAGTGTTTGCATTTTCCATTATTGCAATGCCTCATTATCTAAAAAAACCCCAAACAACAGACCAAAAACTTAGATTGGGAAAACTGCCTCTTGTAACATGTTGTCTTGACTGAGAAAGGCTCATCTATTGTATGTCAATGGAAGTTATCTTTGTTATTCCTGTCTTTTAATTGAAGTGTTCCTCCTATGCGGAGGGTGAAACCAGAATTCAGCTCACGATGAATTGCAGCCTTCCAGAGCTGTGTTATGGTGCAAGAACAAACAGCCATGAGGCACTGGTTTCACTGCTGGGCAAACAATGCCATAAATAATCTTTCCTGCTCTTTAGTGTACTTGTATTTATGACCATTTTATATGCTCTGAAAAGCAAATCAGGCTCTTGAATATGCAACATCATTTCCCCAGCAGAGGACTAATGCACAGGTACTCACGGGGCTGGTAAATGTGCTTTGTTCTACCCAACAGCCAAAGTGAAGGAGTTAAGCAGGAGGGAGTTCAAGAAAAGCAATTTCTGTGACCTTGGAATTGTTAGAACTACATGTTCTCCTTCTCTGCTTTGTTTTTAAGCTATCAGCATAACTTTTCAGATGACTTAATGTGAAAAGTAAACAATCATTTAGAATTATTGATTAAATACCTTAGAGTGTTGGGGGGTGGAAACTGGATTCGAGTGACAGCTTCACAAGCAGCGCTTGCCAATTCCTGACAGCTCTCATTAGTTACTGCTCCAATAGTGTTAATATAGCCAGAACTGCCAGGTGCAGACTGGGTTCCTGCATGCTGGTTGCTTAACAAGCATCGAGCAAAAGACTGTCCAAGTCCTGTAAGCCTGAGCCTGTTCAGTTCTCAAATCATCTGTCATTTTAAAACCCTGGGAGTTCAGCAGGCTGCATTGTGTTTGTGGGACAGACAGGCATCTTTCCCAATTAAAACATGAAAAGATTCTGGCCTTATCTGGCGAGTGGTGACTATCAGGCATTGTGTTTGCTCCTTGCACAAAAATGCTATGATCGTTCAAAAACTTTTCTCATGTTCTGGGAGGAAACCTTCATATTCAAAAGGCTGCTGGGAGAAGTATGTCAATCTTCTCTCTGCATTAGCCAATGGCTTTATTCATCCTGGCAAATCTGATAGTACATTTTTCCCTAGCCAGCACTGAATTTTAAGTAAACAAATTCACTTTGCTGTTGGATTATAAAGTGCACAGCACATTGGAGCAGAGGGATAAGCTAGCACAGTGATTAACTCCAGTACTAGCTTCATGCAGAGGTCTCCGATGGAGATCGTGTGTTGTCCCATGTACAAAACATCACCGGAGTGATGCTGCTGCAGGAACAGTGGTTATTCTCCTTATGCAAGCCTACCCCCTCCAAAATACAGTAAGATGAAAGAAAGAGCCTTGTTCTCCTCTCAATTCTGCTTCAGCATCTTGTATCACTCACCACTGGGTCTAGTTACCATCCCACTTTGCCACCTCACTTCCCTAGGCAGAATTTCTGGTCAAGGAGCAAGTCCATCTGGCTGCTCCTAAACCACCTGCAGCATCACCTGGAGGCAGGTCAGGTGGGAGTGCTCATCTCCAGCACTTCTGCTGCACCTCCCTCACCATGCCAAAGATGTGTTCAGCTGCTCCTTCCTTAAAGACAGCAGCCTGGCTGTGCTCTCTGGTGGTTCTTTCAGCCATACTAAAAGCATCACATGGCAGTAAAGATGTTTCAGGCTGTTGCATGTAGCAACTTTGGTAGGCTTTTTGGTGTACCTTCAAAATGTTGGTCCTTTTGGCAGGAGTTTTACTTAGCAAGTGACTCTCCTGTCCTGCATAAGCTAGCCAGGGCTCAAGCTTGTCTGGCCAGATCAAAGGCCTGCCTAGGCCAGCATTCTGTCTCTTGCAGCAGGCCCTGTATTTCTCCTGCAAACATCAGAGGACTTCTCAAGATACATAATCCTCAAGCCTTTATGTGTCTTCTGTAGGCTGTACAGCTGCAATATCAGAAAAAAAACCTCTTTTGCTTCTATTCAAGAATTGGATGACTTGCTTAAACAGTTATAGTAAAATTCAGGCTAACTGAAGAATTCGAGGGACTTGGGGCTTATTTGGAGTTGCTGTGGGTTTTTGTTTTGTTTTTACTTTCTGTGTTGTGGATGCTAATGACTTTTTAGATTAAATCATCGAGATGATCCTTACAAATTTCTCTGCTACAGCTGGAACCACCAACACTGAAGTTAGGTTTTTTGCTTCTCTGTCTCCCAGTCACTCAGTTTTCTGCCAACAGGTGAGTAAAGGTATCATGGTCAGCAGAGACCATCTTGCTCCCTCAGACCTGTCCGAATAGAGGGTTAGGAAAGCTATGATTAAGTAGGGGCATATTAATTGGAGAAAAGGCAAACAATATCAAGGCACTTCATGCCTGATTTACCTCTGGAATAACAACTCTAACATTCGTTTTAATGGATCTTTGTGTTTTCTCTCCAGAGGGAAACATCCAAATGCTTTGAAGCACTTAAAAAGACATTGAGGGAGTTTTCAATGCTTTCTGAGTTGAATTTCATTGCTTAGTTCCCAGAGGGCAAAACCACAGCACTCTTTTTCACAGGCAACAGGAAAAGAGAGGGGCAGAAAGAACAACTCACCTGGGTTCATCTCTTCCTGGTGTGGATGATTATGTGGCTATGGAGTTTGAGCGTCTTCCATCTCAGATATATCTTTACCCAGCTCAAGTTATTAGCGATTATTATTAAAGTTATTACCCAACGAATTACTTTACAGAATGCCTTTGTCACAACGTGGGACATTTTGGTAGGGAGGCAGAACAGACGCTAGATGGCACAGACGCACTTGCAAAGCAAGAGGAAGGCTGGGCTGGGCTGAGCCGAGCCTAGCCTCGCCTCGTGCATCCTCCCCTCTCCAGGGTCCACACCTGGGCCTATGTAAGGAAGGCACCTGGCTGGGAAACATAAGGAACTGTGACCACAGTATGAACCATCGGTTCAATACACTCTGCTTAGCCTCAGCAAGAGGTGTCACAGGCTAACTTTATATATCTGTAAATGTTCCTCCTTGTAGTTTGTGGGTGAAATTATTAGCGTTGGATATTTTCATTGCCCCTTTCACTTCCCCAAACTTACTCTGGTTTTGGTAACTCATTTATCTTAGCAACAAAGAACACAAAGCAGTCAGAAGAGGCTATACTTCAGCCTCACTTATATCCTCAGTATTTTGCATCCCTTTTGTACTTGTGCACTCATGTTGATTTGTGTAGGTTCAGTCCTGGAGATGATCACAGTTGTCCTTTAAGTGTACCCTAGTGAGGCAGGGCAAAGGAAGCTGGGAAAATGTCTAGGTAAAAAGGTTGTATGAAGCAAGCAGATAGATGTGGGTCTTAACAGTGAGAACCAGTGTTTCATAACCAGAAAAACAAACCCCTGTTACTGTTCCAACCTTGCCCAGATATATCAGGTCTGGATTGTTTCCCCCATGTGCCTCCTGACCTAAGCAAGGATATTTTAACTCTCCACACTTTTGATAATGAATTGCCTCAGCAGGCAGCTCTTGTGGGTTTCTCTTTTGAGGAAGTCTCACTCAGATGTTTCACTCACTTGTACCTACACTCTATAGACTCACAATTGCAATGGTCACACAGGCCGAGACCAGCTCTCCATTTGTGCTGGTTAGTTGCATGCTGTTCTCACATGGGCAGCAATAGGGCCATGGGAGTTTGGGTGCATGCAATGGGGCTGTTTGCCAAGCATGTCCTGAGGGTGGGCATCTACAGCACAACCCAGAGGTGTCACTGCCATCTGCTGTTGGGCTTCCCCTAAGAAGCTGAAACAGCTGGATCCCAGTTGGCTCAAGCACTCTTGGTACCTGCAAAAGTATAAGAGCAGGAAAAGCTGTAGGGTTGGGCTCTTCAGCCAAGTCCCCATGTCCCTCTGGGTCCCTGGGCATAGCCACAAAAGACAGCAAGGCAGGCTTCCAAGGCAGCTGTGTGAATTTACCACTGCTAGCAGCCAGGTTATTGCAAGTGTCTTAACCACAAAGCTGCTACAGATTTTCAGGAGGGTGGATTAGCCTTAGTGCTGTCAATATTCTTTTTACACTTCTGTGCTGTTGCTCAATTGCTGACAAAGACTGTGAACACTTAACATTTTTGAACCTAAGATTTTTTTTTAACTTGTAGTTATTACTCAGTTTGTGCAATAGGTTTTAAAAGTGACCAGAGCCAATTAGCTCTCTAAATCAGCAGCTCTAATTCAGCACAATTACTTCTGCTGTACAAGGCAATAGGCACATTCGGCTGAAATGTGGATCCCTATGTGATTTAAGAAGCACTTTATAAGAAACATGCCTGCTTTGTGTTTCTACATTGTGCATCTTTATCCCAATGTATCCCAAGTCACCGATATATCCTAAACTGAGCCATGCAAGTTAAATAGAGAAGGGAAGACCACATCTTCGATCACAACAATCCTCTTGACTTTTGGGGAAAAGAGACTGTTCAAAACATCCATCCAGATGTAACCCATCTGGAATGGTACTGGTCCCCATTTCACTAAACTGGTAAAGCCAGCATTCAAACAGTGGTTTCTTAATAGCATCATTGCACACTTCGATTCAGACATCTATTGATTTGTGTGTATCAATGTGGAACACAGCTATTGCTCATTGTAAAACATGGCTAATTCTGGGAATGGGCTCGGTACCTGTGGTAGGAAGGGAACCTACACAACGTCAACACAACTTTCCACAAATAACCTTGCCATCCTCCCGAGGCCCACACTGAAAACAAACAGCTTTGCCAGAGCCCAGAAAAGCCTGATTCTTCTTTTAACTTGTGTCTTTTCCCATCATAAAGCAGTTTGGAGATTTCAGGCTTACCAGTTTTTGCCAATAATCTATTAAAGGAGAAACAGCCCCTTCATGTAGAAAGCAGAAACTGAGAAACTGCTTGCACAATACTGTTTTGGGGAAAGGAGATCAAAACATGGCAAGTAAGATAAACTGAGCTGCCCAAGCTGTGGTTACTGCTTTCTTCTATTGCCTGAGATGTGAAATTTTGATGCCAGGCAAGGTCTTTTCTGTGTTCCCAGCAAAGCTGTTTGTTCCCTGCGGAGAGACCAGTCAGAAGTTCAGGATCCAGATGGTCCTGTCCTCCCTATCCCTCTCTCCTCTTTCTTCCCCTCTTTGTGCCAAGTAAACAAACAAAAGCCTCAGTAGGGTCACACTTACTTTCTAGATATTCTGTCTGGCTGCTGGAGAAAAACTGTGGTTCTAAGCTGACTGTGACCAGTGGTGGATCAGGTAGTGGGTCTTCTTTTCAGTTCTAATCAATCTTGTTTGAATTGCTCCAGTGGCAAATGCACATGCCATGTATCCTTCTTTTTTTTTGGGGGGAGAGGGTGGGGGGAGCAGTTTGCCATGGTGGGTATGAGCTTCAGAACCACCTCTCCTGCTGGGGTGTGCCTGGTGGGGAAGGGGAGCAGAGGGCTGGGAGTCTGATCATCCCTCTGCAGTACAGGTAAGATGGTCTATGATTAAAGGCCTGTCCATGCTGTGGGCAAAGATGAGCAGCTGAAGGCAGAAATCTCCATGGGAGCTGGAAGAAGATGATGAGGAAGCACAGGTGAGGAATAGCAGCACTTGCTTGCCACTGCCCTGTGCCCAGAGCTGCTTGGGACCAGTGCCATTCGGTTGCATTTTACACTCTGCACAGGCTGAACAAAGAGGAGCAATGAGACGTTTCTGAGGATTGTCCATGTAATTGTCAGGGCTTTTGATTTATGCCAGAGCAATCAAGTCCACTGTGGGCACCATTCTGCCTTTGTAGCCCTAACACAGAAACAAAGACTACAGTGACCCCAAATATTTTATTTTCTTATAGAAAAGGGACTTAAAGTGGCCAAAAGAAAAGAATAAGGAAAAAAATTATACACAGTTTTAGTTGAAATCCTTTAAAGCATTTTGGGAGGAGAGGGAAAGCAAGGGAAATTATTGATTATATGGAAATGTTTCATTCAGTGGGAAATTATGACTTAATTTCCAAAAATGTGAAAGGCTGCAGTCAAAAGATGGGTTGTATTGACTCTTGAAAGTCACATTTTACATCTGCAGTTGTCATTCTCATCTTATGGCTGGGATCCCAAGAAGACCCCTCAACCTCCTCACCTTGGGAGGTCCCAGCATTGCTCCCAGTGGGAAGAGGAGAAGCCTCTAGGAAAGCCAAAGGATACAGCAAGAAAAGTGGAACTCTAATCTAAAAACCCTGTGGCTTTCTTTTTTCAGGTATTTGCATATCTGTTGTAATATCTCAAAAATCAGTTATACTTTCTATCAAAACACACATTTTTGAAAAGTCTTTTCATCCAGAAGCAGTCTCTGCATTAGCAGTGCCTATTAGCAGTGATTCTGTTAACAAGATTCAGCCCAGGACGGGTACATGACAGCCTTCTCCCTGTGACTGATACTTTGTCCTATCATCTGCACAAAGCTGGCTTTATCCACAGTGATAAATGTGGGAGGTGAGACCCATGTGTCAGTCTTGGGCAAGGACATTCAGAGGAAAGAGAAGGTGCCAAGAGATGGGCAGATACAGGCAGAACAGGTGGGATGTACCCAGACACCTCCAGATCCTTCTTTTTAAGTCCCTGTGAAGCTAATCACGTAAGATATCCACGGTAAATGAAACCTTGCAGAGCTGTCTGTCCCTCCTGTCAGCAGAGCATGCTGCCCCCCTCAGCTGACTGACCTGAACAGAGTTACTGGGGTCAAGTTTTCACATGCAAAACTGTTCTTCAATCATTTCTTTTAACACATCAGCAACAAAACCACTTGCCTTCCTCAGGCCTTTAAGCACATCCCGAATTTCTTCCTTATGTCACTGTAAAACTTAGTCTGCTGTCAGTTGTTATTCTGACTTTGTCCTGGGTTGGTTGTGCAGTAGGTTTTTATAAAGGGGTATCATTTAAACATTTGTAAGCTATGAACTGACCTTTGATAATTCCTATTTGGCAAAAAATACCAGGTTCAAAATACTGTTGAATTGAACCTTCAACACCAAAGGAAAATTGATTTACTTCTTCAAATGAGCACAGATGTGGTAGTTTCAGTAGGTTTTGGGCTTGGAGTTCTTTTTTATCTGTACAGCCCACAGGGACACTGATTCATTCTGGGTCTTAGCTGTACAACAGAACTGTAAGTGGCAACTATATTATTAGAAAATCATTAAAAAATCTGAAATAGGGAACTTAGCGGGTGCTGGGGTGACTGGGCCAGTGAATTGCTACATCACACTTTTCTGAAAGAGGAAGAAATTGCTATTTGTTTTCCAGTGGACTGACCAGACATGAGGCAGTGGTACCAGCTGGTATTTATCTCATCCTCAGTGTGATCAGAAGGCATTTTTCATACAAAACATCATCCAGGGTCAGTCCAGTGAGGAGCTTGGTCCTATCCAGCCCACTGTTCTGTGCTTTGGATAAAGAGCCCCCCCTCATGGGGGGCCAGACACAAGCCTCTCACTAGCAAGTGCCTGCCCGGGTACTTGGCCCCATAGGTCCCCATCTCCATGTGACTTTCAGGGACAGTCACATCAGTTTGAAGGTGGGATTATGCTGGTTTGGGCAATGGTATTATGTTTCTCTCTGCCAGTGACTTGGCAGGTTGAGAGGGGTTTTCAGTCCCGTGTGACAGTACAGTGCCTCCTGTGAGGAACACACTATCAGGAACTGAGAAACGCAGGTTTCATTATGCAATGTCCCAGGTCAGTTATTTAGCACTATTTACCCAGTAGTTTGGGTGGCTGAACTGGGATTGATGTGAGGTAGTGTTTCCAGCAAGGAGGCAGCTCCACCAGCACCAAGCCCTGTGTGCAGCCTGCCCTGGAACAGAGCAGCAGGCTTTATTTATAAAAATATTGAACTATCCTTTTTCAAGGACACAGCTGCTTTGGCAGCTGCCAAGAGAGGAACTTGGGATTCACAAGGTGACAAGGGAGCAGGATATTCAGTACAGTGGTAGGACATTTTGGAGACCATGTGTGAATCTGTGTTCCTGGGCTCTGGGCCGAGCTCCTGCCAGCTGAGGCACCAGTACCACCCCTTGCCTACCTGTCCTGAATGTCAGCATCCCCGGCACCAGGGCCACTCCGTGTTGAGTTTGGCAACAAGCACAGAGCATGAACAGTATTTGGCTGCTGTCCCATGGGACTTTTACTAGCTGATTAGTTCTTTGTGATTCAAGGAGTACTGGTCTTGAGGAGGGGTTTAATGCCAGAACCATTAAAACTGGTGCTACCTTTGGACTGAGACCAAAATCCAAGGAGTCTGAGGCTAGATGTGAATGAACTTGATGCTGTCTGCAGTGAGTGCCTCTGGCTTTGTCTGCTGGTGAGTCACTAAGGAGTGTCTAATTCAGGGACTCTCAAGAAACAAGACTTCAGCAACCAGCTCTCCTGCTTAGACTGGTGTGAGGGAGAAGCCAAGGCTTGGTTCACTGCAGTGCAGTCTAGAGCATTGTCAGATGCTTTCTTTCCAGTTTGGTAGTGTTTTTCAGCATGCTAGATATAGAGGTTTGACAGCCTTCAGGAGAGCTGTGAATGGCACATGCTGTTAAAGCATTGGAAATCTTGGGCAGGACATTCACCAGGTGTAAATCAGCAGAGCCACTATGTTTTATAGGTGTTTCATATAGAATCATCTCATGTACAGAGAGACGGATGCTGTGACAACACAGTGCCACATGTGTGTTAGTGACCTGTACCAAAGCACTGCCATGGTATCATTGGATCTGAGATGCTGGGCTCACATCCTCCCATTTCCTGCTCCTCCATTCTTGCTCACAACACTTGGCCCTGGAGAGCCTTTTCCTGATGCCCTCCTCCACCTCTTCCACCCCAGAGCTGAGGAGCCCCCAGAGCTGGATTGCCATCAGGAGGAGGTGTAGGAAGGAGGATGGGTCAGAGAATTGTACCTCACCATCCTCTTTTGGCTACTGATGCTTTCAGAGCTGCTGGGTGGTCTCAGCCCTTGAATAATGGACTGAGGAGGGGGCTGTGTGCACTGAGGGAAAGGGAGTGAGAGCTGAATTAAGTGCAGCCTTGTTCGACTCCAGGTTCAGAGGAAATTTCAAGGGATTAGTGGAATCCCCATGGGCAAAACGAGCTGGATAGAGCCAGCGTGGGGAGAGCAAGAGACCAAACACTTCTGAACCACAGTGACCTCACATGGGAAAGGCTCTTAAGTGTCCTGATCTGGCTTTGGTGCTGTGAGTGATTCCAGTAGCATCACTAAGCAGTGTTCCCATGGTGGTCAGTATTTTGTCCATTTTGTGACCCCTTCTTTCTCCCAGAGAAGGAACAAAAGCACAGGCTTTTGCACTGATTTCAGAGTGGATGCTCTGAATAAGCACCAAAATGCACACTGATCCCACTCATTCCCAGCATGACCAGTGCAATGTTTTTTTATTACCAGTTTACATTATGTAGCACTTCCATCTAATTTTACCAAGCTTGGATAGGTGTGGAAAGCAAATGAAAAAGAGCACTAGAAGAAGATTTAGTTAAGGAAAACCAGGTAACCTGATGCTGAGGCTTGCAATTTTAAGCTAAGTAACAGTTCATTAATCTGAAATAGTGCCACATGGATGCTTTACACTTTTTCTCACCACATATTATTCCACTACTGTTCACTAGTAGCTTGTTTTGTGCCTTCTTCATAGCATCTCGCACTGGGTCTGGTGTCCAAAACCAGACTGCAACTTTTCAGATTCATCAGGCTGTGTCACTAAGTGTTTCATAGGAAATTTTTTTCAGAAGTGAATTCTGGTGATGAAAAGGAGAGGGTGCCTCTGCAGGAAACCACTGACTGCCTCAATTTCCCTCCTAACCTACAGGATTTGAGTCTACAGCTCTGCTTTCCTTAGTCTGTCCCCTCACCATAGTCTCGTTGTAGGGCTTTTCTGACCTTCACAGGCACACACTGCAACCAGGAATGCAGGCACAGCAGATCAGGAAAAGTGAAGAGTTTGTTTCTGTACCCTAGTCTTGGACAGTACTGGTATTATTTATTGTTATTAAATGCATATAGATACAGACTAAGTCCATGATCTGGGTTTTGAGACTGTAAACTGAACTGATTTCCTCCTTCCTCTTTATTTTCACAAGGTAAAATAATTTGCCTTGTCTCATTAAGACCAGGAATTTGACTGAAGTGTGAGAGAGCTGAGGCAAGGTTCAGAGTTAGCCTCAAAGCTGTAACTGCTTGGGAACTGTGTGGACACTATTCTTGGAGCTTCCCCTGGCTCCTCCTCTAACCAAGCACTACTCTGTGTCTTTGTTATCTCTCCGTTAAGAGAGGATTATTCTACTAAACCTCTTTAATACAGGGCTTTGGAAGAGGCTGGAGAAAGCCCTGGAAATACTGATGGAAAAACCACTGCAGTTCGCACTTTCTAGAAATGTCCATATATAGCTAAACTTAGGCAGCATCCAAGTGGCTTTATTTATCAGAGCAGACTGCTTTTTCCAGTGATACTCCACTCCTCAGGTTTACATTCCCAGGGGCTGAATCCTGAAAAGATCAGCTTTGAAGAACACGTTGTGACATATCTTGGCCAAGAAGTACAAGTGTCCCTGCCTTGGCTTTATATCCTGGCTGTTGTCGGATCACCTAAAAGGAGCCTAATCCAGCGCTGTCAGTGCTGCATGCTGGCAGCAAGATGAGAGTAGCAATGCTTTGTGCAGTGCGCAGGTACCTGTGCTGCGGCTCATACATAGCTCTGCTTAGCACCTTTTCCTGCAGTATTTTAGTCATTTAATGTACCTACTAACTTTCAGAGGAAATGTAGGAGGTGAAGAAATACTGTTCTTTGTGGGAAAGCCAAAGCATGGCATTAAGCAATAGTTTGCCAGTCTCTTTGTAACATGTTGGTGGAGTTGAGAGACCTCCTCTTTGCTAGATGTTTGTGCAAGACACTGCCTGCTGCTGCAGTACTCTCGCTCTCCCCGGTAAAGCCTGGGTGGTACTGTGTTTGCCAGAGTGCTCTGGTATGCAGAGTGAGTGGCTGGGAATTTAGCTGACCCTGGGGGCGTGCATGCTCCTCACGGAGGAGTGCCGCTCATACACAATGCCCAAAGTGTGTTTGCTACTTACCTGCCTCGTGTCCAGACCTGACTGCGATCCCACCTCCTGCCAGGACTCTGTATGACACGGTGGCTGACAGCAGCCTGCTTTGCTCCTGGCTCTGCCCCAGCACAAAAGCCCTGTGTGAATTTGTGTCCCTCGCAGCAAGGCCAGGATTGCCAAGTTCCCAGAAAAGGTGTTCCTTCTACAGTGCCAGAGCAGGGCTCCAACTCAGTTCAAATCCCTTTTAGAGATCCTCTTTTTCCTTTGGGAGCTTCCCAATGACCCTGCTGCTTTTGTCCCTGTCCTTGTTTCCTCCTTGTGACTCCGCCTGGCCTTTGTGCAACCCGCTCACCTGCTGTCTGACATGACCTTTCTCCCCGGGTGATGTGTAGCTCCAGCTCTTTTTTTCTTTCCATGAGCTGTTGCCCATTGTCTGAAGTAGGGAAAGATCCCTTGTAAGCATCTGGGTGAAGAAAGTAGAAAGCTTCTCAGTGTTGTGCTTCTCACTTGCAGAGAGGTGACCAGCGGTGGAGAGTTTGAGTTACAAAATAGGTTTCCAAGTGACTGCTAGTGTCTTTGCAAATTGACTGAGCCTGCTTCTGGGGCTAGGCCTGGACAAGTGCAGCACCAAGGCTCTGCAAGGGGCTGTGCAGCTCTGCCTTTGCTGGCTGGGACACCTTCTCTTACCACCAATGCCAAGTTAAACCTCAAGCAGCTCCAGCATCAGCACTCGGCCATTGTTCAGCAGAATGGTGAGTGCCAGGAGGAGTACCACCTGGGCACAGCCCAGCCCTGGGGGGTGCCATTTGAGCCTCCTTGGGACCTAGCCTGGAGTATCCAATCCAGAACAATGATCTTAGGCTTTTGCAGGACTGCTTTATCTTCCCAGTAAGGGCATGATTTCTCCTTGATTTAACAAAATTTGATGATTGATTTAACAAAAAATATTGGAGAATTCTTTCAACCATAGAAATTGGCTTCAGTAGCAATATTTTGCAAACATGGCTCAGAACTGGGCTTCAGTCACCATGTCTGTGTATAGCCATGACCTGGATTGCACTTGGCCCCCCTCCAGGAATCCATTTGATATCCATGAGAGACTTCCAGCAGGGAAGGAATCCAGGCTGTGCAGTGGCCACCAGCACCGCTCATTTGACAACAGGGATTTTTTTCCTAGCATGTTCAAATGAGGGGGTATATTTTATATTTACAGTCAGCAATAAGTGGAGAAACATTCTCCTCTTCATCTATTATATGTGAGTCTGGGCCCTGCGGATTTCTTGCAAGGGGGCAGCATTCAACACTACCAAGAATTTCGTTTATAGGTTGTGTGACTGTTGAATTAAATACTGCCCTATAAACTATAAATAACATGCTTAATAAGATGATTTTTGTGGTATTGTGTTCTCATAGCAAGGCTTCAAGGTCATCTGCTGTCTTTTTTGGTAGTCATCTGGTGGATTGACTAAATTCTTTATCAGGTTCTGGTTTGTAGGTGAGAGAGGCTAATTCATCCTGATGATAACTCTCACCACTGGGTCCTCACCGTGTTCCAAGCAATAGGTAGAAGGACACTAGGGAAACAGACCACAAAGTGGATATAGGTGCCTCCTACTTTCTATCATGCATATTTTATTACTCTTTATTTGTATTGTAGTATAGATTTCTTTCTGCAGGTTATGTTATTCTGAGTGCCCATGGACCTCGGAGGAAGGGCCTGAACCTTACAAAACTCATGTAGGACCAGGATATTCCCATAAGAGCCTAATCTCGCTGCTGGGGAGTGTGTCCAGCAGTGGGAATCAATTCAAGATGACCAGTCAGGAACACTGGTATCTCAGCATTCAGCTTGCTCTATTGCATCTGGAGATCATCTCAACAATCATTAACTTCCAAATCAGAAATTGGGAGATCTTTGGCTTTGCCAATTTAGAAATGTGGGAGCTTTGAATTTTCATGGTCTTTCCCTGAAAGATGAAAAAGCCCTTTCGTGAGGCTTGAAACAGAGCCCTCCAGAAAAAAATCACACCATGCTCCTTCCCCACAACTGCCTCAACAGTGGAGACTGCTGCTTCATCTGCTGAATTCAAAGCATCAGCTCATCTGCTGGTGGATGTCTGACAAAAGGAAACAGCGCTGCTTTACTCAAAGAATGTGGAAAGGTAAGAAGACATGGTGACTGAAGTGATTTCATTTCAATGTGTTTTCAGGGAAAGGTACTGGAATTCATACCTCTGCTACTGAGGCCTTTAAGCTTCGAATAGCAGGGAATCTAATTTCTGGAAAACACGGTGAGAAGGATGGAAAGAAGGAAAAGTTTTCACCAAGTAAGGTGTTGCTCCATGAACAGAAAATGAATAGTCAGGGTCTGTAGTGACCTGACACAGAACTTAATCCAGCACGAGACTTGACACTAATTGAGGGAAAGGGTTTTTTAAGAGACCCTGTTTTGGGGTTTGGTTTGGGTTTTGCTGCGTTGTGTGTTTTGGTTGGTTTTGGTTGGTTTTTTTAAAATCTGTAAGGAGACTTCTGTGTCCTTTAAACAGGCTGTTTCTTCAAACAGACTTGACCTTACATTGAAAACAAGCCAGTGACTTTTCATGGCACAAGGTCTAAATGTTGCCAAGAGATAAACTATTTATAGGCTTAACACCTGACTAGGTGTTAAATAGCTCTGAGTGAGAAACCTTTTGGTGCAGAATTATCGCTTCAGACTGCAACTGGACTGGAAACCAAAAGACCTGAAATGCTTGAAAGGATTTGGGTAGGATTTAAGATGCACTTAAGAAAGTGTATTTAATGCATCTCCTCTAAGGTATGTGTAACTCAGCAAGTTTAGAGACTTTGCAATGATAGACAGGTCCTTTTCCTGTGTGTAAACAAACCATCAATGAACTTACTGGGGAAAAAAAGTGCACCTAAGTGTTTAAATACAGCATTAAAGCACAAATGGGTTTATCTACACCAAATGAGCCTTCTGCAAGCGGGATCTATGTTTAACAGCCTCCACTGGGTGGTGGCCCCCCATTCTAACACAAATATTCCCTTGACCCCAGTATATTTGTTATAAAAGCAAGAGAAAAAAGTATCAAAGCTTGTTGGAATGACTTGCTTGTTTGGAGAAGCTGACAGAGCATAGTTGACCTTAGAAATGTAGGGGGGGGTCAGGGAGCAGGACTGTATTCATTTTATAGTGTAATAAATGTTTCAACATATCACAACCCTCTTGGATGCCTTGCATGGGGCTACAGAGGTCATAACCAATTTGCTGAAAAACTCTGAGCTATAAAACAGTCTGGAGTCTCCTCTACTGCAACCTCATCCTCTAATAAAGAAGCAGAGAAAATCAGACTGTGCCACTCATATCAGGGTGGATGCACAAGTTCAGAGGTGTCTTCCAGCCACTGTCCTCCCATGCAGGCATATGCTATGGAGCCCTTTTAGGGCAAGCTCCACAGTTGCCTGGAGGGAGAGAATCCCACCACATCCCAAACCTGAATCCTGAGAGCCAAGATGTGCCTGTGTGATCTGTGAAAAGTGCTAAGGAAGGCCAGAGGGTTGCAATTTGTCCAGGCAGGTTGTCTCTACCCAAGTGCCATATGGAAATAGGAAGCAGGAAGCAAGGTACCCAGGAGGCTCAGGGACCTATAGCTGTTTTCAGTCCAGTCTGTACTTGCAGTGACAGTGTGGTGGAGCATCCAACCATCACTGTCTCTCTTCCCTAGGCACAGCAACCCCGCTGACTAGAATACCTGGTCAGAGTCTGCAGGCCTAGGAGCTCCCTGAGCAAGAGACACACTTTACACCCTACTTTCAGGAGCAGGCAAGCTCAGCAAGGCAGAAATGGAACACATAGTTTGTGAATCCTTTCAGTAACTTCATGTCGCCTTGGCCTAACCCAGTTCCCGAGCAGACAACATCATCAGCAAATAGCTGTGATGCCACACAGCTGAACTGTGCAGTCCTGACTTAATTTCTTCCCAAGGATAATTTTACCTGTAAATTTAAGAGAATTTCTGTCCCTTGCACTTATACCAACTGGAGAAGTGTGTGCTCCTGGTTCCCAACCACAAGGTTATGGAGATACCATGGTGAAACTGGGCTGCAGGTATTAATGAAGGGGTCTGATTCACTTGTCCTCTATCTACAGCTTGACAGTGCTGACCAAGCAGACAGGCTCAGCCCCAGGAAAGTTGGTTTGTCTCTCTCCCTGCTCTTGCCCAGGCCCTTGTGCTGGCAGCCATCAGCTGTCAACTGCAGCCCAAGCACACTGCTGCACAGCTCATTGCTGGCGCCTGGATTTACTGGACCAAAGCTCAGGAGCAAAGGGAGGCAGAGGCAGTTGTTGTTAGTACAGTAAAAGAGCCAGCAAATGCCTTAGGGTAACATTTACTGTCAGGCTATTAGTCACTGGGTTTCAGTAGGAAATCTCCATATACTTTGTATTTAGCAAGTTTCCTCACTAGTTTTTGCTGCCTGAAGAGAAAATGAAGAAATACACCAGACTGTTTTAGAAGAGTTCATTCAAACTGTGAGAATTAACCACATTTTTAAAGGGATCATTTTGTGTCAAAGAAGCTTTTAATTGTTCTACACTACACAAAAGGCATTTCTGTGATGTTGGAGGAGTATATAAAACCTGCTATCCTTTGAGGGGGAAATCTGGCAGTTCTGACTATTCAGCCTCCCAATGTTCTCCTGAATAATAGCAATGCTAATAATCATAATGCTTAATAATAGCAAGAATTAGCATCCTATGGTACTTGACATTAATGAGATCTACTCCCAAATATTGTGTGCAGTGTTCACGAAAGGCAGACAGGTGCAGGCAGGGAGAGCTGTGCAGAGCAGGGAAACCAAGAGCCTGTCTGGGACAGGGGGAACTTGGCTGGCTGAATGCTAGCGAGAAAGTATCCCGGGGTGGAAACCAGGGCTTGCTATAAATAAAGCAAGGGCATAGCACCAGGGAGAACAAAGAGCCAGATAAGCTAAAGGACAGAGTTGGCAGCAAAAGAAGTAAAGGGCCATGAGTCATTTAAAAGAAAGTTTATAAACAGAGGAAAGAGGTCTTGAACAATATATCACTGGGTGTAACGGGAGCTGGGGCTGTTGCCATGTTAGGCACCGACCCTTTGCATACCGTTACTACAAGCTGTAGCCTCTCAAAAGCCCTCTAATGCTGGCGGTCCCCAAATCACTTTGCAGTCTCTCATAGGCTCTGAGACTCTCCTGGGAGCTGCAAGCTCTGTGTCCCCACACACCCAGCACTTCTCAGGCTGAGCAGCTTCCTGCTTTGGCTTCCACCCATACCTCATCACCAGCTGATGTCCTGGGGGTTAAACCAGGAGAGCTCCTCACCCTGGGTTTGCCCCAACCAGTCAGTTCCAAGCCTCTAGCAATGTTCAAGTGCCACTGTATTTTAAACGGGACTAGAGGAGGGGGAGGCAGTGTTCCACTACCCACATTTTGAGACAGCTTCTTTATTGACAGCCAGGCTAGATAACAGGGTTTCATCCCACTAACTAGGAACCTGAGTTCCCAAATCTCAAGTCCCCTGGATCAGGATTTGCACTGCCCAGCTCAGCAGTTCTTGCAGGCCCTTACTGTGTCTAACCCAGACTTCCTTGCTTATTTTTGATGAATCTCATTGTATTATGAATGGTCATTGTGCATAATGTTTATTGACAACAGCAGAGGACAAGAAATGAAGGTGCAATGGGTACCTTTTAGTACTTTGTTCCTATTACAAATACCATACTATCGTGATAATTTGTTCTATTACGTGAATAATGGGAACAACAGATATGTGTGAAGTTGGATGAGATTGTGTGCAGACAGGGGACAGCCCAGTGTTGCACAGTCTGATATTGTGGCAGAGGAAGCTTCTCCCTTTCCCAGTTCTCTCTTTTTCAAGCCCTGCTACCAGTTTATCTTTCCCTCTGTCATTTTATTCAGCTCTACTTCTGCCTGGTAGTTTGGATTGCTCATTTCTTCTTCACACCATTAGCCTTTAAAAAAAGTGATCAAACTTAAGAGCTTGATTCCTGTTCTGGTGCAAATGAAACAGTGCACTTGACAGGCACGCCATTCAGGGAGTTGGTAGACTGCTGGGTTATCCAGCATCCTGCATAGATTTATTAGCTTCCAGCGGATCAAGTCCCAGACAGTTGAAATGTCCACACAGGGTATGGAGCATGGAAGAAGATGTTCATGTAAGCACTGGCTCCAGTGCCATTTCTGAACCCAAACCGAAGGATTTTAGAGCATCAGCAAAGACCTAGGCTTCAGTCTATGGAGGCTGCAGCACTGACTCACAAATCATGGTGAAATACAGGATCACCCTTCCCACTGCATGCAGGATGTGCACTTGTGAGAAAGGGAGAGACAGTGAGCCCACTGCTCTCCTTCAGAGAACAATGAATGAATCGCTTGAATCAATACAGCCTGGGGGATGGCCTGCTGGAGAGGAGCTTTCCGGAGAAGGACCTGGGGGTCCTGGTTGATGACAGGTTGGCCATGAGCCAGCAGTGTGCCCTGGTGGCCAAGAGAGCCAATGGGATCCTGGGGGGCATCGAGTGTGACCAGCAGTTCACAGGAGGTGATCCTCCCCCTCTACTCTGCCCTGGTCAGGCCCCACCTGGAGTATTGTGTCCAGTTCTGGGCTCCCTGGTATAAAAAAAACAGGGATCTCCTGGAGAGAGTCCAGAGAAGGGCTACAAAGATGATTAAGGGCCTGGAGCATCTCCCCTATGAGGAAAGGCTGAGTGAGCTGGGACTGTTCAGCCTAGAGAAGACTAAAGGAGGACCTTATTAATGATTATAAATATCTTAAGTATGGGATGCAGGGGGAAATGACCAGCCCCTTTTCAATGGTCTGTGGAGACAGGACAAGGGGCAATGGCTGCATAGGAAGTAGAGCACCAACATCTGGAAGCATAGGAAGTTCTGCACCAACATCTGGAAGAACATTTACACAGTGAGGGTGACAGAGCACTGGGACAGGCTGCCCAGGGAGGTGGTGGAGTCTCCTTCTCTGGAGATATTCAAGACTCGTCTGGACGCCTATCTGTGCAGTATGAGCTAGGGAGCCTGCTTTGGCAGGGGGGTTGGACCCGATGATCTCTTGAGGTCCCTTCCAACCCCTATGATTCTATGATCATTTGCAACTCTTCCCTTGGTGCAATGGACTATGTCTGCTGCTTAAATTTCCCACTGATTGCAACATGTGTGAACATGTGGATAGTCCCCACAAACAGGTAGAAGAGGTTCACCCAGGGATAAAGCAGGACTAAACTCTGAGTCCAGGGCTCTCCTCTCTTATAGAGTAAGAAGAATGCTTACATCTTGTTGTGCTTGGCAGCAGCTCTACTCTCCACTGGGACACAGCTTGCATCCTCACTTTAATTTCTTGCCTTCTGGCAATAAGCTCTGCTGTGACACGATTGACTTTGACCTCTCTGCAGAAGTAGAGTCTTCTGTAGGGTGTTTGTACTGCTTTCCAGCATCTTGCAGGGGGCCTACCAATAGAACTGGCTTTGCAAGTCAGTAAAGGCTCACAGCACATCCCCTTGTGCTTGCATAAAGCCAAGTCAGAGTACAATAACTCTTTGTTCTAAAGCTGGCCAAAATCTCATGTTCCACCCCCTCACCCTTGCAGTACACACAGTCTACATGGTGACCCCAAACCACAACAGGAGTGTAACAGTTTTAAGACATTCTGTTTTGTCAAAATAAACCATGAGACTTCTGCAAACCATGCTGGGAGCCACCATGACCCAGGTTCCCATCCTGCCACATCCTTCAGGAAGCATAAAGTGGGTAGAGACCCTTCGATCTAGGGTGCAGCTAAGCAGCAGCGAAGGGGATGGTGGTAGGCTGAGCTGTACTTGCACCATTATGACCAGTGAGGCTGGTGGGACTATACAGTGTGGGTCTGAACAGCCCTCTGAGTGTCTGACATCCATGGAGCTGGCTGGGTCAAGGTGGGAAATGCCCAGACTGTAGCCTAGCCTCATTCAGTGCTGCCTTTATGCTGGTTTCAGTGCACATTGGTTCAAATCACAGTTGTTGCATGCTGGCTGATGTGGGACAAATTTCTAGATGTAGCTCTAACGTCCAGACAGGTGTAGCCTTGTGTGGGTTATTAATGGAGTAGAGGGCATCCTGGTTATCTCTAGGCATTTCAAATAGGTGCCACACTTAGATTAACCTACTCTGAAGCTGATGAACAAACATAAACATCCTGAGAGGTCAGTGCAGCCCACCCATAATCTGCAGTGCCCACCACTTGATTCAGGATGATGCAAGGTGATGAGACTGTGGAGCATTGCCCAGTGCCTACAGTCACATGGGTGAATCTGGGAAAGGAGCTGGGCAGGTGCTGAGGCATGTCATGCTTTCTGCACAGAGAAGGGAGTACCCGAGGTAGGACTTGAAACATGTCATGAATCAAACAGGAGTAATCCATAATTACTTATGCTATTGTTGAGGACTTGTGATGAAGATTTGTTTCCTTAATGCATAACAATGTTTTTCTCCTTTGTCTGCATTCCTGATTTCTTACCTTCTCCTCATAATGAGTAACTTGCTTTTGCATTATACTTACGTATAAGAAAATATATTTTTTTGATGTGTGATTTTCTTTGAGAGAAGTCCTCATACAAAAATATGACTCAGTTCAAATTTGAACAGACACTTTAAATCTACTGTATGCTTGGCTTCCTGCACTCATGACATCGCCTCACCTCACCTGCCCATGCACAGTGCTAAGGTAATTTTCCTGAAGAACAAAGGGGTTGAACTTGTATTCAAATGACAGCAGGTAGCTAGGAACATCAGGGGTGAGCTCACAGACTGTGCACTGAGACAGCAGCAGCTTAGTTAAGAGTTTGCTTTGATTTAAGGAGAGAATGCCATTCCCTGAGATACTCTGACATGCACATGAATAGGCAAAGAGATTTGTCCAGCCTCACGGGTGATGGAGACGTGAGTGACACCTTTGTCCTCCTCTTCCCTGGGAAAGTACACAACAGTCAATCAAATCAACTAAAGCATCACCCAAATAATGAATTTCTTACTTGGTGTTCACTTGTATGCACAAGGTGAAATGGCCTTTGGCTTCAGGAGGCATTCTGCCCTTAGAACAGAGTTCCTAACTGACCTTCTCTGTGTAAAGCTGTTAAAGAAGAGAGGCACCCAAGGATAGGCAGACAAAGCTGAATTTCATGCAGAACTGCCAATCTTTCTGGCCTCATACCCGCACTATGAGAGCAAGGAGAGCAAGACCCATGCCTCATCTCTCAGAGCAGGTTGTAGGTGACCAACCCAACCTCCCCTCCCTTGGGGACAAGAGGAAAGGACTGACTATATTTTAGTAGTGATGATGCTGTCTATTACATAGGCCATGCAGGGTACAATCATAGGTCACCTTGGTTATCTTCATTAGACTCTCTGCTGACAGGTAACACCACCAATGTGGGACAAAGTACTTGCATCAGCCAAGAAATTGCTCAGTTAACAGGTTGGTTGTTTTTTTTAAACATAACATTACTTATTTGCCAGCAGATTGGTCAGGCAACAACCTTAATTAGCTTTTGATAATAATTCTAGTTCCTGATTCTCTGCTTAACACAATTATTTAATTCTTTGGCCACGTCTTCAGCACAATGATGCTGATGTAAATTGAAGGGGAATCAGTTGTATTCATAGTTGTTATCATCACATAAAATGGCAGAATGTATCTCCTTGTCTCCAGTAGATTTACCACTAGCATTCTGAATGCAGTGATTGTTTGAAAACTTCTTTAAA
The DNA here is from genome assembly GCA_022605575.1 of Laterallus jamaicensis coturniculus. Taxonomy (NCBI): domain Eukaryota; kingdom Metazoa; phylum Chordata; class Aves; order Gruiformes; family Rallidae; genus Laterallus; species Laterallus jamaicensis. The sequence goes on along the minus strand of JAKCOX010000021.1, from coordinate 4,316,357 downwards.
AATGTATGAGTTGATGACAGGGGAAGTTTAATGCTCTGTTTTTTATGAAGCGTGATTGGTTTCAAAAGCAATTCATAGAATCATAAAATCATAGAATCGTAGAATGGCAAGGGTTGGAAGGGACCCCAAGGATCATAAAGCTCCAACCCCCCTGCCACAGGCAGGGCCACCAACCTCAGGCCTGGATCTACACAAGGTTGCCCAGGGCCCCATCCAACCTGGCCTTGAACTCTTCCAGGGATGAGGCATCCACCACCTCTCTGGGCAGCCTGTTCCAGGACCTCACCACTCTTTCTGTAAAAAACTTCCGCCTAATATCCAATCTAAACCTTCCCTCCTTCAGCTTTAAACCATTCCCCCTTGTCCTGCCATTATCTGCCCTTTTAAAAAGTTGATTCCCCTCCTGTTTGTATGATCCCTTCAGGTACTGGCAGGCTGCAATGAGGTCCCCCCGCAGCCTTCTCTTCTCCAGGCTGAACAAGCCCAGCTCCCTCAGCCTCTCCTTGTAGGGTAGGTGCTCCAGCCCTCTAATCATCCTTGTGGCCCTCCTCTGAACCCTCTCCAACAGTTCTACATCTTTCTTGTATTGGGGACCCCAGATCTGGACACAGCACTCCAGGTGGGGCCTCACGAGGACAGAGTAGAGAGGGACAATCACCTCCCTGTCCCTGCTGGCCACCCCTCTTCTGATGGAGCCCAGGATACCATTGGCCTTGCGAGCTGCAAGAGCACACTGCTGGTTCATGTTCAGTTTCTCATCCACTATGACACCCAGGACCTTCTCAGCAGGGCTACTCTCAAGAAGCTCTTCTCCCAGTCTGTATCTATGTCTGGGATTACACTACTTGGAAATTTTATTTTATGAACCAAGGTAATTTCAGTATTTTTTGTTATTTCAACATTTCTTTTAGGTTTGATACTAAGTGAAATCAAAGTATGACAAGAAATCTGACGTATTTGTTTAGATTTTGCTTTTTAAAGAAGGACTACATCGCATGTTTACAAACAGTTCAAGAGTTTATTTCTGGACTTGGACCTTGTATAAGAACTATCAGCTTGCAGGGATGAGATTTTTTTCCTAATACATTTCTTAACCCTGATAATAGTTATGGTATGAGGCTCATTGTCACGAGATACAATCACACGGCTCTGCTCAGTGGTGCATGATAGCAAAGATGAGAAAAGGTTGTACAGAGAAAAAGTCTCTCCTTGCTCTGGCATCAGTGCTTTCAATGCCAAAAGGGTTTTACAGAGAGTTTTTACAGAGATGTGTTTACAGAGATGACTGGATTTTTAAATGTTCTGTGTACAAAATGAATGGGTGTTTTTATAAATATATATATATCTGCATGGGCAGGGCGCCTTATGAGGACAAAGTGAACTAAATACAGACTGAGGGAATATAAACCAGACCTGTCCAGCTTCTTGACAAGTTGGCGCGCAGAGTCAGTCCTGCACTCAGGGGCCAGGCACAAATGCATGGCATCATATTGCACAATGGAGAATGGCATTCAGGATGAGGGCGGTGGATCACTGGAACAGGTTGCCCAGCGAGATAGTGGAGGCATCTGGAGATGCTCAAGGTCAGGCTTGATGGGGCTCTGAGCAACCTGATCTAGTGAAGATGTCCCTGCTTACTGCAGGGGGGGGTTGGACTAGACGACCTTTAAAGGTCCTTTCCAACCTTACACATTCTATGATTCAGGAGGCAGGCAGGTTTTCAAACAGGAAGATTAAACCTAGAAATTACTGTCATGACAGCCTTTATATTGCTCTTCTCTTTTAAGGTTATTTTCAATGCTTAACTCAGAATTTTTGAAATCTTATAAATGTGCAAGCCCAGATTCTGATAGGTAAGACTGACATGTACTTATCAGTGTAAGTCAGAGTGCATTGGTCTCTTAAATGGATCCTTCTGTATAGATGGCTGTTAAACATCTGAGAATTTTCTTCAGATTAAATGGTTGTCCTGCCACCTCTGCAGACTAATTCAGTGGACACAACTACTGGAGTCTTGGAGAAAGCATCTGGTCTCATAGGTTTTACAAATGGGGAAATGAGATATGGTCCCAGCTACTGATTTTCCACTGGGCACAGAAATGAGCCTGGCAGATACGGGATGAAAAATGAGTCTTCTGTTCCAGGATTAGTCCCATTCAAAATGTCTTAAGTGATCTTATGCATTTGATTTGTTTATGGTTATATGTTTTGGAAGTCTCGAGTCTTTTATTACTGAGGGTAGAGGCCTTTAAGGGTAATCTGCAAGGGAATCATCTTGAAGTGTACAAAACTTATGGGTATGTCTGGTATGTTGCTGATTCTTTTGAAGAGATACACTGTTGGGAAGAAATGCTGCCAAACACATGTGGGAAGGACTGTGCCCCTACAATCTTCTGGACCATTTTGAGAAGGCTAATGGGGGAAGTCAGCTAGATGGAGGCAGCTAGGCAAGCAGGTTTGGGCAGCAACTGAGATACAGCAAGTCAATGCATGTGTCAGGGCGCTGCGGTATGTAAACAGACACCACAGTGGTGGGCACATGACTGTTGAAGGATGGATTAGATAGATGCATGCGTGAGCAGCAGCTGCACATACTCAGTTTCCCAGATCAGTCCTAGGCTTTTCTGGGTCTGAGTCAACCAGTTGTGCACATATGTGTCTTATTATGCATGGTGTTGCTCTGTCCTTTTATTTTTATTGACTCCACATTATCTGCTACAAATCCTGATTTTGCAGTGATGAATTATCTCACTACCTTCTACAACCTCCCCTCCCTGTGTTGCAAGACAGATGTAAATTCAGTCAGCACCTACTGACATCATCCCAGTTTGGTTTTGTTTTCTGGGATGCCACCCTTAAATGCACAGCACTAAGATTACAGATAGAGCTGGTTTACATGTACAGGAAAGTTACTACTCCATTATTCTTTTTTCTTGTCCTAAATTGGAATCATAGAATATTTTAGGTTAAAAAAGACATTTAAGACAGCTGAGTCCAACTGTTAACCCTGTTAATCTAGTACTGCCAAGTCCATCACTGAACCGTATCCATACGTACCACATACTACACCTCTTCTAAATACCTCCAGGGATGGTGATTCAACCATTTGCCAGGGCAGCCTGTTCCAGTGCCTGACAGCCCTTTTGGGGTGAAGAAATTGTTTCTCATATCTACTCTAAACCTTCCCTGGTGCAACACGAGGGCATTTCCTCTCATCCTGTCACTTGTTACCTGGGAGAAGAGACAAAAAACCAGTTTCTAAATTCTTTCGAAAGACTTCTGAGAATCTCCAACCAGCATGTTCCCCAGCATTTCTTCTTCTAAATTCAAGGGTATGGTGGGGTTTGAAATTACGTCACCCAATTGTGTCTGCAAAACGTTTCTTGTGTTGTTCTGCAGCTGCAGCAAATAACTCACTTGAGATTGCAGGGGACCCTCCAGTCACTCACGATGAGTTGGGAGCACAGCAGGACTTTCCCAGCACCCAGTCCTCTAGGCAGTCATAGAATCACAGACTATCCTGAGTTGGAAGGTACCCATAAGGATCATCGAGTCCAACTCCTGGCTCCACACAGGGCCAGCCAAGTCAGAGCATTTGACCGAGTGCATCGTCCAGACGCTCTTGAATTCAGCCAGGCTCGGTGCTGGGACCACTTCCCTAGGGAGCCTGTTCCAGTGCCTGACCTCCCTCTCAGTGAAGAACCGCTTCCTGATATCCAACCTAAACCTCCTCATCACAATTTTATGCCATTATAAAGCCACATGTAAATGACTCCTCCTGCAAAGTGAGGGAATAGACTTGGGGAAAAAAGTTTGTAACATCCTCTGCCTGCATCTACACAATCCAACCTCCTTTGTTTTAATTATACTAAATTATGATTGGAAGAATATAAATTCCAAGATGGACACAAATCTCCTGCTGATTTCTGCTGAGCAGGGTCGCGGAGGCGGGAGGGGTGGTGGGGAGCGGCAGTGTGGGGGGTGTGGAGCTTCTTTCTGGGGCACAGCTGCAGCCTCTGCTTCCCTTTCAGCCTTGGCTGTGTCCAAGCAGAGATGATGGGTCGGGTGATCATGGTCCTTGAGGCTTGCCCTGACAAATATTTCTTCTGGATACCACTATGTAGACATCTGCCCAGTCGTGTTAAAACCCTTATCTGGGCAAATGTCCCATTCTTGCAACATGTAACACCTCAGGGAAGATTTCAGCCTGAGAGCTTCAAAATCAACTGGGGGGGGGGGGGGTGTGGAAAAGGAAAGGATCCATTCACAGGATACCTCCAAAACACAAATGCTGCAAGCAGAGTTTGAGGGTTAGGGTTAGATTTCTTTGATTTTTTCAAATGTCCTTTTTATACACAGTTCCCAGTCCTCACTTGGCATCTGTGCGTGCATGTGTGTATACCTAACCCAGCATAATGCAGAGACACACAGATTTTATCTTCTCTTTATCTTCCTCCAAACTGCAGTTCTCTCTGCAGTATTTTGTTTGATTTTCATAGCAAAGTGTGTTTCCCCTTTAGAAAATAAGCAAAAGAGGTGCAGACTCACATGCTTATGTCTGGGTTGTGTCATTTAGTTATACATAATTGTAGCTTTACTTTTATGTCATTTCTTTTTGTTCTTTGCTAATATGCACATTGTACTGCTAAATTTATGGGCGGGTTTTTTTCCTGAGGATGCTTAGCACAGATCTGGCCATTCACAATAATAAAGATACACACTTCCTAAGACAAACTTTTTTTCTGGTGGCCCCAATTCAGCCTTACCATCTGCCTAATGCATGCCTATCTGTCTGTGTTTCGCTGGTGCTGCACTCGGACAGACTGGTGAACTGTGTGCACAAATACGTCATTGCGTCCTTTCTGGGTCTACTTGTAATTGGTGGAAAGTATCTGCAAGTAGAGTTTTACCTATGTGGAGGAATTCTTTATGAGAAGAAAGCTGCAGAAAGCCCCCACTTTTTGCAATGCTTTTCCCAGCTACTCTCTTGCCACACAAAAGTACACATGGAATGGTTACCTCTGGTAACCAGCTTCTCCCTCCTCACCCAAGTACAGCAGGTTTCCAGTAAGGTATCTGTATGTGTGCACATCTACATGCAAAGAGAGAGTGTGTGCTTATTTGTGTGTGTGTTTTGCATGACAAGAGGGTCAAAAAAGGTGGTAAGTTTGTGGTTGTCATAAATAATGAATTATATCTATACCAGGGAAAGAAAAGGCTGGCAATGCCCAGTTGATCTATTCTTTCTTTGCGTATTTGTGTGTGTTATTTCCGGCATATTATGAGACCTGAGTGGATTTTGTCTGATTGTTTTGTCCTCACTTATTCCAGTGTGACTCCATCAGCTTCTAAACCAGTATACCTGAGATACCGCTAAACAAGTACTGGTTACCATTTGTTATACAGATTTGATGCAGAGAGAAAAGAACTGATCCTGAGGCCTACCATTTGGTATGGATTGTGGTTACAGAGATTAGTGATGAGGACAGCACCCTTTACTTCCATAGGTTTCTGGTAAATCTTTCTTTTTTTTCCCCCTTTTAAAAAAAAATAAAATTAACTATTAGTAAAATTATTATGGAATGCTCCATTCCTACTCACACCCTGAGCAATGAACCAATAGCCTGAGACATTTCATAATGCTAGTGAAAATGTACACTCTTAGTCACTATTTTGTGATAGGAGCATGCTGACCCTTGCCAAATACAACTGTGCTTAAGGCTCTGCTGGTGCCATGTGCTTGCACATGCTGCCCTGGTGAGTCTTCTGGCATGTTCACTAAGAGCTGCTGCCTGCACAAGAGTAGTCTTGATGCATGTATGACATTTGGAATTTATTGCTTTGCTTTGACAATGTTTTAAAGCTAACCTCAGTTTCCTGTGCACCTTGAACTTGATGTTCACAGTAAGCCCTGATGTCATTTCCGTGTGTCTCTGTGTCAAAAGCTAGGCTGATGCCTGCAGCCTTGCTTTGCCCTGGTGCCCAGCTCACAGTGCCAGCACCCGTTGGTGAGGGAGGTCCCTGCTCCTGGTGTTCAAAGCCACATGTGGGTCTCTGCTGGAACACAGTGAGAGGCTGTCAGAAGTTTGACAACAATAACACAGAATTGTGCTATTTGTGGCTCTGGGACTCATTGCTCCAAAATGTCACAGAGATAACGAATTTAGCAAGATTCAAATTTGGGCTCAGCATTAAATGAAAATGGAACTGTTGAGAAGTAAATAATCAGAAAATATATTTGGGAAAGTTGCAAAGTGCCAAGTTCTGAAGATTCAAAAACAGTCTTTATGAGTTGACAGGTCATCTCTGAGGGGAACAATTCATCCTGCCAGACGTTTCATGCAAATACTCCTAAAACACCTGTATCAGAATCAGCCTATGGGGTTTATTTGTGCTGACCACTGGCCTGACTGACTTAGCTGTGGAACAACAGAAAATAAGATTGAATCAGAGGTAAATCAATGATGTATAACTGTGACCACAACTAATGTGACAGACATGATCTACAGTTGCAGCAGAGAAAGCAAAACCTGTTAATGAAAAATAGAATGTGCCAACCAAGAAATTAATCAGGTTTTGCAGCATTTCAATAAAAATGTCTTTGACATTCTATATGTACCCAGTCAGGTATAGCATGAGTAGTTAAGGCATCTAAACTTGTTTCACAATCTCAGGTCAAAAGGAAATCACCCATTAAAAGAGAAGATGTTAGATATGATTTAAGCTGGCATGTGCTCATAGCCAAGTGCTGTGGTATCTGGAGAACAAGCACAAAGTAGATGGACTGATTTCTCTACAATGGCACAGTAACGTACCTCACTCAGGTCCCAAAAGACTGTCCCAGATGAGATTGAGAGGTTTTTTGGCTGAGGAGACCAGGCAGTATGATGTGACTGATCATCCTGCCCCCCACACCTAGACTGGTGTGCTCCCATCAGCTACCAGGCAGCTGGCTTGGGCTTACCAACCCAAGCTGTTTGTATCCCATTTCTAATGCCTTGAAACAAAATCCTCTCCTTGCTCAGCTGCCACAGGAGCATCAGGTCCCTGCACTGCCTCAGTGCTTGCTCAGCAGCACTGCACGCTGCCTTGGTGCTCCCAGCGTACCCTGATAGCCAGTTGATTTGCACATCACAGCTGTTGGCCCCTGATGGCCAGCAGCATTCAGCATTTTCTGTCTCATCCCAGTGACCCTCCCTCTGTCAGGCTGTCACAGGTGGACAGGGACCCTGTGCACCAGCTGAGGGCCTACATGGATGTTTCCACAGGAAGGAGCCATTACCACTGCCCGCTCCTCGTGCCAGAGGACAGCTCAGCACTGATGGCCATCACCCATATGTGGCTGGAGCGCTGACAGCCCCACTATCCACAGCCTGGTGAAAACAGCCTAACCTTTCCTTGTCAGCAAGGTGGGCCTAGAAAAATGCTGAAGGGCAGAAGCACAGCAGCACCTCAAATGGGAAAAATACTTCATGTTTATTTTTACAGCTCTCAGCTACATCGAGGCGGCTTAGCAGAAGTTCATCTCTTTACTCCAGCCTTCAACTGTGCTTGTTCTCCTCTTATCTGTAAAGGTGTTAAACAGATTTTCCATCTCACTCTGTGGTTTTGATACTTGTGTAACAGGTTAGTTTTTTTCCATTGCTCAGGTTTTCCCTGGAGCTATGATCTCCAAACACAGCTCAGGAACAAATTGTGCTTAGTTTGGAGATCTGGTGCTCCCTGCTTGAGCCAAACTGACTGGTGTCATTTAGCGCTGTTACTGCTGAGGAAACCATATCTGTAGCAAGGTAACTTACTAACTGTGAAAGAATACATCCTCTTCTAGGCTAAGGGTGGGAGTTTAAACACCCATTTAGCTCTGGCCTGGAAGAATCAGAGATCTCTCACTTAGGAGGGAAAAAACACTACAATTCTTTTCATAATTCCACTCTAATTTACCTATTCATGTCCTTTTTACAGAAAAAGTACATAAATTACTGTGGCACAGTAATTACCTTTTGATACAAAACAAAGACCAAACACAGGAAAAGATTTTTTTCTGTCTTCTTCCTTTCAGCGATGCCTCTTGCCTCAGTGCAGTTGTGACTCTTCTTGTTGCACTGTTGGCTTACCAGCTCAGTAGAGAGAGTCCAGAAGCTTGCTGAATTAGGTAAGTGTACGGTTATTTTTAACTGAGTTGAACGTTACATGTTCATATGGCATGTTGAGAACCAGATACACGCTGGTGTCATATGACATTCTGTCCAGACACTCGTCCTAAATTTAGCTCTAAATTTAACCTGAAAGATGTAGGGCAAATAATTAAATGTCAGCCCAGCAAAACAAACCTGTTGTATTGCAATTTGAATTTAGAGGAGGCATAAACCTCTGATCCTCTCTCATACGAGCTCAAAGTGGTCAGTGCAGGACAATGAAGCTTCAGTGGCAGTATAAAAGGACAGCTCATTTGATCAGGGCTTCAGGTATTGTATTTATTGCATATGAATTTGATGTCCTAGCAAAACCAGCAATGGCTAAATAAGAGATGATGTGCACAGTCTATTCTGGTTTTTTCACTGCTCTTGTCTGCACCTCAACCAGTAATGCCCCAGGTTTGGCCATCTTATCCCAGGAGCAGGCCAGCATAGCATGGCAGGAGTTGATGTGGCTGACAGCTTGTCCGTTTGCTTTGGGTTTCTGAGCTTTATGGCAGCAAAACCACTTCCAGTTGGGGTGGGCAGAAGCCACCTTCAGCATTGATCCCAAGAGAGGGTGGAGCCCATCTCTCAGAAACAAAACCACCCATCTCTCCCAGGGCCTATGCAGAGGAGGGTCCTGCTCTGCCTTGCCACTCCAGTAGCACCTGCTAGCCACAGTTTAACTCCAAATTGTAAATCCTTGAACTTCACTGTGCTTGGTTACAGACACTTCTGCAAGCTGCTGAATCTAGGCAGGGGCATCTTGTTGTCCAAGGGCTGTTTATCTGTGGCAATACTAAGGCAAAGACAGACGTGTGCCTAGAAAGCTTGCTGTTCTCATGTCTTTGAAGGAGGGCAAGGAGAGGAATGCAACAGGTCTTACTGCATACAGCAAGCAGAACAGAAACAAATCAGTCTTAAAGAAATTAGAGGATAGCAGAGAAATGCATCAAGAGACTGTTTATAAACTAGCCTAAAGGATCAACTGGAGAGGTAAAACACCCACTGTATATTTCCAAAGACTGATTTAAAGAAAAACAATACCAAAACTAAACTGCTGAAAGGTTCCTTCCATTGAAATAAATGTCACTTTTCCATCATTGTTATTTTGGAGTCACTTTTTCCCAGGACCTTCACTATTCACCGCAGCCTGTGTCTCTTCCTGCCATTCTCATCCTCCTGCTCCCCAGCAAAAGCCTTGGAGCAATGGGGTTGCAGCAACATCTCTGAATTTTGTGGATTTTTGAAAGGTCAGGAAAAAGACAAGTCTTTCATTAGAATTCTTACTAACATCCATTATAACTTAAGTTAAATGATATTTGCACAGCAAAGAGTAACTAGAAGATAATGTTCATGCTTTCCCTCTTCCTCCAAGGAACATGTATTTGTTTATATAGTCTTGGTGTTGTATTCACTTCATATTAGCATTTCATGATCCTACTGACTTATTCCTCTTTCAGTTTGAGTCAGTGGATGTGACCTTATGATGACATTTGCAGAGAGGCAGTAGCTGCATGCTCTTCCAATGCTCACTGGCAGGGCAGGTCTGGACTGACTCATCAGATACCTGCCGTGGGGTTTAGGACCCTGGATTCTGGGTGTTCCCCTTTGTGCTCACCTACTAATTCCTGAACAGTGATTTCTGTTTTTATCTGAAAGGTAACAATTTTCTGTGAGGAGTTGCTGTCCAGAGGTGGAAGTTGTATACTGAGTTGAAGTCCATCCTGACCTGGGGGAAAAGGTGTGTCAGGGACCCTTAGCATTCTGGAGCATTAATTGGTCCAGAAAGGGGAATTATGTTCAGAGTAGAGTGATCTCAAAACACCTACTTCTTTGCAGCACTGAAGCATTTAGGCAGCAGAGTCAGCAAGAAGTAACGTATATTTTATTCCCTACCCCAGGCATGTGTGACATCCTTCACCTTTTCCCATACAAGTGCTTCTGGCTCCTTGCCTCTCTCAGGGTAGTGGGGCCAAAGCAATCATTAGTTCCTGCAAAGGAAATTGAAACCATCTTCCCTGTGGGAGTTTCGATCTTCTTGTTATTTGAACGTGGGTTGTATAGCAGGAGGCACAGGAGGGTTGCCGTTGGTTCTGGTGTTCGCATTTAATCTTTGGGAGTGTCTGATGGAAGCAGAGTGTGCCAATGCTGAATGCAAAGCTTTGCTCTCTGGAATGTGATTGCACAAAGTAGAGGGATGTGTGCCCTCAGTGAAATGTGCCACCCAAAACATCTTGCTGTCTTTCTACAGTTCAGACAAGTAATAAGGGAATGGTTCCAGGTAATTGGTGCACAAAGCAGTATGCTGTTCTGTGGATTATGTGGATTTTCTGTCCAGGGGCTGTTATTGGCGTAACTAATCAGTGTTTTCTTCCCTTCAGAACAGCCACTGATGAGCCAAGTGTTTGGGTGCAGTAGAGTTACTCATCGTTAGTAGTTGCAGGCTGTGGACATGAACACAGTTCGTGCTCCTGTCCCATCTCACCTGCCTCGCATCACGTGATGGCACATCCATGGCAGCTCTGCGTACAGAATGAGTCAGTGCAAGCTCTTCGGTCTCATGGAATGCACAAATGAATTTGTTTTCTCACCAACCTCAGTTGCCTGATTCAGTCTTGTCTTAGAACAGCACTTGGTAGAGATGAAGGACTATGTGATTCAACTAATGGCAGTAGAGACTCTGAACAAACCCCCAAACTAAGGAAATGTTAAATGTGCTTTCCTAACCTGACTTCTGGCTGCTATTGTGAGGAAACATGACAAATAAAGCAAATTTTGCTGTTTATTTAACCATTTGAAATTTTCACATGGTCATCGTTCTTTGTCTTCTCTCAGATTCAAATCCCTTTTATTCTGCCCTGTTTTTAAGACCCTAGCTGACTCCCCCATCAGCATGAGTTGGCTATTTCCATAATTTTCTATTTAAAGAGAAAGCAAACAGATCTAATATGCAGTGTCTGAGTTTGAAATCTGTCCCAGAAATGGCGTAAATTTATGTATTTATTTTTGCAGGTGACATTCTGTAATCTCTTGGAATGTCTTGGGGTTAAGCTGAAAACACAGATCCATAACTGTGCATGTCCCAGGGGAAATATTAAGAAATCTGATGCAATGCTAATAAATCATAATGATTGTTATTATTATGCTTTGGATGTGTTGTAATAAAGCCACAGTATAACTTTATTGGGAGAAAAAAAATCAACCCCCAAATGTATGATTTCATTCCTGTATAGTAATATTTCTGTAATTAATGTTTCAAACTTCTGTGAGGTCTTCCTCTGAGGATACCAAATTATTTCAAAGGTTCTAATTAAATAAGGTCTTATTTGGCAATCTCTATCCATGTAAGTAGTCTTGGCTTCCCATCTGCAAGGAATTTTGGACTCTTCTCTGAAGTTAATGTGTTTAATTATTTCCACTTCACTAATGTAGGAAATGAGACACAGAGGAGTTAAATGATTTACTCAAGACAAAGAGAGAGTTAGCAGTATCTGAAAATAGATCTTCTGAAGAGAGTCCTGTGCTTTTATTGGAAAATGGTGCATCAGCATTCATTGGAGCTTCAAATACATCAAAGGGGTGCATGGGGCTTTGCAAGGAAACTCAGGAACATGAGAGGGAAGGGAACTGCAGTGTGCTTGCTGTCAATGGCATGGGGAACAACCTGCAACATGCAGTGTTCATAGCCAATGGGACCTTGAGCCCTAGTTTCTCTTTTTTAATCAAAAAGGTCAGTCCTGGAAGATGTAGGCACCCTCTGCTAAACATGAATCTGCTTCACAACATCGGCAATTTCCCTTCAGGTCTGTGGGACATCACGCAAGCCATCAGAGTGCCAAGGGTGTGTATCCCATGAGAGACTGCTGAAAGGCAAGCAGAGAGGTTAAATGGGAGATACTCACTCTTGTGCTTAAGCCAAGGCGGGTTGCAATCTTAAAGGAATCAGGAAAAAAAGTGCTGTGTGTTGTTTAAAAGTCACAGAGGGTTGGCTGACATGTTTTCAGGGGCGTAAGAGTTTCACACCCTCTTGGTGACGACATCCAGGGCTTCTTTGCCTGCCGCAGTAACTGCTGAATGTCCTTAATTTTGGGCAAAACTACAGCCCTCGCACAAGTGAAGAGGGGCAGATGATTTTGTGGGCAGCGGAGAAGGTGGACATGTCAGATAGTGGCTATCCTCTCATGGTGAAGCAAGTTTGATTGAGAAGCAGGCGTGGAGAGGCAATGATGCTGGTCCTGAAAGACCCTAAAAGTTAAGCAGGTGAGTTGGGAGGGGTCACCTGTTAGTGGATTGTCTGGTCTTGCTAAATTTGTTGCCTTCAAGATTGCTGTTGTTAAGGCTTAGACAAGGGGTGTTGGTGCACTGACGGGGAGCATACAACTAGCCTGAGGCTCCACAAGGAACTTGGAAAGGAAAAGAGACCCATTGCAATCTTTATATGCAATGTTTTGCCATGGGAATCAGTGAAGCAGGAGCTGGAGGAAAAAGCATCTGCATCATTTCAGCACTGTATTATACTGTTTCACTTCATTCATTGAATTTGCTGGACAAAACCATGTCCAGGTAGAAACCTGCTCAAACTGTGTATTATCTCCATGTTTGGGCTAATCCAAAAGTAACAGTTCTCCTGTTATATGCCTGAATCTTTTCTTGTAGTTAGTTCATCCCTGGATCAGTGCTCTCTCTCCCTTGGCCAGCTTGCCCCCTGCCATATGTGGGGGAAGATGGCAACCATTTCAAGTTTATATCCTCAAGGAGTTGGAGGGAGGGTCTGTCGTTCACTTTTATGTGGTACGAGAGCAGTTCTTTTCCAGTAGTAAGCTCTTAAAAATACTACTTGGAACAGTTTCACGTCTGCTTTTGTCATCTTTTGGAATCCTGAAATCTCCAACTTGCAGCTTTAAAAATACACAAACCACTCTAAAATATCAATAAATACCCACGTAATGTTTGCCTGTTTTGTTTGACAAGCAGCAGCTAAAAGAAAAGTAAATTGAGCTCCCTGCTCCTCAAATAAATAAAACCGTCCAGGACAACATATTTTACTTCAAAATTATAAAGCAGGTTTTTTTCACTTTAGGTTCCAGAAACATGTCCATATATGGTCTACTTGTCAGGGACAATAAATAATGACGTAATAGAAAGGTCAACTTTGTGTCATTTAGCTACAGGATGCTTGATGAAGTGAAGTTCTGCAGATAATGCAACAAAGAAGAACTTTAGGATGGGCAAAAGTTTCTGCTGTGCATCTTCAAACAGGAAATCTGAGATTCAGAACAACTTACATTTTGGCTTGTATTTGCTGATCATGGGGTGATCCAGAAATAAACTCCAGGCTTCAAAGCGAGAGCATTTCAAAGCTGTCCTGCAGTTGATCGAAACGTCCAGGCAAAGCACAGGGAGATGAATACCAGCGAGGATTTTCTGAATTAAGACTTAACCAAGGAGATAACCCTTTTCAACAGTATTAATACCCTTTTATTTCAGAACCAAAAAGGTAATGCAAATATGCATGTTTTGAACTTATTTTTCATTTTCAATCTGTCAGTTTGCTATGTCTGTGCAAATGTTTATTCCTATAGCAGTTTGTAACCTAACACCTTAACACAAGTCTTGGGAGGTTTTGTGGTTTGTGTTTGGTTTTGTTGGGCTTTTTTTCCCCAAATAAACCATAAACCCCTCACTGGTGTTAAGCAGAACTTCAGTTCTACTATTTTCTTTATTTTTCTTTTACTTGCAGATGATGCTTATATTTTTGTCCCTAGACTGACTCGCTCAGAAATAACAATGGTTGTTGTGACAAGATGCTAAGGCACACTGGAGTGTGCAAAGCACGGTGTGAAGGAAAAAAATATTACATCAGCAAATGATTTGTCTCATTTATAAATTTCCCGTCAGTGTGACACAAAGCTAACATTGCACTGATTGCTGTGTGAATTAATGATTTCTGAGGGGACATAAAAGCTTGCAGGTGCATGCGTTTTCAGCAAAGAATTTGCACAAAGTCTCAGTTTGGTGGCATCACAACATATGCCAGACTGATAGGTGACCTGTTTTGACAGCTGGGGCTGGACAAGGGGATTTGTTTGTTTGGAGGATTCTTTTAGGAAGCCTGGCTTTCCACCTTCAGCACTGAGCTAGAATTTGAGTGGTTAGCATAAGCTGTCATTATAAAGTATCTTTGCCCGTTGCCACAGCAGGAGAGCATGAGGTGTTGTTCTTCTAACATCCCAGCTCTGGCAGAGCTGACTGGCACTGCAAATCTTTCTGTTTTTTTTAAAACCATTTGCTTCTCAGCAGTAGTTATTCAATACAATTTGAGAACTGCAAAGATTTGTCTGAAATGAAGCAGAAATACAGCAAAAATGTGAGTACTTTAAGTGCTGCAGATTGGTCTGGCTTCCATTGCCAGCAGAGAATCTGGCCTGAAAGGTGGCTCGGTAAAAGCTAAAGTGAAGGTTTGGTTTACTGTGAAGATTTCCAGCCGTGTTTGCCTTCCCCCTGTGCGTGCTCCTGCTGCTTTCAGAAGTGAAGGCAAACACAGGGAAAGGCAAACACGTATCTCCGAAAGCTGGGGCTCAGTCGTTCCTTGCAAAAGGCAAAACAAGAAAGGTGCTCCTCTTCCCTCTCTCTTTTTGGCCTCTAAAGACTTGTTTTTGTTTTTAGAAATGTGGTTTATCGCACCCTGAGCCAAAAATACTGAAGGTCCTGTATTGAGTTACAAGCCCACTGGGGTAAACTCAGTGCAAAGGCAGGCAAAGTCCCTGGCTCTGCTCCTGTAATGACCTTATCACTCACCTGCCACCCTTCTCTGACAGCACCAAGTAATTCTGCTAATTCTGCTGCCTGGGCTCTATTGAAGAAGGACAGGCAGCCTTGCTAAGCTTTTCTTTGAGGAAGTGCTATCAATGGGGACCAGTTGTTTCAGATGCTAATGGTATTGAATAGCGCGGTTCTGCGTGTTCAAAGCCAGCTGTAATCCTTGTTGGTTTTATATGTTGCATCAGGGATCAGAGGCCCATTTTCCCAAACACTGTGTGTTGACAGAGCTTGTAGTCCAAATATAATAGCAACCTAATTGTGTTTATCTGTGGCTTTTGCTGTATTGTGAGTGGTGACTAGTAGTCACCGGGCGAGCAGTACCTGTGGGTTCAGAGACCTGCCAAGTACCACTGCTCATTACTGCAGGCCAGTGCATCACCACCTGCCCTGGCACAAGCATTTCATTCCCAACCTTACCTTCTAGTCACTGGATGCACCTAAATTACCTCTGTAAGGCACTGGCCTGATTTCCACATCTAAGTAAACAAACTCTTCACTGAAACTGAGATGGCAAAATTAAGAATCAGGGTCAGGGTCGATGTGGAAATGGTGATAAATTTAGTTCCAGAAGATCTGGTCAGACTGAGCTATTAAATGGCAGCATAGGCAGCAGTATCCTAAGATGTATCTCTGCCAAGGGAGATCACTGATGAAGCCATTCTGATCCAAAGGCAAAACGATCTCTAAGGGATAGTAAGAGAGTAAGGGCACTATATTGACAGCTTTAAAAAACAGGTTCTGCTCTTACAGCACATGCAATGCTGCATGCCACCCACTTGTGAGGACAGGCTCTTGGGCTGCCAGAGAAATGCAGGGGACAACCAGACATTAAAGCCCCTGCCAAAAACCTGAAGTCAGGGTGAACAGTAAGCCCAGCATTTAAGTTACAAATGCTATTCCAGTACTTTGAACCCACAGTAAGCAGACTTAGAGCAAACAAATAGATTCAAGTTGTGTTTAGAAAGACCACTTTGGCTGGATCTAATTTATCCAAACTGGTTCAACCATTCCTAGCAACAACCACAGACTCACAGACTGGTTTGGTTTTGAAGGGACCCCAAAGATCATCTAGTTCCAACACCCCTGGGACACCCTCCACTAGCCCAGGTTGCCCAGAGCCCCATTCAACCTGTCCTTGGACACTGCCAGGGAGGGGGAAAAAGGCTGATTTTTTTTTTTTCATACCTTCATTACAGAAGGTGGAAAATATTTGGTTTATAGTGCATGAGTCTAATGGGCTTTTGTAAGGCGCTGTTTGATAGTAAACCACTGGTTACCTCAGCCCTGCAGGGTCAGCTGAGCCAGGGTAGGTCTGGGCAGCTGCTGGAGTGCCAGGTAATGCCACTGAGCTCAGCTTCAGGGAAAGAAGGTTAAACTGAATCAGCCTGGGTTGCATTAGCCTCTAGATGAGGGCATGGCTTGTCCTGGTGATACAGCTCAGGTGGCTCACTGTGCTTGTTACAGAAATAACTTGAACCTGTTCCCAAGCCCTGTGGCTCTGTAGCTTCAAATAAAAGCATCTCCAGGTGAATGAGGAGGGTGGTGGTTCTGCTCTGGGTTGTTGTACAAGGAGTTGTAAAAAGAGGGCATGTGTTGTATTTCCTGCCAAATTCAGATACACCACGCAGGTCAGTCTGACCAAGGGCAGACAGATAGAGGGATATAGGAAGAATGGCTTCTTGCCCAACTGGAGCCATCTCTGCTAGAGCTAAGGACAGCCAAGGCTGTCCACGGCTGTCAGGATGGGCCTGAAAGCTCCTGCAGCCTTGGGATGTGACCCTCACACCTTCATTGGGGTTGTGCCACTTAGACGAGCAGAATGAAAAGCTTTCTCTAGTTTGAGCCCAGCAACATTTCTTCCTGCAAGGTAAGTTAGTGGTGGGATCTGCAGCCATGCCCGTTGTTTCTGCATGCTGTGGGGCTCCTGTCAGACTATTAAGATTAGTGAGGATCACCAATATGCAAGGGAGGTTCTCCTTTTTCTCTGTGAGTGGGATCCAGATAACCCATACAAAGAATAAGAGGGTGAAATAGGAATGATACCCAAACTCAAATCTTCCTTGTCATTCCCTGTACCCCAGTGAGGCATGAAACAAGAGAAGAAGGGAGAGGAAGATGTCCAGAAATGTCCTTTATTCATAGAACCATTGAGGATTCAGAGAGGCACCTACATTCCATTACCTGCTGGAGTGCAGGGTTGTACTGACAGTGGCTTCTGTATGCCACTCAAAGGGGCTCCAGCACTCAGCTCAGAAGTGCAGTGAGGCTTGACCCACTGCCTGCTCTGCCTCTTGTGCTGTCTGGATGCTGGTGGTGGGTCTGGGGAGTTTAAGAAGAGGCATCTGTGCCCCATGCTCCACCAGTGCAGGCTGCCTTCAGAGAGAAGCACTTTCATACCCTCTTGCCTCCTCTAGAGTCACTGTGCCTCACCTCTATTAGAAGCTTATGATCATATCCTGCCCTCTCCTCTGGCTGTGTAGTTCAGGTCTCTGAGTCACCATCAGGGCCAGATCCCTACATCTGTCCCTACACTTAGGCATTGCAGTGCCAAATGCTGCAGACAAACCCTCTGACTCCAGCCCATGGGTTTCAGACATCTGCAGCACACCAGTTACTAAGTGAGTACCAAAGCTGACAGACTATGAAAGTGCTGCCCAGTATGCCAGGAGTTGTGCAAGTCAAGCAGCAGATGAAGCTGCTGGGAAGACAAAGCTGTGTCATGGTTCTTGGCCAGCCATGGGCTGGAGCACAGCCAAGAACAGGTACCAGAGCAGCTGAGGCCCAGGATGGGCAGCAGCTCCATATCTGAGCTATCAGCAGTTTGATGCTGGGGCTTGATTCCTTGGGACAGTAAGGGTCATAGTAGAGCTGAGGCATGCCAGCTTGCCCTGCAGAAGGTAACTAACAGCAGCCATGAGAGATCTGGCTGAAAATAAAAAAAAATGAACATGCGAAAAAATGGGTTGCATTATTTACAGCAACAGAAGGATTTATTATGGCAGTCTTCATGCTGTAAAGTACATCCTTCGTTGTTAATAGTCATAAAGTCAATCTGAAATCTGCCAGGCTTCCCTTTACCCTGAACTCTTCCCACTTCTGGGGTGTGCTTGGAGTCTGAGCTGGATGTTGATGTGGGAGACCAGCTCTGCTGTGGCATCGCTGGGGCAGGGGGTGACAGCCCCAGGGCAGGGGGGCAGGCAGCTTTGTCAGCCAACATATTGGTGCACTCATCTAGCCCTTCTCCTCTCTGTGCCTCAGGACAAGCCTCCACAGCACCTTTCTGCTGGCTCACTGTCCTCCCCTGCCCTGCCCTGGCAGCTTGTACCTGTTGCTTCTTGTCCCACCATTCTCTGTTACTTTACACAGTTCTCTCTCACTTCTGTGCTTATAAAAAGCAAACCTAACACCCCTTGGCTATCATCTTCTTAAAAGAGGCAAGCTTTTTCATCTTCTCCCATGAAATAAGCCCTCAGCTCTTAACACTGGTAGCCGGCATGCTCTCTGGCACCCAGGTGAGATCCTGCTAGAGGGCATTGATACTTCCCCATCACTGCTGGAAATATCACTGTGTTTCGGATTGTCTGCCTTCTTTGAGACCACACTGTAGTCATGGTTCACAGTCATTCTCTGACTGCTGAGTGTACTCTGATGTTTCCTCCTTCTCTCATTTCCAGCTCTCAAACACCAATTTTTAGAAGAGAACCTGACCATAAGTTTTAAAGCTCATGACACTGAACTTTGTTCTGTGAAAAGCAAAAAATCAGAAGTGAAACTGATCAGCGTCACGTTGCTCTCCTAGCTGAGTGAAACAAAGTCACTTCAAAGAATAGCTTTGCATGTTGCTCGAAAGATCTCCAGATAAGCTGGAAAAAAATTACACCATGAACTCTCTTCAGACTTTGTGGTGGAGAAAACCAGCCAACAGACAAACCTCTTCCCTTAATTTTCTGTAATTAGAACAAGAAATAAAACAACCTCCAAAAAAAACCCAATTCCCAAACAAAAAAATGATGCCCACTGGTGGTACCTCATTCATCTTATGGGGATTCCATTTACCTATTTTTCTTTTGAGCTGTGGTAACCAGAATAGGTAGGTAAGATTCTGCTTTTCTGACATCAGCTCCTTCCCTTTTTAAAACAACAGGTAATCAGTTACTTCTATGTGATAGAAAGGAGTTAGTTCGTTAAGTTTACATGCAGATTTTACTTGCTAATGTTGTCTCCCTGGTGAAGGAATTCTGAAGCATTTTCTGGTCACCCAAAGCAAGAGACATAAAAGCACAGGATGGTTGAGTTTGCTTCCTTAATTTTCCAGGTTTTGATGATCACAATTTCTTTTACAGGAGAGAAGTTTTAACAAAAAATGGCTACAACAGCAGCAAACACTCAGAGACAAACGATAGGCTGTGAGGAATACAGTCTGTACAGTAGCTTGAGTGAAGATGAGCTGATAAAGATGGCCATCCAGCAGAGCTTGGAAGAGGACCCCACAGGTCAGCCAGCTGCCCAGAGCCACCAGAAGTCAATGGTGGCAGGTCCCAGCGAGGCAGCCGCCCCCAGCCGTGCCGGCAGCCACAACCCCCCCTACCGCATCTACCCCTGGCAAAGGTGAGTGGGCGCCTGCCTGAGCTGCACTGTCCCAGAAAACACCCTGCCTGGGAAGAGAACAACAGCTTCTCCTGCTAAACACATGCTGTCTAATTAGCTTTACTGAGCGGCTGCTCTGTGAGTCTGTCATTAGTTTGAAAGCTGGAGTCTGCTATAAATCCGATGAGGTCAACAATTTACGCCCTCGTAACCAAACGAGAATTTGCTTGTCTGTTTAAAGCAACAAGTAAAATAAGAAAAGGGGTGTGCTACAAGCTCTCCTGAACAAAAGTAAGCCTGCTGAAGCCAGCAGCTCCTCTCCCCCATGGGTGCACACTGAACACCAGGCTTAGGGTTTGTCAGAGAGGGAGCACAGCATTTGTTATGGGAAAACATAGCAGAGAGGCCAAAACACAGGCATATGAAGCAGTGTGAGCTGGATAGCTTTTAGATACTGTGGGCTTTAAATGCTGTAGTTATTTCAGACCAGAGTCTGACCTTAGGCATGTTACTCTCAGCAGAGAGCAGCTCCAGACACCAAAGCTTGATGGCATCCCCTTCCCCTGTGATGCCGGGCTGTGGGTTACAGAGACCTGCTGGCAGTTTCCAAACCAGACATTGTTCTCCTTTCATTTTTCAAAAGGCAGATTTCTCAAGGGGAAGGGGGAAGAGGTTAAAAAGTCACCTCCAAACCAAGGAAGATAGAAAAATGTCATTTTAAATTATTTTATTTAATAAACTGGGAGTAACAAAGTTCTGCTTCTTCTCTCTCTTCACTCCGCTATCCTCTGACACCTCACTCATTACCACCTGTGATCATTTGGTTTCCAAAACTGAGAAACCTGGGGATAATTTGATGAGCAGTAAGCCTGTTTCATAGCTGAGGAGCCAGGATGCAGGCATCAAAGGTCACAGCTTCTCTGTGTCCCTACCATGTACTTGTACTGTCAGCTCTGCAGCAGGGACCCGACAGAGGGGACAATAAGGACTTCCCTGGTCGTCTGGTCCTGTCCTCCTTGGGGGTGTTTTGACACCTGCTATTTTGGCAAAAGGCAGCACCTGCAGTTCTGTGTGTTAACCTATCCTGCCTTTCCGCCTCAGCCCAGAAGCTTTTGACCTCCCACTTGAGGGAAAACTTTGCAGCTTGTAGCTCCAGATCTGTAGCACTGCTGAACAACTCTGCTGCCTGGGAGAGCCATGCTGGAAACAGAGCCAGCACCTCCGGGTGCCCCGGGTCCTCCTCCGCCCCCGCCTCTGACCTGCTTGCGTGTCACTTCAGAGGTGATGTATGTCACCTCGCCTCGTGCCTGCTTCCTGTGTGGTGGTGGGAGGGTTAACTTCACTGTTGTCTTATATGGTCATTTGAATCCCCTGACGCTTCCTCAGAGGGCCAAAAATAATCTCGAGCTGAGCGAGCAGCTGAATCCAGTGCAGAGCAAGCTGTGGCCATCTGCTTTTATTCAAAGCCCTGACCGGCAGGCTTTCTCGCTCCGTCTCTGTGGATGTGTGTCTCTGTTTCTGCCTCAACATGACCTGTTTCTCCTATTCGGAGTATTTCTCTTTATTTCATTCATGTCATCGCCACTCCAGATTGGCGGCCCAGCCGAGAGGCCGTGCTCAGCCATCCAGCTCAGGGGCAGCCTGGGGGGTCAGGCGAAGGTACGATGGCAGCCTGTTCAGCACGTCCCAGCCCGTGTAAGTGCCTCCCTCTCCCTTTCCTGCTTTCCCCTGTGGGCAAAACAAGCCTTACTCCTTCCCCAGGCCAGCTCTTCTGGGTGGTGGTGTCTTGTGGGGGTAAAATAGTGGTTGTCTTCTGGAGAAGCTCATGAACTGCTTAGAGGGGTCTTGCTGATACCTGCACCGCATCCTTGCTGCCTTCCCACTCTTCCTTCTGACCTCCCAGCTGCCACGAACCATGCACAGGCTCTTGAGCGTGACCCTCCTTAAACCTCCCTTCTTCTCTTCTCCCCCTTCATCCCTCTTCATCCCTCCAGTGCACGTGTCCTGAGGACCCTGGGTCATTCAGTAGCTCTGAGGTGACAAGGACAGCAGGGAAGGGATGCCTGTGCCGTGGTTTATTTATACTGGCTGGCTTGGGGATCAACACATTAGACGAGGCCGGCAGGTGCTGGTAGTAACTGCATTGGTATTAAGTTCATGGTTCAGCGGTGGGGAAAACAAGCATTTTACTGCAGTGTAGAAACAGGGTGACAAAGTCTGGACCTTCAAGGCAAATATGTTACAAATGCTCCCAAGATGCTGTGTCTGTTCCCAGCAATATCCTCACACTACGGGGGGCTGCTGGCGAACCATACCACATCTTGCTTGAGGGGGAAACCAGCTTGACTGACTTTGATCCCTCTGGCCACAAGTTGCTATTGGCAGAGACATAAATAAGCTTAGGGGAACACAGTCATGAAGGAGGAAACCAGATGGGCAAGGGGGTGGTCTGAGCTCTGCCCCAGTGCCTGCATGTCGTGGAAATGTCTGGTGGGCTTATTATAGCTCTCTGCAGGGCAGAGTAGACACAGGCACCTGCCTTTAGCTATTAGATGAAGAGAAAGTGTTGCAGCACTCTGTGTCCTGCAGAAAATTCTTCCCTGCCTTTACTATCTACCCAGCTAAAATCCACTTTGTTTTATCCATCTTGGAAGTCCCTCTCTGGGTGCAGGGTTTCAATGACAGTGACTACCCCTCCATTACTCTTCCTCCTTTCATGTCTCATCCAGCTCTGTAGTCTTTGTCACCTCACCCTGCACCCTGGCTCATCCAGGCCACGTCCCCAGCCCTCCCTGGCATAGGTAAAAATGTCTTTCTGCTGAAACATGTAGTCACCCTCATCCCTGTCACCTGCCACCTCCCCTTGGCCACACTGGTATCCATTCATTAAGTGCTCTGCGCACCTTGCATGCCCGTCTCCTGCTCTGGATGCATGACTCAGGGGCAGGCTTCTCTGCTGCATCAGGTCAGTAGAATTCAGTCCACAAGGAAGGCTAGGATAATGCCAATAATCTAGCCCTCATCTGCTGCCAGGTGAGAGCAAAAATATGGCTGGGAAGCCACAAGGAAGTGTGATGTCATGACTGTTTTATAGCCCTAGTCTCAGAGTCAGGCAGGGATGATAGCTGGCTTCATCTGGGGGATGTTCCTTCCTGCTGCCTGCATCTCACCAGGTTGCCAGGAAAACATGGAGCTTCCTGAACCCTTCTGTAATCCACTGACTCTCTGCTGCAGAACTCAGAATTGACCCTACCATACATCTCCTCTGCAAGGAGTACTTACTATCTTGGCTACTGGCCTTCAAAAAGCATAATTCTTTTGATTCACATATAAGGTCAAGATTTCATCAGATCTTCAGGCCTCCTCCATAGTTCTAATGCTCGGTTCTTTCTGTTTCTGACAAAATGCAAGCAGCAGAATGTGTTGGTTTTTTATAACAGCCCACTATGAGCCAGGCAGAAAACAAGGATTTCACATGGAGACTCATTAAACTTTCTGTACTCATCTGGAATTTGTTTGGCTAAAGCATCCACTGCCTGGTCCAGCAAACCCCCTCATCTTACTCAAGAATCATTTAAGGTCAAGGAGCCTGACAGAAGTTTGTTTCATTCAACATCTGAGGGCACAAGCAGAATAGTAACTGATTCTTCACACATTTTTAACCCACCACAGATCTGACATACCCTCTGCTTCCACTAAGGTCACAGCTAACGTGATTCACCTTGCATTTGCTGTGTGCCAGCCCCATGCACAGACTTTTGCCATGGCCCACCTGGTGTGCAGTAACTCTTTAAGCCCTGGTATTTGGTATTTTGTGCCCAAATCCTGAATCCCAAGGTCAGTGTGAAGAGCCCTGCCTGTGTAACATGAACCTTTGCACAGAGTGACAGATGGCTCCAGCAGCCTTGTGCCAGAAGCTTTTAAAGACAAAGATCCCACACCTCTTCCTCCTCCTCTCCCAGACAAACATACCAATTGTTGCCATTTAACTGACTTCAACAAAATGCTCAATTTCAAATGCCTATATAAAAATCTATTATCCATACAAAACTAGCAGTTTTCAGTTTAGTCCCCAGGGTACTTTAAATATTATGGAGATACAGCAGTGTCCCTGGAACCTCAGCCTGGAAGTTCTTAGAAGGTCAGTCAATTCCTCCTGGGTAGGCTGTGGCCAGGAAGGCAGCTGCCTGCTCTAGCTGTTATCTCCTCAGGCAAAATGCCTGCCTTTCTGTCCCACATCTCCCCCCATTCAGTTGTTGCTATTTTTGTGACTCTGCTGTCTTGAAATCACTACTTCCAAATACAGAGAAGGAGCAAGTGGCACAAAGTACTTTTTTACCAGGTAAATACAGTCTTTTCCCATTCCTTGGCACACATGTTGTGTTCACCTGCTTCCACTCCAGGTCTAGAGTCCATCCTCAGAGAAGCAGCTTGGTGATTTTTCTTTTAGTGCTAATATCAGTGCCCATAGCACAGATCTGGTACCTTTGGGTCAGGTGAAATTCATGACCTCATGTGAGTTTAAGGCTGGTGGTCTGTGCAGCCCTTGAAAGGTCAATCCACTAACATGCACTAAATACAGAGGTTCTACCAATGGTCTGCTTTTTGAGGACTCCTATGCTGAACTGTCCATATTTTTCTGTCTCTGATCTCACTCAGTGGTAGCATTTTAGATCTTCTGTCATAAGCAGAGTTTCAGGTTGTTCCCATCATCACTGCCCTGCATGACCTTCATCACATGCTGCGTCTGTCCCCTGTACAGATATTATCTGTAGAGGTTGTTCAAACCACAAATTCTCCTATGTTTTCAACTTCCTCTTGTTCTCTGTGCCTGAAAATACGGCCCATGTTCATTTTTTCAGGTCCCCATTAGAACCAGAAAAATGCTTTTTCCTTTGCAGTGTTTGTGGTCCTGGAGCTCAGCCATCTGGTGCTGCAGAATAAGGAAGCAGTGGCCTCCTTGTCCCAGCACAGCTCATCAGGATCAGGTGCTAGTGCTGGAAGGTGCTGCACAGTGCCATGCACAGAGCCACTGCCCACCACGGGCAAGGATCCTGCCTGCGTTTGCTCCAGGCTTCCAGCTCCTTGACTCTGCTGGGCTGTCGGCAGTCTCAGCAGGGCTGGGAAGATGGAGACAGGTCCTGCTGCAGGCAGGACTGATCAGCAGTATGGTGACACTCAGGCAGTGTTGTGACTCCAGCAGAGCAGGGAGTCCCGCGGCAGCTCTTGCTGCTGGTCTGCAGAAGGACTGGTGTGCCCAGGTCAGCCCTGCTCTGCAATTGCTCTTACAGAGCTTGGAGAAATGTTTGGTGCCCTGACTGTGCAGAATGCATGCTTCTCAAGTTTCAAGCCTCACTTGGAGGCTGCTCCTCTGGGTGCCATGGAGCACACTTCATGAAGATTTTCAGTGATTCTTTTCTTGAAAGCTTCAAAATTAAGCAGCATCAAAGATTAACTGTCACATTATTTTTGTTTCTGCTGGAAAAAAATGAAATAACTGCTTTAACAATTTCCAGTGATTCTACACATTTCAATTAATTTCTACCCCAAAGAGGCTTTAAAATAATCTGTCCCTTCCAAATGCTTTTTTTTTTCATTCCATTTGTTCCCTGTGCCCAGAAGCTGCTTGGCCCTGTGGAGCCTGGCGGTGGTTTGCTGGAGTAAATGGACTGGAACACAAACCACGTCACAGCTTGGCACCAGGTGTCAGTTCAGGTTCCAGAGGCCCCTCAGTGATGCAGTTACTTGGGGAACCACTAACCTGGCTAAAAGGTTTGCAAGAGTGGGCTCGTCAACAGAGCTAAGGGGCCTCCTCCCAAGCAGGCTTCTAAAGACCTGATTTTCAGCAGTGTCTTGACCTAGCTTGACCTACTGGGACACCAAAGACATATTTTTGAAGGATTGTAAAGTCTGTAGTTGTTATATTTTCTGAAAATTTGAGTACCCAATAGTGAAGTAACAGCTGAAGATCTCTGGGGCATGGTCGTGAAGAGAAAGCAGCTCAGAATTTCATTTGAGTGGATGGATTTCTTTCTTTTAATCCTCCCTGGTTGCAGAAAGAAAAGCCAAGACCAACACTGTTTATGTGATCTAACCAGAGCTCTCCCTCCTTCATAACTTGTCCAACTAACTTCTGAAAACAGGCTTGCATAAGAGAAATAGGAAGTACCTTTAAAATACAAGAACACAATTTAGGCAGAATTTCTGCTTTAGGGATAAGACACCTGCAAATCAAATTAAAAATTTTATTCAGGGATAAACAGGGGCAATTCTCTTTGAAGCAGATCTTCCTTAAGAGACCTTGTATGGAAACACCTTGCCACATGGGTGGGTGATGTGATGATCCCAACCGTGGAAGCTCATGGGAGTGTACAAAGCACAGGTAGAGCTAGTCTCCCCCAACTCCAGATATCTGAAATATAAATGGATATATCAAAGATTGGACACACTTATACTTTCATTACACTCTGAGGAAAGAGATCAGCACCTCTAGCCAATCATTCATCTGTTGTGAATGGCCAAATTAGAGCAGTCAAATTTACCTTCACAGGCCCTACAGCACTACTCACCTTCGGGACACAAATAGTTATTATATAAACTGTAAGGGTTACTATTTTAGCTAAATGATACAGTAATGTTGCTGGAAAATATCTTCTCAGTAATGAAGGAAGCAGTAATCAGATTTTACTCTTGTTTTAAAGAGAACTTGACCCTGTAGTGGCAGCAATCAAGGATGGAGATGAAAAAGCAGTATGTAACATGATGAAATCAGGAAAAAACCTTTCTGAACCTAATAAGGATGGCTGGATACCCCTCCATGAAGCTGCATACTATGGCCAAGTGGGTTGCCTGAGCCTGTTGCAAAAAGGTCAGTGAAGTTAAAACTAATTCATTACAAAAGGGAGAAGAAGAATTTGAATAAAATAAATAGCAGAATTAGAGGCAGACCAATCCTTTCCCAGGATTGTGTGCGAAACTTTTTTCCAACCTTTTTTTTCTGCAATTCCCCAGTTCCCACTGGCTGGAGATCCACCCCAGTACCTCTCTGCTGGTGACTGAAGGTGTTTAATATCTGCAGCCTGTTTTCAAACTGCTACCAAAGAGCATACCCCAGTAGCTTTCTGCATCACATCTGAACATTTTAATCTGAGCCAGTGACTGGTTTACATACTTTAATCTGAGTTACACTAACTTTATTGTATATTCTTAACTTTGTTCATGGAGAAGGAAGAAATAGACGTAAGCTCACTTAAAGCTCCAAGGTTTTTGGAAGGTGATAGTGCTCCGGATACTTGTGAACTCCATGCCATAATGACTCTGGACTTGCTGTTTCTTTGCAGCATACCCCGGCACAATTGATCAGCGCACCCTCAATGAGGAGACGGCTCTCTACCTGGCCACCAGCCGGGGCAACCTGGATTGCCTGCTCACCTTGCTGCAGGCTGGGGCTGAGCCTGACATCTCCAACAAGGCCAGAGAAACGCCACTCTACAAAGGTGAGTGGCTGCTTTTCCATGGATGCTGAGCTCTTCTTTCACTGAGGCAGAGTTGCAGAGCTGTTTGTGATGTGGGGCTGAAACTCAACAATTAGCTCCCATTTTCTATCTCACTGCAGTAGTCCTGCATCTCCTATGCCTGACCTTTCTTCTCATCCACATCAGAGATGGGATTAGTGGCTGTCCTGTCGGGTGCAGGCTGTAATATGGCACTGAAGGTGGGGGGTGTGATGCTTAGAAGGGTCTTCTGAGTGCACGGTGTCTCCACAATGTCCCAAACTAAGATGTGAGACTGTTGTAAGTAGCTGTAGACATGCCAGTGATTCATACACTGTGTGAGCCAGGCCAGGCTAAGTGCTGCAGGAGATGCATAAAGTTATCAACAATGCAGTGGGGTAGATAAATTATTAAACATGAACATTTAATTTTGCTGCTGGTACAAAGGGAACACTTTCTTTAGCATTACATTCATGATATCACAAAAATTCAGAGGAGATGATCCCTCACATCTTTATGTCCCTCCTCCTTTTATTGAATGCTCCTGTCATGACAATTTCTAGTGCTCTAAAACATTTTAAAGCATATATTACCTCCAAGTAATCTTGCCTCCAATTTTGCCTGGCATCAGAGCTTCTCAGTTTAAAATGCTTCTGGTTTAAAATTCTTGCTTATACTCAGCTAAAGGAAAGCTGCTCAGCTGTGCATTAAACACACAATACTGGTAGTAGCAGTACTAATACTACTACTCATAACAACAATCATAATAACAATAAAATCAAAGTACCATTTAAGCAGAGAAAACTGTTATTAAGCATGTACTAAATATGTAAAAATCTTCTGGTCTATCAGCAACAAAAAAGTGAAAAAATTATCATAGCAAATTACTCATCCCTAGTATGGAAGCAAATTAAGCTCTGCAGAGCTGTGCATAGGTAATTACAGCAAGGTCTAATCAGATGCT
The DNA here is from genome assembly GCA_022605575.1 of Laterallus jamaicensis coturniculus. NCBI lineage: Eukaryota > Metazoa > Chordata > Aves > Gruiformes > Rallidae > Laterallus > Laterallus jamaicensis. The sequence goes on along the minus strand of JAKCOX010000021.1, from coordinate 4,288,311 downwards.
TTCAGTACACATATTTGACACCTATGTATGAGAAAGGAATCTCTGGTGATGTCCCAGTAGAAGAAACAAAATCAAAAGGCAGGACATCAGTGAAAAAAGTATGAGGAAAAAACTTTTTACTCTGAGGGTGACAGAGCACCAGGACAGGCTGCCCAGAGAGGATGTATATGATCCTGTGCAACCTGCTCTTGGTGATCCTGCTTTAACAGAGAGTTGAACTAGAACCTCCATTGTTCTATGTATGTGTGAGAAAACAACGCTATTATTTCAAGGGAAAATACAAAACAAGAAAACACAAAACAATTGCTATGGAATGTGCTGGCATCTATCTGCACATTGTAAAAGAAATGCCAATTGGGATTTGTAAAGGTGGCTGCTTATTTGAGGGGCCTGGGTCCTGGCTGAAGACTGGCTTCACTGCCTCATCCTTTGCAATGTCATTTGGCAGCAGCCTTGGCCCTCATGTTGACTTAGATGGATCTTTGGTCTTACTCAGTGTGGCCTACGTGCATTGTATGGCCCTACGCTACACAAAATGGAAACCACAACACTGAGAAGCTTTTCAAAAGCTCACCCTAATTACTTTACTCTTTTCCCCAAAACAGCCTGTGAGCGCAAGAACGCCGAGGCTGCAAGACTCCTGGTACAGTACAATGCTGATACCAACCACCGTTGCAATCGAGGATGGACAGCTCTCCATGAGGCTGTCTCCCGAAATGACCTGGAGATTATTGATATCCTTGTGAAAGGGGGTGCCAAGATTGAGTCTGCAAATGCCTATGGGATCACTTCTTTATTTGTGGCAGCTGAGAGTGGGCAGTTGGAAGCCCTGAGATATCTGGCAAAGTGTGGTAAGTACAGTTGTGCAACGACATGCCTTTGCTCCTCTCATTCTTAGTATTTCAAAGTATTCTCCCTGGCTCAGTTTTTCTGTCTCTGGAGACAAGGCCTAGCCTGCAGAAGTGCTGAAACCCTGTTGCTCCAGATGGCTGAATTGTGTAGGGTCTTTCAGAGAGCATGGTCTAGATAAATGTGTTTCTTCAGCATTCATTCATAGCCGCCTACCTTGGGAAGTAAAATGGTGCATTCTAATTGCATTGCTTGACAGCTTTCAAAACCCACATTGTTGCACACACATAGTCTAAAATCCATTCAGTCACAAAAGACAACTGTAGGTTGTAATAGATGGCAGAAGTTGAACATTAGCCAACCCCATCTGCTCATGAGCATCTGCAGTGATAGAAAGGTTAGCTATCCTCCACTAATGAATCCTGCTGAAAATAAAGTACTATTGTATATTTAACGGATTTACATTGAGGAGAAGCGGACTCGCTCACTCCGTGTGTGTATTTGCAAACATGCAAACAGAGTGAATTTAATTCTAGTTTACACTGAACCTACCTTTCACTGCTCCACTCATGTTAAACAGCTTTACAATAAGCACAATATACTTTACTACTGTTCTGAGATGTCCTTTGTTCTCACTGAGGGCTGCTATCTTCAATGTAGGTAAGAACTGCGTCTTGCACTTCTGAAACAAGAGCTTAACAGTGATAAAGTTAGGAAAAACTTCAGAAGCAGTTAGTATGGCTAAGAAAGCTATCAGATTTGGAGAATGTTCTGCTGTCCAGCTAGCATCGTCAAGTCAGTTTTATATGACCAATTAGTCCATCATTCTGCCTACAATTTTAGAAACTAAGCCAAGATGTGATTTGTGTTTCAACTTAGACAGATAATAGGATTTCCTTAAAGTTCAATTTTGAGAAAAATACACAGGAGAAAATCCAATAAAATGGTCCAATTATTTCAAGCCCAGAAAAAAAACTCCTCTGAGAATCCCTGGAATGATATCACTGCATTGTTTACAATGAGCAATGTTCATCATAAAAAGGGTTTCTTTTTTTATTTCTTTTTCATTAGGAGCATAGTCCTGTGTTATGTTTTATCACTGCAATTCTCCTGATGTTTTCAGCTACAACATCTTCAAAGGGCCAAACAAAACACAGATGTTTCGGCTTGGGGTGAGAGCACAGGGAAATGTTCTCTTTGGCAGGGAGTCTTCACGATCAAACAGGAGACTGATTGGCTTCTTTATTGGAGTTTAGAAGCAAAACTCCAGTGAACTGTCATTCCCATTTAGAATACAAATAGAGCAGCCTTATTGAGGACACCATGGTACAGTAAGTGTGCTGTAGTCAAAACCCAGGCTTTCAGGCCTTCAGTATCTAGCACAGAAAAAGTTAGGCTCTGAATTGGCTGTTGCCCAAAAAGTATTAGGTCTTGATTTAGTCTTGGTGGTTTTTATTAAGCCAAGCACACACAAGAGCTCAAGAAAAGAAATACCCCAAATAATCTAGGAACTCATTAATTGCCTTTATCTTTTTTTGGTAAAACTTATGTTTGAAGCCCAACTTGAACCCTTGTGGAATGAAAAGATACAGCCTCTGGTGCTGTGTTTTGAAAGGAAGTATTCATTGACTAAGGCATACCCAAATAAATGCTGATTAGAATTGTATAATTAGTATAAATTTACTTCTAGTGTGCATATATATAAGTAATATGTATAAACAGAATCATAGCAACTTTTAGGTTCAAAAAGACCCTTAAAATCATCCAACCATAAACCTAACACTGCCAAGTCCACCACTAAACCATATCCCCAAGCACCAAATGTACATGTATTTTAAATACCTCCAGGGATGGTAACTCCACCACTTCCCTTGGGAGCCTGTTCCAATGCTTGATAACCCTTTCTGTGAAGAAACTGTCCCTCACATCCAATCTAAACATCCCCTGGTGCACTTTGAGGCTATTTCCTCTCATCCTGTCACTTGTTACCCAGGAGAAGAGACCAACATCCAACTTGCTACAACCTCCCTTCAGGTAATTATAGAGAGCAATAAGGTCTCCCCTCAACCTCCTTTTCTCCAGACTAAACAGTCACAGTTCCCTCAGCTGCTCCTCTAAGGCTTGTGCTCTAGACCCTTCACCAGCTTCATTGCCCTTCTTTGAACACTCTCCAGCATCTCCATGTCTGTCTTGTAGTGAGGGGCACAAAACTGAGCACAGTGTTTGAGGTGCAAGAAATATATATCATAAATACAAACCCATATAGTTTTGGAGAGCATCTATTGAGTGCTCTCCAAACTCCTGTTCAGGAACAGCATAAAAATAAACATGTAAATATTAATGGAATTGTTGTGCTTAAAGAAAAGGCCATGCTATGTAAGGAACAGCACATTTGAAAGTTTCTTGTCGTTGAGCTACGGCTGAACGAAGCTTGGATTCATGATTGGGACCTAATGGTTGCCACCCATGTTAAACTCTCCCTCATAAAACTTGCATCATATCAGAAGCCAGAGAGATCTATGATATAACTGTATATAAATGATATGACTGTATTACCTCCGATACAACCTTGGTCACATCCCTGTCCAGCACATTTTGTAGCTCTGATGTCATGGAGATGTAATAATTTGTTCAGTGTATCTTCCTTCCCTCTCATTGTAAACTTCTGGTGCTACAAAGATTTTCTTCCCTCCCAGGTGCTGATATAAATACTCAAGCCAGTGATAACGCCTCTGCTCTTTATGAAGCCTGTAAAAATGGACATGTGCCTATTGTGGAGTTTCTTTTGTCCCAAGGAGCAGATGCTAACAAAGCCAATAAGGATGGCCTATTACCTCTTCACATAGCAGCCAAAAAAGGGATTTGCGAGTAAGTTTTAGTTTTCCTCTTCTAAGCAGGAATCCAAAGTCCTCATGAAAAGGGGAATGTAATGTCCTGGTTCTAATTCTGAGCATTGCAAATGAGAGAGCTGCCAGCTGAGGACTCTGTGCTTTCCATTGGCAGTACTTGGCTTGGAAATTATAAGCTGAAGAGTGTGTTTGCAGGTTGGGTAGGGTGGGTTGGGGGGAACAGGAATGTGGGGTGCAAAATTCCTTTAGGCTTTTCAATATATCACCAATTATAGCTAAATAACCTCACATATATTGAAAGTGGATTAAACTGAGCTCTGCAGAATATGCTTGAGATGGAACAAAAAGTATCGTGGGGAGTGGGGTGTCAGTCCTCAATAGCTATTGCAGCTTAGTTTGCAGGCACTTCCTATGTGAGCCCACTGTGATTCTTCTGTGCAAGCAGAACATGCTGTATTCATCCCTGGTGTGTTCAGGTTTTACTAACAATAATTCTGACGCTGACAGTGGGAAGTGGGTAAGTGGATCTCTAGGGCATAAGTGAGATTGTTGCTAGAATATGGTGTCCAGTTCTGGTATCCTCCCTTTCAGAAACCCTTCAGGAAACTGGAAAGGCTTCAGAAAAGAGTTACAATGATTACTCACGGTCTGGAAAAAATACTTTATTAGTGAGTGATTTAATTACTCTTTAGGCATTTATCGGTTATGTTTAAAAGATCCAATGTTTTGTTTCTGAAATGAAATATCTTTGGGATGGTGATGAGCACATTCTTTAAACACTGACAGAAGTAACTAACGGAAAAAATAACCAGGAATTGGGTAGACTTACCAGTCCTCTGAAGTGGAGGTGTTTATAGGAGGGGAAGAAACTATTAAGCCTGTGATAGGCATCGATTTAGAGGATGCTATTAGGGATGGGATTGTTGCACTGTCATGTGCAACATGTTTCAAGACCTGGGACATTGCAACTATGCATCTGAGCCTGAACGAAGAATTCAATTCTGATCCCAAGGCAAGTTTTACCTCCTGCTTTAACACCTTGCTGCTGGGGGGGGGCAGTAGGCCACAACTGGTTTTACAAAACACAATCATGTCTTGCAGTGACAGACCCTTTTGATGACAGAGGTGGATACTTCTATCACAGTTTCTATCAAAATAGTCAATAATTTCTGTCACTAATAGTCAAAGAAGAGAGTATATCCAATGGCAAAGGCTGTTTCTGGATGGTAAAACTATCTCCAAAACCAGCTAGAGCAGGTTCTTACATGGTTCACAATGTCTGAGGAATGAAAACTTTTGACATCACTCCACCTTCCCACAGCACTTTTAATCCTAGTGTTTAGGTCTGCTAATTAAGCTTCTCAAATTGCTTTGGTAGACCTGAGGATATTAATTTTCTGTAGTTGGAGTAAGTATGCTTCTTTGTGCAAACTCTTTATTCTAGAGGGCAGTCCAGTGTGAATTTATGTCATGGACTCATATGCTTACAGCATGTACATGAATATCCTGCACAGGCTAAAGCAAGCATGATTCAACATTTTCTCAGGGGGTTGAGTTACATAGACATTTTCTTGAAAACAAACACCTTTTTGATGAGAAATGTGCCAGAGACAGAGCCCAGCTCCAGTTGCTCACTTTCAAAAACAGTAAATTAGGTCTGAATCCAATTTGTATATAAAATTTGGACCAGCTCTCTGAATCTTTTCCTCCTCCTGACCTGAAAAGAAATTTACATGGAAACTCTGCAACCTGAGGCCATCCCCATGTTACAAAAGAAAGGGCCTGATTCAGACTTCATATCTGTTATTCAAAAAAACCATCAGCATAAATGAGATGAGATATCACCTCAAACCCTCAGTTCCTTAACTTGTTGAAGACGGAGTACAACTTTTTTTGTGCACAACTTCTGCAACTAAGTGCAAAAGAAAAAAGATCTTCTCTTATAAATATTTATCTAGATGACAAAGCTTTAGCCCAATTGGCTGATCATTCTTAATTCCTTTGGTATTCAGTAAAATAACACCCTTCACGGTGACCTCTCTTTGTATTCCTGCAGATTTAATACGTAATTGTGCAGGAATTCCACGCTTCAACTTTTTGCCAGAGCACGAAGGCGCCCTACCATCAAAAAGCCAAGAATATGGTCCCAAGGCTCAACTGTCAACTTTTGTTGCTTGGTGTTTGTTTGTTTTTTTAAATGACACCTTGTCAATACTGACCCGAAATTCATAAGGGTCATCTCATCAGCTGTAGAACAATCGCAAGCAGTCATTTAACTCCTTCTCCCCTTGGAACTGAGATGCTGAGAAGGGAAGAGTTTGTGAAGTGTGGACAGATTTATTAAATAAATGCAAGTCAATAGACTCTTGACACATTCATACTAAGGATGCTCTGCCTCCTCCATATACTTTCTAATAAATAGAAATCACAGAAGCAGGTGTCAGGGATGAGGGGAAACTCAGCACTGTTTCAAAACTGTACATGGAGCTCAGCCCTGTGATGGACGTGGGATGTGGTTTGGCTTGTCTGCCTTCACTTGAGCTGCCTTCTTCCTCTAGACAGAAAAGACTGCAGAGCAAAACAGACCCTTTAATCTCCAAAACAGTTGATCATGGGATGACTAATGTTGGCATTTGGCATGGTGTCCTCGAAATGCTCTGTGCCCTTTTTGTTATTATGGCTCTTACAGAACTTTGGGTAATAATAGGAAGCTGCCAGCTCACCAGCACCCAGTCCTCTTGCTCCCTGGAGTCACAGTGCTGGAAGATTAGTGATGCTCTGTGGAGAAAAAAAAAAAACCAACCCTGTGCTTAATTTCCCAAGATATTGATGTAATTAAAAATGCCTTTTTCTTTAAAAATGAGATGTAGGAGTAACTTGGAGACATCAGCTGTTCATCATGTAATTAGGAACATAATCCTGTAAAGTGTTACATCTCTTCAACTCTCATTTCAGCTCCTGGGAGCACTGGAGGCTCAGTCTTTCACAGGATGATTCAGTGTATTGCAAAGGTTTTCCTGAGACTAGCACTTATATTTTACTTAGTTCATTATGTAAATATGTATTTGAGGGCCCAGTGTTGGGACTAGCCATTGCAGCATTTTAAAGGTGACACCCTACATGGTAGGAGACCAAGCTTTGCAACTTTTTGCATTAGAAGAGCTGTTGACTGCTACATAGAGGAGTCTGACTGGGAGGAAGAAAAGGAGAAGATGGTGTGCTTAGCAGGCTGGCTCCCACAGGTACATTTTTAAGAGCATGAGCATCTCCCAGGACAGTAGGCAGACTCAGGTTGGATGGTCCCTAGTCTCTTTCTGGCAGTAGTTTAAAGTGATTTGTCTGTATTAACAGACTCAACATAGTACTTTGGCTAAATCACCCAACTTTATGAGCACACCATGAGGGTTTAATCCATGATGTTGGTCATACAGCTCTGCTGACATCCATGGAGACATAAAAATGGTCATGGACTTGTGACTGCAGGGCTCCTGTGCACCATATATTCAAACTTCACATTATGTAATGAGAGCAGTTTGATTTATGTTGCTGTGTTCGAGGCCACATCACACTTTCCAATAGCAATCCCTGATTACTGGGTTTTAGGACTTGGCTGTACATTTTCCCTCCCTGGGCTAAAGCATGGAAACCAGCCTGGAAAATAACTTCATTTCTTTTTCTCCCCTGTCCTAATAGTCTTTTTGGCTCCCCATGATCTGGGATGGATGTTGATAGCCCCATGGATTTGTCACAGCCAAAAGCCACACAGTAAGGCCCTCCAGGAGGGGTGTCAATCCAGGGTAATAACTGGAAACCAAATATGTAGTTTATTCTAGCTCAGTTCTGCAGAGCAAGGTTTGGTTTCATTTTTCTATCTCAAGCCTCTTGCTGTGGCCATAACTCAGAGGTCACAGACAAGGGTGCCTTGTGTTGGCACCCTCCTCTGCTGTGTAATAAAGCAATCTGAATGGAAGTGGGGAGATACAGCCTTTCTGCCGACATTTCAGTCTGGAGGCCATGCATCCTTTCCTCCAGTCTTATCCACAGTGTGATGATGAAGGTGCAGGATGTCTGGGAGATCTGGGCTGGGTGTCTACCATTTGGGCTATGGTACCTCAGAGTCATAACAAGGTAAGCGAGGTGCCAGCACATTGTCTCTTCCATTGTAACTATCCCCTTTCACTGCTACTAGCACATAGAAACTGGGTGATGATGTCAAAAACTTGTTCACTCATGAAAGAGGGGGTCACACAACTCACATTTTTGGCAAGGAAAGAACACAGTTGACAGATTTCAAGTTTACATCCTGATTTCTCTGGGACAGCTGTTCCTATGCCCAGGTTAGCAGGCTCTCTCTTATGGTTACAACTATACAACTATGATTTGCTGTATGGCTGTACATCAGCTAGAACTCACTGCTTCACTAACTCTCTGCCCTGCAGGATTGTGTCCATGCTGATCCCTGTGACAAGCCGCACTCGTGTCAAGCGCAGCGGCATCAGCCCTCTACACTTAGCAGCCGAACGCAACAATGATGACATCTTGGAAGAGCTGATTGATGCTGGCTATGATGTCAACACTGCCCTTTCCAATGAACGGTCCTGCCTTTACGAGGACAGGCGCACCACCCCCCTCTATTTTGCTGTTTTTAACAACAACATCTATGCCACAGAACTCCTGCTGCAAGCTGGAGCCAACCCAAATGTTGACCTCATCAACCCATTACTCATCTCCATCCGCCATGGATGTCTGAAGACCATGAAACTGCTCCTTGACCATGGGGCAAACATTGATGCCTATATATCAAGTCATCCCACTGCATTTCCAGCTACCATCATGTTTTCTATGAAGTACCTTTCTGTGCTGAAGTATCTCCTAGACCTGGGCTGTGATGCAAGTTCCTGTTTTGAGTGTCAATATGGAAACGGCCCACACCCTGCATTAAATTATAGGAGGGACAGATTGAATGATCCTCAGGTGCCCAAGGAACCAACTGTAATACAGGTAAGCACTGTCTTGTCTACCCATAGTACTTCTCCTATCCATGCATCTAGACAACCTTAATGTGGTTTTTTTTCTCCCGACTTTCCTGTGAGACAGTAAGTCTTTACTCCTACTTTATCTACAGAAAAAAAGGCTCAGTAAGAGTTCGTGAATGTTTCATGTCCATGTTCAATGAGACCAGGAGAGTAGCAAACAGCCACTGTGGCCCTAGTTTGAATTCGCAGTGAATTATAGCCATTTTGACAGCTCTGCTATCAGATCTATGATACTCTTTTTCTCTGGACCTTGGGTGCCAGGAGTGAAGCATGTTTTCTTGACAGTGTCATATGGGCATAGCATATGGGCAGTAGCAACCTGCTTGTTTTATCTGCCCTGTAAGGTTTGTTTTCTTTGATATGGAATTTAAGCTCCTGGTTACATTAAAATTGTCTAGTGCGTCACTTTATGAGGGTAAACTAGTGAATATAAATAGTGGCAACTTCCAAGTCTGCTGGATAAGCTCTGGAGAAAGAGTGTTAATTGCTACCTTAGCTATACAACTGCATTATATATGAAGTTTTCAAAAGAGATCAGGAGCTTTAGATCCATGATTCAATATTTTCAAAATTGTTACCGTTTTATATATCCATTGTGCATATGTATCTTTACAGAATCTCAGATTACACTTCTTTGCCCTCTGATCACTGTATGCAGACTCATTCCAGTATTCCCCAAACAAAATCTGACCCTCCAATCAAAATTTGCTATTCTTCAATGTGCAACACAACAAAGACATTTCAGTGTGGCAGTCTTTCTGTTTTGCTAATAATCAGGGAAGAAATAAATCAGCTTTTTAGTTTAAATTTAGCTTTGAGGGATTCAGAAGAACATGTCATTTAGCCCAAAGAGATGGTCACCAATAGACACTCCTTGGTGGTGAAAAGAATACAGGAAAACATTACAAGATCCTAGGAAATCTTGGCCTTTTTATCAGTTGTGTCTTCCGAAAGACTTTGCTTTCCAATAACATGCCTGGGAAGCAAACAAAAAGACATCTTAGAAAGAGGATTGTGAGAGTCCATTAAAATAATCTCTTATCCCAAACAGAGCTGTCTTCTCCTTGAGAGTCACAGCAAAATTGCTCCAGGAAACAACATTTTTCAAAGAAAATATAATAAAATATATCATCTCTAGTTCTTGAACCATGAGACTGTAGCATGTAGAGTGAATGGAGAGCTGGATTTCCAAGGTGAGGAGAGAGGTTCTGTCTGTAGCCCTCTATAATATCTTGGCCACTCAAAACCAGTCCTATTTCCTCTTACTTAAGCACATTTATTCCCTCTGGATTTCACCTAAACCCATTTTTGGTGCCTAACAAGTTATTAGGTCACTCACAGAGTCATCACCTCACAGGTCAGCCGGCCAGAGGCAGAGTTAGCAAAAGCTGTGTTAAATTACCTGCATCTGGAGAGAGACCAGCAAGGGACAGATGCAGATGGAGAAAAAGCAACCCTTTCCTTCCAATATTATTTTAAATTTGCCTCTTACTGCTAGGAATTTGGCTAATGAAAGTAAGGCTTGCCTGGTATAGCTTTATGACATAGTTGTGATATGGTTAGTATTCTGAATTAGAGACTCTTATGAAAGCATAGCCTTCTCCTCACAGGTGTGCATAGTTCATATTCTTATATAAGGTTCCTTAAGGATAACAAGCCTGAATGGTTGGTCTTTATACAGCAAAGACTATGAGCTACTGATTGTGGATTTGAAAAAAACTTGTTAACTATAAATCATTATGTTGCTACTAATTTAACGTGCCCTGGCGAGAAGGAAGGCAGAGCAATGGGTGCTGTGCCACCGCACGTCCCCAGAACTGCAGTGCCAAAACCGCGCGTGGGGGAGTGCAGTGCCCCGCTGCCGCGAGAGGGCATTCGGGGACCCCTGTCACGCTGTCCCTGTGTCAGCCCCATGGCCGGCACTTGCAGGCATGCATTACGTTGCTTTGTTTTGCTGTGCTGCTTTTCCTGCAACAAGTTTTGGAATGTTTTTATTCCAGACAAACGTTTTCATAGACAGCTTGTGAATAGGGAAGAGAGGAGAGGCAGGCAAGCTCTCAGGCAGGCACACGGAGCAGTGAGATCCACAGCTTTATTGTCCTACGTTTATCTTCATTACAACTCTGGCAAAGCAGAGCTACTGCTTGGAGGTGGCAGTGCAGATCCCCAGTCTGCACATCCCGAGGCTGACTGCACGGCAGTGGTGTATGCACTGGAGAATGACAGCCAGATACACTACACTGAACTTCCTATGAGTGGTTCAGGTAGGAAACTGTGTGTTACCCACAAGGATCCTCCCAACATTACTGCGTCTAATTTTCCTGGGAAAAGTAGTAAACACCTCTCTGAATCGTCACCTCACATAAAGCAGCTGTGTGACTTCCTGCAGCTTTATCCTTTCCCATTTCTGAATAAGAGTAACCACACAGGAGTTTAATGCACTTTGAGTTAGGACTCATGCATGTGTAATCAACTGAGATTTAGCTACAGGGGCCTAAACTGAAAGAGGTTTAAGCTGGTACATCTTTCCTGTTTGGGGTGGGCTTGGAAGGTGCCTGCAGTCTCAGTGACAAAGCTGATGGATAGTGTTTAAGCCACCATCATTCAATTTGGTTTGGCCTTGTGCCCATATTCTTATCCCCACAATGTGATTTAATAAATCTCAAATTTTCTGATCGCTCACCTGCAGATAAGTCCACAGATACCTTCATCATATGCAGCACCATAACAGAGATGGATGAAGCTGCCTGGTGTAATATATGTATTTAGATTAAAGTGTGTAGGGATGTTACTACTTTTTTTTAAATGAGACCACTTAAAATCAGGTCTCTATGTCTGTTCTTCAGTATGTCCATAGCAGTCCTCCATGCAACAGCTCTGAGTACTTTGCAGCGAGCGCTGGGGGTAACCAGAGATTTGCCTGATTCGGGACTGATTAAGGAAGATGCTGCTGCTCTGTATTACACCCAGTGTCATTCTCCCATGGGCAAGTAAAACTGCCTGGGATTCATTTCTGCAGAGATTGCCCCAGATTTGTTTCTAGTGAGGCATTTGCTCTCCAAAAACTGAAGATACCAGTGGGTTCACCAGAAACCAGAAGTGTTGTGCTCTGCTGAATTTCCCTCTTCCCCTAAGCCTCCTTTGTGCACAGCTGCCCCGCAGAAATCCTCACCCAGATGGGAAAGAGACCTACCACAGTGACCAGGGCTGCACAGATCTTTCAGCAGCTCCCTTACTGGCCTGGGGCTCTGAGCACTCCTCTGCCCTTTCCCACCTGTGAAAGTAGGACCTTTGGACCCTGTAAACAATTCAGTGTCCTTTCCATGCTCCAGAGTTCGGACTCCGTTAGAGTTTCGTGTCCTCCTATGGTTGGAAAGAGGAAATTCTGTGTTTAGTTGCAAAAAAAAGCCTCTTTAGTTGCAAAAAAAAGTGCAGGATTCCCTAGGGGGAACTGGAAATTGCCCTCACAGCTGTTAGAAGTGTGTGACCATCAATGCAGTCAGGGCTGTAGCTAGTGTTGCAATTCCCATGGGTGCATTCATGTCCCACTGACTGTAGTCAATCTGTTTTCCCTTGAAGTTTTGTGAAATGGTGTCTACTCCAGAGATGAGTCGCTGGGCTGGCCCGATCATCGATGTTCTCCTGGATTACGTGGGTAATGTGCAACTCTGTTCCCGGCTCAAGGAGCATATTGACAGCTATGAGGACTGGGCTGTTATTAAAGAAAAAGCAGGTATGGTCAGTCAGGAGAGAATCTTGGACAAATAATCCCGCTATTGGATTCAGAACCTCAGCTGCCATCTCCTCTTAGTCTTCACCCCTTAAACTTGGTAGAATTTCCCTGCTGAGACTGAATTGCACTAGAAATTTCTGGGTTGTCACTGACTATGTGATATTAAATTGCATCAGCTGTGGATCCAACCCACTGGGAAAGAGCACTGCCAGTGCAGGAAGGGCCATGAGGCTGCACCTGGCATGCAGTCAGATTGGGGCAGCTGGGCCCTGTGATCACCACAGCAGTCCAGCAGGCACCAGTGGCCTTTAAAGTGTTTACTAGTATTCTGCTATCTTAAACATCCTTTTCCTCAGGATCCAAAGTCTTTCATAGACTTTATCAGAATTCACTTTCTGACACCAAGTTTGGTACATATTATATTTATTTTCAGTGGAAAGGCTGAATAATATGAAGCAGCTTGTTTAAGTCCTTATAGAAAGTCCATTGCAAAGGCTGGGATGAGATACAACACTCCATCATCCAGCCCCACTTCCCTCCCTTAAGCCATGCCTCAGAGTAGATGAGTTGCCACCAATGCCAGACACATCATCCCTCCATTACAGAAACTCCCAATTTTTTCATCCCTCCTCCCATTTTTATGCCACTGACCTGGCCAAGCCAAGCTATCTCAAGTTTAAACCTTTCCTGCTCACACTTCTGACCTGCCTGTCTTTCAGAGCCTCCACGATCTCTTTCCCACCTTTGCCGCATCAAGGTCCGAAGCCTAGTTGGAAGAAACCGCATTAAACTCCTCGACGCCTTGCCTCTCCCACACAGACTGATCCGATACTTACAGCATGATTACACACAGTGACCCCAGGCATACTGGACATGCAGCAGCTTCCCAACATGGCACCCAGAGTCATTGGCATGGTGAGGGTGCACATCCTGCACGGTGGGGAGGAATTGCTGCTGGCTTGGTCAAGCACCTTCCAATGATTAATCTCAGAGAAATATGCTTCTGAAGCCTGAGTGAGAAGGAGAAGGGGAGTCAAGTCAGAGAGCTAAACATAGGACTGTTGTTATGTTTTCCCAAGAGAAAACACATATGGTTCACCTCCGAGCTTGGTCTGCAAAGAAGAAGAATTGAAAGCCAACACTGAAAAATTAATAGTGAAGCAAGTATCAGTGAGGAATTGAAGGGTATCCTGGGGCTGTGGTGAAGCTTAGTGTCCTTGCTGTGTTCTCAATTCAGAAATTGTCAAGAACTAACATATTTGGGAAAACAATCACATTTCCTTCACTGACTGAAATTTTTATTTTAGTTTCTGTTCTACTTTTTGGATTTCTACTAAGTGTGCTGGTTGCTAATTTCTGATACTTTGACACCATCTTGCTAACACTTTTGCTTTCATTTTTGGACCTTTCTTGTTCAGTAGACTACTTGATTTCTGAACATTCAAAGCTCAGAACCTTTTAATAGACTCAAATCCAGAAATGCTGATTCCTTGAAAAGTCAAGGTGAAGGTTTATTTAAGAAGGATGTAAGAATTGTATTTATACATAGCAAACAGTTCATGCTGTATTACATTTGCAGTAAGTATTAGGTAAAATTCTGCTTCAGAAAATGATCTAGATTGTGGATTTGAGAGTAACTATGATCCCTTCTTTGGTTTTGGGGTTTGGTTTGGGGGGGCGGGGGGGGGAAGTTGGTATAAATTAGAAGTAGTTGCACTGTAACCAGTAGCTTTACTCTGTCATGAAGCTGGTGCCAGAACAGAATAAAGCCCTAGAGGAGCATGTACAGAAAGTGATGTGCAGGAGAGAAGCAATGTAAATAGGGAGAGGCAACACTACTAAAGCCATTTTACCTGTTGTTCCCCTGGCAGATCGTATCCCTACAAAACCCAGCCTCTCCTACCTCCATGGACCTCTCTGGCTATAACAATACCATCACTGGAAGAAAAGAGATTATTTCAAAATTGTGAAAGTCAGACTTTGAGATTTATGGGAATGAATACCCAGAATTAGGCTCCCAAATCCTTAGTCAGGTGTCTGAACAGTGCCAAGTTGGTTGCACCAGGTGTACTTCCACTTACGCCAATGGGACCACATTTGGTGTGAGATATTACTGAGGCATAATAGAAGTCTTAGCACTTAGCCCTGAATTTCCTGACTTTGGAAGCCTGAAGTATCTATTAGCTCCCTTTGACACTGATGAAAGCTATTATCTCAACTTCTTTGAAAATTAGGTCACCGATTTTCATCTCAGATCCACAACTAATTTATGGCAGCTTAACAAGTTACCATCTATCAGCTGAACCACTATAATTGTCCGTGAAATTCTTGTATTGAAGTTTTTAACAAGTCACATTCACTCACAGCTGGGGAGTCCAAGGAGCCCATGAAGGGTTACTGGCAGTGACCACAGCTCAGTTGACAGGTGTGGCCTGCTGAACCACTGGTTTGGTGAGCACCTCATTCCTTACTAGGCACTTAAGGAGGAGCCTAAATTTGGAACTGTCTTTGCAGATCTTACACTAGAAGCACGCTCATTCTTACCTTAGGTGACAAATGAGCTGTGCACCATGGTTTGTTTGGATTCCCCACCAGAGACCTGACAGATCTGGTTTTGTTTGTTGGCCTGCATACCATCCATGGAATCAGATAGAAATTAAGTAGGGAAAATGCATTTCACCGAGTTTTATTTGTGTGGAGTTTTATACATTAACACAGGACTAAAAGTGTGTTGCACACATATAAGTCTGTCTGGGCACATAATTTCAGAATCTGTGATGATTTTGTGTGAAATGTGTTTGGCACTTGTGAGACAGGATATGAGCAGAAGAAGGTTTGGTCCCTTTCCCAAATGCATAAGAAGTCAAAAAAACAACACAGTTTCTGTTCACACTGAACAGTGATCTCTTTGCAAAGCTTTGGAAAGTTAAGTGAGATTCCCCCACTGCTGAAATTTAATTTGGTGACTTCCATTACTACCAGTTTATGATCTACTCCCTTGTCTCCTGCAACATGAACAGGGAATTTCTTTAGGTTGGAAAAACACGGGACGGAAGGAGAGGGTTGGGGAACAGGCCAGTGAAGACCCTGTATCGGTAAGCAATAGCTTGAGAGATAGAAAATCACCTGTGTGGTTCATATGTTGCTCACTTTATGAGAGCAGAAAAGATCTGGGTCTTACATTAATCTAAATCAGAAGAAAAGTCCTTGAAATTAAATGAGTGTAGCAGTCATTAGGGTGATGGATACAGGTACAGCCTGGTGAACTTAAGCACTTGTTTGGTGTGCAATAACAGCCCTGGAGACAACTGACTGACAGAAGGATTCACAATCGCCAATTGCATGTGTAAGCTCCAGTGTGGGATTTCATGAGCTCTCCCAGGCTGGGCATTTCCCATGTGTCAGCACTGTGACGTACACAAAAGTCTCACGAGTTGCAATTTCTTTTTACATCCTTGGAGAAGTTGAAACTGAGTTTGAGTGGAACAAGAATGGAAAGTTGCTTTTTTCTTTCAATCAAGTGACCTTTATCTCTACTGGGAGACCCATGTCCTGTTTGCTCTCAACCAGCAGCAGAGCCACTGAGCTGGAAAGCATTGGTCTGATGGGAATGTACTGCACCTGTGGGAAGTCTAAGGGCACACTGTGCACAGAAACTGGGAAGAGCCTGTTGGAGGGAGAATCTGGTATTTATAATGTTGTTAAGTCCCTTCTGCTTGATCTTTATGTTTATTTGCACTGAAATGGAGCCCACTACCTCTCCACTCCAGTCATTGACACAATACTTTGTGCATACTGAATCTGCCCAGATTCAATGTGCATTTAATACATCTACCTAGAAGTTGCTGTGAAAATACAAATATCCCACAGCCCAAAAAACCCAGGCTTTGTAAGCAGATCAGTAGTTCTAGTGCAAGGTAATGAGGCTTGTTTTAACAAAGTGTGATAGACTCCTTCAGAAATTATGACTTTATGTGAAATGTTCAAGGAATATTTCATGACCAGGTTACTGTACTTTTTTTTTACTGCAACGTGCAATTCACTTGATGTTCTTGTGCACTTTTTTTGATTTTTTATTTCATTTTGTATGAAAGCTTTTTCATTTACCTCTACCTTCCCATAATTTATAAACGCTATTGTGGTTTCAACAGTTTAAAATTGCATTGTTGTAGTAAATAGCAGTTCTCAAATGTTAACTTTCAGTCTTTCAAAAATGTATCAATAAACAAGTAGATTCTGGAGGGCTATCATCTGTCCTGGATCACAGCATTGTACAACTATACACAAAAATAGCCAGGAAAACTCTGAATAATTCTAAGTTTGAACAGTTAATAATTTTGATGGTAATCTCAGGGGTGAGACAACAGTAAGCATTGCTGGAAAGGAGACAGGGTTCCTATTCTTCACAAACCTTTTGGAAAATCTCACACATCCCCATTCAGTGATTTTGAATATGCTTAACAATTGTCTTCTGTTCATTTGTGTTTTACTTCACTGCTGCTCCAGTTCAGAACCCCAGCAAGCGCCACTGCCTGCCCTGAGCGAGGGAGGAAAGATCCACATCACAAAGGATTTAAAAGATTTTTTAAAGTCACATCACTCTGAATCTGAGGGTAAGCATATAAACATCTGTGTCTTGGAGGTTATTTGGAGAGGTCTGGTTCAATCCTTCCTCGTAACTGAAAAGCATGCTATTCTACTACGTGGGAAATGTACAGCAACACACATTCAAATAGAAACAGTTTGAAAGAAGAAAAAGAAAAACAAAACATAGAATTTAATATCTAAACGATAGAAACTTGATTTTAACTCTTTTCTTTCTCTGAATTTCTTCAGAAATGAAATTTCTACAAAGGCTATCTACTTTGCCAAGTATTTTAACTTTGATGGAAATCTATATTCTAGTGTGACATGCAGCACTTTCAATTTTCCCTCCTGAACTGAATCAGGAACACTTGTCCACAGCAATCACTGCAATACCTGTGGTATATTCCATAGCCTGCTCTGGTCACCCAGCTGGAAATCCACAGCAATGCCAAGGAGGTTTCTCTGCATTGATAGCACTGCCCTATGTTCACCATCTGGCTTCATCTGGGTTACAACATGGACACAGAGCTATTGATGTGAGAAAGCACATTTCCACGTAAAAAACCCCTTGCCTACAGCTTGGCAAATTAAGAGCCATATTTGTCCCCCCATTAACTTAAATGGGAGTACTTGCTCTGATTTCTGGAGAGAGACAGAGTCTCCTCATGGATTTTTTTTCCAAAAAGAAGACATTCAAGTATAACTGTATCTTCCCTTCTGGATCAGAAACTAACCCTTTAACCCTTAAACCAACTCATTACCACCTTGTATGCAATTTCAGGTTGTGCGCTACCAAAGCCATTTCTTGCTTTCTCTCCAATAGGAGTAGTTTACACAGGTGTAGATAGATAGATTGATAGATAGATAGGCAGACAGAGTGTTGGTAGTGGGAAGAAATTAAGAACGCCCACCTCTGTTTCTACTTTTGGCCTGCCACGCATTACAGCCATTGTTTCCATAAAAGTAAACATTGGTAGTATACGCCATGAGGTTTGGGGAAGGAATGTGCTACTTTTAGCCTGAGAGCAATTTATATCCAAACAAAAGTTACAACCTGGTTATGTAACACCAAGCCCATCAGAACATCCAAAATAATACTCTGTGATGGCTTAAGATAATAACTTTTAATGACTGTGATGTGCTTGAAAGCTGTGTTGCCTGGTTTTCCCCTTTTGGAGACACCAAGAGTCACAGAGAGCTATGTGCTAGCCACAGACCAAGCTGTTTGAGGCCACTTTTTGTTCAATCTTGGGAGAAGTTCCCATTAGCTTCAAGGTAAACAGGTTCAAGCCCTGGGAGACCACAGGTGTCATTTTTCTGTCGCTTCCCCTCCTACCCATAATACACATCTCTTGACCTCAGCGATTTACTCCAGTATAAACAAATAGATACAGAGGATTGCAAAAGTAAACCTTTCAGATCTCATGTTCTGTGCCTTAACACTGCAGGTTTAAGAGAAATCAAATTTTAAAACAATCCCTTATTAACTTTTCTAAAGCCTCTTTGTTAAACCAATTGGGAAAATTCTGGGCAAATCCTTTGCTGCCAGGTCTTGTGATAGAATCTTAAAATCAGGCAAAATAAAACATGCCTGTGAGCTAGAAATCAAGGCAGGTTATTCTATATCCTTTTTTTCTTCTATCATATTTTATAGGTTTGTATTCAACTAATTAACTTTCTCAACAAACTTTCTCATTTGTTCTGTTGATGCAGAACAACTCCTGATGTGGAAATTAACCCTGCTTCCATTTTGCACTGGCTAATATCCCATCCCTAGAAAGATTACTTTTGATTTACATCACTCTCAATAGGTAGAGATTTCTGCCCTCCTATCAACCCACCAGTTTCAAATCAAACCTGAGTCTACCTGGAAAGGCAAAAATTAACAGACTGCATTTTCAGAATCACCAAAATAAAATTACTTCCTTTCTTCCCTTTTTTTTTTCTTTTAATTCTCTCAGTATTTACATACAAGAAGAGCTTAAATCAATTCACAAGCATAGGCTCTACATTAAATACTGTCCTTCCAGTCTCTTGCATGCAAAAGGAAGTGACCTGAATATCTTGACTTCTCTGGAATTACTTTAAAGTACAAAAACTCTTTCAATGAGTTTAATTCATTTCATTTTGCTGCTGCTGCCGTGGGGCAACCCTGGAAAGATGTTCCCACATGGAGGAGGTCTCCTAGGTGTTACAAGTGCAGCTATGAATGGCCCGCAGCCCCGTTTGCTGCAGCTCAGACAATGCGCATCGATGAAAGAGCCCTGGTTTGCCTCACACTCTGTGCCACCAGCTCTGTAAGGCTTATTCCCGATTTACACCCGTGTAGTGAGAGTGGAGCCCGAGTAGCTTCCCAACAGTTAGTAATTCGCTCCAGCACACCCAAGAGAAAGAGGGTGCAACTGCTGGCCTCTTTCCCCTTGCCACTCCATGCTGCCAGCAGCTCATGCCCGGTGCCCGGTTGGGTGTTTCAACTCACTCTCAGAACTTGTCGTGTTCAGCATGACTCTCATATCCCCCTGGCTAAAGATAGCCAAAAACATTGAAAATTGGTGGGGGGATGGTGGGCTTGGTGGGGATGGGTTTCAAAACCACAGGCCTGTAGAGTTTCTGTCCCATGCCATCCGTCTCCTTGCAGAAGTGCGGCACCTCCACTGGCAGCGTGGCTGCACTCTTCCTCCATAGCCCCAGCCCTGGGAAGGGCGACGGAGGCAGAGCACCTGGGGGCTGGTACACCCCTGGCCCAGGGCAGGGGAAGGGGCAGCAGGTCCAGACACCCACCCGGCCCGAGAGAACCCCAGAAAGGTCCTTCTCCCCAGCATGCAGGGAAGGCTCAGGGAGGCTCTCTGGGCCAGTGGTGTCTGAGCTCCGTTTGCTTTTCTTCCCCTCCCCGAGAGGAGGGTCTCTGGGGACTGGGATCCCCTCAGGGCTGGTGGGAAAGGCCCTGGCTGGCAGGCTCTGGACTGGCCGTGGCTCTTCCCAGAAGGAGGCAGGGAGCTGTCGCTTCCTCATGGGCACCTGGTCCGGCCTGGCAGCTTCAGGGTTTTGCTCCTGCAAAATGCATTCCCCGGTGAGGCCCTCCTCCAGCTCAGCTGTCCGCAGCACCTTCTCCACAGCAGCCCCACTGTGAGGGCCAGGGTTAGGCACCTCAGGCTGGGGGCCCCGGCCCCGGTCCTCCATACCCCTGCGCCAGCCGCTCTCAGGGGGTTTGCTGGGGTGGCACCGTGGGATCCGTGAGTATTTCTGGGAAAAACGCTTGAGCTGCTTCTGCAAGTATTTTCTGTGGTCAACCGACCGGCGACAAGGAGCTGATTTATCCAGAGCTGCTTTGATGTCACTGGAGGCCAGGTTGACGAAGTTCAGTAGGGTTTTTACCTCACTGTCTGATGCCATCTCACTGGATGCACCGTGCAGAGTTTCCCATTAAAAGTTTATAATCCACCTTTGGACAGACCTTGGCAAACCTGTGAAACATAACAGTCAGACTTAAGAGCAGATAGCCTCAGATCAAAGAGCACCAAGCAAACGAAGGGAGAGTGGGGGGAACATGTCAAACACCTCAGCCACACAAACAACTGTCCATCAATTCACCTCTGTGCCAGCAAGCTCCCAGTGGTGCCACTCTGTGCCCACAGCCCACTGCCCCACATTGCTGCCCTGGCACACACACCGGCACAGGGCCTGGCTCATGAATGCCAGCAAGCCTGGAGCCTAATCTTGTTAGATAGCGCTTAGGTGGAAAGAAGCTGCAGCATCCGCTCCCACCTCCCTGTAAGCAAGCGTGGACACTCACCCGGCGCACGGCGGCTTTTCTCACCAGTGCTGGCGGCTGCGGCGTCTCTTCGAAGAGCCTCTTCCCCGCTAATCTCGTTAGGCAGGTTACACACCGCCAACCTCGGCAGAGGCAGCCGGGGCCCGCCAGTGTTTGGACGCAGTTTAGTAAGCACTTGAGCAAGCTGAATGAATATCGACTCCGGCGAGTTCGGGGCTCTCCCAGGCCAATCAGAAGCCACTTTGCCAAATACAAAGCATCCCAATCAGGCATCAGCCTCCCCTCCTTGCATTCTTTGCCATCACAAATTGTCACCATGGGGACAGCCAGAGAAAGACAGCTAATAAATACAATCATTTCCCCGTGATTTCTACCATACTCCCCTATCCTCTTCACCCCTACCAAGGCCTTTCTTTTTAAAAAGACCCAATCCAAAGTGAAAACGCTGAGGATGAGTTAGGAAAGTCTAGGCACCCTTTTCTCCGCACTCCCTGAAGCTGTCTGGGGGCCGACACTAACCATGCTTCATTGGCACAGGACAATGTAATACGGAGGACAGGGCTAGCCTACTTTTAACCGTTCCCCATCACAGCCCTTTTTTTTCCCTTTTTTTTCCTTTTTTTTTTTTTTTAAGGGGAGGATGATGTCAGAAAAAGGTAGGAAAGGAACAAATCTCTAAAGAGATGTGCAGATATCCATGGAAAGGGAGCTTGAGCGCTCAAGAATCTTGTCTTTATGTTTGCCCCCTCAATTGAGTTACACAAAAGCTGAATTACCCATTCAAACTACCCGGACAAAAGGATGGAGTTGGATAGTACTCTTGCATCTGTAGTCAAACAGTTAGAGACTTAAATCGAGTCGTCATGATGGAGAAAGAGTTAGACAAAGCCCATAGAATTGCCATCAGCAAACATTTTCCTGTGTCATATTAGTGGGTCTCCATGACTCCCCCTGGCCTGGGGACAATAGCACAAGTTTGCACACTCCACTACTGTCACCCTGCCAACGCTGGCAAGGAGCAGAAACAGGACAATCCTTTAAGGGGAAAGCATGCCCGCTGCAGGGAAGGTAAGAAGAGAGGGAAGAAAAGGCGTGTGAAATGCTAATTGAGCTGCTTCCTTTACTGATCCAGAGTTATGCGAGCTCTCCGCCTTCTCGCGGGCTTGTCCCTAAGGGGTGGCAATAACTTAATAGCATAGTAAAACTGAGAGCTGAGGGAAGAGGAGAGCAGAAGGGCTGCCCTCAGTGTGCAGCAGAAACACCAAGGACACAGATCTGGAGGCAGCCTGTGTGCCACCAGCGCAGGTTGCGCTGACTCCTACAGCCGGAGAAGCATTGATCCCTCTAACTGGCAGTGTCCTGGGGATGAGAAGAGTGGAGAGGGGCACAGGATGTGTGAACCCACCTTCAAGGACATGCTGCCAGCTCTGGCCCAAACACACACATGCCTTGGGGAAAGCAGGGATTAAAATCCAAGCTGGTTTGCAAGTAACATCAACCTTCCTGGGGCATCAAAGGCCTGACCACCGAGTGTTGAAAACAGCTACATTTCAGTTATTTTACTGTGATTCTATTACTTTCAGCAACTTTGGACAGAGGTATCAGGGACAGCTCTCCAGTGTCCCTGTACTGGTGCACCCTGTACTGCCATCCCCATTCACATCATTTCTCCTAGTCTGACCCAAGCTACAGGTGCCAGCACCCCAGCTCAGGTGTTTCAGGTCTAGGGAGACCCCAGGGCCAGAACATCCTGACGTAGAAGATGCTACAGAGCCTTTGGCACCACAGTGGACTGTAACAGTGTGGGTGATTTGCCATTGCAGATGTGGCTCTCCCCTCACAGTTTCTATTTCAGAAGCTCTTCATTCCTTGTGAGACCTGGGGCAGCGAGCTCTGCCTGCACCCTCTACCATCTGCCTCATGTCTGCGTACAAATCTCTGTCAATCATCTCCATTTGGGCGATGCTCACCTGCCTGAGCATCTATTTCAGCATGTGTTGGCCGGGGCCTGGCCTCTCTGTGACCTGACAGATCCTTCTGTACGGCTGAGACTACAGAGAGAGGTTTTGTCAAGCTTGTTGGAAGAGATGCACACCAAGGGATCACATCTCTGTTTGCAGGAACAAACTGTCTCCTGTGCCTGAGCATTTGAACCCAACCTGGACACTATGTTGCATGGAACATTCCCCTGATAGAGCTAGCTGGTTGTCCAAGACAGTGACCAAGGGAGAGACAGGTGTCTGAGAGAAAAAGGCTGTCTCAGGATGTTAATGAACTGTGTCTTCAGAGGCCTGGGAAGCTCATGCCGTGTATTATGAGACAGACTTTGTATCTTATCACAGGGGCTGAAGACCCCCTGGGCTATGCTCTGAGACTGAGGGCTAGTGGGTCTGTTAGATTGAGGAGGGTTGTTTAGGTTCGCCTGCTTACCAGAGGGTAAGGGAAATCCAGCAGCCCTCCAAAACACCCATGGCAGAGCCCTCATCAAGCTGCTGGACTCCTGCTGTGCCCACGCCTCCCAGAGGGACACTTGCCTGGGATGCAGTTCCTTTGGCACCACATGGCAACAGTAGAGGGGCTCCCCATGCCCTGCTGCGCTCACTGTTCCAGCATCCCATTCCCCTGCAGCTGGGTAACGGCGGGGAGTCGGAGGGGAATGAACCGAGCAGGATTTAAAAACCAGAGCAACCCACCCTTTCAAGGTCAGACTCAGGTTGAGCTGCACAGGGTTTTCACTAAGAGGCCACCGGAGCCCTTTTGTTCCTCGCTGCTCTCGCCATGTTCATCCCAATGTACATGTGAAAGGAACAATTAACAATAGGGCACTCCTCTCTGAGGATCCAATGCACTTTGAAGTGTCCACCAACCAAAGGTTCAAGAATGATACATCATTTTCCACTGTGAACGTGTCAAACTAGTACAGCAATTGAAAAAATGTCTCCACATGCCTTCCCAGCATGCAGACAGGGACCAGCTGGAGAGCCACTTCATATCCGACATGTCACCCCCTGACAGCTGTCTTCTTGGGAATTTTTGGTATGTGATGTTTTCTAACTCCTTTTTTTTTAAATAAAGCACAAGAATAAATCCATTCACTTCAAAGATGCAGCCAGGCCTCTCCTAAACACTCAGTATTTCCTTCAAGACTGAATAAAGGAGAGAGAAAATAAGATTTTCTTACACAAAAATACCTGGGAAGTATTTTTAAAGTGTCATTCATTGTAAGCAATGTCAATCTTTAGCCACTTCTACATCAAAAACTCCCACAGCTTATTTCCAGGATGAAGGGCCCATTCAGCAAAGGTATTCAAGATTCATGTGAGCAAACCCACTCACTGCAACATACACCATTAACTGAGGTAGGGATCCTTCCACTGTAAGAGCCTTGAGCAGTTCAAATAGCATGAACACCCAAATCACAGAAGTTATTTTAGTCAGCTGTAAAGCTAAGAGCAGCTCAGTGAACAGCTGAGTAGTACAGAGATGATACAGAAGTCACTGTTTTAACCCTACTTTACTCAAAATTCTTTTTCCTCCCCTAAAACAGAGCTTTTTCTCCACTCTAGCCCCACTCCTAGCTCCACTCTTGACCATGAATGTTAAAACTAGGCAACCTCCATTAACTTAAAAAAAACCAGCACCAGCTTTCAGATTTCTTCTTTTAAAATAAGGCTTCTTAATGGTCAAAAGATTTTCCCTAGCAATTCCCTAGAAGTTTTGCTTGTTTGTATTTTGGAGAGGAGAGGAAACAGGACATTGTTTTATAGAAAATTTCCATTATTTTTCCCCATTTGGGTCACTATCCTGTGACTCCTTGTTAAGACTGGCAAACATGCACTTTGAAGCAAAGGGGAAATGAGGGTACAAGTGTTTTGAAACATGATAAGAAAATGAATTGCCAAATTCCTAGATGGCCCCCTGGTGAATCGTCTCTTTCCTCTGTCCAGTAAAGACAGATAAAAGCAAAGACTTTTCAGCTATATGATATCTTTTTACTCACCTTCTCTTTCTTAAGTCTCTTGGAAAAAGATAGAGCATGGAGGGAGAGAGAGCAAAGGCGAGGGTTTTGAGGAGAGCCAGGAGCCTGAGGGGAGGTGATGATGGCTCATAGTGAAACCAAAAGTATTGGACTGAAGAGAAGTACTGGGATGGAGGAAGACCGCTCAAGCTCTTCCTCGGGGGTCCTGATTTTAGGTTGATAGTGACTGAAGTGAAGGTATGTTAATGATGTACTGATGGCATAAAAATGGAAGATGTTTAACTTCATATAGCAAGAACGTGGTAATCTTGGGAGTGAACGCTAATGGGAGAGGAAAGGAAGGCAACAATGGGCCACACACCTTGGGCACCAATGGCAGGAATTTCTGTCATGAGGACAGATGTAATCATCTGGTAATGAAAAGGAAAAACAGGTCATAGGATGAAAATGGATCCCCCTCCAGGTGGCTGGACCTTCTCATGCCCCAGGATGGATCCCATACGATATAACCCAATGGAGTTATTGATGGTGTTCAGATATCCAAACAACTTGTCCTCTGGACTCAAAGCCTGGCCCCAGCCTGGGATGTGAGCCTGCCCATCCCAGGGCTTGCAGATTCATTCTGAAAAGGAGAAAAACTTCTAAGTTACCTTCATAAGTATGTCTGAGGATGAAAATCTGTGGAGAAAAAAAAGGTGTGGGCCAAGCTAGAAGTCTGAGGACCTGAAGAATATCTGGGACAGGCAAATGGTGACCATGGTTGCAGGTCTGTGGTCGTGCCACCAGGCCACAAGGGATGTCTGACAATGTGTGCACAAGGGTGCAGTCAAAGCCCTCAGCACCCCTTCCCACACCCCAGCACGGAGGCACTACAGACAGCAGTGGGGATGTCTCGCCCTGGCACTGACCCTCACATAGCTGGGTCCTGACCCAGAGCTGAATCTTCTAAGTTCAGTGGGGAAAAAAGGAGGGAGAATATAGGATATCTCCCTAGACTTATGCTGTCGAGTCATCCCTTTTGCTCTTCCTCCTCATCTTGTTGAAGCCAACACCTCTGCTCCCAGGAGAACAGCAACCTGGCACTCCCACCAGATGAAGCTTTGACTCTCCCTGCCCGCTCCCCCCCCCCCTTCTTTTTTTTCTCCTCTTGACAATCTGCTTTGACCTGAGTGACATCCTCTCTTTGCTTTCAATCCCCGATTTTCTGCACTTGGGGACAGACTTTGAGCAGGCACTAAGTGCTGAGGCCACGCAGAGGCAGCGAGGGGGGCCGCTGCTACCCCGCAGCCTGCCATTCAGGCAGATGGTGGAGGGGGCCGATGTGAATAGCTCCTGTCAGTCTCATAGAGTGAACTTTACAATTGTGCTACGTGTTGGACTGCACGTGACTAATGCCATTCTTCTGCAGGCTGCAGGCAGGACACAGCTGTTTCTTTAAGGAAAATTTTATTTATCTGGGCAGAAAAAAACATGCATGGCAATAGTGTATCCATGTACCTAATACTATCTTCCATAATTAGGCATGATCAAAGCCCATCCTGCCTTTCACTGCCTCTCTTTCTGGTAAATTAGATAATGTTTAAAAATGATCCTGCCTTGTTTTGGTCCTTCTGGAGGTTTAAATCCTGCCCCTCCACACAGCAGGTATGCACTGAGAAGCAGCAGCAGGTCCAAATATAGGTTTCTTTACATAATTCTGGAGTACCTATGTATTTAAAGATCAGTGATGAATTCAGTGCCAAGTGCTACACGGAGCTTCTGTTGATGAGAAATTGTGCTGCAAAAAGGATTAAAAAATGCAGGCACAAATGTGAGCGTCTGAAAAGGTCGAGGCCTCTGGAGAGCTGCAAAAGAAACGTGCAGTGGTCTCTGGACAGTGAATGAGTCTGGATCTAGAGCATACAGTACAGAAGAGTCATGCTAGACCAGAAGTGGAATGTTACTTCTGCCCACTTTTTGGCTGGGCTTGCAGTCCTGTTCCCTACTTTGCTGTCTTGGATGGGGCTTCTCCGTGCAGGTGTTTCTGCAGTGAAATCAGTGCCAGGCTCTCCAATTCAGGTGCAGCCTGAAACACACCCCAGTTACTCCAGCACCTACATTTCCTTACCAGGGGACATACCCCTGCCCTGCAGCCCAGTCTGGGCAGCCCTCAGCAATGAGACAAGGTGCAGGAAGCCCCAGGGAGTGCTGCCTTGAGCAGTGACAGTCTGGCCACGAGGCTGCAGCTGGGCAGCTGTCGCCAGTGGTTATATCCCTACAGTTCCTTCCGCCTGCCTCTCTTGCTGCATTAGAGGGCATCTGCGTACCAGTGCTGCTGAAATGCCTGGTGGAGTGCAGAACAGGGCAAGAATTTGACTGCTGCAGATCTGCTGGTGCTCAGAACAGGGGGAGGTCAGAGAACCTGAGCTTTGCTTCAAGTGCCTTTGCCATCCCTGTGGAAGGTGTGAGCAAGGTGGTGTTTAAGCAAGAAGAGTGTGTTTGATTTCCTTCCTCTCCTCACATTTGGTGGGGGACAGAGGCTGTAACATACTGTGTTTCTGTGGCATTGCAGTCCTGACTCAGACTGTCTGTGCAGCACCAGGGACCCCGGGACCCACACCTTGTTTGAAGTACTTCTCATGTAACATCAGTATAAAGAAAAAAAAGCCAACCCTTACTATTATTTTAGTTTCCTTCTGTTGAGAAACAAAATTAAAGATAACATGGGCCATCACTGTCAAACTTTTCAAACCTATAATGATTACTAGAAATAACTGATGAGCTACACCCCTCTTCTTAGGCCAGATCTTCAAACTACTTCAACTCCTCTCTCCCAGTAGCCTGCAATACAGCAGCTACCAGGGAGCTCATCCTGCCCCAAGTGTCTCTTCCTGAGGGATGCTAGGATGAAGGCTCAATGTCCGGGCTAGCTGTATGAATTATCCATGCAGAAGACCTAGCAAAGCTCTAGAGAGACCTCTATAGCTCCTCCATACTCTCTGTTGACTTGACAGATAGCTTTAGTATTAATAATCATATGGGAAATTCAGCCATTTTTGCTATAGTTGCTCAAGGAAGTAGCACCAGCCGATACTAAGTTCAGTATCCTCCCTCCATCACAGTTCTGGAAATCTCCTCTGGAAATCTCCTTCTCTAAAGCTGGACATCAGGACTGATGCTTCAAAGGAGTGCTGAAAGGTGATGACTGCTGTAGCTGTCGATGAGGGAACCCCTAGAAGGGTCCCTGGGAGGTGAATGTCTCTTCTTGCAGAGAATCCTGTGTGGAAGGAGCATTGCACATCCCACTTCTCTGCCAGATAGGAAAAACTTCCCCAGGAGGGGCAGTGGCTATCATATGGCCAGGAGAAACAGGCGCTTCTCTGCAGCACTGGCTGCTGCTGCCCTCATTGCACTAACAGTGCCCAAACGTGCACCCTTGCGCTGAGCACCTTTGGGCTGAGCTGGTGTGCCAGGGTCTGTCTCTCGGCGTGATGCAGATAACTCATGGGCCGCACTAACACAGCTACGCAGCCATCCGCTGAGGAAAACACCTGTCTGCTTCCTGCCTCCACCCTGGGCATCCGTGTGCCTTTCCCGGGGATGCGCTGAGGGCATTTGTACTGCGAGGCAGCGGGGCAGGAGGCAGCGGTACTCGTGTCCCCATGAACCAGCTGCAGGCAGGACAGGACCGTGGCTTTCCGGGGAGAGATGCGCTGGCTCCCAGCCTGGCTGCGGGCTCTGGGGGACCCCGGGCTCTGGCGCGGAGGTGCCGCTAGAGCGCAGTGTGGGAGCCCGGCTGGACCGCTCTGCTCTCGGCTCCCTCAAGTTTGCGTTGTTTGTTTTCCTGTTCGCGATGCTCCTCCCAGGGCTGCTCCCTGACTGGGCAGCAGCAAAACACTATTACTCCGGCCAGAAAAGCCATCATCGGGGTTTTAATTGGTGTTTATAACAAATCTACTGGGGAAAATTCCAGTACTGTCTTCTCACCTTTTACACCGTGATGCTGGAGTGCATTTGGGAGCTGGACTCCTGACACAGGACAGCTTCTTAAACAATGCACAGTGGGAGAAGCCATTGCAGGCAAACAAATGAGCCTCTGTGTTCAGGAGCTCCTTGTACAAGCAAAAGGTTCAAAGATGCCTGAGCAAGAGCCCAAGCAGCCTCAACGCTCCCTCAGTTCAATGGTGCCTGAGACTGCTCAGCACCTTCCAGATGCTCAAGTCCAGTTCTTCAGGAACAATCCTGCATTCATAAAGCATCAAGAAGTTTCAGAAAAATGGGATCTGCAGCAATATTGCAGTGAAGAAATTAAATAAATCACAAATCCAATATTAAGCAAAGTATCAGTGATCAGAATCACTCTGCTGGAGCGTGGGTGTTTGCTGCAGCAGCTGTGGGGCCATTACTCCTGCTGAAGCCAGATTTGAGCCGAGCATGGATTTCTACAGGTGTCAAATCAGGTTCCCCTACGAATTTTCCATTAAAAACACAAGAGCACATAAGCATTGTCCTTGTCTGGGATCACAGTGTTTATATCCAGTGGGAGGCTGTATGTGGGTGTTGATGGGAGGCAGGAGGGTTTGGTATGTGCTCCTGCAGAATGTGAAGGACTTAGAACAGGACAGCAATATGCTGATGTTATAATAATAACAATAAAATAAAGAATATTTATTGGCCCTAACACAGTCTCTTCAACTGACCCAGGCTGGCAAAGGGATATTCCATACCACATGACATCATGCTCAGTATATAACTTGGGGGAAGCTGGCCAGGGGCTGGAACTGGAGCTCAGAAACTGTGGCATCAATAGGCTGTGGGTGGGTGGTGAGCAATTGTGCCATGCATCACTTGGTTTGTATGTTCTTTTATCATTATTGCTATTATTTTATTCCTTTTCTACCATATTAAACCATCTTTATCTCCACCCACAAGTTTTACCTTTTTTTCCCCCTGATTCTCCTCCCCATCCCACTGGGGGAAGGAGCATAAGCAAACAGCTGTGCAGTTGTTCTAGCTGCCTGCAGGTCAAACTGCAGCGGTCACTAAATGAAATTTTGCAAGTCTGATGCCAATTTTTCTTCTTTTCTTTTTGCTTCCAGTGGATCTGGTACACAGGAAGGTCTGTCATGGTTGCACAAGCTGTATCTGTCCATCAGACTGCTGGGCATGTGTAAATCTCCACATGAGAGTCAGTGGTGTTGGGGAGCCTGGTTCGATCCATCATGGGGTCTACAGAAATCAACCTGGATAGAAATGCTTTCAAGTAGAGCTTCACTCACAAAATTCTGTAATCAGTGGCTCACGGTGAATGAGAAGTGGTTGTGGCTGTTTCTAACAGTTGCTTAATGTCTATTACCTGCAGCATGATTTGCACCTTAGCAACAAAATCTAATAGGCTTTTCTGTCTGAAGAGACACTCATACCTAAAAAACTTAGCCAGAATTGGTATTACATTCTTCATGAAGTGTACAGTGGAGGCAGGCTGCAAGGACAGCAGTCAGTGCACTGTGGTGTGGATCTCTCCTCCAAAAGAGTGGTACAAGCAATACTTTGGCTCAGCTTTGGCAATCCTCAATTTAGCAACTGCTGCTTGTTCCAGCACAGAGTAACCTAGAAGAGACCAGTGGCTTACCAGTCTGCCAGCTTGGCTGAAGCAAAGCTCAGCTTCTGCTTATCAGAGAAAGATCTGTAGACCATAGTGCTGCCTGCAATGAAAGTAAATGGGAAAAGGGTCAAAACACAGCTTGCCCTCCTGCTAGGAGTTTCCTTCCCACCCACAAGAAAAGGTATAACCATATATGCCTGTTGCTATAGATCCCAGTTCAGGGGAATACATAAGCTCAGGTTTATGTGCAACTCTACAGATGGCAACACAGATTTATTCTGATGGGCTCTACTAAATTAACATTCAATTAGCGGCAGTCAGTCCCATCTACCCCACATTTTTTTGGAGAATAGTTCTCAAAAAGGCATTACTCCACTGTGTTACATGCTCAACAGAATGCAAATTCCAGCACCAAGTTTGCAATAAGATAAATTTTAAACAGTTCTCCAGTTGTAACTGATAGAACTTAAATTTTGGCTGAGAAGGAGTTTGCAGGCCCAACTTGGTGGAGAAATCACCCTCAGTCTAAGAGCTTCATTTAGGTGTACATGGTCCTTGTTTTAGGGATTACTATTTCTGGAAGAGGCAAAAGGTCAATATTTTCAGATAAACAAGTCATTATACCTTCATTATACCCCGAGCTGGAGCTTTGATGGCAATGCGGAAGATTTTTGGTCAAACAGAAGCACAGATAGCCTCTGGAAAGCAGTCCCTCTTGGATAAATTGACCTGGATTAAACACAAGGGCAAGATGGCATTCAATTAAGTGTGCTAAAAGAGCTCAAATCTGGGATTTCTGAGCTATCAATGCAGAGCTTACAACAGCCTCCACCCCAAGGAACAAAGCTGAGTAATGTGATAGGTCGTTGTATGAATGACAAAAACAAAGCAACATTTCCTCTGGATTGGAAGCAGATTTACCAGGGGAGTGCCCCAGGGGCTTCTGCTGGATCAGTGTAGTTCAGCATCTCTCTGCGTGATGTGTCAAAGTGGGTGAATACTGGCAAAGTTTGCAGATGATACAAAATTATTCATAATAATCAAAGCTAAAGCTGACTGTTGCAGAAGGAGCTTACAATACCAACTGACAGTGAAGTGCCAGATGAAATTCAGTATTGACAAGTGCAAAGTAAGGCACTTAGGGAAAAAATAAATCTACTTATACATCTGCAGTGACGGGCTCTAGATAGCAACACTCAAGAAAGAGATCTTGGGTAACTGAAGCTAAGGTATGAGGTTTCTGAAAACACCAATTATTGCCCTGCAACAGCCAAAAGGCAAATTGGATAGTCAGAATCACTGAACAAGAGAACACAGTAAAATAGAACAGAAAACAGTATTACAGCACTGAGCTAATAACCTTTGAAAACATGCAGAGTGAGTAGCAAGGCAGCAAGGATATTCAGAGTTTTGGAACAGTTTCTTTGTGAGGAAAGACTAAATTTTACCTTCACAGCTTAGAAAGAAAACTACCCAAGGGAAGTTGATAAAGGTGTATAAAATCACCGATGACACAGAGAAGGTAAAGAGGACAAGGTTAATTTATGTTTCTCCAATGCAAGGAGGCAACAAACTGAATTATCATACAGTAGGTCTAAACCATAAGGAAGGAATTTTCCATAGGATGCATTAAACCATGGGACTTGTTGCCAAAGTAAAAATGATATAAAAAAAGACAGAGAAAGTCATGCCATATAGGAACATTATTAAGCTGAAAAATCCACCTTCAACCTGTGGCTCGGAAACTCCTGAAACTGTTGATTCTCAAAAGCCAGAAGAGAGTATCAGGTACAGATCACTGCGTACTTCCCTTGTTCTACTGTCCTTTCCTTAAATATCCATTTAGGATGTCATCTGAGGTGGGATACTGGACTAGATAGAATTTTGATCTCATTCACTAGAGCATTTCTTACCTGAAGTAATGGGAAAATGCATCCTGGATATGATTGTGGAGTGAAAAGCAAGGAAAGGGTGTACTGAGCTGTGTGAAAAACAAAATACCCTTTCTTTCCATCAACTATTTACAAGTTTGTTTGGGCCTATCCTGCATCCAGAGCAATTTTGGTTTGATGCTTGTAAAAGGAAGTCTGCAACTTGGAAAGATTTACTTGTAATGCTTTTTGAGAAAAAAGGGTTGCTCCAAGGGGAGCTAACATATTTCAAAGTGTCATCCATCATGAAAAAATACTCTTTTTGAGAAGGTTTTGTTTCAGTTGCTGTTGTATTACAGTCTCAGTCTTTTCTGACACCAGAATATACAGTACTGAGTCCATTTCTGAAAACTGCACACATCTGCTTCCTCTGAGGCCTCTCTCCGGAGTGGCTGAAGTCAGGTACATATTCCTTTTGGTATATATGAATGTGTACACGCTTGCAGATTTGAGGCCCAGGAGAAAATTCAGTTCAGAGAGAGAAAATTGCAGTCTCCCACATTTGCTGGTTTGCAGAGCCCATCAAAGGTTCAGATGCACCAGTTCAGTGGTACAGTGTCTGCATCCAGGCCTGACTGTGGGGTCTAAGGCATAAACAAAGCAGGCAGTCGTTGAGGGCAGCACACAGCTGGCAGCCTGGCAGCAGGAAGAGCCAAGCTCCTTGTTTGTGGGGCGGCACAAATTCAATTTTGTTCAACTTGCTGCCGAGTCTCAAGCTGCTCTGCCTGGTTTGCAAACACAGGGGAGGCATGTTCCCACTGGAGCTAAAAAGCAATGAGGTGGGGCTGCTTCTGATGTCCCATTTTACTCACACAGATTTCATACCACATTTGAGGACACTTTTGATACACAGACAAAAGCCAAAGATTTTGAGCTTTCCCAGGAGTGAGCCAAATACCCATGCTCAGCCCCATGAGCCTTCAGATACTGCAGGCAAGTGTTTGGTAGGAAAACTTTGGTTGCTTTCCGCTCCAAGCAGCTCCATTTTGATAAATGCAGCTGGATTGATCTGCACTGTATGTCCCTTAACTGAGTTACGATGTATAATCCTCCCTGGAACAGAACATTTACATTTCACTGACCTAGTTGAAAAAATGCATTAATTTTAATTTATGCAGAATTCTCCCAATAGAAGAGTGAGAGGCGATGTCTTGCAGTCCTTGCCTGCTTGGAGCTAGAAGTGAAGTCCAACTTTTTAATCAGGATTTTTTAAAATGCTGAAGTGTTTCAATGGGTGGGTTGTTCATGTAAATCCGATACAGCTTTATTATCTCCCATA
This sequence comes from Laterallus jamaicensis coturniculus, assembly GCA_022605575.1. Taxonomy (NCBI): domain Eukaryota; kingdom Metazoa; phylum Chordata; class Aves; order Gruiformes; family Rallidae; genus Laterallus; species Laterallus jamaicensis. Next base: position 4,254,712 of record JAKCOX010000021.1, on the reverse strand, counting down.
TTAAACTCACAGGGTCATGAATAAAAAATATGCCAACAACCTGTCTCCTCTCCACTGAGGACTGCCTCTCTCTCCCTGAAGATCCCGGGGCAGTCTTGCACTAAGGGCAGTTTGAAGTAAGAGAGAAAGCAATGGCTTCACCTAGAACCCTCATTTCAACTTCCCCTGTGGTACATCTCAGTGGAAGATGATCACACAGCATGGGTATTGGGGAACTTTGCTGTTGAGGGAGGAGGTTAACGGTGCATCTTCCTTCATCAGCTGATCTGGAGAGCCCAGAGGGTATAGTCAGCTCACAGCCCAGGCCCAGAACTGCAGTGTTCACAAAGAAGAAATCATCAGCAACATTCGTGAGAGTTGGTTGTGTAGTCCAAAGTTTGGCTGTAAGTCGCTTTATCCATCTCAGTGAGCCAAACACCACAGGTATATTTACAAAAGGGAAAGAGTGGAGGCTGGGTTTGTTCCTCAGCACAGAGAAACAGCTGGAAAGCTGTCTCATGTTAGAATTCCCTTTAGTAAGGATTACTTGTGGAGTCGCAACTCAGCAATGCTGTTCCTGCTTCAGCCAGCCAGCCATGTTTCCATGTAAGAGCTCTCCAGAGCAAGGAAGTGGCATCATTATATGCTCAGCTGCCTTTTTGGTTGCTACCAGCATTACTGAAGCCAGTGGGTAATAAAGCTTATTCAGCAGCTTTGCATACCAAAACAGCCTAGTATCAGGTGAGCTCAATGAAATCCAAGTAATCTTTTCCTTCCTTTCTTAACCAGTGCATGAAGAGTAAATCTGGAGCAGGTGAGCATCAGGTCCATTCTTTGTCCCCGGAGGCTCAAACCCAACTGGCCTTACTCACGCTGGCAGCCCAGCTGTGGCTGAGGGGACTCCTCTTTCCCTGCCCAAAGCAGGAGCTCTGTGAGCCTGAGCAATGCCACAGGAGCAATGCCACAGACATCCACAGGAGCCATCCACAGGAGTCTATACACAACCTGATGGCGCAGCTCAGAAACTCACCAAATACAAGAGACATTTGGAACCAGACTGCGCATGAGCCCTAATCCTACAGCAGAAAAATCTAATGCAGCCTACTGCTCATGCATCGCTGCTGCACAGCATGTTGTCTCATGCAGCATTGACAAAAGTTGCCATGTAAGCACAAGAAACAGAACTTGATCAAGCAAGAGGTAAAAAAGTAGCAAGAGTTGTCTGTATATAGCAACTGTGTAATTCCTACATCTCCATGTCATATAGTATCCCTGCTGTTTACAGGCTTACACTTTTCATTCAAAATCATCCTTGTTACAGCTCCAGGAATGATAAGAGCTTCCCTTGTAGGTGCAAGTAAGCATCTGTGTCTAATGGAGATAGCACAGGGATGAATTTGATTGCTAATGTGTAAGGAAAAGAGCCATCATGCTTTCAGGAGGGTATGGCCCAACTGACATGACGTTTTTTTCTTGGTTGCTGGTATCTTTAGCTTAAAGTAAAGCTCATTTCAGATGGAAAGTACCATGGAAGTTTTGCTCATTACCAATGGAAATGCAACGATGTGTTCTCAGTCAGGCTCTGAGTTTGCTTATCTTCAGCTGTTTAAGGACACATTTGTACTGCTGAAGAAGGGCAATCCCTACGCTAGACTGCAGCTGCTCAGAGACATATAGCATCATAAAACGGAGAGAGTGATTTGTGACAACACAGATTTTTTTTCTTTTTTCCCAGTCAAAAAGCAGTCATTTTACACTCTACCTTATGCAACATGAAAAAGCTATTGTGGAAAATAACCACTCACTGTTTTTTTATAAATGAGTATCAGCAACATCAGAGGTACAATATCAGGCAGGCATAAATAATGAAAGGCAAGGAAAGCAAGAGGGATATTGTCCACAAAAACAAGTAACCTATCAGCTCCCAGAACAATTCCAAAGATTTATTTGGTAATGAAACCAGTAATATTCATTGCAAATATTAGAATCCAATCATCATCTTTTCAGCCCTGATAACTCATAAGCTGTCCGATCTCCTTCCAAATGCACATAAACCCTCACAAATTTGTCTTTTTCTGCAGCTGGACTTTGGCAGAGTCTTAAAGCAAATGTTTCAAGAGAAAGAAATGGCAATGCAATGATATAGCTTTCAATATAAAGATAGAAAAGAGAATTCAATAAGTAGTATCAATGAACCAATGTACATCTCTGTAAAATTGAAGATTTGAGGGACTCCAGTAGAACAGAAGAAATTTTATTAACCATTTTTTCAGGTATGGAAGTGTTGAGAAATGACTGGAGTTAATACTAGCATGAGTAGACAATGCTTGGTAAAGAGCAGTCTGCAGGTGGAAATACTCTTTCAGCAGAATCTTTATTTACCATGGATTTTCTCATGATCTTCAGGTGTTTGATTTACTCAAAGTTTGTAGGGATTTTCTATTATTAACCCAATTTGTTTTCAGAAACACCATGTTAAAGACTGTCATTCTGCAGTGTCACGCTAAGGCAAAGCTGACAGAAGGATTTCTGACAGAGAGCATTGTTCTGAGATACACACTAGTATTTTGTTCAATCCACTGGCTGTTGCATCCAGATACTTGCTAAGAAAAGGAGCATGGATGCCTGAGTATCCATCCCACCTCTGTCACATGTAGGATTGTTTCATATAGGGATGGCCCAGCGTGCCAGGCCCAGGACCAGATCCTGTTTCCTATGCAGAGTGTCTGCCACTGCAAGCAACTCAGTGGATCAAACTGGTAATGCTGCTAAATGTGTTTTGAGGGAAAAAGCAATAGATCTATCAAGAGTCTGTCAAGGTTTATTATATTAACTGAATTGGCCTGATGTGATCCCTGAACATCTAGAAACAAAACTGTCCCTGAACAACTTTTGTTGTTTAACTTTTGTGTGTCACCTTCAGGACAGGCACAGTTAAATACTAGCAAGGATATCTGATACAGAGGCCTTGCTGGCTTGATGCAGATGCATTAGCCTCTTCTTTCTCTACTTACTATTCCTTTAGTTCATATTTGTGCAAACACACTGCTCAGACTCTCCTTGAGATGAAAATAAAGCTCCTTTTCTTTCCAAGAATTAGTCATTAATTATGCAGTTATGATTTCCTGGACCATTCAGGTAACTGAAGTTTCAGCTAATGGGTTAATTCATTTTATGTCTTTTGCTTCTTGATTGGGCGAATGAAACCTTTAAAATGGGATGTAGCAAGTAATGAATACCCTGTTCATACAGTAGAGTAATTCTCAGGTTTGTGTGTGGCTGGCTATGCAAACAAGATTACATCCAGGCCAGTGCAGTCAGCCACCACGGGGTGAATGCAGCACTCCAGCTGCACAGGGAATAAGTGGACTTTGCAAATGTCATTGCAGACCTGGCCCAAATGCTCTGAATGAAATATCCCCCTTTTACAAAGCTTTTGTAGGAAAAAACCCAACCCTAACTGCCCCTACAAAGGGATCAGCATTGTTACATGGGGTATTTTTAGCCACCTATTGTCACCAATTTTGTTATCTGAATTTTGTCGCCTAATTTTGTTATCTGAACTCTTTTCCCAGGAATAGCTGTTACCAAAAAATGAGTAAAAATAAATACAAACACGGGCACATGCTGCCCAACAAAAGTGAACAAATTCAAAAGGCTTGGGATTTTTTTTCTAAAATTGTTTTTACATTTTAATGCATAAGCATGCCTGTCAACCACCACTCCATGTTTTTTTTGTAGCTGTAAACACAGAAGTCTTAACATACCAGGACCTCATTGTCCTTTCCTTTAATCTTCTGTACAGACTGAGCTTCAGTCAAGAAAATCTATTTCTCCAATAATTATAAAGGGAGGAGGAATTTTCTGGAAATACATGAAAAAGTAACTAGCAGAACAGTGACTAGCGGATCAGGAACATGGATGAATCCAGCAGCATTTGGAGGGGTTCACAAATATTTACAAATGCTGTTTGCAGTGTGCAGGCAGCTCTAATCACCAGTACAAAAGCTGTATTAGCTTGGTGTTTAGCAACTGTGGTGAGCATTAAGAGTCTGAATGCTTGTTGGCTCTGGAGAGGTTGCTTCATAGTGGGAATATTGATCTGCAGGCAGAAGATTTAGATAATCCATTTCCAGGAAGGCTTGTAGAAAAAATAAGTTCTGATTGCTGTGCATTTGACATGAAAGAAGTTGCATCTGCATTTTACACATGAGAAGCTGAATAGCTTTCCCTTAGAACCTGCCATTTGCCAGACTTCAGACTGTTCTGCTTCAGGCAGATGGAAACAAGGCAAAAAGGGGTGGAAAACCATTTTATCAGTGCAACTGATACAGTAGGAAAAAGCAGGTAAGCTTTTGAACTCACTTTCTTCATCATTCTTTAGGTCTGCAACAAGCATCAAGTTTCAAGCTGAGTTTAATTTAGTTATGATAATTGACTAAACAGCAGCACTCACTGATTGTGGGCAAAGGCTAGTTGGTACCCATGGAACAGGTGAATGGAGTGAGAGGAGACAGGTCCTGTAACCCGGAGAGTAACAGCTATCCCCTGAGCAGCTATGTGAGGGCAAGAAAGGAGATTATGATATACCACAAAACTGATGTCTTTGTTTAGTTGGTAATACCAATATCCACTGGAGCTGTGACTTTCTTTAGACAGGTGAGCTAACCTGTTGAGTACACACTGTCTGATGGCGACAAGGAAAATGGAACAGACCCTTCACAGTGTTATATCAAGCACATTATATTAAGTGCATCTGGTCAATGAAATACATCCAGGCTGTCTGACATGTCTCTGAAATGCTGAGATGTTTATTCAAAACAAAACTGTGGGGCAGAATGAAAGACCAGTGGGAATATATGTAGCTAATATTGATTCAGTTAGGAGCTTGCTATAAAGCTAAATGTGATAAGCTTCCAGTGAATTTGGCTGGCTGCCTCTGTGTCCCAAGTCCTTCAGTGCTGCTGTCCATTAGTGAGTTTCTTTTAGCCTGGGGTGAGTAGTAAGAAAGGCTTGAACTGCTCTGGGTCAGAGCTCCAGACCCCTCATCATGATCCTCTTCTGCTCTCCTGCGTCAGGACTGTTTTCTCTAGGAGTCCTTCATCACTTTGTATTCTCCTGTCATATACTGGTATTATTTCTAACATCATCTTGCTAACTGCTTTTATGTAGAAGTAGAGGAAAGTAGGATCTCTCACCTGTATGTTTGTCCTGCGAATGGAATTATCTGACTAGAGAATGAGCACAAGGAACACTCATTTACCATGAAAAAAGCAAGCTGGAAAGCGTCAGAGAGATGCAGTGAATGAACTCCTCTTGCTAATGTCTGACTGGCCTTGTTATTAATATAGATATAATGATGTTAAGCTTCTCTATTAAGTCAGCAGACCGGGGCTATTGGTTACATTTCATTTCTAAGAAACAGGCTCATTTTTCAATTACATTGTAATTCACTGTGTCTTTAAGTGCCTGGACAATGCGAGTTCAAGAACATCTCACTGAGGATGCTGCAAAGTTTCACTCAAACAAAAGTTTCAGTATAGAAGGACCACATTTGCTGTCTTGTGATTCATTTCTTCCCTGTTCCCAGATGAAGAGAAGTGGTTACACCTTACAGACTGGGAGCTAAAGTTCGTAACAGGTAAGACTGAAAGTAAGCGAAGATTATCCTGAGGATACAACTGAAGTTGCCTGCTTTGAACCCCCAGCCAGGGCCCTCCAAACACTGAGTTGCCTGGGTGCACTTGACAGTCACATGCTGGTGTTCAGCTGCAATTTTGGAGTGCCTGGTGGGGTGAGGTGAAAGGTATTCGAGCATCTTTCTCTTTTCCTCATGCCTCCGTGCCCCTGGTGTGAACACTGGGACCATTTTCAGTCCTGGCTCACTGCTAGGGCACAACCCTCTGGGGGCTGTCCTGGGGGAGCAGGACACAGCACCTTCATGTCCCTTGAGTTTCCAGGTGTGCTGGGAAACAGCATTACGCCGAGGGTGCTGTTGGACAGTGATGAAAGCAAACCGCAGGCCATGCCGTTTGCATCTGGATGACTACACACACACTGCATGCATCTGAGAATCCAGCCTTGCCCAGGCTTGGCAGCATGTGTTGCCTTCCTCTGCTCTCATGCAGCTGCAGGGTCTGGCTTTCAGGTACAGTCTGTCTCACAGGGCTCCTTCCCTCAGCAGAGACTTCTTCCCTCTCAGTTTCCTTGTTTTCATCTGTGCAATTTAGTGATGTTTTTACATCTAGGAGCTGGGAGTCCCAGGGGACGCTGTATTCTCTTGGTTGGAAATCTTGTGTGAAGGAGACAGTTAATGGTTGCCCAGGAGGATGAAGCATGAGACTGGAGTGAAGAGCTGGCTCTGACTTAAGTGGTAAAGACAAATGTAATGGTGGTTGGCAAGAGAAGAGCATTTCACTTGCCAGCACCTTCCTTTTCCCATTGCTTGGGGGCAATAGACCACACACAAGGCCTTGTTGGGCCTCCTCAGACCTCTTGGCTATGCACATTACCAGCGTGTCAAGGGTTGACCTCCTCTCACTATTGCTGGCAGAGAAGCCTGCCTAAATCCTCACAGCTACTGCCTTACTCTCATTTAATTTCAACAGCAGTAGCTTCCAACAAACCTTTCCCCTTTTCTCTCAGTTGAAACCCTGTTCAAAGGCTACAAACCCTTTGGTACCTTCATGTCCCAGCACCTATGGAAAACTACCAGAAAAGACTTCTGCCTCTCCTGACCCTTGCAATACTAGTTCACTTTTCCCTCGTGCAGCAATAGCAATGTCCCATCCTGCTGTCCTTTGTCTACTTTGGGGAACCTTTATCTGGAAAATCTAAAATGCTTGTAGATGTGCTCTGGTCATGGGTTGCCATATTCATGAACAGGAGATCCTTCTTGCTGTCTGGTTCTCATGGGTTATCTGGTTCAATAAAAAGGAAAAACACAAATAAACCAATTTATTCACAGCCTCAAAATACACAAAAAGTTTATAATGCTTGCAAAAGATGCTGGTGAAGATGATAAAGTTAACTTCCTACCTAATTTATTTATGTTAGCATTAAACCAAGAAGGTCTCTTTCTCCAGTATCTCTCTACAGACATCAATCAAACAGCAATCATCCCCTACAGCTGCATCCCCTACAGCTGTCTCCTGCCTGACAGAACCCTCTGCTGCCCTCTCCCACATGTTGCAGCAGGGGTGGGATCTGATGCACCTCAGAGCAGCCAGCAGCCAAACGCTTGGCAAGGGCAGTTGCACTGCAGCCCAAGTGCCACCATTTTCCACCTGCAGGTTTACACAGCTCAGCGTATATTTTATTATATTTTAGCACCCGGGGCTCTTAGAAATACTGCACATCAAGTGTGGCAGCTTGAAGTGACAGAAAATGGATATAAGCAAGAAATATTATAAGGAACATGATCTATAGGCTAAGTTAGGGCAGGGCTGGGCAGTGTACACAGCTCTGTACCAGGGCTCACACCAGAGCTGAGTTTGGCTTCAGTCCAGCTTAGCAGAAGTTTGTGGGTCTCAGTTTGGGCCACAGCATTCAGCTCAGATGTGGAGCAGGGTGCTTTAGGTGCTTTAGGTCAGGAAAGCTAACAAATGTCAAGCTCTTCCTACTGCACACGCAGCATTTGTATTTCCTGTTTAGATTTCCCATTTGGAATCCATTTGGATTTGGGTTTTCTTTCTGCACAACTTCAGGCAACAGCGTTGGAGCAGGACAAGTTCTCAGCTGGATGTAGGCTGCAGAGGCTCCAGTGCCAGACCCCAGACCTGCCCACCACAGACCCTGCCCAGCTCCCAGCTCATGCCCTGGCAGCCTGCTGGTCTTGGGAAGGGAAAAAATATGTGGGGCAGAGAAACTATACACACTTCACACATGGGGAGCAGATGTGTGACATCAGTTCATCCACATGAAATTCAGATCCCTGTAATGCCACCAAGGTCAGGGAGACCTGCCTGGCTGCCTTGTGCTGAGCAAGGGACGGTCAGGCAAACAAAAACTGCCTCGGCACAGCTGACTGCTGCACCTACTCTTTCTTTGGAAGATATAAACCAATACTAATAATATAACTGATAATAAATGAGGAGACACTGTGTGCTTTCTCTTGCTGAGGCATATCCACATGTTTTTCTGCTTATGGACATTGCCTCATCCTCCAAGACACACACCAGCCCTTGGGAGGGGAGAAGTTGCTTTTGCCTCCCAGCCAGGAAACAACAAAGGTCTATTCCCTAGTTCCCACGGGGGAAAAACCCTCTTCTAAGGTCACTGCTGGAGGTTCTGAGCAATAGGGAAGCCCCCTGTGGAAACAGGGAATGGCCCCATGGTGTTGGGGAAAGAATGAGCTCTGGTGGTTAAGCTGGGCTGCTGTGTGCAAGGTCCCAGCGCTCAGAGGTGAGGAGGGGAAAACTACCACCTTTTCTCTCATTCCTTTTTTCTGATTCTCCTGAGTTCCACCCCAGCAGCACAAAGAGGCTTTATCCTTATGCTTGCCTCTATATTTCTAAGACAGCCAAGTTCTAGATAAAGCTGTGGTTACTCTCCCACAATGCAGGAGGAAGAGGCTTTACTTTGAGAAACTGTTAGGCAAGGCACAAGTTCAAACTTGAAGATGATTCTGCTGCACAGTGCATCCATCAAATACTCATTCTTTGCAAATATTTTCTCTACAATTTTTGGGAGACCCAAGCGGTGGGTCTTCATCAACACTTGGAAGCTGATCAAAGACAGTTCAGTTAACCTGTTTCTTGCTTGCTTTATATGGCTCCAGCGAGACAGCTCAGCTCCTGCCAGCATGGCAGCAGTGATTTACTGCTAGTGTTGTGGTTAGGGACAGGGCCTGAAGTATGTCACTTATCCCCATCTCTTGATCTTTTATCTTCAGTGACTCACAGTGCACTGGATACAGAGCATGCCATTGTCCAGCTCAGTGGGACTTCTGGTAAACAAGCTGGCCCCAAGCAGCGGGGGCTGTTGATCAGCTAGTGCTCGCCCTTCATTTGGGAGTGTGTGGTTCTGTAGGATAACACCAAGCATCTCTGACACTCTCAAAGCAAAAAGCTGGCTGCAGAGCGCAGCCAGTGACATTTCACTTCCTTGATTATGAAGAAGCAAACTTCTGAATTTTAGAGTGACTGATATTCATGACCTTTTCCTTTTAAAAGTGAAGGACTGTCTTTAAAACACACTCTTCCAGTGTCTGGGGATGCACAGCGAGCTGATCTGCTCTTGAAAACAGGACTTGAAAGAACTTCACTTCCCTGGGTCTTGGTCAGGGACCAAGAACTTACCCTGCAAAGGCAGGGGAGTTGGGAGTTTGCTTATTCGGAGTCAGAAATAATACGTGAGGGATCATGGGGAAGTAGTTGTGCTTTCCATCGTGCTTGGCTGTGAGGATCAAGAGCTGGACCCCCAACTCCGGGACATGTTGCCACATGGGCTGGTGATGGTAGAAGGGATGGCTGGCTGGAGGAGACCTCACAGAGCTTCTACAGGTCCCATCTCCCACCATAGGACTACAGGGCAGGACCTGCAGATAGCTCATTCCCATCCCAGTATGCCTCCTCTGGCATTTTGTGGTAGGAAACATTTCACCCTCTGGGAGGGTTTGAGAGCTGATATTGCCACCAGTTCGTTTTGCTAATAGACTGAAACCCCCATAGCTGCCACAAGGGTTTGGAAAGCTGAAGCCACATTTTGCAGATCCGGTGCAGGCTGCTGTGCCCTGCATGGGACAGGAGAGGAGCCCACATGCCCCGGGGCAGAGGAAGAAAATGCTTCCTTAGCACAGATGAAAAATGAGATGAAAATACAAGTTGACTCTGTGCAGAAATGGACAAAGACAACATGCACAACCAAGCAAGGGTTGAAGATGTTTTCATTGCAAATATAGGGCTCTTTCTTAGTTTCAAAAATACCTCTAGGTAAACAAATACCTAACAGACTGGGGACTGATTCTGATTCCTTGTAGGAAAACATCAGGCTTGTTGCCAGCAGTGTTATCAAAAATTCTTTATTAAATGATTAAATAAATAAATAAATAACGTAAAATCGAGGAGTCAGAGAAGATGACGGTGGCAATCTTACATCATAGTGAACCTTTTACACTTCAAAATTATGGTGCTACAGAAAGGTTATTATTTTCTCTGCCACACAAGCACATCTGCTTTTTGCTACAGAATTACTGCAACCATTATCACTAGTAATGCTGAAACCAAGGCAAGGTTTGTTTCCTGTCTAAACAGTGGAGGGGAAGTCCTGAGAACTGCAGAACCACTGCTGAGAGTTAAATTAGACTCAAGATATTTTTACAGCTTTTGGCTTCTTTTACTGTACCTCCTTTTGCGTGGATGCTCTTTACAAGCTGGAGCTCTGCAGCTGTAAGTAGGCACTGGGAAAAATTCAAGGGGAGTTTCTCAAATACACGCATCAGCAACTAGTCCCGAGGCTCATTTGAGGCTGTTGTACAGTGTTTGAAGAGCTTTCAGATCATAATGAATTCTCTCACCCTACTTCATTTAAATACACGGAGACACCATTTTCCAGTGCATAATCCTGAGCTCTCCCATTTCGTTTTGCACAGCAAACAGGCAGGTATTTGGGACCAATCTGACCCCATTCACTCTGCTGTCATGAGAGAATAAAAACTCCCCCTTCAATGAGCTCACACAGGGCTGACACCTCAGGATGGGGTGACACCTCAGAATGGGCTGTTCAGTGCAGTGAGCAGCATCAAAGGGATTAATCCAAGGACATTGGTGCCCAGCCAGGCTGGCAGGGACCAGAGCAGAGGGGCACTGTGTGGGTCTGCCTGTAAGCTCTCCACCCCATCCCAGACCCCTGGGAATCTGTGCCCTGTGCCACAGTTTTCCAGGGGTCTCAGCCCTGCAGCAGGGCAGGGGGCTTTCTGAACTGTGCCTTTCAATCCATCCATCCATCCATCCATCCATCCATCCATCCATCCATCCATCCATCCATCCATCCATCGCCAACAGAAGAAGGGATAACAAACTTTTTAGTGCAGATATTACAGAAAATATGAGGGCTTTTCAGAAGGTGGGGTAGGGGGAGGACTTTTACAAGCACAGAGGAGTGTGTGTATATTGACAGACAAATCAGTTGCTGAGATTCATAGCAAATAATGCCTCACTTCCAACAGACTTCCCACCTGGATACTTTTTAATGTAATGAATCCTTCAGCTCTACCATCTCCTTGTCCCAGTGGTGGACCTTAACACGCTTCCGTACAGCTTTTGGGCACACACTGCTCCATGGTTTACATGGCAAGAAAACTGTCTCTGCCTGTGCAGAGGAACCTTATGTGACGACAGAAAGTTACACACTATATACACATTCTGTGCTTACTTATACCTAGACCAAAGCTTTTTATTGCCCTTTATTTACTACAAGGGCACCTCCACAAGCATGAGGTGAGGCATGCTCCCAGATTGCAACACAGGGCTCTCTGCGATGTAAAATTTTTCCTCCATGACAGCCTATACAAGTAGATGGAGTTTCCTGTAATGCCAGTGGCAAGGGCTTGGTTTGGCTCAAGAAGCTCTGATCAATAGTTAGATGACCCCAGAGAGCATCTCTCCTCCCTTTACATCTGAACCTACACCTCAATCTAGACCTCTCCCCGGTAGGGAAAGTACTAAAAAAAGGAAAGAAACCCAGGGGGAAGAGATGTCAGGTCCAGGGGAGTTTCAGATGGCCATGGTATGTTACAGAGAGCTGTCTGCAGATGTAGAATGACCCTTGGACTTACCTAACAGTACTTCCATCATTGAAAAGGAGTGGTGGAGGTTGATGGCACCAGTCCTTTTGATGCTCAAAGTGCCCCTCAACAGACCTTATTGTTGTGACACTTGTTGCAGGCACTTCAGACACACTATTGCCTCTTTACATCTGCCGTGGCTGCTCCAATATGTGGGCACACCACAGCCCATGACCATGTCCTCTCCAGCAACCTGTCTCCAGCATGTTAGCCCTGCTCCTGCCTCATCCAGGTTTGCCAGTCACCAGTCTGGGGTCACAAGCTCTGTTCTGGAGGTGCTTCTGAAAAGGGAAAATGGGAAAAGCCTGCTGCAGGCTGTGCTGGAGGAACCTAAGCAGGTCCAGCAGGCACCTTGATGCTTTTTTGTGGCCCTCTGTGCAGCAGCTAATCTGCAATGCAGATAAAGTAGTTGTGGGTGATGGAGAGTTGACAGTACTGCCCTCCCCTGTGCCAGAGGGATCATGGATGGTGAACAGGGTGGATGTGGTGGCTCTAGAGCAACGTCAGCAGGACCCGTGCACGCTGCTGTCAGCGAGACCGCTTCCGATCACGTAGGGCCTGCAGCTGTTTTGCGAGAGTAAGCGCAATGCATGCAGCCTGGCGCATGAATCACAGACTGTGCCTTCCCGTGTAATTTCATCAGCCGTAAATCATGAGTCACAACCAGGTGTGCCAAGTATTGCGTTCAGTGCAAGCCCACAGACAGCATCCACACCTGGAGGACCCTGGCCTTAGAGCATTTTGAACATGGTCCTCAAGCCATGTTGTCCATAGCTTGGTTTTTACCCTCGGCAGACTTCTTATAAAGGTTGTCTCAAGCACAGCAAATCTCCCTCCCTACATGCGCCCTACTGCTCTTCTTTTCAGCTAGCATCCAAGCCTTCCCAGGGTCTTTTGACACCCTTTTTCCCACCACCAGGATGAAGGAAAGGAAAAAAGGAGTGCTATTTTCTAGACATTGCACAAAATGTGTACCTCAAACTCAGGCAAACTGCAGTCACCACGTACCTCAGGTATCACTGTCCATCTCACGGGTAGACAGATCCAGACAAAGCCTCATCTATGCAATTAAGGGTGAAACCTGCCTGGTGATGTGAAGTAGAACAAGGCCAGGAGATCTCCTGCAGCAGTGGGTCTACAACTGTCAAAGCAGCAGCAAAAAAGACTTCCACATAGGTCTGCTTGGTGGCAAACTTGCTCCAGAAAGCTGGTCAGAACCACCTTGGGTATACCTACACTGCAGGGAAAGCAGGCCAGGATCCTTCAGACACTTCTGAAATTGTAGAGGCCTCATCCTGCCCTCTAGTCCATGTTCTGATTGCCTCCTATGTAAAGGAGAAAGTCCTTTCACAACTTCCCTCTTTCCTCCCTGCCACTGCCCTTTGCCTATAATTAAATAATAATGGACTAATGGAACATGGCAGGTTAGTAAGTACTTAAAAGATTTATCTTTGTTTCTTCATTTAAAACATTTTAGTATCAAACAGCAGTTTCCAGCCATCATGGTAATTTAAAAAAATTATTTATGTGGAAAAACAAGACATTCCACAATACCTCTAAGACGGCTCCTGGAGCGTGGCTGTTGCTGGCTAACACTGCCTCTGGGAGCCAAGGTACTCATTTACACCTTGTACTTCACATCTCTGTGGGAGGGTGATTACCCCTGATAACAACACCCCTTGCCAGGGATTTTAAGCATTTCTGCTTGAACAAATATGAAGCTGCATGGAATAATTTAAATAGCACAGTGCACAGGAACAACATGGGGAAGAATTATTTCAAGAGTGCTCAGTGCTGCAAAATGAAAGGACAGGAAAAGAAACAAACCCCAAAAAAGAGGTTTCCTTAAAGTAAAACCAAAACGTATTCAGGAACTTTAGAACAAAAACGGGGGGGGGGTGATTAATCCATGGGAATAGTCAGACACTAGACACTACCCCATTAAAGCTTTCAGAAGCATTGACTGAGAGCAGCTGCAGAAAGTACATTTTTGTTCCATAAAACAGTGGCGAGCCATTCCACAAAAACAAACAACCGATTTAAAGGATCACCAGTGCCTCTAGAACTGCCTGGTTTATCCATTTGATGAGAAATATTGCCAGTTAAACAAGACTGCAGTGTACTAAAGCCTAGCTTATCCCATTTCTGAAGGCCTTCAGTGAGAACTGTCGCCTGCTCCTCCCTGGAGGAATGCCCCTGCATGATACGTTGACTTGCAGGCTGGGAGTCCAACCCCCATCATCTTCAGCATTATGCAAATACCTTCCAATGCCAATGACGTAATATAACCAGCTGTATGACATCCTTGTCTACACATGTGGGTTTAAGGGGACTTTGAGACTCATCCATCTGCCAGCCATGAGTCTCCTAGCTGGAGTCAAACCAGCCTTCAGTAATTTCTGCCCTATGGAGATGAGGAGCACAGTGCAGAGTGCTGGTGCACCTGGAGCTGAACAAGGAGGGAGGCTGGGCAAAGTGTGGGGCACAGACCAGGTTCAGGATGCTCATGCCCAGGGCACTGGGGAGCTCTCCCATGCACCCACAGATACCTGTGCATGAGACCATGCTTCCAGTCTAGTGGTGACACCACAAAAACAGAGAGCTTTGAATGGAGCTTGCTTAGTTCTCCTCTGTGCATTTGTGTTTTCCACCCTCATTTTGTAAAGTCAGTGAGTAAATTAAGACCTTCATCTGGTGGCTGTGACTTTGTTTGGGCCTTGAGCATGTGCCTCTGTGTCAGAAAAGGGACAGACAAGAGACACTCCTGCCTGCATGAAAAACTGTGCATCCCCACTGATTCTCTTTCCAGAGCATCAGTTGCCCAGCACCTGGCATGCAACAAGTTGAGCAACAAGGCAGAAGGGAGCATTCAGCCTTGCTTTGCATTCGCAGTCAGAAGCAGCTAGCAGAGCAGAAGGACTACTCGGAGGTCTTCCAAGTACTTGAACATTTTTCACTTATTTAGTAGGAGTATTTCTAAGATTAAATGGAAAGTTATTTTCTCTCAGGGACCACAAAGCCTGTTAAGCACTACAGAGGGTACAGCATTTCAGGTAAACTAGCAGATGTGGTGTCTCAGGCCACAGATAGAGAGCACAAGCCTGAGGGGTGTCTGTCCTGACTCTCCTGCTCTCTGTACCAGGTCCTTGAACTCTGGGACTGCCAAAGCTTTACTGTTACCACCTGAGCAAGACCTGCCAGTGCTGCCTAGGTGATAACATGTCATGAAACTGCTGCAAGTGTTTGCCATATGTCTCTCCCAGTGCCCCACCACCCCCAATCCCATTTCTCCATCTCTGAGAAATTTCAACAGAACCAACAGCAGTAACCTTGATAGGAAATACCTGTTTCCCAAGGCCACTGCTGATGTGAGCAAAGTTAAACAGCCTTCCTTCTGGCTAGGGACCCTGTGTCTGAAATGCTCGAGGTTTGGGCATTTGCTCTCATTATGCTCAGTAAGACATGCCACCAGTGCAGGCTTTCTCAAAAGGACTAAGTTTTCACCAGACTCCTTAGCTTTGATGTTGCCAAACGTTTTGATAAATAATAAAAAACCCAACTCAGAAATAGCTATTAATCATTCACTGGAACCTCAGTCACCACATGTCCCAAACCAATGCCCCAGTGAAGGGGGAGAGTAGGACAAGGGAAAAAATAGAACACAACAAAACACAAATTCGTTTCACTCTTTGCTTCACAGTTTACTGGACCTGTGTGCTCACAATACTGCTTCAGTTTCTTGTGAGTAGAGCTATGTGTTTACCTCTGTTACATTGCAAGGATGGGACCATGCTGTTACCAGGCAAATGAAATTAGTTTTGTGACCAGGGCAGGCTGGTGCAGGTCCTTAGCGATTAAATAAGCCATGCCGAGGTACAGCAGTTGCATCCCAGCCTGTATTACTCATATTAGCTCTTACAAGAAAGAAAAGCTCTGAACAAGCTCAATATTCCCTTGCAGGGACTCTGGGACCACAGCCAGGCTGCAGTGTTACTTGAGACAAGTTGGCGAAGGACCATCAAAGCACACAAGATGAAGTACTAAGATAGCAGAGGGACCGGACATTTCAGGACCGTTCTTCTCATAATATCTCAGTGCACACCACAGGCACGAATGAGCAAGAAACCTCCACACCCTGTAACTAGTTAAGCTCATCCCCATTAAAGAAGTCAAGATGTGCCTGCAATTTGTCAACTATGGTAATGACAGGTGATACCTGCCGTCCAGTGTTTGTATTTTTCTTAATGACCTCTTCTGCATGAGATATTATCCCTAGTCTAGAAATAGGGAGGATGAGCACCGTGAGGTGAAGTGACTTGAACAAGTTATCCCAGCTATTATGGAATGAAAAACGTACCATTTGTTTCCCAGGCTCAGTGTGCCCATGAGTCTTTGCTTTCTCTTACTGTCCTTTCTTACAAGTACAGGAAAAGGTTGAGGTAGGAAGACCTATATTCCCTTTTTTCATGTTCCTTCTAATAAAAAAGGAGTTTTCTCCTGAAAAACAAACATTATCCCTGATAGTAATTATTTTTGCTCAAAAAAAAAAAAAGGCTATATATTTTTATATTAAGAAGTGCGTCCTTCAGTAGTGCATGGAGAAGGCTGTGGGGAGGGGGAAGGTGTTTGCACACAAGGTTCTCATGCAAGCCATGGAGGAAGTCTTCTAATTCAGAAACAGCAGATAAAACTACCAGGGCTTCTATGGCATGGTTGCTGCAGAAACAGCCAGCCAGCCACCACAGAACTTTTGGTTTCCCCCAGCTTCCTCCTACCCCCAAAATACTTTATGGAGACATTTTCATTGTAGGCTTGAGAAAGAAGTTTTTGCCAAGTTTCAAATCTTCATATGCATCAGTCATTCCTCTTGAGATAGGAAAGGGCTTTTGTTACTGATTTAGGGCTTTATAACCTAGGGCTAGGAAAATTAAAATCAGGTATATTTTTAGCACATGGGACCAAAATGTTGAAAACCAACAACAAAAGCAACCACAGACTATAAAGAAATACTACTTGGGGAAAAAAAAAAGGGGGGGAAGCCCACACACCACTGTCTGTCCTTGCTTACCTCCCCCCCAAAAAATCCATAAATCCACTTAGTAGCCTCTTTCTTTCTCTCTGGAGTCTGATTCTCTTCTCATTTATGCAGCTGTAAATCCAGATCACTCCTTTGAAATCAGAGGAGTCTGAGGATTTCAAAACACATGAAGTAGGAGAATAGCTGGTCTCTCTATAAACAGACTCCCCAGCTGTCTAGATCCTGATCCTGTTGATTTAGTAGGTGTTTCCCATTGAATTGAACAAGAGCAGGAGGAGCCATTTCATTCAGTTAAGCTACACTTGCAGACAGATCTTCTACTGACTCCATAGCCTCAGCTCCATGGAAGTTAGATCAGACTCCAGTGCCAGAAGACTGGGGATTTTATTTTGTGTCTGCTGGCGTAACTCAGCAATAATCTGAATAAGTAGGTGAAGTCCAAGTTAGGTCCATTATTTGCAATGATAAATATCTGTGTTATTTGTCTTCAAAACACTGATTGCTGTTTTATAGCTTGAATCAGGCAAATCACTAGTAATAAAATATCATTAGGCCTCCAGCTGAAAGTTTGACAGCTGATAGGCAGTTTGGAATATTAATTGGTGCAATTATAAGGTAAAGAATACTTTGAGGAGATATACTAAGGACAAGTCTGGCCAGGCACCAGAATGAAGTCAATAAATACGTGTCAAGCAGTTACTACAGAGAAAAGGCAATGGGCCTTCTATTAGCAGTGTATGTTGATTCAGTAATAAAATGACACTGTCAAGCAGCTGGATAAAAATCTGGAGTTAAGGAAAAGAGTATCTTAAGTATCAGAAGGACTTGTTGATTTCTGTAAGTCTATTAATCTGTAAAATCTATAATCTTTACATTGTTATACTTGTTATAGTTTTTAAGAAACACAAATGTTTTTTTCTCATTTTTCAATGGAGATAATGTTTTGTCTTTAAAGACCAATAGCTGGTGGAAACCTCAGTGATCTCTTGGAATACAGGCTGTAGAAAAAATGCAGAAGTTGAAATTAAATACATAACTTATATAGCTAGAAGGGCTAACTGTTGCTCTTCTCTTTGCACACATGACAGTAACTGATTTGATCTTCTTTTAACGCACCTCCAAGATGCAGTACTTTCCTCTCACCATGCTATCTCCTGACCGTAAATAGTACTGTAAATGATGGCTCTTAAAAACTATTGACATGGCCTAAATGCCATGGTATTTGTGTTTGCTTTGACCAAAGCACACAGAAAGTCAGGAACAAAGCCAGATGGTGTGTCCAGTTGAGAAGGAGTGTTCCCGCTGGTGTGGTTCAGACACAACCACTGAAGACATTTAGTAAATTCATGCCCACAAAAACATTATAAAATGACACCACCACTGACATACCATCCTGTCTGGAAGGAAACTGTATAACTATAGATTTGATTGAGGTTCTGCTGGGAAGTCCGTGTAATCATCATCTTCAAAAACAGGTCTGTTGTCTGTAACAGAGAGACAAATTGCTTATGATAGCTTACAGCAGTTCAATTGTTCTTACCTATAACAATTTCTCCAGGTGCTTTTTAGCAGTTTCGTTCCCTTTGTAGCCCCAGATAAGGTACTTGGCTTTAGCAGGTGTTTGACTCCACAAATTGAGTAAGTTACCCTTCCCAAACTGCTGGGTCCAGGGCTTACTGCATCCATGGTGCTCTACAAGGATCTTTGGGAGCTGACCACAGGCAGGCTGACGTGACAAAAGGTGGCAGAGATCTGCAATATGTCATTGGCTCCAGCTATTTTATCAGCACTTATTAAACAAAGCAGAACTTGCCCTCAATATTCTTTTGTTGTTCTCACATCAAAGGGCTAAATTATGCCCCCTAATATGTGTAAGAGGCTTTTCAGTTATCTTTCTGATGCAAATTATATCATTTTGCATTATCCACTGATTATCTGCAGTTTGAAAAGTACAGCAGATGTTGTGCAAAGCCTACACGTCAGTTCTCTCCTCCTCCGAG
Organism: Laterallus jamaicensis coturniculus; assembly: GCA_022605575.1. Taxonomy (NCBI): domain Eukaryota; kingdom Metazoa; phylum Chordata; class Aves; order Gruiformes; family Rallidae; genus Laterallus; species Laterallus jamaicensis. The sequence goes on along the minus strand of JAKCOX010000021.1, from coordinate 4,235,910 downwards.
AACAGCATCCAAGTAAGCAAATTTGAAGCAGCCCCCATGGTGCATTCAAGTTTAGCTTTAGCTCAAGGGTGAAATCAGTCTGGGCTTTAGAAAATTTGACAAGCATTTGGTGAAACTAGGGTTGAAGGCCTGGGTGTGCCCAGCTTAACACCTGGGTGTATACCCATTCATCTCCAGGACATACATCCTCTCCCCTTGCTGGATGCCTATATTTAGGACAGTGCATCATTACATTTAATAGGCGCTTCAGGTCCATTAGACGACAGCCCAGTGTGAAATCTGCCCTCAGCTCTCATCACACAACACAGAATAAGTTGCATTTGATTGTGGCAACATGCCGATAGTGCCAAGGTTAATGAATTAAAGATGTTAAACAAAGAATGCCTAATGAAGTTAAATTGTGAGTGATTGTTTTACAAGGTGGCATTTAATATTAAGAATAATTATAACAAAGTAAATCCTCTACCCACCTCTGACTGGGCTCTTGTTGAGGTGTGCAGCATTTCAAAACAGTTGAATTGAGAAAAAGGTCTGCAAAGCAACATCAGTCTAATGTGGTATTAATTACTGTTTTTAAGAAGCAGCAATTGGAATGTATGGAGGCAAAGAAGGAACAATGGCATGACTCTTTGCCTTGTAAATTTTATTATCATAATATAGATAGACCATCTTTCTATCTTACTGGTTTTGCCTGTGTTAAATCTAAGCAAACTGGCTCCTTTGAAAGTTCAAGCCTGTGTATGGCTATACCATAGCCTGGGACTGTAGTCTACAATTACTGATTTAATGGTGGTTCTGGACCACATCTTATTATCTAGTCAGATATATTAAATTATGACAGAAGACCTCTCCAGAAGTCCACTGAGGGCACTTCTTCAAAATAAGAACACTGCCAGATGGTCAAACATCTAAGGCAGGAAGGAGATGAGCCTTTTCACCCAGTCCCATATATCCCTCTGAAAGTCTTAAGTTTTGTCAAACTCTTCCAGTCCTTACCTCATGGAAGTTAGGGAAGATATAACTCTGTAGGGGTCTCCTTCTTCCACCTATGCTAAACAACCCACAAGGTTTTAATGGGACCACAACATGCTTACGACAGGTCTTGACCGCGTATCAAAGGGCAGAGTGTGAAAGGCAGCTGCCAGAGTTGGAAGAGTCATTGTCAGCTGTTTTTCTTTGCCAAAGACTATCGATTCTCTGTACTTGCTCCTGTAACTTGGCTGACAGGTTTGTAGGACAGCAAGAAACTGAGCTAACAGCAGTGCTTCTTCAGCCAGTTGTTCTTAATAACTCTGCCAAGATTTACAGACAGGAGCTGAACAAGGCAAGAGGATATTTTTTTTTTAAGGTAAGCACATATCTCAAGACAGTTTGCTTTCCTACCACTTTTCTCATATTCTTTTCCACAAAGCTGCAAGAATACAGTCTCTCTGGAGCGTCTGATGGGCAAGAGGTGATACATGAAGCTGGGGTAAGATGATATGCATAAAGCTGGTTGCTCTGGTTCCCTCACACGGGAGCAGCAGTACAATAGCACAGGTTCTTAAATCATGACCCTCTAGACTGAGGACTACCTCCTTCCACTTTTAAGTTAATTAGAAAACACTTGGTGACCTATATGGGGGTTATATGCTTACCACAGTCAAGTTTGGCATAGAGTGTGCCCTCTCCCTAAAGCCATCAGCTTGTTTGGCTGTTAGTGCTATGTGCCCACATTCTTCTTCAAAATTAATAATTATATCCTTCCACATGACCCCTCTGCTTTGTCAAACATCTATACCATCCTTTTCTGTTTCAGATACACTACAAAATCTGGCACAATGCACTGGCAAATAAAGGCAATACAATAAATATGGGAACGAAGGTGATTGGTTGGATGCTGACTGCTGTGGCAGTATATACATCAAAAGAAGGAATATGCCACACTGAATATAGAATAACTCTGATTTACTGTACATTCAAACCATACCTTAAATGCCCTTGGTTTGTTAGCACAGTCTGTTGTTTTTTTCTTCTTTCAGACTCTTCTATTCCTTGTCTTTATGTACCCTCTGCTCTTGAGGGGCTGGAAATACCAACAGCACAAAGCATCTTAGAGGCTGGAAATCTGGACTTTACAAAGCTTATATGGGAGCTATAAAGAAAACCACCAACAAGCATAGGCTGACATCTGAGATAGTGTCTGCACATGATGATATGTGAGTTTGTGGCCAGCAGGTTAAGGAGGTGATCCTCCCCCTCTACTCTGCCCTGGTCAGGCCCCACCTGGAGTATTGTTTCCAGTTCTGGGCTCCCTGGTATAAAAAAGACAGGGATCTCCTTGAGAGAGTCCAGAGAAGGACTACAGAGATGATTAAGGGCCTGGAGCATCTCCCCTATGAGGAAAGGCTGAGAGAGCTGGGGCTGTTCAGCCTGGAGAAAAGAAGACTGAGGGGGGACCTAATCAATGTTTAAAAATATCTTAAGTATGGGGTGCAGGGGAATTGGCCAGCCCCTTTTCTTTGGTCTGTGGAGACAGGACAAGGGGCAATGGCTGCAAATTGGAGCACAGGAAGTTCTGCACCAACATGCGGAGGAACTTTTTCCCAGTGAGGGTGACAGAGCCCTGGGACAGGCTGCCCAGGGAGGTGGTGGAGTCTCCTTCTCTGGAGATATTCAAGACCCATCTGGATGCCTATCTGTGGAGTATGAGCTAGGGAGCTGCTTTGGCAGGGGGGTTGGACCCGATGATCTCTCGATGCCCCTTCCAACCCCTACAATTCTGTGATTCTGTGATTCTGTGACTGTGACAATGCCACAAGGTGGAAATAGAAATTTGTCAAAATCTGCCCATCAAAAAGAAGTAGAAAGAAGCACAAGTTTCTTTTGTTATGTTTTCTTTTCTTTTGGGAAACCACTTTTCAGTAAAATACATGGGTGAAAGTAATTTAAATCACTTAAGTGAACTTTTATGTCTTAGCTATTTATTGGGCAACATCAGTCAGGTAATGTTTGGAGTATTTTGAGGACTTAAAGCCTTTCTCTTTGGTCTTCTACATCATATATTCAGTATTGGAACAAAAAGCTACCATCATTGACAGCAAAACTTCACAGTCTTATAAAAAACTTGCACTGCACAGGGAGTGAGCTGTGAACTCTGATGCTGCAAGGTGTACCTGGTTAGTTTTAGTGCTAGGGTGAGAAAGTTCCCTGGAGACCGAGTATTGCGGGAGGAGAATTCAATCACTAAGGTGTTTCCAGGCTGGATTAGGCTGAAATACATTCACAGAAAGTGCTGACAGGTTTCCTCCAAGCAGGAACCAATTATAAAAGAAAGGCCATTTGTTTCTGCAAGTGCAAATCTAATTTCTGGTTATTCTTCTGGATATACAATACAGAAATTATCCTACTTTAACAGATAGGGATGGATCCTAAGTTGTGTCTGTGTCTCCCCGTACTAAGCAATTATTTCTTCTTTTTTTTCACCCAAAGCCGTGGGCCAGTTTATCAAAAATAACAATACTGTTCTAAAAGGTTTGCCTCACTTTGCTGAGCAGTGGTTTCTAGCTAATAGGGCACAGCTCACATTCAACCTGAAGAGGCCTGTGGTAGAAACTATTAAATACCCCAATTAGGAACGAGATGGAGCAGTCCTCTAGGGACCTTTGCTCTCTGATGTTCTCACCGCCACTGGAAGAATAAATAAATGCAAAGCCTGTCATCCTAGCTAATAACTCACAGAGATAGAGGTTACAATTACACAATGGGAGTTAGCCCATGTTTCAATGATGTTTTGCTATTAAATTTGCCTTCCTGAAAGGCTTTTCATGACTGTGAGAAAAAAAAGAGGTGGCAGATTTGAAGCATATGACCCAGCAGTCTGGGTTTCATGAGAGCCATCACTAATCAAGCACAGAAGGCATTTTTTATTTGTAATGTGCCAGTAACTGTCCTTTAGATGGTAATATGAATTAATATTGACCAGTCTACAAGGGCAACAGCTGTTCTCCAACCAGGCAACATCCTGGACTGCAGAGGACCCTCCGTGAGGGGGGTTGCACCAGGTCCCCTGTAACTGCAGCAACAATCAACAAGGATTCTGCATTGCAGTGCTATGTGGCTGCAGACCTCACATAGGGCATTTGAACCCACACTCCTTTCACTGGGATGCTTTTTGTGCCATAATCTTGTCCTGCTACAATTTTGATCACTGCTTTATGAGCTCTCAGATTAAATTCTGATCTCTCATAATTAAAAAAATCCAATTTTTGCGTTCTCCAAACCTCACATTTAGATAAATGTGAACAAACACTAGTGCTCTGGAGATATTTAAGTGGAACTGAATTTTATATACATAACCAGAAGATGATGTGTGAAGCAATTTGGCTTCAAAGATACAGAATGTTTAAGGTAGAAATTTTGCTGATGGGAAGTGTCAGGAAAGGAAATTGCAGCTGGAGCCTGCAAGGCTGGGAAGGGTGACCAAGTTAAAATTGTCGATGTTTTTGAGGGTTGTCTGTATATGTGTGAAACAAAGTCAACTAAGATGACAGAGAGGTCGTGTCTCCAGAGAAGGGCTGGTGAAGGGGCTGGAGGGCAAACCATATGAGGAGCAGCTGAGGGAGCTGGGAATGTTTAGCCTGGAGAAGAGGAGGCAGAGGGGAGACCTTATCACCACCTACAACTACCTGAAGGGAGGTCATGGAGAGGTGGGCGATGGTCTCTTCAGCTAGGTGACAGATGACAGGACAAGGGGAAATGGCATTAAGCTGCTCCAGGGCAGATTCAGATTAGATTTTAGGAAAAAGAATTTCACTGAAAGAGTTGTCATGGCCTGTAACAGGCTGCCCAGGGAGGTGGTTGAGTCACGTTCCCTGGATGTTTTTAAAAAAGGGTAGATGAAGTGCCCAGGAATATGGTTTAGCACAGGACAGGAATGGTTGGACTCAATGATCTTAAAGGTCTTTTCCAACCTTGTGATTCTGTGACAGCCAGTGTTAAAGTAATTAGTGCCAATTGCTAATGGAAATGAATGATTTAGGGCTTTTATAAAGCAATCAGACTGAATGAGCTGAAGTGATGGTTAGAGCAGCCAGTATGATGGATACATTGGTAAGCTGATTTAGGCAAGAATGAAGAAACTGTTTTTCTTACAAAGATTTTGATTCTTTACCTCCATCATCTGTCTTCTATTAAGTTTAAAATTAAAAAGGAGATGCGTATTTTTGTATGGACCAAACTGCAACAGAAAGGCAGCTTTACAGTGTGCAGGGGTTCCTGCTAGCTGCCCTATGAGGGCAGATTTACAATCTTTTTACAACACAGAAGCAACCTTAAGAGGCCAAATCTGAGGATCTGATCCCTGCTTGAAAAAAAAATAATTTGCAACCCTCAAAGTGCTTTACAAACATAAACTTAGCACAGACCCCAGGAGAGCTATATTACATTTCTCTTGCTCTCTATTTTACATCTGAAAAAACAATGCAGAGCTGAAATGTCTTTCCCAAGGTCACATACCACCTGCCTTGTAACCACCAACTTCCATGCTCCTGCTCATATCACCAGATCACACTGACAAGTTAGTACGATAGTTCCCAGTGTGAAATGATCTCCTGGGAGTGAAATGTGTAACCTGTTAGATATACAGCTTGCTTACATTTGCTTGCTTTTAAAGTGCATCTTTAAATGATACATTTTCAGAGAGTAATTTGAATAGATCATTATTTATAACATTAAATCATGGCAGGTGTTTTTTTGAAGTCAAATGTAATGAAATGACTGTTAACTTCAAACAAGGAGTTGAGTCTGCGATTCATTGAAGGGTTTATCTCTGTCAGATTTGCAGCTACACATATTAAAAATTGATCCACTTATATATATTTTTGCTGTAGTTGAAGTTATCAAGGTTATAAATTCTGAACACTTCCTAAGCTCGTGGTGAGTAATCCCAATTTTAGGATGACAATATTTAGAAAAACCTTTCTTTTTGCACAAAAACACATTTTTCTCTACAACCTGCATCTTTAACCTCTGATATTTTCCCCTTCACAAAATACAAAGACTGCTCTTTTGCATTGTAGAGATCACTGAGAAGAAATATAATTTCTGTTTCTTCTCTTCGATTAGTAATTGCCTTTGAAATCGCTTTAAGTAGCAGGCATGAAATACTCTTCTGTGAGTTTACATACATCTTCCAAAAGCAGTGGGAATGCCAGGCCAACACATATAAAATGGGTTGGGTTTGGGGTGGCTTCTATATTTAGATGTCAATTTGGGTGTCTGAAAAGTACCTGATTCAAAGGGTAGATTTCTGGCTTGATACATGTTCCAAAAGATGATATATATTTATGGATGCAGTATGTGTGTCTATGAATTGAGCTTTCTGAGCTGGTGACTGGTTTCTTCTGTGAATGTCCCCAAATATGTTGAATGGAATCAAAATCCCAGATTCCCCATCCTCTATTTTGGTGGGGGGTGAGTTAACTCATCCCATCTCATCTGGCCATCATGGTGTCAAGCAGTCCTGGGTCACCTCCTAGGCCAGAGCTTCTCCCATTCAGAAGAAACAGCATGACCCATTTGAGCATCCTCTGTGGGAGGTAAGATTTTCCTCCTGCTGCAAATTCCTCCCAGTCTTGTTTCTCCTAACTGTGCATCTACAGCCTTCACATTTCTCTCACTCCTGGATCTATTTTTAAAACTCATTTTTGTCCTATGATATGTAATCAGTACTCACCTGACAGGAGAGTGTATTCAAGACTTAGAAAAAGCTGCTTTAAGACCACATGATGATAAATTCTCATTAATCCCAAATATATACGAGATACAGAGCAGGGCCCACAACTAGTTTTATAGAGAGCATTAGTGTCAGCAGTTTAAAGAGAATTAAAAGAAAAAATATCATTCCATCCCTAAGGAAAAAATCCAAGTAGTGCATAAGACTAAAAGGAACATTTCTATAGGGAATTGCTTATGAAAGAGATTTTTAGTTCAAAATAAGGAAATCACTCGACACTGCAGAAGGATTGTATTGATCAAAAATAGTCTTTTGAAATGTTAGGATCCAAAGAAAACCTCAAGTAAAAGCCACAAATGAAAGGATAGTAAGCAACCTCAACTGCAGGAGAAGCTCCATTTGTCATTTGCAGCAAATATTGTGATCAGACTCCTGAATAAGACAGATTCTACATGCGGCCGGGAACATTTGAGAACGCCCTTGTAACTATGATCCTTGTAACTATGAGTCCTGGATTTATTGACCACCTCAGCTCACCATTTGTGAAGTCTCTCCTGGGTCACTTTCACCATTTCCTAGAAGACATAATTAACCAAGATGCCAGCGCTGCTCCGTTCCTGCACACTCACCAATCAGTGCAGTGTTAATAAGATGCCAGGTGAGACCACTGAGCTACTGAAAGAAAAGTGAGCATGCTAAAAATATTTAGAGATTTATTTGATTTCTCCACATGAAGCCATTTATAATTTATCACTTCAGCTCCTACTTGTTCTGTTTTCTGCTCTGTTTTATTTTAGCATGGGGGTCTTTCCTGTCTTTTAGCATAAGCCCATCACAGGTTTGTAGCTATGATGGTTATCAGTGCAGTTCGGTTCCTGTGTTCAGCTGTTTGCCCTGTCTGGGAAACTAGTTGACTTCTCCAGTCAGTCTACAGAGCACAGAGAGCCTGAAATGATATGTATCTCAAATGTGTGTTCAGTGAGCAGTAAGGTCATGGTATTCTCTTCTTTGCAAGTGTGTATGGTGTCCATAAATACTAGAGATATGAACGGGCACAGTGCTGGGGCAAGCAGGGGATTTATTCTTATTCTGAGCTGCAGAAGAACTCTGCTCTGCTTTGCTAAATCACAGTGAAGCAACCCCCTCATCTACTGGTTAACTTAATCCAACAGGTCCCCTTGGAACAGGTAGGTTTTCTGTGAGAAGCTGAAAGCAAAATCAAACGTGACATTTTAGGGTATTCATCAAAAGCAGTTGAATGAATGAATGAATGAATGAATGAATGAATGAATGAATGAATGAATGTCTAAAAATAAACAACACTTTTTCTCTGAATTCAATACCTAGTATTGGAGATGTGACACATTTTAGAAACAAAAAAAGATTGCCGGGCTCCAATTATAAACTGCTGACAACTAAAAGTGTTTGGCTAAGCTTATTTGAAAACTTGTGTTCACTTAGCATGATAATGGGAAATCTTATAAGGATACCAATAGCCCCATGGAGTTGTTGGATGCTGTGATGCAATAACAGCAACTATTTTTTGCATGAAAGTATGTTGCAATCAGTACCAACTGCAAAGTGCAAAAGCCAAATAGACACATGAACATACAGGTAAGTGGATGAAGTTGTCGTTCCAGATGACTCAGGACTGGTTCTCTTACTATATTTACCAAGTAAGGTAATATGGCACATTTGTTTCTGACACTTCTAAAAGAACATAATAACTGACTACAATGCAAGTGCAAGGAATAGATTCGCTGAAATAGAGAATAAAATTAAGTTTTTACTATAAAACTAGTCCAAAATCGCCAGTCTTAGCCAGAGGTTAGATGTTGATGTATATCTAGCCACTTCACAGGGGTTGCTGAAATAGAGAAAGGGGTAGATTCAGATGTGCTTGGATGGAAAATTGTTTGAAAATGTGAACACTCCGATTGGTATTAACCTGGTGTAGTACAGAAGGCATAAATGATAATCACAAAAATATTTTGGTCAATGGACTGATCACTGTTTTGAGATATATCCAAAGAAAACATCTATGAAGTTGCCCTTTTTGTCTTAGACTGAGCACTCAACAATGCTGCTCAAAATAATTAGCTGTCTTTGGAAGTCTAGATCCTTATATGTGGAGATCCATTTGTAGTTTAGTGCGTTGTTTTAAAACAAATTCATCGACATGTAACTGTGTAAGTAAATGTACAAATAAGTCACTTTATTTCATTGAAGAGAGGGCTGTGAGCATGTTATATTTGTCTCCACTGAGCACAGAATAAAAGTTTAGGAGCACGTGGAAAGAAGGGGTGAGTATCCCTGAAAAAGGTGGGCAGCATGAACTTGTTTCTTGTGCCATTGCCTGTCCCATGAATTGCTTACTGCACTTTTACTGCTCAGTCATAGTTTCACAGAATTTAATCCCAGACAGAGATTAAATGAGAACTTTTTAAGAATTAGACAAACTTAGTGAACCCATTGCACCCAATGGGACATTTTCTTTCACAGGTGATTTATCTCCTCTCTGTGGTTGGAGCAATAAATACCCTACAAATGAACTTCATGTTCGCTCATAAAATAAAATCCACATTAATCTCAACTGTGTGAGACAACTATAAATTGAATGAAAATGAAACAGGGTAAAGAGGGTTTGAAAACTACAGCTCCATCACTGGCAACGCAGCCCTGGGCAGACATTATGGCAATGCTGGCTGAGTTCAGCCATCGAGAGGCCCCAAAGAACTGACTCTTGGGTCACCTTCAACAAGGCTGAACATGAAACTTCAGGTCTCCATGAGCCACATGCTCCTGGACACCACTGTGGGGAATCATTATCTCTGGTCCAGGAAAGAGATCAGTAGGAAAGCTGTATTTTTTTTGTCAACAGGCGTAGGAGCAAGTCATTGGAGAGTGGAAGAGGGACACAGAGAACATAGCAGTGGCTTCAAAGTTTGACATGGGCACTATCGGTCCCCTCACAGGTCATCAGAACTGAGCAAGTTCATTTTGTCCAGTTGACGTGTACAGGTCACAGCTGTGTATATGATATGTGTGAGTTACCCTAGGTTTATCTTTCTGCAGCCAGCCTTCCTGGAGAATCATATTATTTAAGTCTTCTGAAAAAAATTGGATCTAAATGTCCTTTCTTGTGTTAAAGGTCAATCCTGTTCTTTTATGTTGAGGAACCTCCCACATAACTAACCAAACAGGATTCCCTACAAGCAGTACCTCCGAATGATGCCAATGGGATGGCATGGAGGGAGCAGGGATGGCTCCAGATTTGAAAGGTAAAGGTAAAGAAGAGAGGGAACGCAGAATAAATCACTATTTCAGAATTTTGGGACAGTTATCTTTACTGGATTATGAAATGTGGCAAAATTCCTATGGGTTTCTTAGCCTGAATAAATGCATTCATCAGGATCCCTTTTCATGAAAGAATGCAGAATGCAAGCATCTGTAGGTGCGTGGTCTGTTACACAGAGTTAGATATACATGTACAAAGCCTCCTGACTGCCATTTAAACAAGCATCATTAGCTATCAGATTTGCAGCACTCTGATATTCTGTGCTTCAAATCAGTCCTGGGCAAATTCCATCCCCACAGCTCACCCATTTTTCTATTACAGCTAATCCAATTACCTCAGACTCTTATCTTCCTACCAGTGAGCACATATGTCATCTCCCTCATGCAAGTCATCCTGTAGAAAAGTTAATGAGCATATTTATGTGAGAGAAGTTAAGGACTGAAGTGTTTATGGGCACAGGGGTTTATTAGCATTGTAGTAAGCAAGGCAACATATTGATGGACAGAATGGATGGGTGTAATTTAAACAAATAAAAAGGAAGCATGAATGAGTATCTAAAAAAGGCTAAACTTCACCCCCAGTTCAGACTGGAAGTAACACAGAGAGAAATGTTTTTGAAAGCAGATGGCTGATACTGGAGAAAGCTTTTGGACACAATCTTTCCCCCTTTGGAAAAGCGGGGAGTGCAGAGTGCCCATTGTTGATGGAGTTTCAGACCCTGCAGCTGCCAGCAGGCTCCAGTGGTGTTCACCAGAACTTTCTGCTTGAATCAATCAAAGATCATGCTTTTGCCAAGAAAAGTTGAACCATACTGTCCTTGATGTCCCTTCCAACCTGGCGCTCTGTGATTCAGGATTCTATGACACCGCGATACAAAGCTAAAGCCTGTCTAAAACCTGCTTCTACCTAAAACAGGTTGCAAAGAGAGGAGAATCTGCCTTTTCTTGCACTCGAGCTAGTTACAGAAGTGAGTTTGACCTGTGGCAGAGTATGCTAGCAGAGCTGAAGGTGCCTGCAAGCCTCTGCACACACCCAGATCACTGCAGGCAGGTTACTCCACTGAAGCCAGTGTGTGAAAATGCACCCAGAGAGTTTGTGGACTTACCCCAAGTAATTCCAACCAAATCATTCCAGGGCAGTTACTCTCTTTCTGCAGCAGTGTGGTGGATTATTTTCCAATCTGGCACTGGTGACTTCATCTTCCAGAGACAAACAGAAAAAGGGGATCCAATAACTGCTCATGTGAGATGCATGGGACGAAGCCTGATGACTGAGTTACATTTGGAAAGACGAGGGGCACAAGACTTGTACTAGCTGAGAGCTAATTATGCTCCAGTGCTGTGAAATTGAAAAGGACTAGTGTATGCTCTGAAGGGGGCTGACAGAGCCCACCCCAAACAATACAGGGGGCAGGGATGAATGCCCTGGGATTCTGGAGCTGCACCCCAGCAAGTGCCTCTGCACCCCCACCAGCAGCACATCTGAGGAGAAGGGAAGCTCAGCACTGAGTTAACGTGTAGGATGGAGAAGGAAGGGAAAAGGGGGAAGAGAAACAGGTTGGTTGCTGTGGGACCCAAAACAGCCTGCTCTGAATAGTTCTGTGTGGGATTGTCAGCGTAGCTGAAGCTGGATTATTCCAGCAAAAATAAGCATTATGAGAATATATTCAAGTGCATTAGATGTCTGGAGCAAATCATCATCTGGTAAAACATCTTTGTTCCAAGGCATCTCTTTTACTCAAGAGTAAACACATCTTCCCCCGGGCAAGAAGTCATCCCAGCTAAAAAACACTATAATGAAAAAAGCCATGGAACAGATCATGTTCAGAAGCCTATTTCATCTCCCACTGGGAGGACACATTGCAAAGACCTTCAAAAGGACAGTGGAGGCTTGTTACTGAAAACAGCATGGCAGGCCCAAGGCTTCTCCTGGCCATGAAGGTCCTACCTCTAGTCATGACCCTTTCTGAAGGCAACAGACAACAGACCTCTGCCTGCAATATCCAATATACAATGGTAGAAATACATGCCTATATGTCTAGGACAAGTGTGTGGAGCTGGAGTCTAGATTTCCAGTTCACTGGACAGCTCTCTACAGGAGTGGGTACAGGCAGGCTGCTGCAGCCATGTCAGCTCCCCTCCCCATCACTGGGTCTCTGGAGGATTGCTGCCATAACCTGGCCCATTTATTTAGGGGAAACTAGAAAATGGCAGATAAGGAGCTGGTTAGGTAAACAGCATAGAGTTTCCAATTAAAAAAATATTCTATGCTTTGTAAAGAAAGATACTTGAAAGACACAGAATTGCTTATCACTTTCCATGAACGCTTGCATTTTATACCTTCTCACTGGGTGCCTGGTCTGCTCTTTAAGACCCTAAGTGCTCTGGGGCATCACTGCCTATTTCTTAGTACTTAACCAGGACCTTATCAAACAAAGCCCCAATATCAGCTCATCCCTTGGCACCACAGTAGTAAGTACAAGGGAATAGTATTCCTATTAGACAACCACTATAGCTTTGGACACAAAGAAAGCCAAATGGTTGTACTTGTTCATCAATAGAGAAATGTTTCCTCTGATTATGGGGTTTCTTCCCTGCTCATTACAAACAATTGTCAACTATTCCCGTCTATAGGCATATCAAGATTACTCATCACCAAGTTAACAGCAAGGTGATCCACAGTTGCTTCTGTAATTCAGGTTTAGAATTATTACAGCAGCACAAGTCAGAAGGATTAAATGGGAAGGAGGCTATGCTGAGTACAGGAAAATATTATATGCAAATTGTGATTATTCATGACTGAGTCACAAAAAATATGTATTCAAAAATCTCTCATGATTTAAGGTTTTAACAATACAATGCTTTGCATTTATGTAATGACTTTCACCAGAGGATCTTGAAATGTTTTAGAGGCACTGAGATGAATGCAGAATAATGTCAGTCTCACGGGGGGGGTTGGGTGCACTGCTGTTCAAATCAGCAGCTAGTGGTGTGTGATGCACTTGGGATTCACAGCGAAGGATAAGCTAAAGGAAATAGGAAGCGTCAGTGAAGACCTAACATTCAGCAAACCAAGACTGGACCTTCAAATGTGGGGACAGAGGAAACTGTGTGAGAGGAAGTCAGCAGTGTGAGACATGCCACATATTAGCGTGTTGCCTCCCAGGGAGCAGGTGTCCCCAGACAACACTTCTGAGGTGATCCTGCTCTGGCAGGGGAGTTGGACTAGATGCTCTTTCGAGTTTCCTTCCAACCTCTAACATTCTGTGATTCTGTGTATCTACATGCTTGGGAGGATGCTGTGCCAGTGGAAGTTGAAATGTGTCGCCATTAACAGAGATTGGCTACTGTTGCCTCAATTATCTCTTCATAACACGCTGCACACCAGTTATCTCCCACCACTGCATCAGAGACATTGATGGGAAGGTTCCTTAAAACAGCATCCCCGGGGGGTTCTGAGACATCAGAATGTGAAAAAAAACAAATGTAAATTTAACAAAAAATCGCAGAGACTCTTCCCCCACCTCCTGCACAGACATGCAGGACTAACAAGCAAAAAAAACCCAAAAGAAAACATGAAAACATCACCATTCAAAAACTAGTCCATTTTGAAATTAAAACCATTGACTGTGGCTTTCTGATAGCCAGTCTAAGCCATGAGGAATCATGCTCCCAACTGCTGTTGGTAACCCAAATCTAACAAGATTCTAGCAGTATTTTACCATAAAACCACGCTGTTATAGCAGTGTCTTAGCAGACATGAAGATAACCTACCATCTATGGATAGCAGGCAGTTCCCAGTGTGTCTGCATGCCAGAAAGCATAGGCACCAGTTCAGGTGTCTGTTTTCTCTTTCTTCAGACAGATACAGACCACGTAAGAAATGATGGCAGTGGACATTATTGGTGTGCATGCTTCACAGTGACTTCAGACACAGATGATGCAAAAGACTTGCAGAGATTTAACACCCTGTAAAAGCCTAGAAACCATTGACAAAATGATGGATATTCCTTCCCAGCCACAGACAGAACCACAGTATATTTTCAGGGGCGAACAGATGTACTGGAAAGTTTTGAATTAACATATAAAACAAAGGCCTATATTACATACCAAACTGAGGTTGGTTGGAAGAACTGGGGCCTGCTACCAGTGATGCCACTGGGAGATGCCAGTTTTTGCCCCAGTGCAGTGTTCAGTTCTCAGCATCCAGATGTTGGAGAGAAACTCTCCCATTAACCCCAGTTCTACCTGGCTGCAGCAAATCTCATTGGTGAGCTCTGCTGTCAGTGGTATCTTCATGATACCCACTATTAGCTACGACTAATAACTGATCAATAGCTCTTGTTAAGGAGACAGATGGGTCCATTAAAATCTGACCTGCTTGGCATCTGGCTCTTGACTCTTAAACTCGTCTGATATAAAATATTCAACAAGATTTTTGTATCAGACATTAGCACAACCTGTATTTCTTTCCCTGCCATTAGCAAACATCATACATGTGTCGGTCCCACAAATTATCACATCCACTTCACCCCAACAGATTTGTAAAAGGTATCGTTGAAGAAGAGTAGAGTGGCTCTTTACCAAAATCCACCGTGGAGCTTATGGGTAAATGAAGAAAATAAAAAATAACTTTGGGGTGTGTTTCTATCAGTATTTTCTTACAATAATTGGTAATACCTTCATGATTTCCTCTGGAAGCCAAGGCCAGGTACAACTCACCCGGCTGAAGCTTGGCCGAGGTTAGCCATGCTGAGTGACAAAGGGCCCCACAGTGCCTGCCTGAAGGAGTGCAGGTTGGCATGTTTGCTGCAGCTGGGAGTGCCCTTGGTGAGGGATCTCTGCAGAGGAGACTACAAGCCCGACCCAAAGGGACAAAGGTGGTACCCTAAGTGATGGGGAATTTTCCCGGGCACACCATTTATGTGTCCATTCAAACCATTGTTCCACATGGCCTACAGTGATGAAAACCTGAAACTCCTTTAACTTCAGCAGTGCCCAGGAGAACTGCTTCCCCGGGTATAGGCTACACTTCACTTCAACACCCAAGCACCTCCAAGTCTTCCTGATGGGGCTTGCAGGGTAGGTGGAATAGGGAATAGTCAATGAAAACATGGCGCATACTTCTCAAAGAACCTATTCACGACAATGTTACTTTCTTTCCTCCTTTCAGTAACTGTCCATATGTGCACATACACATGAATAACTCAGGCTTTCCTCCCTGTCCTGGTTCTGGCCAGAGCAGAGTCAACTTCCCCAAGCAGCCAGTGCAGGTGAGCTGAGTTAGCCCAGGCTGTTTTACTCACCAACTGACATCACTTCCCCATAAAAGGGGCTGGTTGAGGAGGGGTAGGGGTTTGGTGCCTGTAGATCAGTCTGAGTGTGGCTGGACTGTTGGATTGGTCAATCCTTGTATTGGGCAGCACTCTGTAATCATGGGGTTGGTAAAGTACTCTTTGTTATCACTGGGTGTAAGGGTAATTGGCTGTTACTGTTCTACTGTCCTAATCCTAGCCCATGGAGACTCTGTCTCTTTCTCCTCTGTGAGTGGTGTGTGGTGCTCAGTCACTGGTTGGGGCTGAACCACCACATCCCCATGCACAGTTTAATCATCTCAGGATCTCTTGAACTGTGGAGTCATTTGTAGGTGGGGAAATGGTCTGGTGTGATTTGCATGGGATTTTCACAATCAATACCCTCTGCAATAAGATGCAGGTCTGGTGTGCATTAGCAGTAGAACCAAGGGAGGCAGTACACCAAGGATAACTGTCCATCCTTTCCTTCCTATGTTTGTGCTCACAGAGGTGAATGCAGAGGCACTGGGTTGCTCAGCTTTTCGGTGAATACAGTCACTCCCTCTTTGATCACCCCATATTAACTGCTGACTTGCCAAGTCATCTGCGTGGCTTCCTGTGACACATTTAACTTTTTTCCACTCACCTGTAATGGAAACAGGTATTACCTGGCAATAAGTGAACACCTCGCATCAATGCCCACATACGTAAACATCAGCAGAGAGGTGCTAAATCAAAAGGGAGGTGTTGCTGCCAGCATGTTTCAAATGTATCCTGCTGACCACAATGGTAAGGCAAAAGAGAAAGAATGGTGAGAAACTATTTACAAAGCTAGTTTTCAGTGGAATGTTTCTGATTGATTACTTTAATTATTGACTAATTTCATAAATTATGCAAGCTTTTCCTATCATCAAACACCTGTAAGGGCTGGAATCCATCAGCCAGCACCTTGTGCTCCTGACTCCTGTGCAAATGTTGTGCTTGCACACAGGTAGAGAGGGAATCTCTGTGCCAGGGCTCTGCTGGCTGCTGTTTCTTCTGCTGCCTTGCACCTGAGAAGCTCTTCTTACCTCATTTCCAGTCATTCCCCTGACCCCACAGAGCAGCATGATGGTCTGTATTAAAAGGCAGAAGATGTTGATTCAAATAAGCTCTTCTCTCTTTCATCCTCTGAGGATTTTGTACTGTGTTTCTCATCCTTTCACCTGAGTGCCCAGGTCAAAGCATGCCCACAGTTTGGAATCCAAATATGAATCCAGATGGTCTGTGTGCTTGCAGGCACAAAGACACATTGAACAACCCACACCTGAGATCTTCAGACTGACAGCTTTATAACAGGATTCTTCTTGCAGGGGGAGGTTTAAAAAAAAAGGAGTTATGCTGATACCTTTTTCTCAGAAATAGCCATTCATCCTTGCCTTTCAGCTGGAACTACTTAGACTCTCGTACACTCAGCCTGACCCTTGCCATTTATCCATTTCCATCACAGTTCTGGTCTTATTTTGTTCTTCATCTCTAACAACCTCAAGGGTTGTAGAGAAACACATCCTTAATAGTTGTGTAGAATAAACAAGGGATCTTTTCAGGACTTACAAAGGTTTGATGAACTTTTATCATGGGATAATTGGTTCTCCAGTGGAGCAGCTACAGGCCATAACCGATTAGGCAACTGAACTGGATTTCCATGGTAAAGGGGATGAAGGATTCCTCCCAGAGGTGTGTAACCAGCCCTGCCTTTTACATCGATCGGGAAGGGACCCAAGCAGAGTCCAAAGGTAAATGTGATGTTCTCATATTAACTGCCACACATTTCAGCAACAAGTACTTCATCTTCTGTAAAGACAGAAAACTAAGCAGCAATACATACTGCATGTAAAGGTGATAGAAGAACTTCAGTTATTCCTGCAACATGCATATCATCAGGATGTAGGGAGTTCATTACAATAGCCAGAAGGGACTAAGAACATCATATCTGTGATGTTCACATCACACAGCAGTGTGCTGTGTGAGCGATTGATAAAGCTGGAAAAAACAGACATATTTGGGTACATGCAACTGCTTCTTCATACATGGGACTTCCTGGAGACTTTAATAACTAATCCAACATGTTTTACCTTTAAAAAGTACAGTGATGCTGCTGAGCAAATCCATTTGCTGAAGAGGACAAACTGTGAGAAACTACCAAAAGTGAGTAAGCAGGAGGCCTGCTTATCACTGAATGCAGCATTTCAGAGCTGGAAAACTGAAAAGGCAAAAACAGGCTTATATGAGGTATAGCCATGGCTTTCCTGGACATGAATACAAATGTGTGGTGTCCTCCAACTCCAGGCACTAGAGGACAAGCTGAATATTGTATGATGCCGCTTTCTATGTTGGTCTCATCCACTCCTCACCTAAACTGGTGTGGATCCGCTGATTTCAGCAAAAATATTCCCAATTTTTACCAACAGAAAGGATGCCTTTGTTTTCCAGATGCAGTGCAATAGCCCATATTCATCTGGGAGAAAACTTCAAAAGCACTTCCTGACACTTTCATAACCTAAACCCCACTTCCTATATTTGATTAAATGTTAATTTAATATAATGAAAATTAAATAACCAGTTGTGCTCAAAGCTGGGAATCTTTTCCCATGAGCTGGAATTATCAAACAATTCAGCAACCAAGTCTTCAAAAATCAAACCTATTGTTTGTATGTGTAAATACAGTTAATAGTCCTGGTGTCTTTCTGCATTCTTTTAAATAATTGGGATCATCAAGAAGAACCATCTCCCCTCCAGAGAGTTAACGATGGTGTTTGGAGAACTTCAAATGCCTCCACTGTTTCCGCTGCTGTGACCTTTATTAATTTATCATCTCCTAAAAACTTCCCAGTAAGGTATGGATTCCTGGGTACACATTTTTAATCTAAAAACAATAGATTTCCTTCTCATGTGTTGAAAGCACCTGTTAGATATATGGAGCAATAAAAATAAAAGAACAGCAACAAGAATACTTTCAGTGCAAGTCAATGCTCGAAGTGATGCTGTACATTTACCTGCCTGTTGATGGTATTCCAGACTCAAAACCAAAAATCAGTCTGAGAGAGACGGTGCCTTTGGGCTGCAGGAGGCTTTGAAATCTCAGTGCTGAGATGTTCTCTGTTTGTGTTTTGGCCAGTGTTTCACCAGGTCGGACAGCCTCCTTCAGTTCATTGACTCGCATCCAGAAATGTCATTAGCAAAAAAAGCTTAAGTGGGTTCTTCCTATCCCAGGCCTCGCTGACCACAAAGCCCTAGAAGTGTTTGCCTTCACTTCCTCTGCTGCCAGCTCCCACTAAAAGCCCAGTCCTATGTATTGGAAGACACAGGGACAAATTCTACCTAGAGTCAGACTGGTGAATATCTATTGATTTTAATGAAGTTTTGACAAATCAACCTGGAAAAGAGCCTTCTCCCGTGCCCTCAGAATGTTTGAGTACGTGTTGTAAACTCCATCTATACTGACACAATAAATAACTTCTTAGAGTCCATTATAACCCTCACGTTTGTACAGCTAATCAGTGTTGCAGACCTTCCTAATGTTTCCTAAGTAGTTGCTGTATTGGCGTGTTAATCATGATTATTCTGATTATCAGCAACTGTTTTAAAAAAAAAACCCAATAAAGCAACAAAACAAAACCCACAAAGCAAACAAGACACACATTCTGATAATCAAACCAAAGACAGAAGGCTAGTGATCATCATTCTACTGAGTGTGAATACTCCACTTAAATTTTTAGGCTGCTTGAATGATGCTGTTTGTGAACTAATTTTCTGAAAACAAAAAAAAAATATTTTCAAACAGCTTAAGGTGGGGTTTTTTGAGCTGTTAGCAGTTACTTTTATAAGGTATTTTTCATCTCCAGAGCACTGAGCCAGAACATGGAGCTGTGTTGATGACACCAGGAAAGGATCTGGCATCACTCCTAATTTCTGTGATGTCCTGAATGCACCTTGGGGGGCAGGACCCCCATTACTGTCTCTGCCACCAAACACACTGCTGCCTTCATGTAGCTGGATTTGGCCATGCTGTTTTGACAGAATCCTTAAAAAATGTGCCTAGGTGGCAGAGGAAGTTGTGGCTACTAGTGGGAGTACAACCCAGGCAATCCTGGTCCTGGTTCAGGGCTCGAAGCCCTAGCCAATATCCATCTCAACACTTGAGTTTTGTGACTGCTGCAGACAAGTCATCATGTTCTTCCTCACACAAGTCCTGGTGCTACAAAACACTTAATGTGTTATTAAGCAAAACATTTCAAGCCTCTCATTGATTCAGGGCCTGCAGTCTTACAAGCACCATATCATTTATTTTCCTTGTAAGTAGGAAAAATTCCTGGGCTCTATTTTCTCTCTATAGAAACTACAGAATAGAAGTCGATGTAATTAATGAAATGCACTGGTATCGTGTGGACAAGAATAGGGCCCTTTCTTTAGCCATTCAGTCGAATGGGAAATATGCCTCTGTGTGGACCGCATGACTGGGGCCAAAGACTGGATTTAAGATATACACAGTCCAATCATTTCCCCACGGGAACTATCAATTACCAGTGCAAAGTATAAAAGATGCTGATTACCTGGGCCAAACTCTGCTCTTGCTTGTGTCAGAACAATATCCCTGATTGCACTTGCTTCTGTGTGACTGTGGGTCGAGTTTGGCTCTGTGTCCTCAGTTCCCTGGGTTGTCTTTGAACCACACGAACAACACTTCGAGGCGGCTACTTGGACAATTGCTAATGGCAGGAAAATCCACAGCTCCTCTGACATGAAGGCATTGTAAATACTGGAAGAAAAGAAATCTGTGTTGCTGTTTGTTTGGGGTTTTTTGGCGTACAATGCCTAAAGCCTTATCTCTCATTCTGTCAGGAACCAAGAACTATATATATACTTGATGGTGCAATTTATTATGTTCTGTACTGTGACCAAGTGCTGAAATACCTTCAGGAAATCACCAGAAAGCCTGAAAAGCTTTGCTGTCTCTTGTGACTCCAGCTCACTAAAACTATAATTGAATGAGCACAATATATTAAGCACTGCATGTTACACAGTAGACTTACAGAAAAGGACACCATCTTTTTCAGCATTACAGAAAATGTATTTGCTGTACAATTACTGCCTATATCTAAGGTGGTCATATATTCTGCCCTTACAAGGCCACAAGATGAGGATTCACAAATAAATGTCTGGCCACAATGGGTCTACTTCAACTCAGTCCATAAAATTCCACTGCCCTGTTCTCATTTTTAAGATGTTGCTGGGCCTGACAGACCTGACGCTTAAACCCAGTGCCTGTTGGGTATGAAATGAATGGAGGTATGTTGGCGTAACAGCGGTTTGAAGAGAATTTGAGCCCTGAATCATGTGAGAAGTTAACATATTTCCATTCCTACTTCCCTGAGCAGATTTTATGAAATTGTTTATTAAACTTGGCTCAGTGGGTGTCAGAAACACACAAAAAAACCCCCCTAAAATCAGTATCCTGAAACTTAGTCATCTCTGGGTATTAAACATAGACTCCAAGTCCAACATTTTGTTAAAACCCATTTGCTTACTGCATTCAAAACACTAACAGGACCTCAGTGCCACTTGACCCCACAGCAGACATTTACGGGCATCCTGATACACACCAAGTCCAACTGGCAGTAAGGGCCACCATTCAAAGAGCAGTTATTTTGCTCCATGACTGCTTCCGAGGAAGCAAAGCCATTTTCATCTTTGAAATTCTCCTCCTAGTCTTTGCATTTCTCCTGCTCTCTGTTTGCAGGGAGGCCGGGCTGCGGTGCCTTTATAGCAGGGGATTCTTTACCCGCTTTCCCCACAGCCGCTGTGAAGCATTCCCACATGCTTTGTTATTATGTAGAAACACAAATGCCACGAAGCATCTTCCTTATAACATCCCACAGACACTGCGCTGGGGGCACAGACCCATCAACTCCCGCCTGTCACCGGACCACCCCTCGCATCATTCAGGGGCGAAAAATACCCACCAAACCCTCCAACTCAAAAAGCACCTGGCTGCATGTTCGGATTCGACTCCGCCACGACACGGGCGTGCCGGCTGACCTCTAGCCTCCCCCTCGGCTTGGCCCCGCTCCCGGTTACGGGGAGGGCTCGGGGGGCGGGGGCGGCGCCTCCCGGGCCCTCCGCAGCTCCCCGAGTCGCCCCGGGGGCCGCCCCCGCCCTGGGCCAGCCTCGCCGGGGATGAGCGGAGGAAAGCCGCCGTCGGGAAGAGCCCGGGAGGGGAGGGAGAGCCGAGAGGAGCCGAGAGCGCAAGGGACTGCCTCGATGGGCTTGAAAAATCACTGCAGCAACGGCGGCGGGTAGGGGGGAGATGCGATCTCCCGGCTACGCTGTCACGCCGCTCTCCCCGCCGGCTCCGGCAGCACCCCCGGCAGTACCCGTCCCTTCTACCCCCGCGCCCAGCTCCAAACTTTTTCCGCGGCCGCTCCCCACCCCCCACCCTCCCCGGGGTATGAGGGAGCCCCGGATTAAGCGGTGAGCGCCGGCCGGGGAGTCCCCGGCGCGGATAGGCTGCCGGCAGCGGCCGGCGAAGCATCCCGGGGAGGGGGAGCCGGCGGGGAGGGGGAGCCGGCAGGGCGGGCGGGCAGGGAGGGAGGGAGGCGGGCAGGGCGGGGGTGGAGGCATGTCTCCCCGCTGAGGGAGCCGGGACTTGCAGAGTGCTGGGTTTTCCCGACCACCCTTTCCCCTCCCCACCCGCCCATCTCCTTCCTTCCCTCCCTCCCCCCCTCCTCCTTCCTTCCCTCCCTCCCTCCTTCCTTCCATCCCTCCCTCCCCTCCAGAATTAAAGTTGGGACAGTCGCGCTCCGGGGATGGGTGCGAGCCACCGCCTCTGCTGCCGGCTCGCTCTGCTCCCTCCCCAGGTCGCCCGGAGCCTGCGCCCCCGCCCGCCTGCCCAGGAGGGATGCTGCTCCGGGAGCTGCTGGGGCTGCTCCGCTGCTGCTGGCCCTCCCTGCTGCTGCACTGTGCCCTCCACCCGCTCTGGGGCTCTGTCCAGGTAGGGCCGCCCGAGCCTGCCCGGGGCTGCGCCGCGCCCGCACGCCCACATGGAAGGAGCGGGGGGGGGGGCGGCAGGCAGAGACCCCCGGCAGTGCGGGGGGGGTGCGGGAGGGTGGTGCTGCTGCAGGCGGGTGGTGGCGGGGCGGTGGTCGCGCTGGCGGCCCCCGGAGTAGGGAGAGCTGTTGCTCTTCTCGGCGCGGTCCCTCCCTTGTCGGCTGCTGCGGGACGGCGGGTGTGAGGGACGGGCGGCCGGCGCCGCTCCCCCGGGAGCGCTGAACTCCGGCTGAGGGCGAGATGGAGTTGACTTTCTTCGGGGCGCCGGCAGCCGGGGGGTTCGTAAGCGCATTTTGCTGTAGGTGGCAAGAGGCACGGCAAGAAGCGGGGCACGGAGCGGTGCCCCGGCGGTCTCATTTTGGCAGTGTTTTCCTGTTGGGGTTCCGGTGTTGGTTGCGAATTAAGGATTCTCTGGTGAAAGGGCTGAATCAGCTTTTGCCAACTCGGACGCTGTGATGTCGTGTGACCTTGATTGCAATGTGGGGTGGCCGGCAAGGTGGGATGGGAGGAAGGAATTCGTGTGCGGTGGGGGAAAGCACCCATCCAGGCAGGGGAAGCGGAACGGCATCGAAGCTCTGCTCAGATGCGTCACTTTGATATTTTAAAGTTTATTTATAATCTATGCCTTCCGAGGAGTGATTGATGAGCCAGCCGAGTGCTGTTCGAGAGCAGAACAATTGCAGTTTCTTTCCTGGAGAAAGCACAGTGGAGACTCCACATCTTTTACTCTCTGTTCTAAACTTAGTGACTCCCAAGAGATTAAACAGAGATGTTGTTTGTTTTAGCATCGTGTCTCTTGCCCTGAATGACAAAGAGGATTTGTGCCCCTTACAGATTAAGATGAATGGAAACACAACAAAAACAACCTCCTTGAAACCAATTCCTCCCCCACCCCCGTCCTAAAAATTTCTGCCAGCACTACCTTCCTGTTGTCCTGCTCAAGTATTCAGGTAGTTAAGAAGCATGAAGTTAAAACTGTAACTGCATTTTTCAGGGAAGCACCATTGTGTAAAAAGAGATGCCTTCTGAAAAATCTCTCCTGTCATCAGTCAATCAAGCAGAAAAAAATAAACCCCAAAACTTCCATAAACATCTTTCTGGCAAACTACTCAGGTGATCTAAGCTGATCTTTAAAAAATAATTATGACTGTAAGAATTGAAACAGGCTCTGAGAAATGCAAAAGCCAAGGGGCCCAGTCTTTCCTTGCAATAATTTCTAAGTTTTATTATCCCATTCTTCATCTGTACTTGTGCTATTATCTGCTGTTCTGTGTGAGGGTGGTCAATAAATCTGCTCATACTCAAGCTTTTTTCCAGCTCTCCCTAAACTAGGATGTACCTAAGGCTCCCATTGGCAGGTACCAATGGGAAGGGCAGGTGTGGAGTGCTCACCAGCATGCCAGCCTTCCCGTGACCGAGATTCCCTCATCTTTCCATGACTCTTTTCCCCATGTTGAATCATAATCCTTGCTCTTATCTTTAAAGTCTCACAAACCACACTCTCCTTGACGAATCCAGTAATGTCCCATCATATCACTCCCCCCACTCCATCTATAGCAGCTATCATCTTTCCTCACATCTATTCTCCCAGCCTCTCTTCACCCATTTGTCCATGTGATGACTTATGGGTGGCATGGCCTTCCCTCCCACATCCTTGCATTCATTCCCCAGGCCCTGCCTTGAGGCACTTAAGGGAATCAGGCAGATGCTAATAGAGGAGCATTAATTTTATTTAAAAAAACCTCACAAACAAAACCAAACTGTAATCTGCTTCTTAGCATCATAGCCAGTACTGTGACAAGAAGGAAGGGATAATTCTGTCTGAAGCTTTTGACATAATTAAAAAAAAAAAGGTGTAATGAAAAATAGCAGGGTCACGCTTTTTCTGGTTTCATAAACATGGATCTGGATTAACTCTGATGTGAATTATGCAGAGCCATCCTGGGATTTACGCAGCAGTGTTGCAATCTTGTATCTGTAGACTGCTTCTAAGAGACAAAGCTCTTGCCATATCAGCAGGCTTTGAGAGGGCTCTCTGCATTTTCAGTCAACTGCACATTTCAAGCTTTCCTCCTTTTACCTGATCCAAAAAGTCACAAGAGAGCCACCCTCCAGGGACTGTATTAATCCTCTTTTCCCATCCCACTCCGTAGAGCATGCTCATGGACTGCTGCAACCCCATGGGACTCTACTGAAATACTAAACAGCTCTGGCCACATGCAGATTAATTCTTCCACTCTGTGCAAAGCAGGACTAGGACCACTTTTTCGGAAGGAAATCTTGGATTAAAAAGAAATATGTGACAGGCACAAACTTCCACAGAGAGACTGGAAAAGGAAACCACCAATTATCCCTTTCTGTTTCCTTTTCCCTGAACATTTGCGGATCAGATTTTAATTGCCACGAATATTTAATCTTTTTTTTTCAAAGCATGTTCATATCAAATGCCAAAATCCATAAAGTCAACTCTTTTTGCCTTTTCAGAGCAGGGCAAAAAATGCATCAGTTTGAAGTCCAGACAACATGTGTGTCCAAACTGGCCAGCTGCTGAGTGCAGTAAGAAAACCTCATGCCAAACAAGCAACCAAGTTGTAGACAGCCTAAGGAGAGATACATCTTCATAGCACCTCCAGCACCTGGGTGGAAGGTGCAGAAGTAACAACTAGGGAGCAAACTCTATGTGGTCCATGGCTGGAGATGACTCTTTGCCAAGAAATCCTCTGTGCCACAAGCTGCTTGGCAACCTGGCAGGTGTCTGGTTGGTCGTTACCTGCAAAGTGCTTCCAAGGCCATTCTGGGGCCATGGTAGTGACCAGCATAACAAACAAGCAGTTAAGTTTGAGGCCGGTCTCGAATTAGCTGACCCAGCCAGAGAAAGATGAGGCTCTTCCAACACTCCTTTTTTCTCCTGCTATCTCCTGTAAGGGCAGCTTACCTTGAACTGCAGACAGTAAAAAAGAAACATGGAGTAATTTATTTCATCATCCTCCGCCAGAGCAAGATTGTTCCCTAAAGCATATTTTCTAGTGATTTGTTCTGCTTACCTTTAGAAGACACAAGTAATAGCCTTCATTCCTTTCATAAGAACACTAATTCAGTTGGACTTTTTTTCCTTGAAAAGGAGCCAAATGTCTTTTCTTTTTTTCTTAATTCTATCTCGTTACCGTTAGTTAATCTTCTTGCAGCAGTCCTTGACTATTTCTCTCCTTGAGGCCCTCAACCTCAATTTGTGTCTTTCCTTTTTCCTGCCGGATTTCAGCCAACTTATGATATCTTTGTTATTTTAAACGAACCCTCTAAGACAAACCCCTGGCAAGGAAGTATCCATGTTCCTACAGGTATCTTCTAACAACCAGGCATTTTGCTGAGTGACAAGAGAAGGGAAGCAGGTGATAAAGCTCATGCTTTTAAATGTCAATTCTTTCCCGACCGTTTAAAAATGATCATGAGGAATTTCAATAAAGGTTCAGACAAATGCATCAAGAGACGAAGCGACTTGTTTTTTTACCTTTATTTTTTTAATTAAATTTTTAAAGTACACAGGAGCAGAGAGTAGCTGGGCATGTATAGGGTTAATCTTGTCTGCAAAGTAATTGAGAAAAATATCCACTGGTTTCTGAGGACACTCTATTACCAGCCTAAGGTAGGAGAGCCTCCAGGGATTTAAAAGCAGTCAATAGTTCTAAAAAAAGACTGAGCAGGCCTTTGGTTCTGGTTGATATTAAGTTAGAGCAATAAGTCAATGTAGCTTTTTCCATACCAGCACCATCTTCAGACTTAGATGCACAAGGCTGCTTCTGTACTGCAAATGAAGCTGGCTCCTAGTCTGCTCAATGTTACTCTGCGCTGTCTCTGTCCTCTCCTGTTATGCAGGCTCCCAAAAGACTGGCTCCCAAGCGACTGCAGTGACCACTAGGATTCAGCAACCAGGGAACTAGGTAGGGAATGGTAATTGTAGTGAGGAGTTAATACTTGCTTCCTGATCAGCTGCAAGGGCCAGTGGGGAGAAGCTGCCCCATGTCTGCTGTTAGCACTGTAAATGCCACAGCAGTACAGCTAGGAGGTATCCCAGGTGTGGCACCCACGGAGTGGGTGCTCTTCCTACTGGGCTCCTCTTGGAGACACCCTAACACCCAACCCAGCATGTGAACAGCATCAGAAGAGCTGAAGCAGTATGGAGGATATGCCACTGCCCGTGATCACTTAATTTAAAATAAATAAACCTGCTTAGCAGACAGATTTATTACCAGTCATGAGGGATTACGAAGCCGAGTCCCTTTGATTCATTAGAGCATTCAGAGAGTTTGTGTAAGTTCCTGGAAGCTGTCTGGGATGGTGTTTAACCATCCTCTTGCCGTTACCTTACGGTGAAGGGGAAAGTTGGAAAGCACTTGTGCTGGATTTGTTTTTCCCTATGTTTGGTAATAGATTTTGACAAGCTGTTTAAATAACTGAGCCTTCTGACTTCTGCTGTGCCGAGCTATCCTTCCAACTCAGCTACGCATAACCTCTTCTTTCCTCTGTCTCTGTAATATTTAATCAACAAAGCCGTACCTCCATTTCCCTGAGGCCAGAGTAATGCATCTTTCTGCATTTAGAAACCTCCTACGCATGTGAACATGTCCTTTGTGCAGTGATGTTGTTTTAATTAGCCGCATCTCTCTTTTTGGCCAGAAATATATGAAATGACTGTGTGCAGCTTTCCTGCAGCCAAGAGGCAGCACAGCACCCTTGGTGCCCAGCTGTAGGTGGTGGGAGAAGCTCTCTGGCCATGCTGGGGGCTGGGCAAGGGCTGAAAGGGGAGAGGAGACAGACTGTGACTGTAGCTGGCAGGGGAAGGGAAGCAAAGCCTGGGCAAGAGAGAGGAGGGGGGAAGGAGGCAACCCTGGATGACCCTGGGGATAAGCAGAGAGGCAGAAGAGGCCTGCTTAAAACAGGTCAGGAAGCATGGCATGAGATGTCCTCTTTATAATGACCAACATGTCATGGAAAAGAGTTAATTGAAGAAGATGATGTTAGGCCAAAGACACAAGCTGCCCCAGGTGGTCTCCTGATCCTAAGTTCAAAGTGCTTGTTAGGTAACATGCTTATTCACCTTCTAGGCTTTGTCTCCTTAAAATTGTATCCAGTATTTTCCATCTGAGTATCAGTGCATTCAAGAAGAGCTGACTTAGAGACATCTGAAGTTAACACCTCCTGCAATTTTTGGCAAATTTCCTTTTCATTAGGGAAATACTCCTGTTCATTTTGTAGCATTAGATTGGGAATTTTACTGAATATTCCTTAAATTCCTAGTCATGTAACTATTAATGATTATAAGAAAAACATGCTGTTGATAAATGGTATTTGTCATGGTTAAGCCAAGTAATTGAATATATTGTATACCAATACTGGGTAAATCACTCTCCGTGGTCAAGCAATGCCTACACTTGGGCTCTGCAAAGTCTCATCTTCAGCCCTATTACTAGCCAATGTTGCAGGTCACAGGGTCTACAAGTCAGTGTGTGGCATTTCCATTTTGACTGTGTCATTGTGGTCAGTAGATGAATAAATTGTGGGTCTCTGCTTCTCCTGGTGAGAAGAAGCACTTCATGAAGTGCTCTCTGAACATCAAAGCAATGGTGGGCAAAGCAGAGGAGAGATCTCCTTTGGTTTTCAGTTCTGACATAAGGAAAATTAATGTAATCCTGACCCTAACTGTCGTGTAATTTTTATTAGCTCTCTTTGGCTTTCAGCAACGACCCTGTGATAATGCATGCTGCTAGATGGCTTTCCTAAGGAAAGAAGGCTTACGCAATCATATTGTCTGCCACTACCCACCTTCTCCTTACCCAGTAATAACTCAGAAACTGGCAGGCCCTCTTCAACCAAATTTGACAGAGAGAAAGAGGCTTTGAAGATACCGGTAAAAAGATGAAAAATGGGAACTTGTAGGGAAGAGACTTCCTTGTAGTGGCCTTAGTGAGGAACATGAGCCCAGTTCACACTGCGGGTCTGAGGTGTTGCTTGAGTACTCAAGTCTTAGAAACACATTGATGGAAAATCAGTTTTCACCATTTCTGCTGCTCATGCAATGACTTGTTTCTTTGCAGATTACTCGGGGTGAGCCCCAGAAGTCATGCTCCAAACCTGTAGCAGATGAAGTCACAGAGAGCTGCCAGGAAATTTGCCAGTGCAGGCCACCTCCACCATTGCCACCGCCTCCTCCACCTCCACCACCCCCAAGGTTGCTAGTGGTGCCAAGTAAGTAGCTGCTGGTACAGTTTTGATGCACTGAGGGAGGGCAAAGTGACATGGACCCCTGGACACACAGAGGGGGAAAGGACGTGGAAGATGGCACGGCTAGCTCGTTTGTCATTTTCCACTTAGCAAATGGAGGAAAAAATGTTCTCAGTAGAGATGAGAGCTGTTTTCTGATCAGTGAATAATGCTTGGCTTTTGGAGGAAAGCCAGAGAAATTCCCTCCTTTCATTGTATTATATCTGATTCCTTAGCTTTAAATGGTTCCCTAATGCCCTAGCTCTGTTTTCCTACAGAGACATAGCGCTGTGCTTCATGTGAGTTACATCACTTCCTCTGTCATCAGGTATGCAGCTTGGGGGTCCAGGTGCTCCAGGGAAAATTAATTTATAAGCAGGAAAACAATTCAAACACTCTGCCTAGACCATTCTGTAGGTTTGGCTGTCTTCAAGACCCCTTATCTCTACTGGTTTCCATAGCAGTGAGCCAGGCTCATTGGTTGTTAATTGCTTACAAGTGTAGCTAACGGCAGAGATGTGTCAGGAGTTAATGGCAAGTGAGTGGTTTCCCACTAATGTACATACGGGATAAAGCTCATCTGTTTCTCTTCCTACAAATGCTGGTCCCAAACCTTACCCAGCCCATCCAAGCCCTTCCTCATTTCCAGCTGTGCATCCCCATGTCTGGCACACCTAGTGCCCACGGTTCCTGCTGGCTAGCTCAGCCAGCTTCCCTCCACATTGGTATTCCTGTGATCCCTGATGCACAGATCATTTCAGGCGACTGCTTGTTGTGCTGGTAGCCCCCCAGATAGCCGGTCCCGCAGCAGTGGGACAGACCTTGTCAGCACTATCTGTGCTGGCTCCAGGTGCAGGGGTGGGGGCTGAGCTCTGCGCAGACACTTTTTGGGTCCCAGGTACTTGGTATTCTAGCAGATCTCCTTAATGCTTCTATATTTTCACAAATTTGTCTCTCCATAAAAGGCTGTCTATTAATTCTTCTCCTTGCTTAGATAAACTCCCCTGGGAACAGTGTTGCAAAGTATATCCATTATTCTTCTCAGCATTTCCCCCAAAGGAAAAGAAATCATTAGGTAGCATCATTTAGCTGTTTGTCTTTATCAGCGCCATCCCCAGACGTGCAGAAGACACAGAGGAGGCATCTGCAGAGCTTTTAGCTGGACAGAGGGCAGGCAGCATTTTGCAGTGTGTTTTATTCCAGGAGCATGCTTTGTATTTGTGCCACACTGCAGAAATCTAAGGCAGAGACATGGGGGCAGGGGGGAGGTGAGGAATCCAAACAAAAATCAAACTAGTGAAACCCTTGGGAAAGGAAATACAAAGACAACTTGGAAAACAGAGATGAAGGGTTTCAATAGCAGGAAAAATCTCAATATTCAGGAAAATGTCATTGACAATAATATCGAAATTCTCTTGATCTCTGTCTCACAGTCAGAAAATAAGGCACTCTGCTGTTTTGTTTTCTTGCACCTGGGGTACCTATTGTCCCTAGAGAGCTGCTCTTACCCCCCAAGGGAATCAGCAGAGTAGCATCGGCACAGGGACCAGCCTGGCTGCTCAGCTGTGCCAAGAGGAGAGCACCACTGCCAGGCTGCTTCCCCTCCCTGGGCTGCTGTCAGGCAGCTGGTCTGAGAGTGTGGATTTGTCTCTTGTGAAGTGAGAAGGAAATCATATCAGGAAAAAAAAATTAAAAATCTGTCACACATTGCAAAAAGAGGAAAGAGAAATTAAACAGGCCTGTGGCTGGGATAGCCTGATGCTTACTCAGGCTGGATTGCCAGGTGCTAACCCAGTTCTGGAAATGAGCTATATAAATCTAGATGACTAATATTTAAACAAGCTATTTCATTTCAAATGCAATAAAAAAAAAGATTACACATTGCTTTCACCAATAAGCTTTAGAGTAGCAATCAAGTAGCTCATCTTGAAAGATGCTTTCATTATTATCAGCCGTCTAGGCACTGTGATTTAGCCCACGTGTACAGCAATCCCCATCCTTGTGAGAATGAGCAAGCCTCGTGGTTAAATATTGATGCTATAGACACTGCTTTTAAACAGCATTCAGAGGAGAGGGCAGTAGAGGGACAAGACAAGCTATTATTAAGTGGTTGATGCTAGACTTGCACTTTGCACTTTTTAAGTGATTAAAGTTAAGTACTGGAAAGACCTCTGCAAAAAAGCAGCAGCCCAGGAGCTGCGAGTGTTTTAACTTTGCGAAGTACAGCGTCTGCACCATGAAACACTTCATAAAGAAGCTGGCATGGCTCTTAGAGCTTTGGGAGCCTGCTAGGCACTGTCCTTAAAAGTTCTTGCAACCAAACTGAATGTTGCTGGAGGTTTAGATCATCTCTACGTCCTCCTAAAACAGCTGTTGTGGTTTGGCCCTGATGATTAAAGCCATTAGGTATAAAATTCCTGTCCATCCGGTTACTACAGATGCTGACAGCTCAGTTACTAGCTAAATGAAATCATCTAGGGCTCTTTTGACATGTCCTGCCTGGACTTGAGCTGCTGCTATGGAAAAGCAGAGAACCCTCTTTGTGTCCTCTCCATCAATCCAACCTGAATGTTTTGCAAACCCTTAGAATCATTTTGGTTTGAAAAGACCTTTAAGGTCATTGAATCCAACTACCTAATGTTACCCAGTCCACCACTAAACCACGTCCCGAAGCATCGCATCTACATGTTGTTTAAATCCCTACTTGAATGTATGGCGTGGGTAACTGTGAGTAGCTGAATCACTCTCTGCAAGGTTTGTATTGTGGTTGAGGACAACTGAGGACTTTAAGGAACAATTACAGTCCATTCAGTGTGGCTTTAGACATTTCAATATTGACGGGTTGATCTAAATCTTCAGCACTGCTTCTTGGAGATAAATTTACACAAAATCTCTTCAATATTGTGAATTCTGGAATTCGCATATAAATACTGGCAAATTTTGGAAGCTAATTCCCTGCACAGAAAATAATTAAAATCCAACACAACTTGGCAGCCAGTCTAAATACATGAATAGTGGAAGAAACACCGACTTTCGAGGCTTTAGGAGGCACCTCACTTTTATAGTTGTGTATTTACTGCAGGACTGTGTGGGGTGTGTTTCAGTGTGCCCTAAAGAAGGGTATCATTTGTTCACCCATAGGAATGTGGGAAACTGGATTAGATCATGGGGCCCATATATTTTCAAACATGGATTACAAAATTGCGGACTGGTGAATTCAGAGAATAATTCTGCCACCTGAACTCCAGACCCCAGGGAGAAAAGCAGAGACTGATTTTGTCCTCCTTCAGCCGAGACCCCAGGCCTCCTTTCTTATGTTTCCTAACTCCTTCACACAGTCTGCTGGTGTTCTCCATGTCCCTTCTAACTGCTGTTCTTGCCTTCACTGCATCTGCTCTGCAGCTGACATGGGGTATTCCCCCACAGCAGCATATCCTTGTGCCTCCTCCCCTCTAAGGAGGACTCCTGGTCTGGCCCAGTGAATCTGTCTGCTTTATGGTACCTAAGTGAAGGCTAGGAGCAGCCACACTGCTTTCTCTAGATGTTGGTTCTCTCGATACTGCTAGCTCAGCCTTGTGTCTTTCTGTGAAGTGGGACATGTGGATCTTCCCCATTTCAGTTTTGAGTTTCCAGAGCTTCATTTGAGGTGCAGTTTGTTGGCATCCCCCTGAAATACTTTTGTCTTGTTCAGCATAGACATGTACTTTACCAAGAGTCTTCAAGGAGAGGACCTCCAGCTGGTGTTAGAAGTAACTGGGATAGTGGGGGCTGTCAGGAGACATGGTCACTGAGCCAATTGACGGTCTGTCGTATTGATGTTTCCACAGTAACTTTCCTCATGCAAGCAGCAGCCTGCTCTTTAACCCATCCCTAGAAAACTGCTTGTTGATGAAGTGAAGGGAAGGCTCATGAGGCTCTGAGAGGCCTAAGGCCAATGAAGCTTAGATGCTGACAGCAAAGGAAGGAAGAACTTTCAGTGAAATTGAGTGTGTTCCCTAGACAAGGCTGAAATGACCTAGAGGAGATAGAGAAGCTCAGAACCTGGCCTTTAATTGTTTCTTTTTTTCCACCATCTGCTTTCTTCCTTGTCTCTGGATTTCAGCCAGGACTAAAACAAGGTGGATAGAGTGCTTATTTAGGCAGTATTTCTAACCCAGCTTCACAGACCCATGAGATCAAGCTAGTTCAAATGATGTTGACCCTTCAAAATCTAAAACACTGCTGTTGTCAACCCTTAAATACTTTGTGAGCACACAGATTTCTCCAGGGGCATTGCAAAGAAGAAAGGACTTTGTTTGGAAGTAGAAGCTAGGCTTTCAAAAGAGGAAAAGGTTAAACTTGGATATACCCTGCAGTCAGTTTCAGTTTTAGCCAGTGCAGGGTTTGAGGATAAACCATTTCAGAAGTGAATTCTTCAGAATGGTACAAGGAAGAAAAAGGTTGTTCAGTGTGAACACCTCATTTGCTGGTTAGCAATATTTACTGTCTCTGGTCTACCCATCTCCCGTGTTGGATGACGAGCCCATGATACTGACAACCCCGCTGTGGATGATGGAAGTGTCCAGTCAAACATTGCTTCAGTCAAAATTTAGAAGAATTGAATAAAAGTGTTATTCTGAGATCACCACAAGCTGTAGTAGTACAGCTGAGTCTGGATATGTGGACCAACCCCTAACTAGTTGGACACTTGCACATAGGTACCCAGTGAGGTCTTTACAGCTCATGGCCTCAGTGAAAGTTTGCCCTGAGCAATCAGTTGAGATAAAGCACAGTCCAGTTAGTGCAAAGCCAAAGTGAATGACATCACTGCAGAGGACTCTCATCTCCAAGCTGTAATTGCATGAGCTTGTTTTTCAAGGTGAAATCTTTTCCTTTATCTTTGGAGATAGTGCACCTAATTAACTAATTATTTGGGCTGATACAAATGCCAAAATAAAAAGGGACAGCTGAAGGAATGGCACAACTTTTTTGGCAACTATATGAGCACAGATGTATAGCTTAATTTCAGAGATTGTGCAGGGTCCCTTCAGTGCAAGTAGGAAAGCTAAGGACATTTGGAACTTGTAGGACAGATGGTCACAATGTGTGCATATAGGCAGGAGTCTGAGGTACAGGAACAGTCTGGAATTTCTTAAACTGTGAGTAGGTTTTAAAGCAACTAAAATTTGCAGATTTGACTTGCTGACTGTTAACAGCATAACCTTTCACAGCAGGAGCTTGTTACAGAAATAAAAAATGTGTGGCTGTGGGACATAAAAGAATAACATTTTTTTTTTCTCAAGCTTTTCTACAACCTAGATCCTGGCAGTAGAATGGACAGGGAGACCCAGTGTGTATCCAGGGGATGAGTTTGAGCCTCATGTTGAGCCGTGTCTCCACAAGGCCATTCAAAGAGGAGAGCTGAGCGTGACGCTGATACTCACTGCATCAGTTCTTGTACTACAGATGTTGATGTGCTTGCCTATATAATGCCAACAGGACCTTTGTCCATGGCCGAGGTTGTCCTCCAGGACTTGAGGGGAGGTTGTGATTCTAAAACTGAGTTGAAATCCTCCACTACATATTTTAAAACATGAGGTGCTGAAGAATTTGCTGTGGGCCGTCTGATGTAGTTCCTGCAGTACGGGCTGAGTGTCTCAGAGAGCTTTGACTTCATTTCTCTTTTGGTAGGCCTTTTGTCTTTTGAGTGCTTTAGACCTTTCCAAAAAGGTGCCACAATTGCAATTTTGACCCTAAGGGCTCAGCTGACGGTGTCAACCCTTTCCTACAGCCCTTCTACCAGAAGGACTGGTTCTCAGTAGTTCTGAGGTATTTGGACAGGAGTCTTGAATTCATTTATCCTAAGTGCTGATTCCCAAAGGATTTGTTAGCAAACTTATGGGGGTGGTTTTGTTCCTACAATACAGTGGAGGTGTTTTCATCCATGCTTCATACAACAAAGCGACTACCAAAACTGAGCAGTAATGGAAGAGAACTACAGGAGCACCAAAGGAGAAGGGGGCACATCAACTCCTACATCAAGACATTTATGGTAATGACAGCTACTGTGAGAGAATATTGTTTTGCCACCAGTCTGGTCTAGACCGTGATTTTTTTTTTTTTTTATTAAATGCAAGCAGAATGCTGAAACAGGGAAGCCCTTTCAGTTTTGGTAACACAGCTGTCATACTGTGAATTACAGTCTTGTGTAAGAGCATTGTTTATAATTTACAAAACAAAACCAAAATTCAGTTCTTGTCTTCTCCCAGCTACGCTTTCATTTTACTGGAGAGCCGTGAATCTAAGAACTGGCAATAGGATATTGCAGCTTTCCAATCTAAATTGAAATCAAGCCTCGCAGCCTAGAGTCATGGATGTTGGCATGGCAGAGTCTTTGTCTGGGTCCCTATTGTGTCGTTCTCACATCACAGACACTCCGTTCTCTGTTAGCATAGTGAACTAAATCATTAAGTGCCCATGATGGGATTTAGGCAGAATTTACACACCTAAGAATTAGGCAGAATTTACTCTTCCCCATCCCTGGAAGTGTTCAAGGCCAGGTTGGATGGGGCCCTGGGCAACCTTGTGTAGATCCAGGCCTGAGGTTGGTGGCCCTGCCTGTGGCAGGGGGGTTGGAGCTTTATGATCCTTGGGGTCCCTTCCAACCCTTGCCAATCTATGATTCTAAATCAGAAATGCAATTGTTAGATTTCCTGCCTCCAACTGCAGGTACCTTTTAGTGATTTTATCACTAAATACATAACGACTTCAAGAACTTAAGGTTTCTTTGCATTTAGCACTCACTGCTAGTCACTGTGAGAAAATTATTTAGGGTGAGGAGATTTCTTAAGCAGCAATTAAATACAAAGTTTGAAATCATTTGGACGCCTGGGATATTCCATTAAGTCTGAAGAGCCAGTATAATGATAGGACAGCAGTAAGACTGGTAAGGTTCATGCTAGTACTTTGATGATGAGATTCTGCTATCATTCATGCACCTAACATCTCCTGTTGTGCTCTTGTAAACTCTATCTTTTTAAAGCACTGGTTAGATCAGGCTGCCAGTGACAGCTTCCATTACTTTTCCAATTCAGAGTTTTTCACCACAATAAATTCTGAAATGTTTTGTCAAGTCTAATTTTTATTTAGGCAAGTGATGAATCTTCCCCCTGCTCTGGGACCTTGAAGATTTGTTTTGAATTTTTCATGCAGTAATAAATCCATATTATGGAAAAATCCACTCTCTTGAAAAATGCACTTGTTCATACATTTTGAAGTATTTAAAAGTAAAAGCCTCAGGCTAGATTTTGCAGTACAGGAATCAGTGGGAGTTCTGTTATCTATAGATTAAAAGTATTGTCTAATTTTGAAGCAGGAAGCATTAGATGTTAAACTGATTCTGCAGTAGAACAGTCCTTTCTACTCTGAGATGCAAACTCCAACAACCTGATTTACTTATTTTTTTTTAAGCAAAAGGAGTTGGCTAAGCCAAAGACATTAATTCCATTGTGTGGATGGCAGTCCATTTGTACATGCCTACTATTTCACTGATTAAGAAGACAACAAATCTACAAGAAGTTACTGATGAGTCAGAGGCTGCTGATTTACAAGTGATTGTAGGTTTCCCTGCCCGTGGCAGGAGTTGTGCCTCATCTCAACAAATCAGAAGTAAACTCTTAATTGGCACAAGCTGTTGGAGCAGGAAGGCTAAGCCCCTGACCCTGCTCAAGCAGGCCCACAGAAATGTATGTTCTTGTAATGGTTTTGTGCGTTGTTGCCGTAAATGTGGCATAAAGGTGTTGCACTGTTTGTAATTGCAATTTATGAGTAATTTTTAAGTTGACACAGCAGATCAAGGAAGCAGCAGTTTGGACATTTGGGGTGTTATCCCAGAGTGAGTACATGGTGTCCACTAATAGAGTACAAACATAGGTTAATAACTGATGCCACTGCCACAACCTGTCATTAATAATTATACAAAATTAATTTAGCACTTGCAATAGTAAATCATGTCATATTGTAATTACATAGATGTAGTTGCAGATTTTTTTAATTCCTGGTTGTTATTAAAATGAATAATTTTATAATTTTGAAGTGTCTTTTAAATGGAGTTGTTATTTCATCAGTTTGTTGGTTAGAAATATTTTACACAAAACCCTGTTCCTTGACAATGGACTTTTAAAAATGGACTTTTACCAGTGGAGTCATTTCTAGCAAATCCTACCCGAACACCTTCCTTTCCTTTTGGAAGCAGTGCATAATCTTTCATAGCCACTATCAAAGGAAGTGACTATCAGTGGAGCAAAGGAAGGGTTACATTTAACCCTGGGTTTGATTTGGAAAGCTGCAGGTGCCCTGCCTCAGCCTTGTGGAGTATCAGTCTACATCACTGGCTGCCTACTGCTGTAGGAAGTGATGGTGAGCAGGGTGTTTGGTAAAGCTCCCCTACCTGTGCAGGTCCAAATGTCTGTGTAAGGCTTGAGGAAAGTGCAAATAGCAACTAGGAACCAGTTTGCTTGCTTTTGTGTCTGTAAGGTAGCCTGTGCCTTGTCTTTTAGCTTTCAGAGAGTTACAAGTGTACTCTGAGTGGTGATAGAGGATTTTGTGTTGGGCGTTTGGCATGGTGAAGCAGCTCAGACTGTTAATGTGATGTAATT
Source organism: Laterallus jamaicensis coturniculus (assembly GCA_022605575.1). Classification (NCBI taxonomy): domain Eukaryota; kingdom Metazoa; phylum Chordata; class Aves; order Gruiformes; family Rallidae; genus Laterallus; species Laterallus jamaicensis. Next base: position 4,198,624 of record JAKCOX010000021.1, on the reverse strand, counting down.
GCCATTTAAAGAATTCTATATTTTATGGACACTGCATGAAAATGTATCAGATGATACATGTGATTTTATTTTTATTGGGCTTAAATTTGCTCCTGGTTTGGAAGGCATTTCACATTTCAGTTTCAATTTTATTTCCCTTCAACATGAATATAATTTGGAAAAGGAACTTGAGTGCACTAGGCATGGAAATTATTAGCTGGCCATCTTTGTCTAATAGGTATAGCCCTTACTTCCAGCAGTAACTCAGCCATTGAAGTGATAAACTATCTAATACTGAACAGTAGGGTTATGTGTACATAATGCCAGACACTAAAAGAAGTATCTGCTGCAGAGTCAGCCGGCTGTTCCCTAAAACTCAGACATATGACTTGCAATATGGTGTTCTTTGTAAAGTGAACTTTCTAAAGTCATCTGTACCTACCGATCTAAAGTATATGTCTATTATAGTCCCTCTCTCCATATAGTATCTGCCCAACAGGCAAACCACTAATTTTTCAGAAATAGACACAAACTGGTGCCTTAGAATCCACTGCTACTAATATATTAGGAAAATACTCCAAGCCTTCCACAGTCTGTGTTAGGGACTTCAGCCTGCAGTTGGCTGAAGCTGGTTTTGTGTCTGCGTTCTCTGAAGGGGAACTAATTTTCAGAGAGTTTCAGCTACAAGCTGTGAGACTTTGTCCAATCTTTGTTTTTATCTGGAAGTTCCTGAGCTCTTTAAAAGGCCACTAAAGTATCTAAGAGATAATATCTTGATCATACCAGTAGCACAGAATTTTGCTTACATTTCATAGCCTGTGACTTTGAGGGGACCACTTATGTGAATATTGTGTGGCCTAAAGAAGTTGTGGAGATCTGGTCCTTGTTTTGATCTATATAAATTATACCAAGAAAATCTGTCATCTTTCTATGCAATTAAATCTGCCAACCCTGAGATAGGTTATTAATCATTCTCTGCCAAAGGACTGGTCATTAATGCATGAGCTTAGACTTCTGAAATTGTATTTCAGCTGTTTGAATTTCAGTCTGTACCATCCTTCCTTTGAAGGCCTGTTTGCTGAGAGAGATGAAAGAAGGATAAGCTTTCAGCAGTCTCAATGGTGACATACTGTGACTCTCACAAAGGAGACGTCTTGCCCACCCTGTAGGGAACAGCAAAAAGAGTCCAAGATAGTGCTTCTCCCTCTGCCACTGACCAGCTGGAAGATCCTAGGAGAGTCAACTACCCCATGAGCCAATCAGAGTTATCATATCTGAAATGGATTTTTTTTTCACCTCTGTAAACTTTGGATTTGAGACTAGCGGAAGTCAAGCACTGAAGATTATTATTATTTTTAGGCTCAAAAATGAACAGTAAATGTTACAAAACTGATCAACTATGCCTTGCCCTACCATTCATCAAAGAGAAGGCTGCACCACCATGCAGCAAGGAGGATAAGATGTTCACTGTACCAGGAGCAAGAGGCAGAGCCCATGGCCACTGCATAGAAATGAAAGAAAGAAGGCAACCTGAGGGGCTGGGCAAGAACCCAAGGCAGGAAACATCACTACACTACGTCTTATTTCTCCTGTGTCAACCATGACGTAGCTTCAACAAACCTCTGGCAAAGGACTGTGTGTCCTCAGATATGGCTGTTAACAGCCTGAAAGGAATATCACTAATTAAAGTGTTCATATGGGTGCGTCTACCATAGTACCTTAACAGGCTGAGCTATATGTGCCTTTGCAGCCCCTGCTGGGGCATGATGCATTTCATCCAAGGGCGACTGAGGCTCATTAAAGTCAAGGGCAAGCTTTTTAAGGGCTTTTATCACCTGAAAATGTAAATAAGAGTTGAATGATCTTGCCAAACTATTTAGCTCCCAGGAAGTGTCCTAAGCCATGGCCCACTCTGCCCTATTTTGGAGAGGATGGGTGCTGTCTATGTGCTGTTTACTAAGCATTTCCTCACTGCTGACCTGAGGTAGGTGGTGGCCAGTAGGTCATGAGGGAGGACACAGGGAGGATGAGGCCAATTTTCTACTTACGTTTTTACTCTTTGACAAAAAAAATCTCATTTCTTTATGAGATGCTCTCTGCAACTGCACCACCTCATGCAGGAGCCTGTCTCCCTGAACTACCTGGTAGCTAGTGATGAGCCCATCTTCCAACTCAAAATAGCTTCTGAAACAGCTTGAAAGAAAGCCAGCTTGACTGGGGCACACAACTGTCCAGAAAACTAATTTTTCTTCATACCAATCTTACTGTGGTGGATCTGATGTTAGCTATGTGATGGAGGAGGAACGCTCTATGAGAAAATGCATCTCTTGTTCCCAGAGAGTTCAGTCAAAAGTGATTCTTTACTGCCTCCACCATACTTACCACAGTTGGTATTTGATGTATTTGGCTCAATACCCTAAAGCCCAGTGCTGTAAGCCTGCAAAGAAAGGTAGCTGTTTTCCCAAGAAGCTTGAACAAGTGACCACATTTGATTGATAGCAGCAAACCTCCTCTTGCCCATGTTGAAGTTGCTCACACATGAACTGAGCTCTGTGGGTCTCAGCAGATAGGGTTCCTACCACAGCAAACCAGAAGCTGGTTTTTTAACCTTGTTACAAGGTGCAGTGAGGAAGTCAGAGGCTTGTGCAGTGGGGTGACAGACCAGCTGCTCACAGAGGCAGCTGCAGAGCAGGCGTACCTGAGGCATGCTGGCAGGGAATGGTACCTGCGTGATCTGCAAGGCTGATGGTTCGACATCGATTACATATGTTGAGTTCATCCTTAAAAGCATTGAGAGTTCACTCATCCCTGAGTGCTATGCTCAGTTTTAGGAAATTTATGCCAGCCCAAGCAGAATGGGGGAGGGACATGTATAGATACCAGTACATATGTGCGTGTGTGTGTGCACACCTGTTGAATACTGGTGGAACAATAGTGCTATGCTTTCAGGTGTCAGAGCGCTGAAATGGTGAAGGCAGACTTACCATGAATGGTCAATATCATAGAATCATAGGGGTTGGAAGGGACCTCGAGAGATTATGGGGTCCAACGCCCCTGCCAAAGCAGGCTCCCTAGCTCATATTGCACAGATAGGTGTCCAGATGGGTCTGGAATATCTCCAGAGATGGAGACTACACCACCTCCCTGAGCAGCCTATTCCAGGACTCTGTCACCCTCACTGTGTAAAAGTTCCTTTGCATGTTGGTGCGGAACTTCCTGTGCTCCAGTTTGCAGCCATTGCCCCTTGTCCTGTCTCCACAGACCACTGAAAAGGGGCTGGCCATTTCCCCCTGCATCCCATACTTAAGATATTTATAGACATTAATAAGGTCCCCCCTTAGTCTTCTTTTCTCCAGGCTGAACAGTCCCAGCTCACTCAGTCTTTTCTCATACAGGAGATGTTCCAGGCCCTTAATCATCTTTGTAGCTCTTCTCTGGACTCTCCAGGAGATCCCTGTCCTTTTAATACCAGGGAGCCCAGAACTGGACACAATGCTCCAGGTGGGGCCTGGCCAGGGCAGAGTAGAGGGGGAGGATCACCTCCTTCGACCTGCTGAGTATCTTCAGACCTGTTTCCTCCAGAATGTTCTTTTCACTGCCAGAACATGACAGGGTCTCATGGTTTGCTGGGCCAAGTGGATGGTCCTCAGGACCGATTTTCCCTGCTGAAGAATAGCCCATGCTTTCTGCATGCATTGCTCGCTTCTGGAAAGCCAGACTGTATGTTTGTGCAGTGAAGTGGATGGTACTGTGCTGGCACATCTCTGTCCCTCTCAGTGGTGCTTCTGTTCAAAAGAACTGAGAATTACTGTCCCCAGGTCAGTGCCATGCTTCTGCTGCTCTGCTCTAGACCTTGGCCTTGCTGCTGTGCTTGCTCAAATAAGTAGTTGTCAGGAAGGTCAGAGAAATACAGCTGGTTCTTGTAGAAATATAGGTGAAATACTTATAAATTTACCTATTTACCCTATTAAAGAAGTGGGAAGGGAGTAACAACAGTGCTGACATACAGCCTTATGTTATACACTTTATGTCTACGTCTTGCAGCAGTTTGAAATGCTGAGACTACTGTCCCCGTCCTGCAGAAGGGGAAGCAGAGGCTGGGGGTGATCTTTCCAAAGTCACCCAACAAACAGGAGGGAGAGCTGAGTCTGGAATCCATGTCCTGAGGGGAATTTCTGTCCTCTACCTACTGTGACACTGCTTTAAGAGATGTTAAAGCCTCTGTGATAAAATTCAGAAGATTAAACTTAAGGTTGTATATCTGCATTGAAGCACCCAAGCATCCTGGCTCCCCAAGCACTGAGAAACTCTGGAAATCAGGTCACCTGCTAAAATAAATTCAAGTATACTAATTTAACAGCTAATTTTCAGGCACTTGTGACCTGTTTCTTAGAGGCACCAAACACCCACTAACCTGATCAATGACTCCTGTGTTTTAGAAGGCAGGCCACCAACTGCAGCAGGGTTCACCTGACAGCTCTCACTGAGAGGCAGTGCTTGGGAATACCTGGGGGTGACCCTACAACTATCTCAGTGATGCCCAGCCTGGGGCTGATCCAGGTTGTGGAGAGCAGGGAAACGTGACAGTGCCCACGAGGGTCCCCAGAATGACAGTGCTGCTGTGAGGAGGAGGTTGCCTTGCAAGGCACAGGCTTCAGTTCTCATTTGCTTGGGTCAGAAACTGATAGTGTGTGAGTTAATCGGGGTAAAAACAATTCCTTCCTTTTTGCTGAGGGAGAGTCAGATGGCAGGGGAGAAACGGCATCTCATCAGGACACTGTTGGTTAGCAAAACATGTGACAAAGTTGGATCAGAGGGCAGTGGCTGACGTGAGCATCCATTGTAAAGATAAATGCCAGAGCCGAGTGTTAATACAGAAGCTAGCTATGATGTAATCGCCTTAAAAGCCTTTTTTCCACGAGGCCTTTAAATGCTACGGCTTCTCCAGATCACGCTTTAGAGAACAGACTGTCCCTCTGTGCTCGCTAACCCCTCTCTCCTCCAAAAGACCTTGGCAGCTGTAACCATGTTTTACTCCTATTTGTGGTGTAGTACCTCAGTTCTGGCAGGTCCCAGCGGCTTCACCAACAACCTAATAGGATTAAGGCTGGCAGATCTGGCCCTCAGCCTGCCAATTGTTTGGACCACAGACTCTCCTTCCCTACTTTTTTGGACAGTCCTTTGACTGTTATGCTCTCTGCACCATCATCATCCTATAAGCACATAGGGACTCTCACCTGAAATACTAGTCTTACTCTGCAGCTGTGCCAAAACCAATACAAGTTGTCCTACAAGCTCAGTGTCAGCTCTTCCTGGGATCCCACCTCATTTCTGTCCATTGGTCTTGGTTGCACAGAGGTCCTGAGCACAGCATCAGCATGATGGCTTGGGGCAGAGGTCTGGAGCCTGCCCAGGAAGTGAACAAGGCAGATTGCTGCTGCCATCCACCCCTGACATGTAGTTATGGCCAAATCCAGCATTTGCATCTCACTCCCAGGGAGGAGGCAACACAATCCAGAGGGTAGGGCTGGCTGGGAGTCAAAAGGCGTTCTGTTTCCTGGCTTTTTCACTGAGCTGCGGCAACTTCGCATGAACCACTTATGCCTGGGTGACCAATACTTTAATCTGATATTATTTTTATTTTGGCTCTAATGATAGGTTGCTTTTCTAAAGGTCTCTCAAATCTGTCAGGGACAAGCAGCTGCATGAGGCCTACCAAGACAGCAACAGCAACATGGGGGAGCGTTAATGAAATCCTCTGCAAAACCCACACCTAGATGTCTGCAGGTTCAATAACCTCTAAGGCTGAGATCATAAACACCACACTTAAAACTCGCCCAGCTCCTCTCTCTGCCACTGGCTGTACCTAGGCTTGGGTCTTTTCACGGCAGCTCCAGTCCTGTTTCCTGCAATGAGCCATGCCCTCCTCTATTGCCTCTGACCTTCAGAAAGCTCCTGCAGAACTGCCCCTTTACTCCACCTCCGGCAAACTCCAGTCTCCAAAATAAAGCACAAAACTGAGCATGTTTCTTGCTTCAGAGCAGAAGTATTTTTAGAAAGGGGGAGAAAACTAAGGAGAGGGGGGAACCAAGAGTATAGAATAACAGCGTCTACAGTGTAAAAGCTGCGGGGGAGGGAATTTCTCCAGCAGCATCCCACACATGTTTTTATTATAGCAGAAGTTCCCGCTGCGTAGTGATTGCAGTGCTCCCCTTAAAAGGGTAGTAGGAACATATGCACAGAGCAGCTGCATGGTACAAACTTGTCTGCAAAATAATGTGATAAATAGAAGTATCATCTGCTACAGGAATAGCTGATTTCCACTAGTATTATTTAACCTACCTACTCCAGGGAGGCAGTAAATCAGGACAGGCTTTCTGCTGAGTACACCACTACTGTCTGGTAGTAGTTGTTTACCCAACTAGCAGTCTGGAAATGGCTCTAAGTTTGCAGGCAACAGGAAGGGCACAGATCTATGAGGAAGTTAAAAAAAAAAAAAAAGAAGAAAACCAGCATAGATAATTTTTTCCTGTATCAAAGTTTGCTCCAAAATTAGGTGATTCTTATTTTCCTTAAGCCTATTGCGCATCCTATACAGTTACAGCTGTGCTCCAGAGAAGAGGGTGATGGGATAGGGTACTGCTGGTCTAAAGCAGTTCTTTGGTCTTTACTCACTGGGTAGCATCTTACTCCAGTGCCTGTTCTCTGTGGTAGGATCTCAGGGAACAGGTCCAGCAGAGCAGCTTTCTGGGTCACTGGTCTTTAGAGACTGCAACAATCCAAGTCCTTTCCAACATGTTCAGATTTACTGGGGATGAACTTGCCCCAATTGTACTTCATCTATTATTGAAGCTTTCCTTCGTTCCTCCTTTACATTCTAGCTGCACTGGCCTGGCCCCTCGAGTTAACGATAGATGTTAATAGATCTGGCTTTCCGTGTTGCCCATCCTGGACCCTTTCTCCTCCCAGCTCTCTAAAACAGGTGATGGTGTGTCCATCACTTTGAGCTGACTAGCCCTGGCAAGCCCCAGTGCTGTGGGGCTCATATTTTAATGTATTTGCTGGACTTAATCCACTTGACACTGCTTCAGTGTTTAGAGCTCTCCTTTGGAGCTTCCATTGTTTCTGCTTCTCAGGGGGAAGCAAGAGCAATGCAGCAGCAGGTCTGGGCCCACATCCTGAGCGTCCTGCCCAGCACCTGCAATGCCAAAGCACTTCCATGCCAGGCACTTAAATATCACAAAATAGTCTGGGTCAGAAAGGGCATTTAGAGATCATCTAGTCCAACCACCGTGCTGTGGGCTAGAACATCTCTCACTAGACCAGACTGCCCAAAGACCCATCCAACTTGGTCTTGAACACTGCCAAGGAGGGGGCATCCACAGCGTCTGTGGGCAAATATTGCAAGCATTTGTCAATGTGCACGATACCTTCTTGCTCCCTGAAGGGCGTCTGCTCTGTGTCATTTCATATGTCCCAGGAAGCCGAGACTACAGCTGCCATTGAGTTGCTAGAGGGAGGCAGTCTGTGCCCAAAGCCAGCTCCTAGATGGGTTCGGTTATGACCGTGGTTCAACATGGGGCAAAGAAGTTGTCTCACTGCAGATGTGACCCAATCCAGTTTTTCTTTCTTTAAGGTTTAATTGTGTGTACACTCTGCTATCAACAACACCTGGTGCCACCACCAGCTCACGTGGTTGAGGCTGGACCTGCTCAGGCTCCTGTCTCAGATCCACCACAGCTGAAATCTGGGAATGCCTCTACATTCCCCTGCCTGAGCCTCCTCACAGTCTTTACTTGGTGTTTGCTGCATGGTCTGGAGGAGTGTAGAGGAGGGTTATTGCCTCTTGCAGGCTGTCCCTGAGGCTGTGGCAGGGAGTGAGGCTGACCCAACCCCCAGCACTCCTGCTGGTACCAGCATTGCCTTTGGCATTTGATGTGATGAGCTCCTGCATCTCCCCTTCAGCAGCTCAAGCGTGGCCAGGTGTGTTGTCTGCAAGCAACGACTGTGAAGGGAGGTTGCCGAGGTGATTTTTGTACCTGCCAGGGAGACAGTGAAGTGCATCCATTCATATCTTATAACTCCTATATCTTCAAAATGAGTAATTTCAGACACATAACAGAGGTGCCCCAAGTATGAATGTCTGCCTTTTCGTGTTCAGTGTAAGGAATCTCAAGTGCAGGGAAGAGGGAGAAGAAAAAGAGTTGGTAGTTTCTCACATATTCAGTTACCAACACTTACTAATTAATCCCAAGGAGCCACTCAGAATGCAAACACAGTTAACAAAAGTATTGGCAGCAGTTTCATTTATATGGATGTATATGTATACCCCCTTTATATACATACTTAAAATACATCTCATATATATTTATCTCATTTCTATGTAAATACCTGTGTTAATACACAGAGATGTATACATGCATGTGTATGCATATATGTATGTATGTGTATGTATACATTTACATATGTAAACACCAGGGAGTTCCTCTCAGAGTGCACAGAAACTTGCAAGTTTCTTCATCTGTCAGTGGAAAGTGGCAGGCCTTCCTTCTACGAGCCCATCTTCATACATGATCACCAGCCTGAGCATTGCCTTCTGTGGGCAGCTGTGGTTCCAGCATGAATGTGAGCTCAGGTTTCCCTCCAACCACGCACAAGCCCCAAGGGCTGCGTGTTGGGGCAGGCATGAGACTGGGGTGAGGGGAGGAGCTGCACCATGGCACAGATGCATTTGTGGGTTTCTGCCCTGGGAGGAGGCACCAAGGCCCTCCATCTCCTGGTCAACCTGCTCTCCCTCATCCTCCCAGGAAATTTTCCCCTCAAACCCAGGAGTGTCAATGGATATGGTTTGAAGGGGACACATCCTTTTCCTCATCCTGAAATGCCTTTTAGAATAACAGTTGAAGCTCCATGTCTGTATCAAAGTCTAGCAGCAACACAAACTTCATTAGAAGGCTCTGTTGAAGGATTTGTTTTTCCCATGCCAGCTGCCTCTCACTGTTAACAGCCCTGGGTACACACCGTGTGTCCTACCACATGGATTATCCAACTCATCTGTAGCAGTTTCTACATGGCAAAGTACAGCAAAGAGGGGATACCTGAGCTGACACTGACTCGGAACTCTCTGCATCTCCCTGGGTTAGGTAACAAAACCTGTATGCAGAGACCCCACAGCCTTCAGGACTCTGGGAACTGAGTTCTAACACCAGCCAAATTTGGAGCAGCACTTACAAGTGTTGTCATGCAGATGCTGGGACAAGCTCCTCAGCTGGCACCAGTTCACACCTGGGTGGACCTCTACTAGTTCCAGAGAGTCATAGAACTGTTTGGGTTGGAAGGGACCTTTAAATGTCATCCAGTCCAGTACCCACTGCAGGAGGACAGCTTCTAGTTTACAGCACTTGAGCTTTTGGCCCTTTCTATTAGCTGCCCAAGGCTTTATTCTGTAGTACAATTAAGTTAATCAACATAAAGTTAATCAGCACTCACTTAGGGGTGAATTTTCACTGCTGGGCTGGAGTGAAGGGCCTTAAGTGAAAGTCGACGAGAGACCTCAGGCTCAGCACTGAAATCAGCTTTCTCCGAAGAGACATGGGCATGTGATGGGGGCTATCCTTGTGGTTCCTCTTTTACAGAACACAATGCTTATAGAATAAGTGTCTGAGCTTTGGTGTCTGTGTTCCTCTGTAGTGTCTCTCCTCCCAGAGCCCAAGTTATTTCACGTTAATCAGAGGATTTGTTGAGTTTCTCTATTCTGTGGGGCTTGTTCCTGCATCCTGGTGTGATAATGGCTAGCGGCTTCCCTCTGTCTCACAAAGGGAAATGCCAATGTGCAAATTAAATGAATATATCAAAATAATCAGGCAAATAAGAATGAAGATGAAATGAGAACCCAAAGCCCTGCCTTAACCAACAGATCAAGAGGTCTCTAAAATATGTGACATTCATAGAGGTTGCTAGAAACACATTGCCTGCATCTCCAATTCATTTAAAGTTCCAACCAAGACCGATTAAATACTTGAGGCCCACGGAATATGAGCCTTCCTTCAAAATAAAATCCAATCTTGCTTCCTAGCATGCTAATTAAAAGTGCATGGCTGATTTAGGCAGCCTTGCAACAGCAAGAGGAGTGCTGCAGGCATAGAGATGGCAGGGCTTTAGCCTGTTGTGAGTATACAGTATTAAAAATGGGCAGATGTCTCACAAAGTTGATTACACCACCACTCTTGACCTTTCAGCAAGAACAAGAAAAAAAGCAGGAGGAAAACCAATAATCAGTTATTTAAGGCATGAAGTTACTGTTGTAGAGAGAAGGGTCACTGTAACCCTTCCCCATCACATCAGTGCACACTCACCAGCTGCTTGGGCCCAAACCTGTAAGCAGATTGACACACTCAGACCGAGATGCATCCCCTGGGATTGAACATGGGAGTATGGGTCATTGCCTCCCTTTGCTATTTTCTGGCTCAGACCTGTTTTTTGCTTTGTTTTGTTTTGCTTTGTTGGGCTGCCTGATGGGCAAGAGCCAATGGAAAGAGATGCCCTGATGCAGGCTGCCTGCCTCAGCATCACTGCTGAGGGCTGCACAGAGGCACCAACTCAACCCAGCGTCACCCCCATGATGGAGCACTTGCTCTCTCCTGACAGACTTGATGGTGTTACTTCCCAATGTCCTGGCATTCCTATGTGAAGAGCAACGAGCCTACAACCATATTGCAATGGAAAGTAACAACCCTAATCATAACAAATAACAGGAGTACTAGATTTCCAAAATCTTAGCTTTCTAAAGTGCAGCTGTGACCACTGAAGGTAGCCTGTGGGTGTATCCAAGAATTTCAAGTCCTGTTTCTATATTCTGTCACAGGCAGAACAAGTATGAGTTGTTTTTATAACATACACAAAAGCATTTAATGCTTAATCTAGAAGATTAAAACAGCTTCATCACTGTTTTTAGGTTTTAGTAGCTCAAGGCAATTTTGAGAGTGACCCACTCTGAGATTTCCTAAAATGAAACCAGACTTCTTTGTGATATTGTGGAAACTTCTTTTCCAGTGACACAAATTCTATTTTTATACCTTGACATTGAGGGAAACCCTCTGTAGCAGAGTTAATCTTTCCTGGTATGCACGTTTCTGGCTAGCCCCATGTGTGTGCAGATACCTACTAACATTAGAACTGGAGCTGTGTCTTTATGCTGAGCCTTCAAAACAAATGTAGTCAAAGAAAGCAAGTGTGTGAGATTTTTGCGGTGCCTAAATAGTTTGCAGGATGCCATTGCTCTAAAAGTACTTCTTCCTTAATTTGTTTTCAGTAAGTTGGATCCAGCCATCCCCTGCAGGTCTGAAGTTGGTCTTTTTATTTGTGTATTTATTTAGGCCTGGTGTTGTTAGGCATAGTTTAAGGTGTTGGCTCTCCAGATGCAAGCCTAACCAACATTCGTATTTCATAAACTTCAAAGCCAGGAAAAAAAGTGCATTGTGCTCATGTGGTCCTTCCAGAGACATTTTCTTTACTTAATTCCTATGTTGAATCCAATCTCTTTAGCTGAATTTATACTTCTTTCTTTTAGGAAAAAATGAAAAGTATACCTTAAAATGAATTTTTCAGTGAAATACTCCACCAGAGCTGATAGGCTATTGTAGTGGATAATTAGCTTTAATGATAATAATCACCCTATTTCTAATCTAAATATGCTTAGTCTCCCCTTGCAGTGGAGTACATTCTTGAGTAATTGACAAAGTTTACCAGTATCCATCACTGTATTTTGGGGGAAGGGGAGAGTCACTGTTAAAAAATACATACTCTCAGCAGTGACTTTCCATTTACAGTTAGATTTTGAGACTTAAGAATTCTCTGGCTTTTAACTCAATTTATGTGTGCTACACTCACTTTGGAACTTTATAGTTTCACAACCCCAAATTCATGTGGAGTTAAGTTTAGCACCATACCAAATCTAAAGCTACCACACTAGCACTAATGCATCTATTTACCAAGCCAGTAATCTCCTCAGAAAATATCTAGTTAGTTTGACAAGATATATTTTCATAAGCCTATGCTCTTAAGCATCAATTATTTATTTTCATATTTTGGTAGGACTTTGAGGATGGTAGGCTGTGATTGCTCAGCTCAGCCTGCTTATCTTCTTTAAAATGTCATCGCTTTCCTACCACTTTCCACTCAACAGTATGTTCAGTGTGCAGAACAACATTTTGGGGCTTAGGAGAAGCAGCACATTTTTGTTGAGTTGTTTTGCACTGTGAACATTCAGCTGATTTTGAGACCAGTGAAAAGCAGCCAAGAAAGAATCAAACCAGGAGGCAATCATGCTCTGAGCAGCTGAAACTGCTCACATGAGACCTGTGAAGGGTGCCGAAGAAGCAAATGCCATGACCAGGCTTGCCAATCCTCAGCTCTCAGTAGCCCCACAGTGTTGACAAAGGGACCGTGTTCCCAGAGATGTCCTTCATTCCTCAAATACACTGTGAATGACAGCAGTACATGGCTTGTTGTTTCTTTGTGTGACAAGGGGAAAGATTCAGGAAAAAAGGATTGGTCTTTGGGGGTTTATAGTGGATTTGAAAGAAGGTGGTGCAAAGGAGCCAACTATGAGAATTGAAGTTTTTTCCTGCGTTTTCTCAAAGAAAATGAAACAACTGGACATTGTCTTTGTTGTAGGTAGTGTGGGACATCTTCTGTTCAAGGTTAACTAGAACAATTTTACTATTAGAGCAGGATTTGGGCCCCATGTCTTCTCTCTTCCACAGAGTGCACAAGAAATGCATTGCTGTTCCCTGCAAAATGGCAGAGTTGAGAGGGTGCTGTTGGTGTCTTCAGCATAATTTCTGATTGTTAAGGGCATGACACGTGCAGGCTCAGCCCCTTGCAGGTGCAACCTCTTTTTTCTACACTGTGGGTGATGAACTGAGAGCTATGATCTGGGCACAGGCGGATGGAGAGTCTCCCCAGCCCCAGACTGCCCCAGGGGGCACAGCCATAAACCCCATCCCAGAATGATGGAGCCATCAACGTCAAGAGGTCAGTGCAGAACTTGCCAAGAGAAACCTTTTTGAGGTCCCGGCATGTCCCAGGCACCTTGCTGGCTCTTTGGGAAGTTTCCCTCTCAGCTCATTTTCCCAGCTGCTGCTCACAGGCACAGAGCGCAGCAGGCACATGGAGGCATCCACATGGGCCAGGCTTGGGCTTCCCACCAGCACAAGGAGATTAAAAGCAGTTCTGCTCTTCCTCAGAGGATAATCATGAGGAGAAATGCATTAAAGACATAGAAATGCCATACTAATGAAGGCTATGTGAACGCATACTGAGAAAGGCAGAAAATAGCACACTACTGGGAGCTTATTGGAAAAAAAGTGGACATTTCTGAGGAAAACAAGATTACCCAGCACTGCAATAATAAGGGGTAGACATAGAAAATACTTTTTAAACCTGTATAAACCCACCAGCCACCAAGAAACAGGTTTCAATAGGTTCCAGTGTGATTTCTTGTGCTTCTTTCTGGATGCCTGGTCTGGAGCAGTGAGGAAGGGAACTGAGCCAGGTTGATTAGGGGTCACCTCCACATCAGCAATTCTTATTTTCCTGTCATTAATAACTAATATAGGCTGTCAGGAAGCATATTCACTATTCAGTCCCACATATATCTCTTTATTCTCCATGTAAAAATATTGTGATAAGCCACATTGTGATAAGCTCCATAAGGAGCGTGCGGCGCACAGGCGTGTGACAAGCCTTGCGTTATACCGTCTCTGCCATGTGTCAGTCTCACGTGTTGTGACAAGGAGCAGCCCTGTCTCACCACCTCGGTTTGCTTTACAAATAGTTGGTCCCATCGTGGAGGAAGAGCAAGGACAAGCTAAGGGTGGCCTGACTTGCACCATTGTCTATGCTCTCATCTAATTTTATGTGGTGCCTGCTGCCTACTGTGTTTGTCAGGGCAACACCAGAAGTGAAAATAGCAATATTGAAAACTTTCAGAGAATATTAAAAGCATTTTAAAAATTAGCTTTATCACAACACAATAACTGACTTAGTAATTAAGTAGAGAAATCCAGTTGCTGAGATAGTCTGGGAGTGGAAACTGTCAAAAGAGGAGCCAGGAATTATTGTTTTTTCAGATCACTTAATTTTTCAGCTTTATTTTTGTCTTCCATATTAAAAAAAAATGAAAAAAACCCCACAATACAGCAACAACAAAAAAACCCCACAAAACCCCCACCCTCACAGTCAATATACTTCATGTGTACTTCAGGATTTTGCCTAAGGAGCGTATGTGTATATCTTTTCCTAATCAAACACAAGAGGAACAGGAGATGCCAGCTTACAATAAATGATGCAGTTGTGAGGATATACTTTAACTTGGGCATCCATTTGTGATAGGCATGACATGAAGTTCACAATTTAGGATATATCAAATCAAATCATTAGACTGAAAATGCACCTTTTGCCATACCAACTCTCCCCCCTCCCCCCACGGCTACTGAACTGAAAATGTAGATTTAGACAGTCCTATTCTCTTATTAATTATTCAACTTGATTTAGGGTGACCCAAATTCTCATGGAGTCTAGGTGGTCTCTTCACCCTCTGCAATGCACTGGTAGTACTCATTCTGTTGTCTGTTGTTCACGATCCTTCAGGAAACGTGTCCCCTTCAAAGCATGGGAAAAGGAGTATGGCCCTGAAGGAAAACAGTTGAACTAAATGTCACCAGTATTACTCCTAATGCAAAATATTGCTTGCTTTGAGTGGTACTTACACAGATAATTCTAGCCCTAAATAGAATAAGAAAAATGTAACAATAATTGCTTGGGTTTTACTGAATAAACATTTATTAATATTGACATTTCTTAACTGTTGGACATACAGTTCAATAGCAATGTAACAGGAAAGAGGCTTGCCGACTGGAGTCCTCTAAAAACAGTTAATAAATGTAATAAAATTCCTGTTCATTTAAAGCAAATCCCCCTTCATCACTCCCAAGGTTACAATGATAACAACTGCAATACTAATGCAACTCCCTGATAAAGCTCCCCTCACGGCGTTTGAAAGCCTATCCTTCTCAGTGTAACATCTCTAAAACTAAATCTGATGCAGCAGAAGATGGCAAATGCAGAGGGAGGAGAGGCTTCCCACCACTATCAGAACTGTGCCTTTCTCCTTTGTGTTGAGCACGTGGACAGCACTGACACAGACAACTTGATTATCTGGGCACTGGGATGAGAAATATTTAGTACCAAGCTGCTTGATTACTTGGGGAAAAAAAAAAAAAAAGAGGTTCTAAATGGGAAATATCCCCTTTGCATGCATCAGTGGCCCTGGCATAGTGCTATTGCATGGCTGACTGAAGTGCATCTGATTGTACACTGCTTATTTGAGAGAACTCATGTATTTTTCCACATTCTTTTTACAGCTCCCAAGTCCACCTTTTGTCCCACTGAAGAGACCTGGTGGCCAGGCCTGGTTATTATCATCGCAGTATGCTGCGCCACACTAGTGTTCCTCTTCGTAGTTGTCATCATTTGCTACAAAGCCATAAAAAGGTAAGACTCCAGATGCTTCCGCTGTGCTTTAGGGCAGTGCACCCCCACAAAGGCAGGCCCAAGACTTCATTGGTACCTTGTTTTGTTTAAAGGCATCCCAAAGGCAAGATGCACCCTGTAGTCAGTGTGTTTTCATTGGAAAGTCACTGTATGTACCGTATCCTGCCTGTGTAAAGGGTGAAGTTTAATGCACAGTCATGGGCGTGAGGAGGAGAAAACCTAGAAACGGGACAGGGCCACAATGTTCAGATTAATATGAACTCCCCAAAGTCAGATTGCTGTGGGTTGCTGAGGAATGTCAAATAGCTTTGGCTTGGCCAAGCATAGAGGCAGGAAACACCATCCTATCCAGTTCTAGTTGTATTCAAAATGTACATGTGGGGTGTGACATTTTTGATCCCAGGCTCATCATTAATAGTAGCATTTCAGATTGATTCAAGTTCTTGTAACCCAAACTCTAGGGCAATTTGTGTAGTTTTTCATTTGGAGGCTCCACTTCAAATTTCCTCTTATCTCAAAATTATCATCTACGGGATTCATTTCAATTTTTTTAAAATTTAAAAGCCTATGTGAAGCCTATGTACAGTAACCACGTCAGCTCCCTACTGCTGTCATTGCGGTAGATGTGCTTGCACAAGCCTCCGGTAGTTAGAAATTACTGAGTTACATAGAAAAATGGGAGTGGGAATGATTTCTTCACCTAAGTAATATTTCATATTTTGAGGGGGGAAAAGTAAAAAAATCCATAACTTTTGTGAAATACTGCAGTGACACCTGAATCACAGTTTGGATTAAATGATGTTTATTCAGCTTTAGGATTTCTTTTGGAGGAAAAACAGGTTATCTGCATGCAAAGGAACTGCAGGAGTTTTTAGGAGTTTCAGCAGGACTATCACAATGGTGGAGCACTGCACATGCTTTGTGGTTGTCCGAAAAATTTATGCTGGATTTCAAGGGTAGTACATCCAAGAGCATCAAAAAGGGAGAATTCAAACAAAAAGACAGAAGTCT
Organism: Laterallus jamaicensis coturniculus; assembly: GCA_022605575.1. NCBI lineage: Eukaryota > Metazoa > Chordata > Aves > Gruiformes > Rallidae > Laterallus > Laterallus jamaicensis. The sequence continues at coordinate 4,182,079 of JAKCOX010000021.1, read as the reverse complement.
GTATCTAATTTCTAATTAAATTTATGTAAGTATCTTTGCTATTCTAGTATAGGTTAAATGAATACTTATTAGTTTTGAGGATTTGGAAGGCTTTCACTCTATCTACTGAACTTCTTAAAAATTGTCTATGGAGGACTGAAATTGGAGTTGAATTGGATTGGTAACACAATGCAAAATTTCTTTTGTAACTCCTAACGTAGCATCAGCTGTTCATGGGATCCAATTCTATGTGGAAAGTTGCATTTGTTTCAAAAACAGCTATTGTATTTATCTGTCTGGTGCCAAATTGTGAATGGTTTCTGCCAGGGCTGCATAATACATTTACAGGAGCAGGAACTCTCCAAGCCAACTTGTGCCTAGCAAGGCATTGCTCTTAAAATCTGCTCTGATACTGGTAGATTTAAACAAACAAATTTAAAGCTGGCCTTGAAAAGACTGTGGGAATTCGCATAACAAAGGCTTAAGCTTCATGTGCTGAAGAATAATACAGATACTGGATGAAGATATGCATTATTTGTCAACAGTGGGAATGTCAACGCCCAAGTCAGCTGCTTGAACAGGCATTAGGCTCATGGAAAAGTGAAAATTCCTCTTAGATCTTCTTACTGTTGACATTCACACTGCTGACAAAAGCTAAGCTAAAACTGCTCAGATGCGGGATGGACAGCTATAAAAGAAAATCTTATTAATTATATTTTTACAGAGTAACTAGAGCATTTCTTTTCATCAATGAGTCCTTCCTAAAACAGCTTTGTCAAAAGGATGCCCTAAAGTACCTGGCAGCATTCCTCAGTAGTTGAGGTTCCTTGATCCACTGTAAAAGATATCTATTGATAAACGCTGGGAAATAAGATAAGGCGCGTCACAAGAGAAGCATCTCTGCCTTCAACACAGAGTATTATCCTGTATTGTCTAGCTGAATTTGCTTTAGCTAGTGTGCTAAATCCTTCACTCTATTTTTTGCTGGGAGGTAGAGGTGGCTAAAGAAAGAGTGAGAGGATAAATCTCAAAATGCAGAAGCTGAGAGTGCCTCAGTGTGTTCCCAGCCTCCAGCCCCATGACTGTGCCCTGCCCTGCCGTGTCTTTTCTCACACCCCCATCCCATCAGCTCTTCTCTGCAGTCTTCCTGGGCCTTCATCTCCAGGAACTGGGACTTCTGTCATTGCATCTCTAAGAAATCTCTCTCCCACCTCCAAGGCAGTAGTGAGTACCACCCACTCAACCCCCAGCTGCATCTAGGCTGAGCTGTAACCTTGATACAGCACAACCCTCTTCATCCAAGGAAAGGCACACACTGATTGCCTTGATGTAGAAATCAGAACCCAACCTGAAGGCCTCACCTTTGGCTGCCCCAACTCTTTCTGAGCTCCAAGTGAGAATAGCCATGTGTCTCACCTCTGAACAGCGTCCTTTCCTTCTTTCATAATGTCAGGCATGTCTGCACGTTTCAGAGGTGTCCCAGCCTCAGTTTCCTGCAGTCTTGTAACTGATCACTGCTGGGGGGACCAGGAGAGTGGCAAAGTATGCTGAGGATGGGACTGTTCACAGTGCCCATCACAAACTGGCCCTCAAAGCCCTCTCCTGCTCAATTACCTCTCCTTGAAACAGATACCAAAGCATTTGTCTACATCTCAGGGGCATCACTGAGATTCATCACCTACTTTCTGATGAACAGTGTAAATGTGAATTATTATTCAAACATACGCTCCCTAAAACTTTGCATGAGACTGTCACCATCCAGTATTTTTAGACAGGAATTTTTTACCACTTCCTGGGGGAGCAGAAGAAGGAGATCCACATATTAGCATTTGCAAACCCTCATTCTGGTGACAGCCTGAGATGCAACAAAAACTGGAAGTGCCAGTAAGCATGAAAACTGGCGTGGCAGCAGCAGATGGCTTATATCTTTTTTTGGTGCAACAGGAAAAACATTTAAACATTCTCACCAGCCCATCAGCTAAAAAAGAGGTAAACAAAAATAAGAATACAAAGTACCTACTGACTAGGAGTTCAGATTCGACAATAATACCAGTTTTAGGCATGGATAGATGTATCCTATGTATGCATATTTCTGTATCCTATGTATCCTATGTATAGTAGGTCCTGTGTATATAGTCTAGTATATATATATATATGGTATATATGTCCCAGTGAAAAATCTATAAGTATTACAGGAGAGTATTGCAAAAACCTAACTGGAGCAATTTGATTCCTCTGCTTATTAGTCTTCCAAATGAAGTGGGGTTTGCAGCCTGGCCATCAATGCTGTCTGTATCCTGTGTAGCCTATAGATACGGCTCAGCTTAATTAGTCAGCAATGTGTAAGCACCAAAGAGATGCTGAAGAGTGAAATGACATCAATCATCTGGTTGTAGGGTGTAGCAAGAGTTAAAAACTTTAGTAGGGAAGTGCAGGCAGAGATTTATTTGCACAGAGCTTGGATCTGTTGTATTAATCCCTCACTTTCGTAAGAATCAAATTTGAAGCAGAAAGGAAAAGAAAAATCCTATTGTGCTTAAGTTAAAATCTCATTTACTGGTTTCAAAGAGCCAGACCCAATCAAACTCTCTCATGTCTGCTTTTCTGTAGCAGGAAGAGAGGGAATGACTGTCCTCAAGGTATTGTAACTCAACTGTATTTTTATTCAATCTGTAAAAAACTATTTCTCCTGGGGTGGTTTGTTTTCCCTCGTAAAAGCTAAACCTTTAGCATATTGACAATTTTAGGCACTAAACCTTTTTGTGATAATACACTGCCTAGTGAGTTGGTGCTTCTTTGTGTAAAATAGCTACCAGAAGCAAGCCAGCATGCTGCTACCTCCATCCCTGCACCTCTCCTGGAAATAGTCAGGTTCTCCCAGTATCAAATGATCATAAGATATGCTGTTGTCCATTCCAGTGGATGGATTGTACTGCTCCGGTCCATGTTCAAAATTGTACCAAAATGTGTCCATCAACTGTAATACTCAGAGAACTGCTAGACAGGTTAAACTCCTGTGAAGACCCATATGGGGTGATTCTCTGCAGGCTTTTAAAGCCCCTAAATTTCCTCTGTGTGATGCTGATATCGGCAGTGCTGGGCACTGCACCACTGGCACACCAGGGATGGACGTGCACTACTGTATAGAACAAGTACCACAGGAAATCAGTTTTGATACTGTGTTGTGCTGCAGCATGGTGACACACGGTGATAGCACCCTCAGTTTGGCAGTGGGGCACCAGCTGTTTCCCCTGGTCTTGGTGACAGAGGGGTATTTCCTCTTTTAAGAAATGTGAATTCTTTGGTAGAGAAAATGTCTGTCTCTGTAGAAACCTTCTTTTTCCCTGAAAGACTGTCACCAAGGAGCAAAAGTAGAAGGTCCAAGGATCCCATGGATCCATTCACTGACTAGTACAGGCTGGAGTAAGCTGGACCATTTCACTATTACATGGTTTGTGGACTGGACTTGAAGTGCACCGCGAATGCAAGCAGCTCTAACAGCTCTTCATCTGGTGTAATTCCATGCAGATTCAAAAACAATCAGTGGGGCTTGATTCATTTTAATCAGCTCTGGAGGTGGCTGTCTCTTAAGCTTTTTTTTAGCTGTCTCTTAAGCTTTTTTTTTAACTGTCTCCAAGCACCTGAATACTAGTAAGACAGCAAGGATGGAGGGAAGTGGGAAGTAAATACAGTAAAGAGGATTAACGAGAGTTGTTTGGTAAATAAGCAAATGAGATGAGGAAGAGAGGGACCTGCAGTATGTAATCCTATTTCTGCAGCTCACTGGTGTGTCGGTGTCTGTGAGGGGAGTAAGATATGTACATAAAAGGGGAAAATAAATCCCTGGCTCCCCATATAAAATTAAGATACTGGAACCATCTCTCAAACCTGGAAGGGGAAAGCAAAGCTGATCATCCAGGTTTCTGTGCCAGCTGATGGAACTGGGCAAGAGGTGTTTTGAATAGTTTGCCAACATGTAAAAAACCTGTACTTAGCATCTACAGAACATCCATATGGTCTGAGATGACCCATGAGCAGCCCATTGTGCCTAGGGGTGTGACTGCTTGTCTCCACTGGATTTTAGGTAGGACAGATACATCTGCTCAGATATACCACAGGGTTTGCTGCCAAAGACCCCTCTTGCTAAGTCAGCAGAGAAAGCAGGCTGATGATAACAAGGTTATACATGTACCTTTTACTCATTCCTAGTTTTGTCAAGCCACTGTTTTGTATGTCTTCCATGGCCTGAGAGGAAGGTACCATAAATGCCTACATAGGCACTTCCTTAAATAGGCACTGAGTTCACCTTCAAATAATAATTAAATGGAAGAAAACATTGTACTGAAATAAAATGACAGGTCATATTTAAGCTGTCTTAAAATTCATTGCTCAGGTATTTTCTAGGGTATTCAGCATTAACTTATGATTTATGGACCCTGTACACAGCAAGGTCTAGTTTCTGTAGTGGGAGCAAGGTTCAGAAAGTTGGTTTTGTTTGACAAAATGAGGCAAATGCTTGCAAGGAGAAAACACTGAAGTTTGTATAAGAAAGGTAAAAAGTGGGATTTTGGCCTGTAGTGAGTTGCTATGTGTGGAAGAGTGTGCATCATGATGTAGGGGTCTGTGTCCTATTCAACAGGCCATGGTCCCACATCTCTTTTCCAGCCCATTTTTTACCACTCGTTCCTCGAAGAGCATGGACTGTGTAATCCTCCACACATGAGGAGCACCCAGACTGAGTGCAATTCAGTTAAAAATCATTACTAATTGCACCAAAACAATGCTTTTCCATGTGGGGAGAAAAGATAGAACAGTGTCCTAAACTTACTTAATTGCTTTGAAGGGGATATTCATGGCATGGCTGATGGCAGACAGGTCAAGGTTCTATTCTCTCTGACACATTAGAAGGGTTTGTTCAGAAACCATGTCTTAATTCTCAGCATGTGGCTGGAAAGATAGTAGTTACTATCTTTCTGTGTGCAGAGATAGCTGGTAGAAAAGCTGGGTTAAAAAGTACAGTTTGAGTTGAGGATGATCAAAGGGAAGGAGAAGGTCTATGGAGCCAGATCTGTGTGTCTCTGATGCAATTCCCTGACATCAAACCAGTTCAGCACCACAAAATGGGTGTCACTAAAAAGGGAATATGGACTTCATCAGGAAGACTTGGGAATGTCACTGAGGGCAGCTGAAAGAGAAAATTCAAAATTTTGGAAGGGAAGGAAAAGACAGGTGAACTGTAGCCTGATATATCTTTTCCAGTGGCTGAGTGTTGATGCTTATCAACAACAGGATCAGTATCTACTGTTGAGCACCACTGTCCAGGCCTGCTACCTCTAACCAAAGCCCAAAGTCCTCATGTGTTGCTCAGCCTCTCTGCCTAATCCTCTCTCAGTGGTGAATTTACTCCCCTCTTTGTAATGAGATTGTAGATGATCCACTAACAACAATTTAAATACACTGAGCAACCAATCTTTCTGCAGGAGATTTCATTTTTTAACCAGCAATAAATTAATTCATAGAATGATGGAACGGTTGAGGCTGGGAGTGACAACTTGAGATCATCTAAACTCCTGCTGTAACAGAGTCAGATTAGAGCAGGTTACCCAGGACTGTGTCCAACTGAATTTTTAGTATCTCTGGAGGTGGAAAGGCCACAACTTGAGTTCTTGTTGGTTTTCTTGAGTTCTTTTGAAGTTACCACTGTTTATTAAACTAAACCTAGCTCTTCTTGATGAAAACTGAGTGCTAGTACAAGGAAAATCTGTTGTTCTTCCAAACAGTACTGAAGTCCAGGTGTTGGTTGTACAACAATTTCCAAGGCAGTATGTATGAGACAGGCTGTGGAACAGCTTTACAGCTTGACCCAAGCCCACTAGAAACACCAGAGCTCTGCTGTATTATTCTGATTCAGGGGTATCATTGGGGATTTTGGATGGGAAACAGTTGGTGCTGCCCAATGGTTTTTGGGTGCATCAAGACAAACAAAGGTTGGCCTCATTTTTAAGGTTGAATAGCAAAAGTATTGATTGTCACTACTTGTTACCAGATTTGTTTAACAGATCAATGGCTGATGAGTAAAGTAGATAAAATATCCCTTGATTTGGAGAGGTAGATGAGCCAGGCCACATGGGCAGTGCTGTGAAGGAAAGTTTGCTTTGCTGTTGCCTGTATGTACAATACTTGTTGGTTGGATAAGCAGGAGGATCTGCTCTTCAGTGCTCTCAGTCTGGGAGAGCACAGTGTGCTTGTATAACTATAACAGGGCAGGATGGCTCTGTCTCTTAAGTTGTATCAAAGTCACATTCTGCTAGGGAGAAAGTTAGCTGTCATAAACGGGTAAAACACCTCGCTGTTTCTTGTAACTGGGAACACTAGAAGCATCAGGAGGCTTCAGTCTTTACCATAAAACAAGTGGTCTGAGCTTTTCACAGAATACTCTCCCATGGATCCATGTTCACTCCTAATTTGTGATGTACCAGCAAAGATGCCAACATAACTCTGTAAAGCATCATGGTTTATCCTGTGATTGGTTAACCTTGCACTGTGACCACTTGCCATGTTTCTGTTTTCTACTGGAGGAGAGGGTACCACATCGAATGGGCAGATGTCTTGCAATAGATTCAAGTACTGTGCAGTTACTGCCTCAGTGTAGCTCTGCAGCAGCCATGGGTGGATTTTACACGCTCATGCCAGGACATAATGCCCATATTTACTGAAATACTCCCAGTTTACCTCCATGCAATTAGAGGATACAAGCAGATACGAGAGCTTTGAAACATAGAGGAGCATTGACAGGTTTATCAAGAACTTTTAGATACAGTTTTTCCTAGAGCAATAACTTCTGAAGTAATCTGAATAAATATGAGATCAAGATTCTCTTCACTTACTTGCCTAAAAACTGACTTTCAGTTCAAGACTTTTAGGTATTCAAAATCCACGAGGCAAAGAAATAATGTATTCTTAGAAATTAATTTCATTTTTGAGCAAAGCACAGTCTTAATGAGCTGGCACAAAGATCCTTGTAGCTGACACTCCTGGTGAAAAGCCACAGCAGTGGCTGAGACCTACCTGTCACAGTGTGCTGGGGCACTTGATCAAGCCCAAAACTTTCTTCATCTGAAACACTGGAGTTTAGGACTGTATTTGTTACAGCCTGCAAGAACCCAGCAGCCATCCCAGCGTGACTGGGACAATCTTTTTTTATGACTCAGTGGAAATTGTACCCATGGTAATGGGGTGAGAGTGTAGATCCAATACTCCAGCTCTGTATCATCCCAGAAATTCCCCTATACAACAAAAATCTCACAGGAACACGGTGGGTGCCTTTATTGCCCCCATTTCCTTCCCACAGAGGATTCCCAGTGCATCTGGAGTAAAAGCAGTAAAACCCGATTTCTTCAGTGGCTGAACAACTGCAGCTCCTGGTGGGTTCAGCAGACACAGTGCATTTGTAGGAGCTCTAAAGCCCCAAAAGTTAGAACAGGAAACTCAGAAATGTATGGAAATAGCCCAACAGTTCCCACACCTGCCCAAGGCAGGCTCTGCCCACACTCTGCTGCCTCACAGTGACAAGAAGGCAGACCTTACTACAGAGCAGTCATTTCCCTGCCCATGACACCCATCAGACCATCTTCAAGAGGCTCTGGAGTGTTTAGCACACACAGTCCTGTGTGCATGCCCTATTCCCCTCTAGTCTCTGCCCTTTCTTGTCTTCCACAGAGCCTTGGTTCCCGCATCACCCGCATGTTTCTCCAGAGTTGACCACACAGAAGATACCTCCTTCCTGCCTGATCTTTCAGTACACTTCTGGCCTGCAGCCTTGTTTTGGGGCCTTCCTTGGCTCCTCTAATTTGTGGCTTCTGCTGCTTCGATTTTGATGCCTGGCTCTAACCTGAGTGTCTGTGTGCAGAGTCCCTGGAGAAAGGTAGAGCTCAGGGAATGGCAGGAGCTGTGCTGGGATGTGCTTCCTCCTGTGCAGAGCATCTCAGCAGAGGTAACAAGGGATCTGACTAAAGCGGCGTTATTTCACGCTGTAATTTACTAGTTTCATACCTTTGCCTACTTAGTCATAACTTGGTGTCCAAACAAGATCCCAACATTTCTATGCTCTAGCTGCAAGCAGGTGTTGATGAAGGAAGGTTCAGGGGTGTTTGTCCCCACCAGCTGGTTTCAGGGGTCTCTGCTGCTCCGAAGGGAGGTCACATCATGAGCACCTCTGCCTTGCTGTGCTGTTTGCTGCCACACATCCATGCTGCCTGAGGTGCAAAGGGTGTGCAGAGCTGTGACGCTGCATATTGATTGCTCGCAGCCACCCTTAAGCCCCTCACAGCTGTGCTGCCACCACTTGTGTGGTTGCACAGTCTGATTTCTGCTACCCATCCTTCCTTCTCTGCAACCCCCCATACATATTGCTAAATATTTAAAGTGCTCACATGTTGCTAAGCAGCACACAGCTCCCACTCAGGAAGCCTTGCCACAAAGGTGAGACGCACAGTAGATCAGCATGGACACATCTGCAGGTGGGAGATGGTATCAGCTGGGGTGGTCCTGCTCTGACACACACCTTGCTCTAACTTGGTGTCCCTTCCATTAGTAGGCACATGGCCACTCCATCCAGTATATCTGAGCTGGAGAATGATGCTCCTGGCTTGTCAATCTCAGAGAGTTGGCTAGATAGCCACATCAGAGGGCATTTGTGGAGATGAGCATAACAGCATTCATTCCCCAAACTAATGCCAGGTGATGGAACGAAGCAGTAACTGGGGCCTGATCTAAAAGGTCTGATCCCTCCTGTGTGCAAGGCAAGATTGGGAAAATAGGGTCATTCCTCATTCTGATAGAACGTCCCAGCTGGAGAAGTGGTGCCTTTTTTAGTCTCTGCTTTTTGACTCAATAACATGAAATCTTATGAAAGATGTTAATACTTCCCCCAAGCAGGAGGAACTTCAGGCTAACCTGGCTCTTCCTTTCCATTGCTCTGGGCCCTGAGAAGCCAGTTTGGAGGCTGGCTGGACTCAAATCCTTCCTCAGAAATCTTCCCCAGTTACAGTTGTCTAAAGCCACTTAGTTCCCAAACTGCACAAACCCAAGTCTTTGTGTAGACATCAAGGTGTGCAGGACTTGCTGGTTGCTCTGCCTGTGTATGAACTTGTCCACTTGCACACCTAAAGTATGGGAAGGCTGGGACCAACCTGTGCAGTCCACTTATAGTGGGTTTGCATTTATCCTGAAAAGAGCAGGGTCTGGCTCTGCAGACCTTCATTGTGAGTGGATAAAATCAGAAGCAGCTGCTTGGAAATCAGTGGTCTTTCTTACCTTAGTTGGTGGCAGAGACAGATTGCCTCAAATGCAAAGTGATCCAGACAGTTGCAAAGGTCAGATCATTTTACAAGTTTTTAATTCTCTTCTCAGCTGTTTGCATTTGTTTGTGTTACAGGCACTTCTACTAAAGGGCATGGAAATCTGCAGAGAATTTTAGTTCATCTGCACAGAAATTAATCATTACTATTTAAAGAATTTTGTACATCTATTTAAATGATTCTGTGAAATAACAGTAGCCTCATTCTCCAGTCTGGATCAAGTTCATCATTCAAGTTGTTGCTTATGTTTGCAAGGGATCAAATAGCAGGCCAGTTACCTACATTCAGCAAAAAAACTGGGCACAAAGTAGCACAGAAGATCAACTGTATTTTGGGGAGGGAAAAGTCCAGTGCCTAAAATGTCACTTTCTACTGCTGCTTGTTGGGTGAGACACATACTGTTCTTCAGATACGGCAGAAGAGCAGTGAGGAGCAGCCCTTGCTCTTCTCCGCCTTACTTTTCCAACCCTACATCTCTCCAGTACTGATGCCCATCCTGACTTGCTGCACCTTTCCCTCTTCCAATTCCCCCCAAAAACAGGTATCGTTTTGTAAGGACAACTTCTAAGTGGAAGCCCAGCTAAATCATCGTTTATAAATGTCTTTTCTTGACCTCACTGAGGCCGAGCAGAAGCAGTTAGGTAGTTGTCATGTCATCTCCAATGTATATGTTTAGATCTGGCCTCCATAAAAATTTTTTTAAAAGCAAGTTATTGATCAGGATTGGCAGATTGGTATAGCTGGGCACTAGAAAAGCCTATTTCTCCAGACTTCCTAATTCATGTTTGTTACACTCTTTGAAGATAGATAGGTGTTGTTTAATCTGTTCCAGAAAGGAGGGCCTTCACAGATATGTGCAGAAATGAAGGACCAAGCCTGTATGTATGTTCAGCTTGTGGACACAGAAGCCCAGAGAGTGTGCATGGTTCAGTTTAGGGGCAGCCTTCAATTCTTGTCCCCCATTACACATGTGCCGTGACTTTAATCTTAGCGAGATGCCAGCATAATGCCACTACTGCATCCAGTCTGCACTAGTCTGGAGGACACTCACAGGGGGACTCCAGGAAATGCTACTCTCTTCCCCTTCTGATCTGCCTGAATAGGGGAAAAAAAAAATAAAGGCAAAGTAGGAGAGTGTCCTGCCTTCATTACACAGCTGTTATCTACCCCAGCCATCACCCAGGCCTGGGTGCCATAGGAGAGCAGTGCACCCCGTGGCCAGCTCTGGCTGTTGGTATTGATCTCTGAGAATCAACTCCAGGGAAACTGAGGCTGCACCTGAAACTCCGTGAAATGATTTCTCCTGTTACATTGGCTGTTTGAGTTCCCTGAAGCAGCTGGTATTCCTTCTTTGATTCTTCTGGGTGGCAGCCCAGACATGATAGTAACATGGGACTGGAACAAGACTCTTGGTTGTCCCTGTCTGTCCTCAGTATTGTGGGCACTGTGGTATTCGATTATTTCATAAACATACCAGTCTCCTTCTTGAAGCTTTGTAGTTTTCCCTCCCTCACTTCTACCTACTCCAGCAGTCCCAATCAAACTGTTACCCTTCTGAGCATTAAAAAACCTTGTTTGCATCACCAGCCTAAATTTACCCCTCCCTGCTTCCTATTTCTTCCATTCAGACACCCTTTTCCTTCCCTGGTGTTCCCAATCCCATCCCCTCTTTCTTTTCATTAGAACAGATTGTTCAAGCTTGTGTGTTGTCTTCCATAAGAAATTAGGACAGAAATTTGAGCTGGCTTCTCTCTTTAAATTGCAGACTTGTTAGGGCAAATCCTGCCTAGTGCAATAGTTACGTATAATCCTGGTTATCGGAGAGCTACATACACATCACCAACCCCAGGCTGTTTCTGCACTGCTTGGCAGTGCTGTGTGCCATGACCTGAGCTCCATGAACATACGTGCTGCCTGCGGTGCCCTGTGGCAGGATGAGTCTTTGAGGAGCAGGAGCGTGCCCAGCTCATCCCTAAAGTGCACTGCCAGGGCGCAGCACACTGCCAGGCAGGGCTGGGGCCATCCTCCAGGCACATTTTGGCTGTGTTCAAAGCAGGGTGCCTTCATTTTGCATATTTAATATCTTCCTCTTTTTTTTTTTCTCCTTTCATTTGGTGGCTTTTTGCCAAGCTGAAAAGCTGGCAGCATGAGCTCATTTTTTTACATTAGGCCCATTCATTTTTTTCTTTTTGTCATCCAAACATATCGATGATGTATTCTGCTCTGAGAACACCCAACGGATAACGACAGCTGTAATATACCTCCAGTCAATAAAAGCTTTTAAAGATCATTATAGGGAATGCACAGAATGGGTTGTAAGGTGATGGGTCACTGAGAGTACTTTTATCAATTACGTCAGTTAATTGTCCAGTATGATGATAATAAAGCTGCTTCTCTTCCTTAAAATTGGTTTTGTGTAGGATTGTAATTCTGAAGTTAGCTTAATTGAAGACCCCATAGGAAATGTGATTGCATCACCTTAGTCTCCCAGGGACAGGCCTTCCTCTGTAACACCAGAACAAATCCTCCTCAAGTCCACCCAAGTCTGTGGAATTACTCTGACTTTGCACTGCTGGAAATAAATTAAGACTAAACTCCACTTCTTAAATTTCACGTGTGGTTTAGCACTATATCACAATCACTTGCAATCTGAACAGGCCAAATCCTGCCTTCAGATATACCCAGAGCAGGGATAGGTCCACTTCTGCAGAAAGAGATCTGCCCATCACATTTTGCAGCCTGAGCAGCTCAGGGAAACTCCAAGTGCCGGTGAATGGCTGCAGAGCGGCTCCCCATGGATTTAGGTTTTTTTCCTGAGAAGCACTCAGCAAAGGCTAGATCTTCAATCCATCCACAGCAAGGGGGATTTGACTATCACGAGGGAGTGTGAAACATACCAAAACAGAAATCGCCCACACGCCTGCAGGACTTGCTTAAATATACTCCAGAAACTGGTCAGCTAAAAGCGTCTGTGGGGGAGAGCAGAATTAGCCATAAATTAAAATGTTCCTGTTCATATCTCCTTAGGAGAGGGTATCTTGGGGCTAGATCAAAGCCTATTGACATGACAGGGCTTGCAGTGCTGCAAAAGAGACTTTCCCATTTTGCATAATGGCCCTAGTACTGTACACTCTACAGATCTTCTCCTTCTCTCCTCTTTTCCACCTGTGAGAAAGTCTGAACATGTTCCGAATTGTACACTTACTTTCTCATAGAAATCCTGACCACTTGTTTTATTTGCCTGAGACTGAGGTACTCAAAGGTCTCTAGGGAAAGAGCGGCCTTTCAGATTCACAAAAAACATCTTTTATTTTCATAAGGAGCAAAGGGGCAGTGCAGCTTGAGGAAGGAGACCTCCATCAAATGTCCAAAACTGATAGTCCTTCCAAATGGTGCGGGTGATATCACCCAGGTTACCTATAAGACTTTCTAGTTTGGAAGAGTAAGTAAAAAAAAATCATACACTGGGACAAGACAGTTTGTCTTTTAGATGCTGGACTATGTAACTTAACAGTCCGTAGATGGAAATACAGGGAATAGTTATAAAAGCCTTGGGAAATGGAGATTATTGAACAATGGTCATTGAGAAGCACTGAGCAGTAGTGAGTGCATTCCTGAAAGTTGTCCAGATGGAGCTGCTTTTTATTGTCACTCCAAAACATTTGCTTTGTATGTGGGAGGTAGTTGAGCTGGTAATCTCTTCCTACAAGGAATGAATAGTATGATGCTTGTTGTCTGGACGGATAGATGGTCCACATATGGCTGTTAACTAGAGAAATGGCTCTTAGTAGAGAAAAACTAAGGTTTCAGAATTTTCTCATTAGGGTTCCTACTTTGATTTCTGTCTTTACATTGTCAAACAAAAAATATCCAGTTCTAATTTTTCTGATCCCTCTGAGACAGTCAAAAGGAGAAGTTCAGAATGTGAAGTCAGAATGTCTTTTCATGACTCCAAATGCTACGTCCAGAGAAGTCTCCTCCTTTAACACAAGCCCCACATGTCTGGCCATAGTGCCAGAATGGTCAGCCCAAGTTAGTCATTAGGCAAAGCTTGTTGTGGGCAGCTGCACATAAATTCCATGGCTGTGCCCCAGAAAGCAACTGTTGCCTGTGCACTGAGCCCATATAGCAGGGGTCTTTTTCACAAACCACTCGTAGAAAGCAAGTTTGCTTCTCCCAGCAGTTGCTGTTGTGGGAACTGATTCAGCTCTGATGGCTGATGGCCAGCATGAATCAAACGGCGGTTTGATGAATGCCCCCAGGATGTAAACATCCTCCATTCATTTTCTTTATCATCTTACAAACATTCAGGTTACTGGGAGAAATGGCCCAGTAATTGAATAGCATTACAGAACTTGTTCTTCCATTCCTATCCTGTACCTGCTAAATAAGGATGGTTTTGAAGTGTGGCTGTAGCCCACACATCATCTTGTCTGGGCTTCCAGCCGTGAAGTCTAGCCAAGAGCTCTAAACATAGCTGCCTTGGGTACTGCTACCATCTTAGCCCAGGAGATGAAGCTGGGTGAAAATGTGCCTACCAGGTATTTACCCTGTTTCATGGACAACTTTTGTAACCCAGGAAGATGCTGCTGCCGTTAGATCTCTAGCGGTATATAGGTAGCTTTGATATATCTGCTGTGCGATGGGGCCACATCAGGATAGATCAGTCCTGTGAAGCAAATGGGTGTGTTGCATGAGACCCAGTTTTATGAAAAATCATTAATTTTTATGTGTTGATAGCTAATGTAATATTCATCAGTATGGAGAAGAGCTTTGAAGTTGTACATATAAGCAGTGCATCTTCAGCTCTCCCCCTTCTGCCGCTCTGCCCTGGGGATGAGCAGACACATGTGTGACCTGGCACATGTCACTGCCAGCACAGGAGGGGTGAGTGAGCCACGATGATGCTTGCCAGTAGAGCAGCTCACCAGCCTCATCTCTCCTCATAGCACAGCCCTGTGCTGTGACATGCAGAAGTGGGGCTGCCCACAGAGCACCATCACAAGAGGAACCGAAAACACAAACCAGTTTTTGGCACAGGTGCAGCTGTGGAAAGACAGTACAGAGATGCCTCACCACTTTCAATGTTGGTAAACTCTTTTTATCAGTTAGCACTGATACCCTTACTTTGGAATCTTTTTATAGATTTTTTTTTTACAGGTGCCTTTTAATTACAATTTACAGTTTCGTACCGATGCTGAGGAAAGAGTCATGGAGTTACACCATGGTTTTCTGAGCCCTGGGCATCTCCAACACCATACAGCTGGGAGGGCAAAGTGGCCTTTCCTCCTTTAACCACATTTAGAAGAGGAATAACACACTATTCGTGGTTTTGAAGGAAGAGGATAGGTGTTTCCCACAGAGGATAATCCAGGGCAGCAAATCCCATATGGATGCAGTGCTGAGTCGGGTATGGGAGCCCTAGAAGGAAGGGCCTTTAATATCCCTTCATTTCTCTTCTGCCAGCCCAAGGCCACGCATCCCAGCTTGGCTGGTTTTCACTGGGGCCCAGCCTTCCCAGCTGCTGGTTTGGTGCTGCACTGGCGCTCAACAGAAACATTGCTGTGGAGGCAGGCAGTAGGAAACAGCTTTGCAATGCCCAGGCTTGTCTTATGAAATCAGATTTTATTCATACCTCTCATCCCTTCCAAGCACAAAGCACCTTGAAGAGTATGAGCTTGTGGATTGTGTCCTTTAAACTGTATAGCAGTTTACTCTTCTGGACAAAACTTCTAGCCTATTTCTAAGCAATCTTCTTCTCTTCAAGGGTTCAATAAGCCTGTAAGTGACAAGGCATAATAAAGTCCTGATTAAATGAACTGTCTGCTCAGCTTTTGCTTGATTTTGTCTGAAAAATTATATAGAGATTTTCTTAATGGTGTACAAGTGAGACACAAGGTGAAACACTCCCCTAGTACTCTACCACACAACTGCCTTGCAAACAGTAGGTCTATGCCAAGGTTACACCTGTGGCCAAAGCTGGCAGGGAGGGTTGTGTCAAATATGCCAACTGAGTTTTATGACTAGACATGATCAAGGGCCAAAAAACTGTGTTTCCTCTTAAAGCTAGAACATACAATGTTTGACTGCGTTACAGTAACCTTTACACAGGACTCCACAGAGAACTGGTACGAGCCAATATGACAAACCAATATGAACTGGTAAATAAGATTTGTAATGTGACCTGAACATCATCTAAAATTGAAGCTTGATGTGTGAAATACACTATTAAATGGCTGTTTGATGCTTTCTTGATTTTAGGACTCATGCAAATTAATGCATGCATGGTGGAGAGGTCATTACGGACCCTGATGCATCATTTCAGGCGTGTACTAAGCTGTACAAAGTTGCATGTACCTTTCATTTGCAGAAGTTTGGCATGAAGAGTGCACCAATTTGTTTGCTAAACATCAAAGCACGATGGGTAGCAAATCATACTGTAAAGCAATGCAAACCACTTAGCCAACAGCCCGTTTCACCTGCCACCAAGTGAGTATGTCACAGATATGAACAGTTCCCTATTAATTCCCTCACTAATTTGAAACATTGCTTTCACCAGTGAAGAGCAACCCTGGAAAGGAAATGCATAAATACAGGGCCACTGCAGCTGGAAGGGGGCTTGGAGTGTTGCACATAGAAAGAACATCCATAACCTAGGATCAACCATAACCAGGCAGAAAATAGGATAAAAGGGCTTCCCTTGGTGTGTAAGAGGAAAACTTGCATGCTTGGATCTCAACAGTATGAAATTTGAAGTAAAAAAGAGCTAGTGACACACAGAGCTGGTGGCACAAAAAGAACTGGTGCCCTAATGCAAAAGAGCAGTTGAAAAATGCAACAGGGCAAAATGACTTTGCATAGCAAAATACATAGGTCAGTTTTAATCACTGTGACAAGTGCATGCAAGTCTGTCAAGCAAGTGAATTAAATGGTGTAACTGAGACAAGTTTGACCCCAAATCTGTGCCTGACATGCATTTGGAAACAAACTGAGTGAAGGAGTTAAACAGAGCATTCTCCAAGCCCAAATTTCTGCGACTGTCATAAATTAAATAAATTTAAAAATTAAATAAATCTGTACTTACATAAATAAATGCCTCAGGTAGCCATTTCACTGAGGTCCAAGTTGCTCTTTTTTTTTTTGTGCTAACCCTGAGCAGTTGATAAGGCAGAAGCAGAACCTTGGTAAAATCTCCATTCCACTATATGTAGGCTCTGAAAAAATAAACTTCCAATGCACAGTAGTGCCAGTGGTGTGGTATCACCAGCAACCTCTCCAGCAGTGTCTCCAGAGAGGTCTCACCATTGGAGGAGAGCCTCTGAACCTCCCAGGTCTGTGCTGGGAAACTGGCCTAGGGAGGGGAACGAGCAAATGGCTGCTCTCAGGAAAAGAAACTGAA
This sequence comes from Laterallus jamaicensis coturniculus, assembly GCA_022605575.1. Taxonomy (NCBI): domain Eukaryota; kingdom Metazoa; phylum Chordata; class Aves; order Gruiformes; family Rallidae; genus Laterallus; species Laterallus jamaicensis. The sequence goes on along the minus strand of JAKCOX010000021.1, from coordinate 4,165,342 downwards.
GTAAAAAAAAAAAAGTGGGACAAAAGGAAACAGAGTTCAGGAGGAGTGAAGAAGATGGTCTTGAAGTCACTTCTAGAAAAAAGAAAAACTTAGATGAAAATAAAATTAACCGTGTTTTAACATGGAGAAACAAGAGGAAGGCTAGACAGGGAAAGAAAATGGAACTGGAGAGATGCAGAAACACATAGGAGACCAAAATAGAGAAAGAAGGGGTGTAGAGGAGATAAACAACAAGCAGAAATGGCCAAATAGTCTTCATTTTCTGACTATTCATAGAGCTGATTATCAGCTGGGGGGAGGGGGAGGAAAAAAAAGAATTTTTGAAAGTAGCAGAGAAGTTTTAAGACAGCTACACCGTTTTTCCTGCCCAGGAAAAAAAAAAATGAGAGAAATATTGCTGTCAGATTGTCCATTCCTTTTGTCAGGGATGTGGCAGGGTGGATGGATGGCTTTACAATGTCACGAAAGACAGAGCTGCAGAGGCTTGTGTCAGATACAGACAGGCACAGCATGCTAATGGCAGAAACAGGGTTCAACAGAGCTTTTAGTCTTCTCTTTCCTTCCATTTCCATTCTCTTAACAGCTGGAATCATGGCTAATACTAACAAGCCTTAATTAACTCTTTGCCAGCTAAAGAGCAGCGCAACGTGTCACTGTCAAAAGTATTTTCTTTGAGAGTAGTAGCATAATAATTGTCCCTAAATCTTTTGCTAATACTTTGCTGAAATTCAATGTTATTAACTATTTTTTTATTAAGTGTTGTTGTGTTAAATGATGTCAAGAGCAGCACAGGCTGACTGTTGTATTACATTTGTTTATCAGATCCTCTTTTTGCCTGTAGAAGCACCTTAAACTCAAAGCATTAATGTCTGAAATACCCATGTGGAAAGCACAAAGCTTTTTCCTCCTACTATGAGTACAGCCTCAGCTTTAAATACAGAGCACACCACTTTTGAGGAAAGAAGTTGTGGAGGAAACACTTGCGTAGTGTAACATGGTCTGCTACAGGACTGAACTCAGGTCTCCCTTCCTGGAGTCACTTTAAAATCCCAAGTAAGATTTTTTCTATGATGTGCAGATGCTTGTTAGATTTCTGCACTTGCTGAGCATTTCCTGAATTGCCTCACAATTAGCAAATTAACAAATGGCCAGTGGCCACCAGACAAAACAAAAAAGGGGATACTGTAGTGGTTGCTGCTGGGGGTCTAGTAGATCACAGCAGGCACACCGATGCAACATCGTTCAAACTGTGAAGATGACCAGCTGTGTCCACAAAGGATGTCCAGTGTGACATTGCACTTTGAGGAGAAGGGCCCAGGACTGCTCCAAGGCAGAGTCTGACCCAGCACCCAAGCATCCACTATAGGCACAAAGGTGATGTTGTAGGGCTCTCCTTCCAGCAGCCCTTGCCTCATGCAACACAGACACCTGTATCTACACACAGGCTAGCATGGGGATACCAACAGCCCATCAGTAGGACTTAGGACCAGACCCTTCATCTTCCAGGTGGATCATGAAGCTTGACAGAACTCTTGGTTTGACCTGTGTTCAGAAAGGGAAGGTAGAGAGGAAAAGTTGAATGTTGTTATGCACCTTACATGTCCTTGCTTTCAAACTGTATTGACAAAGAAGTTGTTTATTTCTGTCCTTTCTTCTCCCCCCACCCTGCCTGTACATCACTCAACCTGGGATCACCCAAGGAAACCAATGAGAAAAGAAGAGAACGGAACCAGTCGGGCTGAATATGCAATGACCTCCTCCCAAAACAACAAAACAGTTGATAACAATGCGGTCGTATAATCCTGGAAACCCCGCCGAGGCGCAGGAGGTGGTAAACTTTCAAAGCACACACACGGAGTATGCAAGGTGGGTGAAATAAGGCAATGAAAGGAGCTCTGTGGCCAAGGACTTCATTTCAGAAATAGTGCACGCATCAGTGATTCAGAAGAGAAAAGCCAGCCGCTCTTCAGGCTTGCTGCTTCTCCAAGGGAGGATAAACTCGCCCACCCGGGCTGCCTGGAGAAAAGGCCTCACAAAGGCATAAGCATTGCATGCTGCATCTCGTGAAAGCGATGTTGCGATGCCTCACGCTTTTTCTTCTTCTTCCTCCTCTCCCCGCCCCCCCTTCCCTGTTTCAGTTTGAATTGAGTGTCCACAAAAAGCTGCTTAAATAGGATCTTTCGAGGTGAAGGTGATCTGCCACCATGGCAGCAACTTATTATAAGTGGGTCTGAGGGTCACGGGTGGGAGCTGTCACCTATGTGCTTCTCCAGCCTGCACAGTTTTTGTACACTTATACTTCATTCTTATTATTCATATTATTTCATTATTAAAAAGGGAAAGAAGGTTTCCGTTAAGCCATCAAGCAACCAAAAATTGCATGAACTTGTGACTTAACCCAGGAAATTCATCTGCGGTCTGATGACTATGCAATTTCCATGGCTGAAGACTTTTCAGGCAAAAGAAGTCAAAATTAGTCAGATTAGCATTGCTGTTGAAAGAGAAATATTATTAAGAGGTGCTTTGAACATTATTACTTCATAATCAGCCTCCTTTTTTGCATCACTCTTTACTTTTTAATCTTTAAAAAGTTCTGCCTTTGTGAAATACTACACGTCTCTGTATTCGCATCACACTGATTCCCCTGGAAAACCCCTTCAGGAAAGATGCACCTTGGCATGAGTATTTGTGTTGAAAGGACTAGCAGCCCTTTGAAGTCCTCTTCATTCACTGATCAGTGTTGTTTCCTGGAAGTGTCAAGTCTCCTGAACTGACCCACCAAGGACGTTGCAGGTCTGGCTTGGAGGACCACTTTTGAGGGTCTGGTAAGCTGGTTATGCCCACGTTAAGTCAGTCTCTGCCTCTCCTGGGCAAAGGCTGCCAACCGTGCCAAATTCAGCGTCATAGCTTAGTGTTGTACTTTCTGTGCTGTGGATTGCAGACTACTTAAAGCAAAGCCAAATCCACCCCAATTCATTCCACGTAGGATCTCAGGTTAGACTCCATAAGTAACCCTTAGGATAAAGGTGATCAGCCTAGCCGAGATGCTGGTCCTTCCCCACTGCCTGAAAACTTTCCTTCATGTCACAACCCCATGTGTACGTCTCCATTTACCTCCGTGCTGAAAGTAGTGATGCAGTGAAAGACAAATTTCCACCGTGGCTTCTTGTCTGGACGTCAAGCTTCAATGCCACTCGGTCTCCGTGTCTGTGAGTAACTCCCAGGAGCTGACCCAGTCTCGCTCTGGGACATGGCTGCGCCCCGGCCATCGTATCCCTCAGTACTGCAACACACTGATGCTTTCAGTTTTATATATAAGGATGTGCCTGAACTGCAGAAATCAGACCTGGATTTTGAACACAATCCTGTCTGCAGTCGGTCTGTTGCCAGGATGTAGAGTTTGGGCTGATGGTAGAGGAAGACGATGTTCTGCAGACCTTCCCCGAAAAACCTCTGGGATGTTCAAATCAGCAGTTCCAGCTCAGGCCCATCTCCAGTTTTCTATTACCTATTGAACAATAGGGTGTATGTAAATACAAGTATCTTTTCAATGACAAAATGAAATGCTGCTATATACTGCTGTTGAGGGATTTATGGAGTTATTAATTTAGCTTTTTAGCCTATCATCACTATGTAGAAGTTTAGCTACATAAAATTATTTTTTAAAGGCTAGACTTTCTTGAGAAGTGAATGCAATTACAAAAGTGAAAGGGAATAAGTAACCCTTTGCCCAAGAGTGTGACCATTCCCTGCCATATTCACGTTGTGTGCTTGTACAAAACACAACGATATGTTCTTAGATCCAAAGTGGGTTTAAAATGACAGAATTTACGCTTTGAGTCTAGTATCCCAAATGCTGATTGCCTAAAGCACTTAGCTCCTAAATACTATAATAAAAATATTGCAAGTATATTTCTAGAATATTTTTTAAGCTATAACATTTATTTTGGTGTAGTTACCTCTGTTTGCTTTTTTTTTTACTCCAGTTGTTTCTGCCAAAAGGTGGCATAGTTTGTGTCTGGTTGCATGTTTAGCTGAGAGTACAAAGTATGAATGCAGGTGAGTTTAGCATGATACAGGCTCAGGATTAGCACTTTCTCCTAAAGGTTGTTGATTTTATTTATTTCCCAATACAGCTTTAAAGGCATGTTCTGTAAGGCCAAAATCACAGAAGGGATTTGTAGCTCATTATGTCCATCCCAATGTGTCTGTTTTTGCAAGAAAAAGTCTAAAGAGATGGTCACTAGACACTGTCTGCTTTTCAGTGATGTCACTGATTCTCACTGAGAGAAAACATGGGTGCATGACATAAACCACAAGCAAACCCAACTCAGGCCCCCTGAGGTTTTCTCAGTAGAACTTAAGCATTAGAAACTGGATGGAGAGCAGGGAGCTAGGACATTTCAAGGAGCAGCATGTGAGGACTGGGATCTACTTTCAACGCTGCCACTGATCTGCTGATTACTAGCAAGCAATTTTGCCTCTCTGTGCCTCAATTTACCCACCTGTATAATCAAGATAGAAATATCAGCTCCATGGCAGTATTTTCAGAGATACAGATATATCCTATTTGCATAGGCAGATTTACACTGTTATTATATCCAACATGCTGTTAATAAAAAAAAGCCCCACATTTGGGCACATCATCACCATAATCACAGAACCACAGAGTTGTAGGGGTTGGAAGGGATCTCAAGAGATCATCGGGTCCAACCCCCCTGCCAAAAGCAGGCTCCCTAGCTCATAATACTTCTCAAACTTTCCCCGGTGTGCTTCTGTCATCCATTGGCTGCAGAAAAGCAGCAGCACCAGGCAGGCTGGGAGCTGCTCCACCGCTTGTGCAGAGCTCTCAGCGCTCGCACAGCTCCACAGCAGGGAGAGATGGAAAACCCTGCACAGGGTAATTTCACCTTTAGATTCCTGCCTAAGTACAGGTGGCTACCTTGCACCAAAATTTAAGGTTATCTTCAGAAAAACACTTGGAAAAGTATACTGGAAGCAGATGTAAGTCTTCAGCAAAAAGAGGCTAGCAAGGCAGTGTCACTGAGGGATGATTTCTGAAGTTTGCTGATGTGGTTTAAGGTTGCGTTTAACACTCTACAGACTACTTGCAAAGCTTTTATAAAACAGGCTTCTGTGTTTCCTTATTGTACTGTAATTAAATACAAAGGGAAAGGAACAGGCTTGATGGATAAGGGCTTCACTGAGCAGTGACCCTGGATCTGGGGAACTGGCGATCCAAAATATGGCTTTACAAGCATTTTGAGTTTATTTTTATCAGGCTCCATACACAAGATGGCCAGATCCCCAGCAGATGAAAAGGTGCCCAGCTTCCACGCAGAAGTTAACTGCTGTGCTCTGACCCCTCTGACCACCACCAGGCAGACTCAGAGAACTGCAGTGTTCAGTCTGTGGGAGAGCATCAACTCAAAATTTCTTCTCAAGGTTTGCCACTAGCAGACACAAACAGGGAATGCACTTTAAGTGGTCTGAGCTGCAAAGCATTGAGGTCCTCAGTCCTCAACAGCACTAGGAAGGTGGAGCTGAAGCCTCAGCCTAGCCACCCTTCCTGGCTCAGACTCGACACAGTGGTGTGATCAGGAAAGCATCTCTATCTTGGGTAGATGCTGCAAAAGCAGACATGGAAGGAGACAGGAGAGTTCTACTAAGTATAAGATATAAATATATTGATATATATCTATACAGAGACCTAATTGTCCAGCCTTGCATGCCATATGGTCACAGCATGTGAAGCAAGATGCTGCCAAGCAATGGAGAATCAGGCCTATGGTAGATATGTATTTACAATACTCCCTGCACCTGTACAAACAAAAATATATTATTTTAAACTGCAAAATAGTGTGTTTAAATCAATGCATGAATGTAAATATTCTAAGATCTGCCTTCTTGACTGTGTACCACATGTACAGATGAAAACGAATATTGTTCATAGGAAATCTGTATCAGTGGTTAAATGACTAAAGAGAAAAAAATATCAGAATTAATGTTGTCATGTTTCTCAAACAAGCCATTAATGTATATTTAGTATTTAAGGATATTGCTCAATAAATATGTTCCGTACCAAAAACTGTGTTGCATATACAGATTGTGCAGTACCCTATTTTAAAAAGGCACCATAATTAATTTTTATTTTAAATAAAAATGTACTTGTAAAAATTTTCCTGTGTCCTGTTGGCTACGTAACTGAGAACAGAGGGATTGTAGCTGAAGGGATGGATGGCTGCAGTGCCTCTTCAGGCACTCCTCTTACTGCCTAAATCAGCCCAGCTTTCTTGAACACTTTCTATTCTGGTTGTGTAGAAGCTCATGGCTGCTGCTCACACCTGTCGGGCTGGCATCTGGGTCTGACTCTGCAGGTTTAGTCCCAGGTATATGCACTACTGAGGCTTCATAAACAAAGGAACTGCACTCATATGTTCCTGCTCCCCACCAAAGCTCAAGAAACCATTTCTCTTCATGCCAAAGGTGCTGCAAGTTTCCCTCACAACCTACTCTATTTTTTTAGTGATTTACTGAGCTTTGAGATAATACCCTGCACCTTTGTTTATTTTAGTGCAAGAGATAATGTGTGCCATTTTATATGCTAACTCCCTGTGTTGACTTTACCTTCCCTTTTCTGTGCAAGAACATAAGCATATTATGGACCAGTCCTTCAGCAGGTTGATGCTGATGTACAATAGCTAAATCCTTGGCCAGGATTCACCCTTCACTGTTATGCCTTTACCAGATGGGGCTGATATGCCCAGTATGTCTGAGGTCCTCTGAAGCCAAGAGGCCATCAAAACCTCAAGTACCTCCCCAGGGACTGCCAGGTGCCTCAGGAGGTCAGCTGGGTGTGGGAGGACTTTATTTTAAAATGAGGGAGTGGGCATCTTGGTTGGTTTTAATTCCCAAAACAGCATACCCTAAGAATTTTCATTGGTCCATCGGGAATGCTTTCATATCCTAGTTTAAAGAAGCCACGAAATGGGACAGACTGATGCTAATGCAAAGTGGTCAGGGGGCAGTGTAATGAATTACAGCAATAACCATTCTGCCAGGCACTGTGATATCCAGCAGACTTACATATCAGACAAGTGTTTATTTAAAGGAAAACTTCCACAGTAAAATGTCCCTGTGACCATTGCCAAAGGAAATGCTTCTGCAAGGCAACAGCCCCTGGTTCAGCCATCAAAGCTGCCATGTCAACATTCATACTGCCAGTCTGCAGGAGGGGAAGAAAGACGTTGCTCTGATGAGGACACCAAGAGGACACCAACACAAATGGGGAGAGACCACTGGGAAACCAGTCAGCAGGGCACAGGCCTGGTGCATTTCAGGTGAGGTCCCCCAAGTCCTACTAACAGTGCAAATATCCACCCAGCGTTCACTGCCATTTGGATGAGCTCTTGACATGCTTTAGTTGTGGGGAGAGGGTCACAGGAACTGATGTATGAGCATGTTTAAAAAATGACCCAAACACCAGTGCTCCTCAGTGAGCAGCAGAAGAATTGAGTGCAAATCGGACTAGACCACAGCAGAAGAGCTCCAAACAGAAAACTGTGAATATGTCTTAAGCATAGCTGAAAACATTGCTGAGTAGTATGAGACACAGCAACTTGCCATGCTGAAGAGCCTGGTGTTGCCTGGCGCGCGATCCCACCACTGCCCCATCACTGGGAACCAGCAGTATGATACCAAGAAACTAGAAATTAGATTACTGGGGTTTAATACTATTTGGAGAGGGAGCAAGAGATTTGTAATGAGAGAGATGCGGTGCATTATGTGATTTTGGTAATACACAATCATTATCAAGCGCATCTCACTGGTTTCATCTGGACACGTGCATTGCCAAGGTCTATATCATTTTAATAGATGTCCTGTACAATTAGTTTCAAATTATAGTTTTCTCTGTTTCTGAAAGATGCTCTGACTTGGGCATGATTCGTGCAGGTGTAATCTTCACCTCTAAAATAATTAGATGTTTAAAAAACCACACAACTGATGTTTTAGGATGCACTCATATTCAGTTACTGAAGTGTTAACATTCTTAATATTAATAGATACTTATTTCCTATCAAAAATATCTCTTCAGAGCTGATCTGCCATTTAATAAAGATTTTATCTAAGCCATTTTCTTAAGGTTCTTTCATAACTGATATGTCTTGAACCATTTTTACAGCACATAAACAGTTATCTAATTGCAAGCTAACAGAGAAGCTGCCCTTCAAAGTGGCCTGAATCAAAGAATTTTTTTTTAGAATTCATTAAAAAATACTGGGAATATTAATACCAAGATTCCTGACAAGTTCTGAACTTATTTTTTGATTCTAGTTGAAACAGAAGCACTCACTACTACATTTAAATACTTGTCCTGCCTCTCCTGTCTTGCTCCATGGCACATTTATGGGGCTCTGAGCAACTATGGGGTTCTGAATGACCTGATCTAAAGATGTCCCTGTTTACTGCAGGGGGGGGTTGGACTAGGTGGCCTTTAAAAGTCCCTTACAACCTAACACATTCTATGATTCTATGTTTATTTTGGTGGCAACCGTGGCAAAATGATTGAGGTTGGGGATAGACAGTCAAACCTCTTTTATCATATATTCTAAAATAGAAGACGCATGAAAGAAGCATTATTGCACTGACCAGAGTTTTTGATCAGCCTCTGCTGCTGCTGGGGAAGGGGATGGATGTAATGCATCGAGACCTAGCTCTGACTCCCTTAACAAGTTATAAAAGAAAACCCTATGGGCTTTAATTTCTACCTTGTTGTATAAATGGCAAGGCTTTAAGATGCCGATTTTATCAGGAGTGCTAGCTAGATACATCAAATCTTCCTTCTGGCTTGCTGGTTTCCTTAAGCTGTGAGCTCTCATAGAAAAAAAGAAAACCACAGCTAACTGGTATTTTTATATATCTGCCTGAAAGTATTCTATATCATGTATCACTGTGGCTGAAAGAGAAAGGAAGTTTCTTTGTAAATAGCAGCTGGCTGTTTTGCTTTCCTATGCATTGATATAAATTTCATGAACTCATTTTTGTGCAGCACAAAAAGAACTCAGAGCTGGAACGTGAATAAATTTCCCTTTACGTTCAGCATTGCTTCCCCCTGCGCATGCAAACAGAAATGCTTCCAGGATTTAAGGTTTCATTTAATACAGTCTTAGTCGGAAGCAGAAAAGAAAATATAAAGGAAAGCAAGGGAACAGCAGACACATCCCAGCGAACGAGCCTGTGAGCCAGAGACAGCCCTTCCTATTTTGATTTGTAATTTGAGGGTAATTCAATTAGACATTTCAAGCAATTTAAACATTCATGCATTGTCCAGCACCAAAGCATGAACTGTTCAGCAGCAAACTAGACCTGACAGCCTTAGCAGGCCAAGTAAAAATCCCAATGTTTCAAACGAAAAGCCCTCACCTAATTGATGCCTACTGGAAAATTAAAAAAAAAAGGAGGGGATACAAGGGGGGACAAGGGGGGTCAGAGAACTACAAAGGGCAGAATGAGGCATATATCCTGGCAGGGGGCCTCACACCTCATTTGAAGCTGTTTGCGTAACAGAATATTTCAAGGCTTGTGTGCTCCTTTCAGAGAGAGATTAAAACACAAATGCACCTGATCACCCATCTGCAGCGGTGGGCATTTGGGAGCAAAATGGATGGGACCTGCAGCTGCTTGTTAAAGCCAGGTCCTGCCTGCCAGGGCTCAACAGCACTGAGGCTTCAGGTGGCATCTCTTGATGCTGAGGTCCTGGCACCATAACCATGCAGCCTGAGAAAGTCCTGCCCAGACCCATGGCCTGCTTGGAGATGGCAGGGAGAACCCGGAGAGCAGGAACTCCATTGCCATGCCCATGATGAGGGGTCAGGGGCTGAGCCTGTGCCTGCTGCTTTGGTCTCCCTTAACGGGCCACCAGCAGCCAAATCCCTGCGGAAGGTAACCAGGGGTTGCATGGCTCTGTGCCCACAAAACTGCTGCTTAGGTGACAGCATAGTGATGTTAGAACACTGTGTATGACAACAATACAAGCATTTCCAGGGGAATTTAAAGCAAGGATGTTTCAGAGCCTTGTTTGCTTTAAATGCTCCATCCCTTGGGACATATGCATCCAGGGAAAGTAAAACGCTGTGTCTTCTCCCCAGCAAACCACCCTGGAAGCAGAAGGTCACACTAACCTATTGATTAGCTGGCTGGCAGGCAAGACTGCTTTGATGGACACAGATCTGCTCAAAGTCATTCGTTTGGTAACAACTTTTAGAGGCAGGCAATGAAGCATCATGAATCATCAAGTAAAACTTTTCTGGGAGGCTATATGCCTTTGGTGTCCCTGCTGTGGTTCCTCAAAGAATCTCTGGAGCAGAAAACACACCTGCAGCGTTTCTCAGGAGGAATGTATCCCACCTATCCCCTCTTTATCTTAAGCATTTAGGAGGACCAAGTTTAGATGGTAAAAACCCAGAAGGTACATACAGGACACGTGGATGCCATATACAGAGCTATTTTTCCTTGAGCCTTTCTATTTGAAGCCCCTGCATCCAGCGTGCTTATAACCTATTCAAGTGTGAACAGTTTGTGCTGAAATTTTCCATGCTGACTGCTGCAAGCTGACCTTTGTCTAGGAGCTGCAGGAGAGCAATTCCATTGCTTCCAAGAATGATATTTGGGGAAACGATATTAAAACAAAACCCAACATTAACTTCCAAGTTTTATTAAGAAGCTCTAATTACTCAAGTCTTTAAATCTGACAAGCAGATCAATGCTTTTATTGCCGGTTACAAGCTTCTGGAAACTCAGTTTCCCTTCCTTACTGGAACTGGACAGGTAAATCCCCTGAAAAGTCTGTCTGCAATGAGGTTGCTCCACCTCCGGAACTCCTACTAAGATTAAGACACTGAATTTCAGTCAGTTCTTGTTCAATACAGAATCAATTAAATATCTGTGAATAAAATCAAGGGTAGAGCTGAATTCAACTAATTTGTTTGAAAAACTACAGCTTTGGAAGATCATAATTGTTTGTAAATTCAGTTCAAAGTTAGCAGTGAATTTTACTCATAAAATATTTTAAAATAGTTAGAAATGGAATGGGGAAGAGGCTACCCTGAAATGGCAAAACATTTATTTTGGACATTAAAATATGTCACAGACTCAGAGAGGAAGGCTTGAGTATTCCAACTACAGAATGTTTGGGACTGGCCCAAAATACAATCTTTTGATACTGATGAAAACAACCCCACATTTTAATTGGTTCTACCTGAACACATGTTCTTCTGTGGTTTTTTTCCCTTAATTCTACCAAGCTAAAAACTCAGTACCTGCCTGCTCTACCAGGGGGCCCTGAACATTGTGTGTTTATCTCATTAGCAAGGCAGAGGTTGGATTGTTCTCATTCTCTTTACTGCATCCGAAGCAATGAGTGAATGACGAACTTTTAGAGGAAAATTTTAGTAGAAGCAGGCCTTAGTAGAATAGAGAAACCACTTAGCAAATAGAAGCAGAGTCTCACCAAAGGAGAATCTTCCTACTCACTGTTAGTGGGGATGAAGGACATTTTCAACGCCTCCCAGTTGAAACAGGTAATGCTGATCATACACGCTGGTGGAAAAAAGCCCTCAGCATGAGAAATCCCTCAGACAAATGACCACATGAATCTGCTCCACCCTCCTCTTTCTGACCACCTTGAGCAGTGCTTAGTCAAAATTACAGTTCAACAGCTTAATACCTGTCTCCTGCATGTAGGCATACCAATATACACAGAGGTACATATATACACACGATGCCTGTCTAGAAGTGCCCGCAAACTACTGGCAATTTTCCATGAAAATGTGGTGTAAACTGTTTCAGGACATCTTTTCAAGCAAGTCTTTCTCCCTGACCCAATCACTAAGGCAAAATTATTATAAACTGTCTCTCCTTTGAAAAATTACAGGGATGAAATGTAGATCTCTCTGGGTTTATCCTTTTTTGTTATTATTTTAAGTACCGATGATGCACATTTGAAGTTACCAAGGCTTTCTGGAGGTGGAAGAATGTATCTGAATGAAGAAATCGCAGATTCAGCACCTACATTGTTTTTTTCCCTCTTGCCTCACCACCTGCAGTCTGAATTCAGGTTTCCAATTCAGGTTTTCCAGCTGCATTTGAGCAGTTCATCATTTTCAGCCTATGATCTTTCTGACCCACAGCTGTATTCAGGGAGGTTGTCCAGGAAGAAAAAAAAAAGCAAATTTAGCTAGCAGTTCTCCCACTGCGGCATCTTGACTGTACAGTACCCAGAAGGTCACTTGCCAGATTCTAAAAGCAGCAGAACTACTCCATAACAATAGGCATGGAAAAAAGCACCAGAACTTTACTTGAGTAACTGCAGGTTCATGTAGGAGCTGTGTTGTTAGCACACCACAGAAGATGGAGCCAAGCACTTTGTAGAATTAAAATTTACGATTTCGAAGAAAAAAAAATTTCCTCTCCAAAATGCTATTTATTGTACAGACAAGAAACTGGTCTATCTTAAGTTTGAGGAATGCTCTAAATTGAACATCCCCTTTAAAAGAGTTTTAACTTATGACAGTGAATCTTGTGAGGAAATTTATGCTGTGCTGGATGCTGTATAAGCACAGCAAGAGACTTTCTCTGCCCACCACTTTGTAATCTGCAATGGGCTCAACTTTTACTGTCAGGACCTTGAGGGGTATCAATAATATTGTGGTTTCATTTGTCATATAAGAGAATAGGTTTATTCTCAACACCTATGATTTATGAAGCCTGACTCACAAAGCCACTGAACACCTAAGGCAGGATTCGTCTCACTTAATTTTAACCGCACTAAAAATTTGGTGTTTAATCTATCTAATTACGCAGAACCCTGTCATCAGTGGACGGGAGAAAGATGTCCTCCAAATGGGAACCTATCTTACCCAGAAATAGGTACCTATACCTGGGGGGCTGAACAGCCCCTGCCTCTCCAGGGACAACTGCAACATGGGAGGGACGTGGCTCCCACGCTCTGAACGTATTGATGGTGAGAAGGAGGACACCAGCATTTCAGCATGGGTTATCATCCAGTTTGATGATGTCAGATATGCCCATCCTGGCAGGAAATAATGCAAAATTAAGTAATTATCACTAATCAGAGTAGGAACAATCCATCAAAAACTGGACATATTAATACCAACTCGTATAGGAAACTCAACCTCATTCTCAGAAATACAGTGGATTAATTAACACAGAACACGACTTTAGAAAATCTGAATAAAAACAATGTGTGTGTGTGTGTGTGTGTGTGTGTGTGTGCGCACAAGTGTGTACTTTAGTTCAGCCTGAGTAGAAAAAAGTTTTCTGAAAATAATAATTCTTGGGCAGATGATCTTTTGAGGTCACTTGAGCAACCTGGCCAGCCATCCACTGAACAAGACACCTGAAAAGCCTGTGGGCAACCTCCTCGCTCCCAGTTAGCAACAGCCCACCCAGCACAGGCTGCTGCAGCAGCTGCGGGGTCGTGGCTGCTCGGAGGCTTAGCGTCCCTCTCTGGAGACAGAAACTCAAACTGGGATCTCCCAGGGGTCTGGAGAGCACATGAGAGAGGAACCCACAGTCCCAGCCCAGCTTTCTGGCAAAGCCGTCTCTCCAGTGTTGAGGTGAAAGTGGAAATGCAGGTTACAAACATATAAAAACATTTAGACCCTGTACCCACAGCCCATTTTCTTTTCTAGGTTAAGATAAAAAGTGCAGTGACCATAGGATACCTTCGAATTTGATTTTCCTCCTATTTTTTAGCAGTTTCTCACATCAGGGAAAACTACTCAGACACGCAAGCTGGGAAGTGAATGCCCTTTGAACTGACTTGCCTCTAGGGCGAGGGGCTACATCGCCTGTCCAAGCTGGCTGGTCACACGCCGTCGACAAGAATGACCGGAGGTGCCTGAAAAGCCAACTCATCCCTTCTGATGGCTGCAGTCTGTCACCGTCGCCTGAATTCAGCATGCACTGCACAGACGTGCCCTTTCTCCAAGGGAACCGAGCAGCTGAAAGCGACATGACACTCCATCAGCTTAGGCAAGCTTAAAAACAATCGGCACTGAGTTTGTGTCTGTGTGTTTTCAGGGAATTTCTGCCCTGATTTACATTTAATCAGCAGAAATAAGAAAACAAAAATTTTTTTAAAAAAAAGAAGGAAAAAAAAAAAGGCAAATCTAAAATCTACCAGCTACCAATGCACCTTCCCAAACATTTCCAGCTCTCAGGGGCCATTTACTCCAGGAAAATACACCTTTATTCCAGGAACATTCCTGCTGATGTTATTTTTAGCATGAAAAGAATTTTTCTTAATAGCTGTTTCACAACTGTTTTTTCAAACCTGCTCAGTGTCCTTTTGTTTACACAAACACCTTGTCTGTACAAAAGGAGATCTGCTTCAGGACATCTTCTCTTGGTCAGATTAAGCACCTGTACCTCTAGAGTATGCCTGAAAAACGATCCTATTTTAATGCTGTAACTGAATTAAGACAATGACCTGTGAGTAATCAGTGTGAATGCAACAGATCATCCTTCGGCATGAAGGAGCACACTCTGAAATGACACTGGAGACAAACCTATATTACATTCCGCAGAGTTTATTCCATACTTAACATGCCAGGAGACAGCCTAAGGAGATGCATGAGTGACAACATTCTTATTAGCAGGAGAGCAGAAAAAAAAACCCTTTCAGTAATGAAGACAGAATTCAGCCACATATCATATGATTGTGATAACCAAACTAATATAAACGAGACGTGACATTTGGATGCTGAAGAATAACCTACATTCTGCGTTTGTTGTGATGATTCATAGCAATGAACTTGACCCAAAAAAGGCTACGCAAGTGCTCAGTATTATTAATAATAATCATTATTCAGAGAATTCCCAGATGGATTAACTCAACTCCCTTTCTGCAACAGCTCTGGTCTTCTCTCATTCGGCACATTTATTTTATTCCTTTCTAATTAAATGTGATTTTCTCAGCAGATGCCTTTGGTTTTTTATTCAAATATTTGACTCAGCAGAGATGAGCAATGGGCATCCCATCCTGCTCACCAGCTCTGTCTTGCAGCCCCTATGTGCTGCGTGCAGCCGGCCTTGGAGAATGTCACAGCTCTGGAAATGCACCGAAGGGAAAATCTGTCATGTTTTGATGAGACCCATGAAGCAGATGGTCTCCTCCTCTCTGGATTGTTGTCAAATGATAGTCACAAGGCCAGCCTGTACATTCTTGATATAACTTTTAGACACTCAGTTTATCAGTATGATAAATGAAACAGGGATCAGGTCCTTGAAAGCACAATCTGAACCTGCAAATAGAGGGCTTTTTCTCTGATTCTTCATCCTCTTAATTCAAAATAATTCAACAAAAAGACAGATTTTTACCTAAAATCAACCTTTGCAGGCCAAGTTTAAAACATTTTATAAATATAACTGTACCTCAATCGAACCCCATCTGCATCCACAAACCAGCTGTGGAGCTCACTCCGTGGCTCAGGGAGCATCACCAGCTGTATTGAAAGTGAATTTACAGAATTAGGGACCGTGGCAGGGGCTTTTCCCTGTTATTCCTGGCAGGCTGAGGAAACCTGCACAAGGCTGTAGACATATCCATACCTGCCTGGTGTCTCAAGAGCCTGTGGACAATATTAGTTACTGATGGGACGCGGGTACCCAGGCACTCATCTCCAGATACAACACCGCAGCTCACACAAGCATTTGCTGCTTCTTTGCCGGTTGCCTACCTGGATCTCATTCCATAGACAGCTGCATATTTTTAGTGTTTAATATTTTTAAGGAAAAACATTTTCTGGATTTAGCTTTGGATAAAGGAAGAATCAAAACCTTAATTTCCCTCTGGACCATGTGGGTCAAAGAGGCAACAGTCAAACAACCGCACGCTGAGTTTGCATTAGCCTTTGCCATTCATGGAGTACGACTGGTCTCTTTCTTAGGCCGTGTCAGTGACTATAGTCTCAAAGTTGAGGTAACTGATGCAACATGAACACAGGGCCTGCAAACAGCATTTGCTAGCATCAGGAGAATATTTTTTTTCCAGTGTCAGGGTAATTCTTTCCATATGCACCCATCAGCTTCCTGGAGGCAAATGTGACTAAGTTACTGCCAGGTTACTGGTCTTAAAGGTCTTTTCCAACCCAAAAATGATTCTGTGATTCTAGGACTCCTCAGACAGCCCCTTCAGCTCCCCAGTGGGGACAGAACTGACACTGTTCTTCAAAATTTTGTTCTCTGTTTTCTCTTTTCTCTCTTTTGCTCAGTATTTTAATTATTGACTAGTTGATTCTGGGTTTTTTTTCTTCATTATATTTTTATTTCCCCCAACCTTCTGGATAATATAATGGTTTATAGCATTTTTTTCTTTTCCTCACAAAAACCAAGGTATTGAAAAAAAGACCTGCCTTATGGGTAACATCAATTTCTGATAAAGAGCACTCAAAACCAGAAATAATGCACAATCTTGCCCCACTAATGACCACATGATGCAACCTGACCCTCCCACAGAATCACACTGTTTCATGCAAAACAGAGCAGCTGCCATAAACTCACTCCATCAACAGAAACAGGCTGAGATTTTCACCTGGTAAACAGTCATGTAGTCCTATGGGAGTAAAGGAACTTCAGTTTTATGGAAAGCAAAGATCCATCCCCTTTTCTCCCTTCACCAAGATGCCAGGAAAAAAAAAACCAAAGCAGTCCTGTTGGGACCCGCTACCTGCCTTGCTCCATCTCCCCATCATCAGTGACTGTGGTTGCTCCTTTGCTCCCGCACGGCACTATGCCCTCTGCCTGAAGCTCATGGATGGCTTCCAGCCTTCCAGAGCTTTTCATTACCTTATCTCCATTATTTAGACAAACGCAGGACACTTCTCCAGACAGGTTGCAGGACGCCAGTTTATCTGCATTAATATAATAATGAGACTTTACCCACAGTATTCAACCTCTCCTTAAAAGTCAATCACTGCCTGATTAATGTTCCATAAATGGGAGGATCTCCATGTTACAGTACTAGATGTACTGCCCTCTTCATTTGATCCTGCTCAGCTGTGTATCACTGCTTTGTGCTACCAACGTCACTTGGCCACTTGCCTTCTTAATGTTTATTGTGAAATAACCAGTTTGAAGAACATTCATGATCTGTTTAATGGGACCCGTGTCACACATTCAAAGGAGTTTAGCTTTAATGCATTTACCTTGCTTGTCAGGGGCAAAAGGTAGCCAAGATGTCCTGGCGCTGTGAAATGTTAATGATAACTGTTATCTTTGTGCTGCCCATGAGCCATGGTCAGGGTGTCCCAGGGCTAAGCAGGATACCATGCAATTACATGGAAATAGGAATCCCATAACATTTATTTTATCTTGGGAATTATATGAAGCTATATGGTCACACAAACCAGTTAAGCAATAGAGCTTTTTGGTGACATATGGATTTTTCTGAGGATCACTTATTTCTTTTAAATGCCAAATTATTAAAAACTATCAAAAGACAAAGTTGTGTAGTTTCCTTATGCTTTGGGTTCCTATGCTTTTACAAACGATAGGAGGATTTCTCAGAGATACAATCCTGTAAATGCAGCCATGTGTGCAAGCAGCATTTAAAATGCTTTCTTCTGGGAGTTCTAGGTGTCCTGCTTAGCACAAGATAGGGTTTTTATGCTATCTAGAAACCTTAGCAAGAAGTAGAAAAGGACATTGTCTTTAAAAATTGTGGCAGGTCACCACGTTTCACTTGAAACAGACAGAGACTTTAAGATACATATAGATAGTGAAGTAAAATGCAAAATGGCTTTTTTTTGAGCAAAAGATACGAAAAAAGACCTATAAGAGTAAGTCCCAATTTTATGACTCATCTATTGGAAAAGAGGTTTCATTCATTGCAGAAGGATAATTATCATCTTCCGCTCCATGTATGAATTTCCATCTAATTCTGGACTCCGCCTCGTGGCAGATGGGCATATCGTGAGAGAGGTCCAGTTACGCTGGGCACTGTGCGCACACATAACAAGAGATATTCTGTCTTGAAGGAACTGAAGAGATAGCAAAAGCTAGGAGAAATTGAGAAATTTTACTCTTGTTTGAAAATGGGAGAACTGTGGGACACAGTGACCTGCACAAAAAAAAAAAAAAGCTCAGAAGGAATAGCCCAAAAGCTCACACTTCTTGGGATGCCTGTAGCATCCAGTGAACCAGGGACATTTTGGATCTGGAAAGCTGCCTCTGTGTTCAGCGTCTAATCATGTCAGTGTGGCCCCAACTCCCAGCATCCACCTTTGGTGACAGCTACACTCTGAGCCACAATGACCTGTCAGTGTCTGGTGGAAATTACTGCCCTTCGAGGCTGCTTTTTCCTTGACAATTTTCCTTTTGGAAGAAACGCATTTTTCTTTCAATGGAAAAAGCAGTTGAAAAGCAGGGTATCTTTCCCTAACTTTCCTAAAGAGAAGAAAGGGTTCACATGTGCTGGAATTTTCTTGTAACAAAATTAAACATCTGCAGATCCCCACGTTTGCTTGTCTGAACCAGTTAGGACTGGAAGGTTTCTATTTTTCTTTCTAGCTGGGGAGAAAGTTCATAAAACAGAAGGAACATGCCTCAGAGCGGCATTTCAAACAGAAAATTATCTACCCTGAAGATGTGAAAACCCATTTTGCTATATTTATCGGTTTCATAGCAGAGAAAGGTCAAAATGTGAATTTATGCTGCAAAATCAACAGAGCCTCTCAGGCTTCCGCTGTCCCAACTGGCAGAAAGCTAAAACCACATCTTACGGTCTAACATTGGTGGGGCTTGGCTTTTTGTTGCATATGAAAATATTCTATAGAAGGTTTGGGGCTACACAGGGTCAGAGAAATCAGAATGTAACAGTCAACAAATGTGGAATAAAAAAAAAATAAACCACAAAGAATCAGGAAAAATGATGCAGAACCGTTTCTACCCTAGAGAGAGCCAAATCCATTAAACTAATGAGTTAAGCAGCTGATGTTCTGACCTGGCAATTTTTCTTCATTAAGGATCTTTCATTCTTCATGCAAGAAGATCTCACATTATTTCTTATCTAAACAAACCCAAGATATGGGTATCCTTCTGCAAACAGTTTGATGAGAAATTTTTCCTCTTAAACAGCCACAATCTGAAATTTGAACAGCATGACCTATGTGACCTTATTATTATTATTCTATTTTCCTCTCTCTTTTGAGTCAATGACCCAGACTTTACAAACAACCTCCTTTACCCCTTCCTCAATAATTAGTTTCACTTCAAAATAAATTTCCTTTGAAGATTTTTATTTAAAAAAAACAACAGGGAGATGGATGACAGAATAATTCAATGTACATCCCTGTTCTGTCACGTACTTCTCATAAGACACAGACATGACAGATCCCCAGAAGACACCTGACAGAGCAATCCAAAAGGCAGGGCTGCCTGGCTTGAGAGTGGCTCAAATTTGCAGTCTGCTGGGAGCCTTCCAGTGGAATAGCTCTGTCCTGGGCATGTGTATGACTCCATCCATCCAAGCAGTGCTGAGTGCTAAAACTCACCAGGAATCACTCATTTTTTTCTTCTGCCTCTATCCAACCAGGATGCTTGGGGACACTCTGGCTTTACAGCCTGGAATTAAGACCACTGACCAGAGTAGGGCACGGGGGGACCATAATCAGTGCCCCAATCTGGCCAATATTCTGCAAAGTGGGGGGAGAGTGATTCAGTGAAATATAATAATGCTGAATAGATTGATGTAGATGTAGCTTGAGACAATTAATATAACTTTAATTTGTGCATTTTAAGAATATATTTGGTTTGGATTTTAGTAGAATATGGCTGTGTTGTAACTGTGTGAGCTGTTTCATGAAACCGGCTACAAACTTAAGTTTAGCCTTGAAGCTAGTGAAGATAGGGGGAGTCATAAATAATGAGACCAATGTCCAATTAAGAAACAGAGCATATCTTGTTTTCAGTTTGTTGCAGTTTTGTGTAGCTGTGCTGCTTCAGAGGCTTTTGTAAGCTGCAATTACAGCTTTCTGCAAGCCCCAAATTTTGAAAATACAGTCAGTTCAAGGCCAAATTCAAGACTGGGCCTATCAGAGCTGGTCACAGCGCCTCTGTGAATCACATATAAGAGAAAAAAGACTGCTGGCAGGCGCACTTTGCCACTGGAGCGGGAGTCAGAAGATGTAACAAGCTGCACAGACACCAAGGCCAGGCCTGCAGGAGCAGGGGTGAAGAACGCAAAAAGAGAGTTTCCCCTGCAGCTCATGGTGAGACCACAGTGAAACGGGTGTCCCCCTGAAGCCCATGGATTAGGATGGGGAGCAGAGTCATCTATGCCCTGTGAAGATTGATCCACGCCTCAGCAGGTTTGCCCGGGGACTTGTGACTTTGCGGGGGACCAGGCTGGGGTGTCTGGACCCAGATGTCAGCACCCTACAGAGGGGAGGCCTGCTGAGAGGCCTGTGGTGAGGAGATGGCTCCCCGATAGAGAGGACTCATGCTGCAGAAGTTCGTGGACAGACTCTTGCATGGGTGGGACCCCACAGTGCTGCAGGGGAAGGGTGTGTGTGTGTGTGGAATGCCCTCCCCCCCCACCTGAGATGGAAAACAACTTGGAAGGAACAGATTGAAACCCCCCATTCCCTGCCCCTCCCTGTGCTGCGAGGGGAGGGATGAAGGGAGCAGATCTATGATTAAAGTCAAGACTGCAAAGAGGCGAGGGGTGGGGGGAAGGAGAAGCAATAAGAACTGGGGAAGGAAAGCAGCTTGTGAGGAATCGCAGGAACCCCACTGCCCCTTCCCTGCCCCTCCCTGCACCATGTTGGAGGGGGGAAGAAGGGAGTAAAATCGTGATGAGTTTTAAGTGTGCTGAGAAGGGAGGGGTGGAGGGAAGGTGCTTAAAGATCTGGCCACTTCTTATCTCGTTCCAGTTCGCTGGGTGTATTAGTTGTAGTGGTAATAAATCACTTTCCTTTAATCTGTGCTGAGTCTGTTTTGCTCATTGCACTAATTGGAGAGCAATCCCTCTGTCCTTAAGTCCTAAGTCTCCTAATATATATTTTCTCCACTTTTCGGCTGAAGGGGGGAGTGAGCGAGCGGCTTGGTGGGTATTTGGCCTCTACCTAGGGCCAAAACCACCACACAGTTAAAAGGGGTTCCTAACTAGTTTGTGTAGGAATGTGTTTTGGTAACTATGGAGAAAACCGTAAAGAGCATGTGCTGAGAGAGAGGAAGATGACCAGCCTTCATCCCTGAAGACCACTGGAAGACCCTCTGAGTGTCACTGAGCATGCCCTATCTGTGAGGAGTTAATGTAAATTACTTCCTGGGAATAATTTGCATAACCCTGCCTTTTCTTAAAAATGATAATGAATATGTATAGTTAATCTGTATAGATATGAGAAATTTGGCTTTAATGGGAGCACGCATTTGGAGGAGCGATCCCCTGTGTGCCCAGTGCTGCAATAAGGGATACCTGCTTAATAGTCACCAAGGCTAGTGAGTTTTGATTCTGGCTTTCCAAGACATCAAGAGCCAAGAGAAAAATCCCTACTCAATAGTGCTGGAAAAGACCAGGCAAGAGCCTGATTCAAACTTCAGTATAAATCACATTGGCCAGTGGCTTCTTTATCTGCCAGAGAAGTGGGAAACACTGCATGTCCCCCTGTTCCACCATGGGGAGAACTGAAATAAATTATGTGTTTAACTAAAATGAGGTTTAAACACGGTTTTCACAAACGCTAACTGCACCGAGGAAGGTAAACACCTCCAGAAGGCATCCAGGCACTGGTGCCCATGAGCCAGGCCCAGCAGTGGCTGGTCTGTGGTCTCCTCTGGAAAACCTTGTTGAAAAATGACGCACACAAAGATTACTGCAGGTACACACAACCTTGCCTGGCCTCATGAGCTTTTGCAGCTTCCCCCAAAGTAGTCCATAGGCTCCCAGAGGCCCGATGTGCTGAAAAGCAGGATATTAGAGACTGAAGACGTGTCTGTGCTTTGAGTGCAGCAAGGAAGAGGTACCCTAGCTAACACTGAGCGACTCATCAGTAAAAGTAATCACTTACATTTTCATGACAGAGTATGAATGTGCATTTCACACAGTCCTCTGATCTGTTAGGATGAGAGGAGAGGACACTGTTTGCATCCAGCCCTGAGCTTCCCTTAGGTGAAGTGCATAGCATGCCCAGCAAATTTTTCAGGATGGCTAATTAGATTGTTCCAGCACAGGCTCACATGCCTCTTAGGGCTGGCACAGGGCGATCTTGCAGAAAACCAGGAGCATGGTGGGGATCAGTTCTTCTGAGTCCAGAGACCCTGCTTTCTCATGCTTTTCCTACTCCATCATGTCCTCCAGAAAACAAACGACCAAGCTTGACTTACAACAATTTAATTTTCTGAGTGTGTTTTGGCATTGATCAAGAGGTTGCCTGTTTTGGACTTAAGAGATTGTCTCTGAATCGTTACTCTATATACACGCCTGCAAGTGAGGTGCCCTGTGACATTTTTGTAAAGCTAATCAGTTCCTGCTGCTGAAGCTTAATAAATGTTACATCTCTGCCATGCAAGGCCTGAGGTTATTCTGCTGTGGAAAATAAGGGTAGAAATTGAATCTGTGGAGGAAAAGTTTCCCATGGGATCCAAATTTAATAAAAGCCTTAACCCTTAAATTTTTCTTATGAAAACTAAGAAAATTGAAACCTCTTCTATTTTTGTCAGCAGAAATTTATTTTTTTTCAGAAAAACCCAAAACCTACTTACATGTCTGGAGGAAAAATGCAGACTGGGTAACCATCATCAATCTGGATGCCAGATTCTGCCATCTCTCCTACACTGAAACCACTCTAGTGCCAACCCAGTGTTATCACTACTGATAACTGCAAAAAGGACAGCACTGGATTTTGGTCTGGTGTTTGGAATTTTCGCTCTTTTCAGTCCTTTGAGGTGTTTGATGACTACATTTTGAACCTCTGAAGGAGTGAAGTTTGGACTTTTAGCAGAAGTTTTCCCTAACAGCAGATCTGGATGCATTGCTTCTCTCAAGGAAGATGGGCTGCTTCCTTGTGCAGAAGTGACAAGGAAGTTAATGTACTCCACTTGTGTCACAGGTAGATATCCTGCACACACCAAGGAGCTACCTCAAGGTTATAAATTCCCCTAAACATGCGCTGTGTCATATATGTCCTTTGGCAGTTTGGGGTCCAGAGCTTTAGTGAAGCAGTGAAAGGATCAGACAATTAGATGTGGTGCTGAGGGACATGGTATGAGGGTGAGGATGGCTGGTTAGGGTTATGGTTCAACTTGATGATCTAAAGGGTCCCTTCCAACAAGACAATTCTATGATTCTATGATCAGATGCTCAGCAAATTAAGAGTCATCTCTCTAGAGAAAATGCAAACTGTTCCAACAGCCTGTCACGTTATTGCTCACCTCTTCCTCCTGACTTTTTATTGCTAAGACCTTTCTTTCCTAATTTTCCCCTTTGTTTGAATTGAAGAATATCTCTTTGCTTCTTAACAGGAAGAAATATTTAAACCCAGAAACATTCACAGGTCACTGAAAATGATGCAAAATTGGTGTTTTGCTCAGTAAGGACTTCCCAGACAGACTTGGCTCTTTACTGTCTATTGCTTCAATTAATCTTCCGTTTGGCATTTGCCTGCCTATTAACACGAACAAAATATTATTATGAAAACCTATCAGGTTGCCCTTCTTTGACTATCATCAGTCTTTCTGGCATGAAGTATAGTCAGGTTCAACCTGGAGTTTAAGTTCACTTCTAAATTTCAAAGCATGATGCAATCTCTTAAAGTTCAATAAATTAAACTCTCTTTCTGCTCCATCTGCTATGTGAGCTAATTTATTTTTTCATTCAATTTTGATAAATCCTCAAATCCAGGTACCACACCCAGAAAAAGCTGCATCTGAAATGTTTGTTGAGTAGGTAATTTCCCCTCCAGCAATACTGGAATCTACTAAGAATTGTAAAATAAACTTTTGGTTTGGCTTTATTTGTTTTGGTTATAGGTCCATATGGAATTATTCCACTGGCCCATTGAGACCCCACAAATCTCCATCTCACAGGCCCTTCAAATTCCCGATCATCCAGTTGTGCACAGATCTTTACACAGAGAAACTGGGGGTAGGCAATTTCCTTTTACACTTCTCAGAAGGCTTCACAAATATAAACATGATTTCCATAAAACTCCATTGAGGGAAGTCAGTCGTACCTTCCCTGAAATAGGATGAAGAAACTGATACACAGATGCTTTGTGGAAGACTGATCCCACTCCAAGAGCAGGAGGATGGAAGCCAGGCCCCTCTTCACGTCCAGTCCCAGGGCATTCCTGTGGAGGCTCATTTGGTAGGGGACAATTACTCAAGTCAAGGTAAACCCTATACCTCACTTAATGAATACCACAGATTAACCAAAGTTTTTTCCTGTAGGTATGTAACATAGCTGGTCTCTACAAGTTCCAGACTTAAGTTTGTCCCACAAAGACATAAACCAGTTGTTTCTTTGCTTCAGGGACAATTTAAACCTATGTATGCCAGAATTGAATGTAGTATCAAAATACATACACTTGCAAATATGACTCTCTATGATGTCAGAGGAGATCAGATAATTTGGGGACAAAAAAATTTCATTATGTAAACGTTACTTCTTTTATTCCAAATGTTTTGTTCCTAAGCATTAATTTAGAGGGGAATTTTAGCTTGGATAATCCAATAAAAGAGCAATGACTTAGAATAAAAGCAGCAACAATTACTCCAAGTCCTCTGCTTTCTCTTGTAGTGAGCAGCCTATCCTAGCTTTGAGCTTTCAGACACATCTCACCCACTGCTGACATTTCCCAAATGAACCGCCTCCATGGACAGAAGTGTTTCAGCAGTCACTCTCTCCTGCCACAGGATATTCTACAGCTGTCTTATCCAGAAAGCCTAATCAACCTGCTGGGGAGAGTTGAATTATTACCGATGTAAGACTGATTGAAATTAGTGTTTCCCTCCACTTATTCCCAGTGTGAGAAAAAGAGATTTTGCATATATAAATACCGAGTTATCTCAAGCAAGTATAGAGCAATAACAGCATGAAATATCTGTGTTGTTCTGTCAGTACTGCATGAATTACTGGAATATTTGGTCAATCAGTTGAATGCTGATTCCAAGTTTGTTTCAGATTGTCATCCTGGGTATGGCTTTGTATATGAATGAGTCATAACAATTACAATTTATTAGATTTCTTAGGGAAGATCTCAAGGCTGTAGCCCCAGACATCTATATCTCATAGGGGAAAGTCTTAAATTAACCTTTGCACATCTGCCAAGAGCCCTTTTATATATATATCTTTGTGAGCACAGCTGCTGCTGAAAGAAGAACCTTCAGGGACGAAGGCATCACAGATTCCCAGCCCCGGACATGGCATCCCAGAACAGGAAGAGCAGAGAAGAACAGAGAATGTTTCAGTTGTAAGGGACCTCCAATGACCATCTGGTCCAACTGCCTGACCACTTCAGGGCTGATCTCAAGTTAAAGCATACGTCTGCCACGGCAAAAGGAAGTCAAGGACGCCTGCTAGACTTCAGAACAAGGCTGACATCACCATATCAGCCAAAGAAGGAAACTGCCCAGCCTGTCCAAACAAACAATTCAGATCTGGGAGATGGACAAGACTCCACCAAAAGTACCACTTAGCCAAAAACACTCTGCTGGAGCAGTACTAGGGCTGGCCACAGGTGCCTTGATACATAGTTAGCCACTATCAATCCCCTGTTCATCCACGAGGGATGAACAGTCTGCTGTAAACGAGCTCACCCCAGCACAGCTAGGACACAGCTCACTGTTGCAGACAGACAAGCTTGCAGATGTCCACAGGATGGAAGATCACGGTCTCAGCCAGTGTCCTGATAGCTACAGGGATGCTGCTACTTACATGAGCCAAGTACTGTGTATGTTCAGCACGGGGTTTTTTGAGTTTTTTAAAAATCATAAAGACTTTGCTTTTTCACCATGGGTTTATTCTCAAAGAATACTCCATATGTTTTCTAGCCCCCATAGTGCAGATGGTGAAACTCTGCTCTCAAGATGGTTTCTTGAACCATGAAACCAGTGGACTCCAATCACCCTGTTTGCTCCAAGGAGTGCCTTGGATCACAAGAGACTGTAATGAAGTCATTAGGCCTACTGGAGGAGAAAAAGAGCTATTTAAAGTATATCTAACACCAGAACTGGACTGAAGTGGAATTTTCCATTTTATACATACAAAAGATTAGGCTGCGACTGTACCACACTGCTGCAGAATTAGCCATGGATTCGATTATGACTCTTCCTTTAGCCTTGTAAAGCTCCCTTTCTGATTACACAGTCAGCAATAAAGCAGTTGATGTTTATCTAAAAAGGCTTATACTGCTACCCTCTCCCTTATGCTCCTTCCCAGTTTGTCTTTAGATTGCAAGAAAATACACTGTTTATCCACCATGGAAGCATTTCCCTGATGCCCAGGGAGGTCATCCCTTAGAGCAGGGGCTGCTTTTAGTGAGTAAGGCTTTTAACTCTCATAACTACAGTTTCACTCCTGGCAGTGCTATCCCCTGCGTGCTGTGGTTTAAGGGTAAAAACCAAAAAACCACACACAATAAAAACACTAACATGAGTGTCAGTTCAACACACAGCCTCTGCCTCTCCTGGGCTGTGGCTGAGCATAAACCCTCTGAAGGTTACTTCTCTGCCAGTTTCAAATATTGACCATGATGCCTTGTCCCTTACAATATTCTTTAAAATCCATCATCTGCAAACTAAGTTTAAGTCAGAAAACCTAATTAGTAACAGAGACAATGAATAACAAGCTTAAGGGGAGGGAGGAGAGAACCTCTTGCAGGTGGCCAGCTCTTAGCTGAATAATTCTCTGTGCAATGGTCATGCTTCAAAAATTTAATTCGCTGTAATTTCATTTAGGATGGGAAAAACAAAACAAAATGAGCAAAGTGATATAGGGTTTCGTTTATATTCTGACAGGTACATTCATCTAAAGTTTACTTATAATAGCTGCAGTTACTGTACATTCCTTCCAAAGCATTTAATGGTGTGAAACATGTGGCAATAAAAAAAAAAAAACAGAACCTACTCAGCATTGCTATTTGCTATTTTTATACCAAAAAAAAAAAGTCCAAGTCTCCCTACTGTCAGGCTGATTGTATTAATCTGAGGTTCTTCCAGTTCTTCAGACTTGATTGCTTTTTGATTCTTGCTTAGTAGAAGTGGCAATAAAAAAAGCTGAAATTATAATTCCTATTTAGATGGCAAAGGGGAGGCCACTTCAGTTGGGTGGTGAGTGGCACATTTCGTTGCTTTAATGAAAAAGTTGTTCTGAGAAGCTTACATGCTTCTGCAGTATTCAAAGCAGAAAAAGGAGGGTATTTACAGACACACTGTGGGGATCACCTTTGCAATTCTTCTGAGCTATCCCGATGCTGTTGCTTAAGCACAGAAGCAGCCATTGAATTTGAAATACTCTTTTCATCTTGGAAAAAAAAAAATCGATCCTCTTATTGATGGAAATACATTTTCCTTTATGCAGTTCATACAGTGCTATCCATCTCTACTATGGCTCCTAAAGGGAGATTTTCAGCAACAGAACATCCTCTAAAAACACCAAAGACTTAACCATCAGGCAGGAATTGACGGGCGTTAGCCCAGAAGTGCTATGATTTTCAAGTGCCAGCACCCTTTGAGATGAATACCCAGGAACCTCTAATGGTCAAGGCTTTTATTCCCTGAGAGTGAGCCAAAAGTGAGCATCACTGTACAAGCACAAGCTACTCTTCTTTCCTGGAGACAGCAATGGCCAACGGATTCACTACTGTATTATGCAATCCTCTGAGCTAGCTAGACTCCCTTGAGACTCAGTTTTCATTTCTGAAAACCAGTGCACTTCACTGGCACTTTCAGCTTTTCATATGACAAGAACACAGAGAATTAATATTTTACCAAGATTAGTAACAGTGGACTAAGGTGGGCATGTAGGATCTGGGTCCACCTTACAATCACAGGAGAGCTCTGGTAAAATGCTGTTGGCTTAAAGATATTCATTTAAATCACATCTCAGGATTTTATGTGATAGTGCTAGGATCCTTCATTTTGTCTGTGACCGTAAGATCAACTGTTCCTTTTGCACTGGAATGATGACAGAGCCCCTATTAGCTTCAGATCTAAACTCAACCCAGACTACACAGGTGTGTCTGAGGTGATTGCTAGGTTTCCCTCTGCTTTAAGTTCCAGCAGATATGTCTCTCATGTCAAACATTAAAATTAGCTGCAAAGGTTAACTAGGGATCTATAAATATCCCATCATCCAAGATTTAGTTCCTAATCTCTGAATGTATCCACTACTAAAAAAGTGAGTTGTAAGTTAAACTTATTCTCATGAAATCTTTTGGTAGAGGTCAGAGTTGTCCAGACCTACAGACACTGAATAGGGAAAGAAAAAGCTCAGTCCCACTTGTCTTTTCCAGTGAGATCCTCAAGTTCATCTCCTTAAACAAAAAGGCAGGGAGAAGGTCAGAATCTGTTCTTCTGCAGATGCAGACCTGAGAAGAGACTACAACTGAAGCAACTTCGTTTGCTCAAAGATAATTACCTAACGAGGGAGGAAATTGCTTTGTAAAAGTTATACCCTTAGGGCCAGCGAAAATCAACATGCAGTACATGCAGGCCTTCCTTGAACAACACAGCTGATGCCTTCTAAAGGACTTCAAATCTGAAAGCTGTGTCTTTGTCACTGAACAGGAGGCCAGCTCTTGAGCAGTCCAGCCAGTATCTTCAAGGGGGATCCAATTTCCCCCTCTCTGTCAGGCACATTCACTTCTCAGTGCCCAGAAATGCCTCCAGCTCTCCACTCTACCTTTGCAGGGAATATTGCTGGAGGGATATTGCTATGTAGATAGGGTGAGCCATGCGCAAATGCCTGTGATGTGAGGCAGTGCCCTCCTAGTTATGAACCAAGATCTAGTTTGAAGGGTTTTGCAGCATTTTCAGATTCCAGTTGACCTAGGAGAAGCTGACCCTGTGCTGGCTGCACTGCCTATGTTGCTTACATCTAGCTTTTGCTGTGGAACACTCTCACCAACACCTCAGCTGAGCACTAGTGTAAGTGTTTTAAATGCCTCCCAGCTGC
Source organism: Laterallus jamaicensis coturniculus (assembly GCA_022605575.1). NCBI lineage: Eukaryota > Metazoa > Chordata > Aves > Gruiformes > Rallidae > Laterallus > Laterallus jamaicensis. Next base: position 4,136,145 of record JAKCOX010000021.1, on the reverse strand, counting down.
TGTCTCTTCCTCAAAAATAACCTCTGGCTAAAATTCAAGATTCAGATTCCACAGTTAAACACCAGCTGGAGAACTTGCTCAGGGAAGCCTCAGACTGACACAGATCTACTGGCACATCCCAGACCATGTAAGCATGGCACACCCGCACCTCGAACAGGGCAGGAACAGCCCTCCTGGGGTTTCAAGTGTCTATAGGCCACACTCTGTGCTTTCGGGGAGCGGTAAGGGAGATCAAAGCCTCACCAAACTCCCTCTTGCTTTGCTGAGTGCTTAAGGAGTAGCATTATATCACACTTGGAGCTGTTCCATCAACAGAGGCATAAGGGGCACCAGTTATTTGCCCTCCTCTCCTTTACACATCCTGACCAGCGCACGCTCGCTATGAAGCCCAGGAGAGATGCCCCCATACACAGGAAAACACTCAAGCTGGGACCAAGCAGAGCCTTGAAACGCTGCTGTGGGTTTAACCTCCCAGCCAGATCATTCTGCTCTGCTTTCTGACACTTGAGGCAACATTATTAAATTCCCTACTTCTAATATGCTCATTTGAAGCGAAGCATCTTCAGCAGCCCTAATGTTTGATCTCAGCCTCACAGCTGGGGAAAACTAGCAGCTGTTTTGTGATTCAAAAGGAGCAGAACAATAACCCACTGAGGCTACTTCTCCTGTACAGGGATGGGTGAGTCAGATGAATAATTGGACAATGCAGATCAGTTAAGCCTAATTCAGTTAATAGAATTAATTTGCAAATTAGTACACTTTAGGTGAATCAGCTGCAATTAATTTTTGACAGAAATGTTAAAAAATATTAAAGTAGCTACAATGAAACATAGATAAATATTGCTGCTGAAAAGGTTCCAGAGAAGGCATTCATGATGTGGAAGTTTTAGTCTGCAAAGGCTGAGGATGCATAGATTTAAGTTTCATAAAATCCTCGGGGTGGGAAGCATTCTTCCTTGCTTCTGTGGCTTTCATCACCCTGACAACTCTCAATGGGTCTTAAATAACCATTAGAGACAGGCTGAGAAAGTTCTGATGGGCACCCAGGCATAGATGCAGTTGGGGCTGAGCGATGGGTATGTCGTGCAAGGAGAAGGGAAGAAATGGTTGTAAATTTTAAAGCTGGTTTAATACACCAGTTGGTAAAATAATCTATCTGGCCCTCTCAAACTCTTCCTAGGAAAGCTTGGACACATGTCTGGGCTATAGTTACTAAGTGACACACACTTAGAACAGATGAGCATCTGATATTTGAACAAGCGCTGTGTCTTCAGAGTGGTGATCACAAGGAAGGAAACACCAGTAGTATTTTTCTTACTGGAAGGCTGAAGAATACTTTGATCATGCACAATTAATAGGATGTCCTGAGCAAAAGCAGAGTTGTAGCTGCTGGAACACCAAGATGATTTTAGGAAATGCTGAGTTCCGAGGCGTGTGTGATCAGAGCAAACTGAAGAGGCAAGATGGACGCGGGAGAACAAACGCGCCGCTCGCCCCCACCCCCACCTCTATGACAAAGAAGAAAACCTCTATTGTTGGCTTGATTCTGCAATGATGGCAAACCCTGGTGCTGAATAAACATATCTCTAGGAAGACAATCAAATCATGGCTGCATCAGTTTAGCAGTTTAATCTGACACCTCCCTGGAATCAACTAGGACCAGAAACCCATATAGCTGCGGTGCTCAGTTGCTTCACAGTATCAGTCCTTGATCCCTCTGAGCTATAAATACAGGGGCCAATCCTTAACAGGTATAAATCGTGCCTCTCTGTAGGTTTCAGTGTGTGTCATGCAGTTTGTACTTGCTTTGGATCTCACTAATCAAAACAGGATTTCCTCAGCAGAGCAGAATGGGTAACAGTTTTAATGAATTATTTATTTCTTTTAATGATGTTCCTTTATATTCTGTTTTACTGATGCTTTCCTGCGTGGCAAGGACTCACAGGTTTAGAAAAGCATTTGTAAAGAACTTCACTGCAATCAATTCAACTTCACATGAAAGCCACGGAGCTGCCAGAAAAAATCAGTTGCCTAAAGAAAGGATTACCTATAAAATTTTTGGTTTGTGTGTAAGACTTCACAGGCTTGCTATTGTACCTTCCTGAGAGGATTTAAAATAGTAAAACAGCCGTAACAGTCATGCTGCCCAGCTGCTGAATTATACATTGAGGAAACTGACCTAGCATTACGTGCTGTCTATCAAACTTGGAGCCTGCCTGCTTACAGTCATGGCTTGTCAGGTTTGATGCGGAGCTGGTTAAATGCAATGTCAGAGTTGGTTACCTGGGGCAGTGCACAGGCAGATGCTCACCAGTCAGCTGGCAGCCTGGTGGTATCTACCAAATCCAGCAAAACACTGGGAAGTAATTCATGAAGTAGACTTGCAGTGATTGAGTCATACATTCTGCTTTTCCATGTGGATGCTTCAGAACTATGAATGAGAAGACCAAGCCTCCATTACCAAGCACTGCCAGTTCTTCACAACCTCCTGATCTTTGCACATGATACAGTCCACACAGTGATATCGGAAAGCACCACACCCACACCCCCCGCCCCGCCCCAATCCCAGCGACAGGATTTAGGAAGCACACCAGTTCGCCAGCTTGGCCAGACCTAATCCTCCAGCGGCCTTCTGCTACCTGACCCAAGGTGTCCCCAGTGGTAGCTCCTGGCTCCTGACATCTGCAGGCACTGGGGGTCTAATGCCAAGGGCAGATTCAGGTTCTCTGCCTGATCCCTGTGCAGCTGGAGAGGCATTAGGGCACCTTCCCCTCCAATTGTTATTCTCACTGCCGTGCCTTGATGCTCAGCCTCCAGCTGAAATTGTGCTCAGCAGGGACAGGCAGAAGCGGATAGAATGATTCCGAGTTATAAATCAACAGGTGAGTGCAGAGCCCTTCCTTTCAAATTTGCATCAAGCCAAACAAATTGTGTGTCAACTTAAAGCCAGCTGTAATGTGGTTGCCTCTGCCTGATTTTAGGCAGACTGCAAAGGCAAAACCCCACATTGTTGACTCGATGGCCTTTGTGCAATCAGGAGTCAGATCCCACTGAAAGAGTACAGACTTTGGCTTTGCTGAAGAGTCACATCAAGACACAACAAGAAAAGCGTAGGGTGAAACTCGCAGAGCGATGTGCAGCTGGGGGAACAGCACTGAATGTCTGCTACAGAGCTGTTTCCCAGGACATGCCAGCAAAGACTAAACAGCCCTGGGCTCTGGTAATCTTCATCCAGTTTGAAAGGAGGCCATGCAGGCCAGAGTTCAGAGAGATCTCTGGGCCCAGAACGTTCCTCAGTCCTTGAGCATGCCAAGCCCTGTCATACCACAAAAAACAGAGCCAGAAAACCAACTGTGTTTTCAGGCCTTTTGGCCCTGCCATGGCTCTAATGAGATGTCACAGAAATGTTACGTATAAGGTGGAGCAGCATGTAGACATGTAGATAGTAACTGATGTGCTGCAAAAGCCTTCTGTTTGCGTGTTGCTGCGCGTAGCTCAGGCGGCGGCGTTGTTCTGCATAGGCAGCAGGAAAGCACTCCGAGGTGCCCAGTGTAGACATTCACCTCACTTTCAGGACACCGAGTTACGTAATTCAGCGGCACCGTAAGGCAGCGGCAAGACGTGCCACAGCCCGTGTGGGGTTTCAACCGCCGCCTCATCCGAAGTGCCTCCGTGCTGTTGAAAATGTCACAGTTCGGCACACAGTAAATTGATTCTTTTACTAGGTCAGGCCTGGTAACAGGCATTGATTTAAGCAGCTTATTGCAACAGATGACTAAACGCTGTTCCTCAACGGCAGCTCTGTATGATCAGACAGAGGACAGATTCTGCTCCTCGTGACACATCCCCAGAGACACAACGGAGCTGGGAGCCTGGCAGAGCAAGAAGATGGCCTCTGCTATTTAGCACCACTTTCAGGGAACACCAAATGTTGTTTACTTCCTGATCTTCCTACGGAATATAAAGTATTGCTGCTCTGGGCTATTTCTGAGAGATAACATGAGTGACTCACTTGAGTTGTATATTGACCTCGGGCACTGTAAAGATATTTTACAGTGCTTTTAAAAACAATAAATGCAGATTTCTGTGCTTCTGAAGGTGCCTAGAGTGCACTTAGAGATTTTAATGAGGTGTTAAACTACGTGCATCTGGCCAAGCCCCACATTATTTGTTGTTAGTCAACATATCCCTAAGAATCAGTGATATCATCTTCCAGGCTCTATTGTCTATGCTAAAGCAGCTTCTCAATTCTTCTTTAGTGTCTTCATCTGCCTACATATAGCAGCTTTATAAAAACCATATTAATTATTCTCAGGGACAGAGCCATACTAAGCTTTACATTCAATCATGGAAGTAGGTTTTGTGAACAGCTCTTATCTCTGCACCCTATGCTGGAACCAGATCTGAATTCCCACAAAGTCTTCAAAGTGTTTAGTTATGGACTTGGGTTCAGCAGGTCTGGTTTTGACCTGTGTCTAACTTTAGTAACCACCCTACACAATACTGGCATTCTTTTTGTGTTTTGCAAGGCTGAATACTAGATACTTTGAGGCAGGCATTTTGCTAGGTAGGGAAAGCACTTGATGCCAACATTCATTATCCAGTAAGATGCCTGATCATGGCTTCCACCTTCTGGAAGTGACTTCTAAAGACAAACTTCCTCAGGCTCTGCTATTTATCTTTGTCCTTTAAGTTTCCACAGTCCCCACTGTACCCATCTGAGTTCAGCCACCTCACGCCTAAGGGCCTGGTATTCCCTCCCTCTCATTCTCTTTCAGTTGTCTTTCAGATTCACCAGGTCACAGCAGATCAAAGCACGGGAATCTCTCTCTCCCACATGTCCTGCTTTCAGGAGCCCAAAAGCAGTTCCATTTCCCTGGGGTGACCCCACACTCCACAAGAAGTGAACCTGGGCCCTGGTTATGTGGTTATGCAGCAAAGTTATCAACTGTACTGCAAACACAAGCATGAAGAAGAGAGTCTAGGAAGAGGAGTCAGTCCCACTGAAAACAGTCCAGAGCTGCTTTTTGCCTGAAGGCCAAAGTTACAACTGCCTACAATGTTGTCAGCTTTGGACTGCAGCCCTGTGAGAGTGACAGACAGGTCTGATGAACAAAGGACCAGAGGGGATGTGACAGGAAGGGATCACAAAGTCAACAAAATGGGACTCAACTGGGATCACCACCAGCATTTTGCATGTGAGCAAGGAAGTGCTTACAGGGCACCATTATGAAGAGACTCCCACATGCCCTTTCTGGGAAACCAGCATGCTGGGGGGCCTCTCTGAGGTGCCCATACATTAATGCACACTGTATGTGGAACAAGCATGATGAGTTTCAGATGTGCAGCTGCAGGGCTAGTCTTCTTGGGAGCACAGAGATATGGTGGGGTGGTTCCCATGGCTAGAGGGTTGAAATGAAGGGACACAGGCTCTTTAGCAAGGACGGGCTTAGAAGACAAGGAGAGAGGTTGTCTTCTCTGTGAGACAGCAGCTGGAGGATGGAGCTCTACTTGGGGATAGATGAGGAGAGAACTGAGACCTTATGGGTAAGGATTACAAGAGAAAGATGGGTAGGGGTGATATTGTAGTGGGTGTTGGCTACAGGGCACCTGTTGAGGAAGAACAAGCAAATCATGCCTTCTACAGATAGACAGGAGCATCCTCATGTTCACAGGCCCTGCTCCTCAGGGAGAACTTTAACTACCCTGATATCTACTGGAGGAACAACACAGCAGGGCATAGACAATCCAGGAGGTCATTGTCATTGGATCAATGACAACTTCCACACTTGAGTGATAGAGGAGGCAATGAGGACTGGTGCTTTGCTGGACCTCATACTGACCAGCAACAAGGGACTTGGGGACATGAAGCCCTCCACAACAGCTGAAATGTACTCAGGCAGTTCTTTCCAGGTATGCTGTTCCACTTCAAGGCAATCAAGGAGGAAAAATGTTGTTTCTGAGAGTGGTAATAAAGACTAGGAATTTAACAGCATTCTAATACACAACTTAAATGTGTGTTTGTTATTCTTCTGATCAGTGCATTACAGGAATAAAAACAGAAAATATGATTGTGATTGCACAGACAAAAGTATTAATCACCAGGGGTGGTAAATCATGGTGCTCCCAAGATTTTATGCAAAAATCCACTAAATTAATTGAGTCTCCTTAGATTCCAATGGGCTTTGGCTGAGTCCCTCAAGGATATTAAAATCCATCTGCTCTTAAACATAATGTTTAATACATTAGTATGCAAACGCTGTGATTTGTAAATATCATTATGTAAAAGTTTAGGGCCAGTCATGGTCCTCTTGAAGTCTGTAACATCATTTCTGTAGACATCAATAAGAATAGGTCTGGGATATCCATTTTTAATTGCACTGTATACAAGTATCGACAGAAGAATACAATACAGGAGTCACAAAATTAAAGAGGCTTCCATGAAACCTACAAAGCAGAGCAGCACAGAATCAATGAAATAAAAGCAGTATTTCAAAAAATAATAAGACTTGGCAGTTTTGGAAAACAGTACTCAAGAAAAAGACAAATTAATTGGCACAGTTTAACAACCTAATTTCTAAGTGCACTTTATAATAACTCTTCTTACAAGCTGCTGTTTTCTCAGAAGATGATGACAAAAAGCCTCATTAGAACATCACTGTTTTATAATGACAGGTTTTATTGCATTGCCAGATGTGAATCTAAAAAAAAGAAAAGACACTCCCAAAAAAACTCTTATAAACATTCCTAAAAACCCTGTTTTCTTTTGTTATCATCAAAAAATAGCAACATAGCACTTCCATATGTTTGTGAATACCCAAAATTCTATTTTTAAAAAAAATAGAAGGTAAAGAAAAGTGATTTTTGTCTTAGCTTCAAAAATACTGTAAAGAAACATTTAAGAACAAGATATTTCAATGATCAGAGAGGTATGTACAATGCAATAGATTTGAATCAAATCCTGCAAATACACCTTCATGAATGCAGACTTGAGAACCTGTTGATCCTGAGTAAATGCAATTCAAGACTGGCAGGATCAGGCTCTTAGCTTCTCCCATTATAAGCCTTCCCACAATCTGTCCTAGGCTAAAAAGTATAGATACAGTATATACTCTGTATACTGATTAATACAAAAGGTCTTTTACAGCTCCAACCCTGTTATTGCTAGGCTAAAAATGAACGTTTGGAACAAATTACATGAATCATAAAGGATAAAATTGAGATGCAGCTTCTGATGACTGAATTTCCACTTGAGCCATTTTAAATTGAGTACACTGTAGCCATTTGCGGAGCACAGATGAGCTATTGTTCATTTGTCCTGACCCCTGTAACATCCTTAGGCTGTGATGGTTGACATTGCTCTGGATGGCTTGGAGGCGTAGCTGGAGTCCAGCAGATAAATGCTGTTGAAAGAATGCACAACATTCAGCTTCCTTCTTTTAATACCTACGTTAATACAGCACTGTGAAAGGCCCTGGTTGTTGGCCAGGGGAAGTTCCTCCACTGCCCCACTGTCACATTTCTTTCTTCCACATCATGCACTGCAGTGTTACCATGAAAGGCAAAGGTGCTTACAGAAACAGCTCCATTCTGAGACCAGCTCCTATGCTTTTAGTCTCATCACCAGAATTCTCTTGCCTGGTAAATGACATTTATCCACACAGTCAGGCCAGCTGACACAGTTTTATCCAAGCAAGCAGCCCCACAATATCCACTGTATAACCAAAATCCTTCTCCTGGGTCATGAGTCCCAAACCTGATTAGTCAGGGGACTTTCAAGACCAAGACATCAGAAAAACCACAGCTCAGGGAACAACTGGTCTCTGGAAAGATGGAGGAAAGGCCCTGCCACAGAACTTGTTTCAAGTGTTTCAGAAGGGAAAGGGAGAGCAGTACTGATGACAGGATGAGTATCTTAGCTGAGATGCTCTGTGTATGCTCACACCTGAGACCTTCAGTGCTGAGCCACCCAGTGCATCTGGAACTATTTTCAGAGTTGAGACCACATCCTGTGGTCTTATTTCCAGAATTTATAGAAATGTAGAACACTAAGAATAAAAGGGCAAGGTACGAAAAACAACTTACCTTTAGATTTGACTGTATCATTGGCAACCACATCGGTATGAGCTGTAAGAAGAGAGGTATATTTCGTTGTTACACAAGTGACTGTAAACATGCTCCAGTTACTGTGAGACAGGGTATATTTATGCATTTAGCTGTCCGGATGGACACAGCCTGAACCACAGCTCTGAAAATGTGGTTATTTTTAAATGATGCACATGTTTTGGGGCAGGTAAGTCTCAGAGGTAGAGAAGCCAGCTTCCCTTGTTTACAGCTTGAGGAATCACTAATACCAATTACTGATATCCTGCTTAAGGCAACGATGAGAGTGCAGTATAAAACCCTGTTAAAGGAAATGATGTCTCATTTTCCTGGGGAGGGTGTTTCTGTAGGTGCAGGTGAGCAGTACAGCAATAAATACAGCAAACATTCCGCATGGCAAGAGGCACATCAAGGACTGAAAAACATGCAGCAAAAGTTCCCAATAGTGGTATTTAAATGGCAACCACCATTTTCTAAGCCACCAGTCACATCTGTGCTTCACAGCAGAACGTGGCCTGCAGGCCTAGGAGCACAGGGAGAAACAAATCTGTCACCTGTGACTGGATTGATAGGTATTTCAGTCTCCTGATCTTTAGAGAACTTTTATTCCTGAGTAAGTATAACACGACAGGCTTATGGAAGACAAAGAGGCATTTCTAGCAAAGGTATTCGTGTTCCCCAATATTAATTTAACCACAGAGGTTATTGTTCTAATATGTTCCTCCAAATGGCATTAAAATTTGCAATTTGCCAATTATACTACCAGGAGCTGCAAGTTAAACCTAATCACTATTGACAACATTAGATAAAGTGCTGCTTCCCTTGTGCAAGGAACGATAATTGTTTCAATTTCAGTGCTGTTTTGTTGGAGAATCATATGCAGCTCTGTCAGGACTGATTACTTAGACTACCACATGAAGAACCATATGCAAACCTCAGCATTTACAGATAGATGGATGCCGAAACAGCTGGAATGCAGCCAGATGCAGCAAATACGCGAGTTCCCTTGATCCTTCTGTGGGCTCTCACACTAATGAAGTGCTTAATGAGATCCAATGACCACAAGTCCTGATGTGTTTTGGAGGAGAGGGAACAGCCATGCTGCCATCAACAAAATGTCACCAAGTATTTCATCCAGCATTAGTGAAGTTCCTGTGGAGCCTGCCAGTTGTGATAGGACTGGTGTCAGAAGTAGGGCAAGCAAGCAGGAAAGCTGGAAGAAAACTCAGGGTACCCCCCCTACATCTGAACCGATTCACTGGACAATTTTTACAGTCAGCTAAGAGAATCAGATACTACTCACATCAGTTCACCTTGCCCCAAAGCAGGTATCTAAAATAGATCAAGATGAATCATGTCCAGAAATACCTATTTATCTCTGCTGACTATAAAGGGCACTCACAGAAACTAACTCATATTGATATCTATTCTGTGGAGGTCTAAGGTTAGATACAGATCATTGTCCTACAGTGCCAAGTCTGTCTTGCAGGGTCTGGACAAATTTAGGGAAATGAAACATTCTGCTGCAGACAAGTGCAAGCAAACCCTCCATTCCTACAGCTGCCAGTTAGATAAATGAGATAAGATGACATTTTTATTGAAGCACTTCAGCTTTATTACCTAATCCCCAGCCAGCCTTTTCCTTTCAAAGGAAAAATACATATACCTAGTTAGACAGAACAGCTGGAAGAAGAGGCTGCTCTCAGACACTGTCAGGTTTTTTTGAGTTTGTGTTTTCAACAGAATTATGTTGACTCCAGTTCAAGTTTTGATGGAAACCAGGCTGCAACACAAAGACACTGTTAACTGTGCTTTTCTGTCTCCCCAACTCTGCTGCTGCCCAGTTCTCTAGAAGTTTACCCAGCAGTTGCTCCTGGGTCTTTGGAAAAGATGTTGTGGTTTGCTGAGCTGCTCCTTTCACTACTGTAGGCTCCCAGATTCCTCAGACATACATTTGGTGGTCAGAGAGCTATGATCAGCAAGGAGCTGGTCTCCATCATCAGTGCCTGTCCTGGGATGGCTAGTTTCCCCATTCCTTTGACAAACAGCTGAACACTTTCATTTAAGCCCTCCTAAAGCAGAATGCTTCCCTTCAGAGGAAAATATAATTAATATAACATGTATGTGGGTATGTATGCATCTGCGTGAATGTGTGTGTGCATATATATCACTCCAACTTAGAAAGAAAAATAACAGTCAAAATGTTTTTAAAGGAAGTAAATTTTGTTTTCCTCAGCAGAATAGTAAAGGTAGTCTAACATCTGATCCAAAAAAATTTCCTCTGAGAATACAGGGAATGGCTCAAAGACTATAGGAAGCAATCAAGACAAGGTTTAAAGCACAAGACAAAATTGTTTCATTATCAAAGGCAGGGAAATAAAAGATTGTCTAGAATAAAGCAAGCTACCAAAACCACTTTCCAGTCAACTAATATTCAAAAAATGTCATCATTGCAGACTTCTGAAGTAGGAGTAACAAAGTTCAGGTCTTCACAGCCACTAAAGAAACAGACTCAAAGTTGATGTTCTTTTTTTTAATTACAGAGATGCCACTCACTGGTTCCTGTGTGAATAAGCTTTATGCTTCTGTCTCTTTGAAGGACTTCAAAAATCCAGGAAGTCTTTGCCCAAATCATGACCACTTATTTTTCAGATCTACAATAAATATTTTTAAATTAGTTACTTTTGAAAAAAATTAGTAACCTGGGAGTGTGAATCCTATAAAACTATTATGTATGTATATTGTTCCTACAGGATTTAAGTTTAGGGCTAAGTAAAGGGGAATTGGTTTCCCAGATTCTTCTCTTCCATCTCACATCCATGGAACAGGAAAGAAAATTTAGCACCTTAACTCTGGATTTCACAGGTTTTTAAGCTTGATTATGTAGTAGCAACAATATCCTCTTAACCTGATTTAACATTTTATTGTTCTATACTTTCAAATACAGCTCCCTGACAGAATTCATTTGAATTGTGACAGGAATTTTGACCCCTTTTTTCACAGCCTTAAAGCCAATCTTCATCCTTGTGGGCATCTTGGACTGGCTGAAAAAGAAGTCCATGTGTCTTCCAGGGACAGCCATGATCACTTTAACAACCCATAGTGACAGAGCTTCTGTAGCGAATCAAGTCGTTACTGACTATAAATCTGTATTTTCACAGTGTCAATACTTTCATGCCAGTTAACATCAAGATGTTCAGTTTTAGCTACTTTATTTTCAATTCCTTCCTATCCATAAAAGACTGGAGTAAAACATCAGTCAGAAGTTTCCTTATGGCAACAGAAGAACTATATGAACCTATATATTTCATTTAGATTCAGACTGCGTTTAAATACTTCATTTGTTGGTATTTTATGTGAAAACTCCCTTCAGAATAATGCAATGAGAAAACATATAAAAAAGGCTAGTAAAATCAATTTATGCTCTTGAGGCTAACCCAGTCCTTTGGAAAATTGTTCTGAAAATGCTGGGGTGACCCACAGGAGACTGACCCTCGCTTCGCCAAAAAGAAAGAGGTGGACATGACTGGAGCATGGGGGATGGGATTCTCTAACCAAAGAATACCCTGTTACACATCACAGGGGAAGACGATTCACTATCAATTAATATTTTGACCAAGTCAGACATGCAGGCATACAGTAAAAGGGAAACCAGCAGGGCACCAAGGTTTTGTTAACCTAAAAGAATGTGACTGTCAGAACAATGACGTGATCTGCAAAGGACAAATGATGAGTAACAGTTACAGAATGGATGAAAATTCTGATACCTAAAGGTTCTCAAAGTCAGTGACACCAGTTGAGTCTCTCAAAGGAATACGACCATTCCAACAGAGGAAAGAGGATGTAGATCAAAAGATCATTTAAAAACAAACAAATCAAGAGAACTTGGATTTGAGTTTATGGTCTGGTTTTACTTCTTCCCAAGTATTTTTGGTTTTTGGTTTTGGCTTTTTGGGTGGGTTTTTTTTTTTACACTCTGCTAGGTTTTATTTCTGCATGAGCATTCAACCTCAGCTTCTTCCACTTTCTTTTCTGTGGAGCGAGAGGGGAAGCAGAGGACAGTATGTCTAGAAATCACAACAGACAGGCAACATCATTAAATATCCATGGTATGATATGCCTACCTTTACAAAGATAGTAGAGTTGCATTCCTGTAAAGCCTCCATTAAACTAATCACATGCAGACATACCATTTCCACCATCTTGGGGAAAAAAAAATATCAAACAAAAAACAATTAGTTTCTATCACAACAGTGTTGCAAGGTAAGCCAACAGTCTCTAAAAAGCATCCTCCTGGTTTTCCTTGGCAGTTACACTGAATCACACGATGTGAATTTATTAACTACTGACATATAAGATTAAATATTACCTGAGTACATAAGGGAAAATTTTCTTTCTCTAGTTTTCCCTTGATGCAGCAACACCTGTTAAATATTTCAAAGTGCTTGATGTATTTTAATTCACATCACACATCAAAACAAGTTGCCTTCAGCTTTGTTCTTTTCAGACATCATAAATCTCTTTACATGATTTTGCGATGTAGTTCTCATCAATCACCGTGTCAGGAATTGGTATTTTTATTTACTGAATCTTTGAAAATTAACATACCCACAACACCCATCTTTTTATCCCCATCAAAAGACAATTTATTGTTCTGAACTGGCAGCTAGTCCATAATTCTTCCATTTTGTACCAAGAATTATGACAGATGCAAATATGAGTTATTTGGTAGTAGACAGCATTTTATGTTTTATATTGTGCAAATTCATAGGTACAAGACAAATGCCCCAAGCCAGCAGCAAGTATTTACAGTGCCTGTCTGAACTATGTGTAAATTCCCCTTGATAACAATAAACTTAGCTTTCATATAGGGCTTTTCATCTTCAAAGTGCTTTACAAACAGTAACTAATTAACCTCACAACACCCCTGTGAGACAGGCTAGTATTATTATCTACATTTCACAGAGCAATAACTGAGGCAGAGTTTAAGAACTTGCACTAAACCCACATAATGACTAAGGATTGGAACTTGGGACTTCCAGGTCATATTCTTGTCCTAAGGCTTGACAGGAGCCTTTGTATCTGACCAAACAACTGCCTAGTTAGAAGCGTTAGTCACATTTCCCATTCATTCAAACGGAGCTTCATGAACTACCATTCCCAACTGTGGCTTGTCAACCAGAGACTTCACTAGATGTCAGAGGCTAAAATGTCATTTAAGGTCAGCATTAGGCAGCCCTTGCCTGATATGGACAAGAAACAAGGGCACAGGAACTGGTTCAAAGGCATTCAAGTGCAGCCCATGCAATTAAAATTCAAAGGGCAAAGGTCCATACCTGCCTGGGGTGGAAAATGTTTCACATGGGGAAAGGGGAATTACATAAAATAATTTCCATATAGATAGCAAGTCTCCATTTAAAAAAGAAAAAAAAAAACCCAAACAAAACACACACACCAAAAAAAACCTCTCAAAAAAAGAAAGGATGAAAATCATAAACTTTAAGGGTAGCTGACTTAGAGACTTTGGCCACATATCAAGAATTTTTCTCACTCAAAGCTAGCATCATGTTCTCCAGAGCCACAGCCACTAGCTACTGTCTCAGTTAAAGTTTTAGAGTTTTGACAAGTCCTGACAGACTTGCCATGACCTTCTGGGAAGTGGGAAACACAATACATCTTGCCCATCAGAAACAAGCTCTCTCTCAAGACTGCAGGCATAGTCATTCTGTTCCCATTAGTCAATGGGACACAAACACAGCACCTACAAGGATGCTGTCGGAACCCCTCTGGGTTCTTACTGTACAAAGCTGCTCCAACAGCAGCGAGTAGTTGAGATAAATAAATGCTTAAAAGTTATTTCCAAAAAATTGTCTGGATGGTTTCTGATCAGAGTGAACATTTCCCTTTCAAACTTTATAGAGAAGTCCTTCAAGTCATTCATCGCTCAAAAACATTCCCAGAGATATTTATGTAGCTTATTTTTGATGAGTAACCAATATGTAGTCTAGTGTCAGCATTTTTTCACCATCACATGGTAAAAAATATTCAAATGGATATTCACAGAATCATCCTAAAATACTTAGTTGCTCCTGTGAGGCAGAGTCAGATGAAACAATAGGACCGCTGTGAAGATCAGGAAGATATGTGAGATGAGACCTGATGCAGGGAGTCCTTACTCCAACAAGCAGCAACTCTAGCTCTTGATTCTGTTTCAGGCAGCTCCTAGCTAGACCCTGTTTCAGGCCCGTTGCGACGTTAAACCACTACTATTCACCTTTCCTTTTAATAGCTCAAAAACGTCAAAGTTGCTTTATGATATACATAATCTGATGTATGTCACTGAAATACTGAAACAAAGCCAAGTCCTCCATGTTTAATCTGTGCTAAATGTGTTCGTAGCACTTGACTCACCACTTTGTTATGTGCCATGAGCTGTAGTATGCTAGGTGTCACTCGGCTCCAGAACTCCAGGGCTGTAAGGATTGCTGTAAAGCTAAATTCATTCTGATTCTGGACTGTTGGGGCTACTGCTGTTTGTTCACAATACACTGTCCAGAGCTGAGCGAATATAAATGCATGGAAGAGGGAACACATGTGCAGAACAGATGTCTGCAGAAAAGAAAATAGAAGAAAATGATTATTTAAATAAGTGTATCAAGATATGATGCAGAGGCTTTCATCAAAGCACTCCTCTGTCCTGCATCCCACTGTGCAGTCTTGCCCCTCCCTGTCCCACATTTCCCCTCACACTAGGAACTAGTAAGTCAAGTACACCAGGTAACATCGTCTCCATGTTTAAAAACTGGTTTTACATTTACAGACTAAAGCCCGTATTTGGAAACACATACTCTTTTGCAATCTTAGTGTGTGGCATTAAGGTCAGTACATTTAAAGAGAACATTAGTTTTGAAGAGTAGCTACTGAGGAATAGTTCTCAGACTTTCCTGATAGAAAACTCCACTGCAATCTGTGGAAAGCCTGGGGGCTCTGGGACATACTCATCAATTTCAAAAATGCTGCTGGGGTAAGTCATTCAGTTCTGATCACCTGAAAGAAAGGCTGTCATACAAAATACAGCATCTTACTTCTGTCCTGCTAATCTGTCATCCATTTCTACCTTGCTGGGACAGAACTGCTCACAGTCAAGGAAAGGAAGTTTTGAAAAGCTGATGGGGAATTCATTTTGCATACTGACACATGGCTCTTTGCTAATATGCATTATACATCACAGTGTCTGAGCCTCCAGGCGTGCTGGACATTAACTACTTCATTAGGAGAAAGATGCTTCTGGTCAGAGATGCTTCTCAGTTCACAAGTGCAACAGTGATTCATGGTTTGTGGCAGTATGACTTCACCAAACATTGCAATGGTTGCTTGGTAACTGGGAAGAGGTATTTGAAAGAGCAAAGAAAAGGGCAAAGAACTGAATGGAAAGCAACAGTGCCTTGTCCGGGTAAGTGTAAAGAAAGGGACATTTTATGTACAAGATAAACGCGTGATCATTTGGCTTCTGTTGCCAATAAAAACATGGTAGGTGTCAGAGTGTTGCTGTATCTGTGTTAAACTACTATCACAAATGGCTTATGATTTGCAATAACGCTTCTTGTTCAGAGCACCTTGAGAAAACCACTTGTGCTTGAACTATCACTGTTTGTAATTAACTTTGGATCATGGTATTATTTTTAGTTTATCCAATTGTACTATGCCACTAGGATAAATGACCTTCTAGAGATTCACTAGCAAGATGGTAATTGCTAAAGCTTCAATTTGGAATTCAGTTTCTCCTTCCTCACTCCAGTGCTGACATACTTTGAAACAGATGAATCTCAAACTTAATTGTACTAATTTCATCACCAGTTTTCTATGTGTGAAGAGGCAACTATGCAAGAAAAGCTACAGAGGTTTCTTTGCCTAGATCCCAGGTTTCAGTAAGTTTTTACCCCTCCCTTTTTCTTACAAAGAAATAAGTATTTGCAATAATAAGACCAATAACTAAGACATGTCCACTTAAAACACAGAATCCCTTACCTTTGATTGCTCTGGAAACCCAATCAGAATAACAATAAGGTGGTCAGCAATCTGTGAACCTGCATCCAGGGGAATAGGCATGCAAGATGATGGAGAATTTGGACAGACAACATTGTGTGTGAGAGACCCCAGAAGTAGCCAGGACAGCAAACGAATGTGGGAGACACATTCTATGAATTCTTTGGGCCTGTCAAGAAAGAGCAGATTTTACAACGATGCTAAAATTTTCTGGTTTTCCCTCAAATAGAGTGTCCTTATGCACACTAGGCAGATGCAGTCTCAGGAGGCGTAGATCATTGGTACCTGTATGGCAAGACTAGAACTACACAGAACTTGGTGGACTTGATGTACCATTAACACGTCCAACAGAACATATTTGGTGGGTCTGAGAAAAAGTCCCTGTAACAGGCTAAAACATTCACAGATTGGCTGCTTCCACACAGAAATCATGAAATGGGAAGGGTTGCCCAAATGGAAGAGCTCCTCCCAGGTCCTCTGGACAGCACAAAGCTGACAAGGGGATGGCAGAAAAAACTGCATTCTAAAGCAAGCTCCTAGGCACCTTGCCTTCCTTACTTCCCCTCTGTTTTACTTCTCCATTGGTAAAATGGAATTACTTTCTCTTTTATTAGCCTCTCTTTGGACATTTGGCCTGAAGGCATTTGAGGGCAGGGACTGTGGTTTTTTGTGACACTTAAGTATTCATCTACCATTTAGTGGAATGTCTAATTGTAAAGCAATGTGCTTAAACAATCTATAAAGGAGTAATGCTTTTCTGGTGTTTTCTTGCCTGTCCCCTTGCTGCTGCCAAGCTCAGATGACATACTCATTTCAATTCATAGACACGGGCGAAAAACTGGTTTTCAATCAATAAATCACTACTTACTAGGCCACTCTCACAACTGTGTGTCTCTTCTAATTTGATGTAACTGTTAAGGACTCATAGTGCCAAAGAGGTATTCCACTAATTTTATTTTTTTTATTGGACTCTGATATAATACTCTTCAAGTACCTGCAGGGTCTTAAAAGTATTCACTATCTTCAACTCATAGCATACAATAATTTTTATTTTTTCACATGTAAGAAATCTAAGTGCAAGGAGATAACAACTCTATATTTCCAAAACTAGTTAAGCTCTACATGAAAGCACACACAGACGTACCCACAGGTCTGGAGACCCAGCAGCTTAGTCCCCAGAATCCTGAGGCAAGTAGTCTGGGAAAAAACTGGGACAAGAATAAAGGCTTGTTGAAATAGTCCAATGGTCTACATTCAGAACATGTCATTTGTTGTCATAAGAAAAGGGACAGTATCTCCATTCTTTTTGAAGATAAAACACTAAAGATTAGGAAAGGAATAAACAACATGTCTTGAAGAGCAGGATTTCTCTCATCTAACTTTAACTAGATGAAGTTACTATTTTTACTATCAATAGGCTTACACTTAAGTTGTCCCTAATTTATACTCCATAATGTCAAAGGACATTTCCCATTGTATCCCCAAACATTCCCACGATATTTTCTATAAATCTAGGACTGATCAAGTATTTGGGTGCTTTCCACTGTCTCTCTATACAGAGACTCAATTTTTAGAGTAACTCCAGTCAAGCCAATGAAGTTACAACCACTGTCCCTTTGGCATTAACTTTTAAATATTGCATTGATGAACTCCTCTCATAAGGATCAGGAAGCTGCTGACCACTTGCTTCAATGTCCTGCAGTTGCCATTCCCTACTGTGGGTCTTACCTATGGAATTTGGTAACACAGAACTTCATGAAGATTTCTAATTCATGTTAGTATTCCATTTTGTAGAAAAGCATTCTCACCCTTGTTGCATCGCAGAAGGGGGATGATAAAGCCAAGGCAAATACCGGATCACAGCTTTGTTGTCTCTGTGGTTTCCCCGTGTGATTTCCATAGCAGCAATCTGAGCTAAGCCAACTTTCAGATGTCCACCAAATGTGTCTTCATGCAGTGGCTGAGAACAAGTCTTCATGTGACTCTGCAAGGCAAAGAGTAATTCACTTGAATGGAGTTCTTCTAAGCAACAGCATATTCTATTTCATTTCCCTTAAATTCCACTCTCAGTCTCTAAACTGTTTCTACAAAACAAAACTCAGACATAGATCTAAAACAATTCTCTCGCCCCTATGTTAGTAACAGCTTTATGATGCAGATCTTTCCACAGGGGGCCACATTTTCAAGAGCTCACACAAAATATGAATTGTGCAAAATATACAGGCACCTTTTGTATCTGCAAACTCAACAGCTGATGTATACAAACGCATGATTGCACATCCAGACAGCTTAAGTGAAGATGAAAGAATCTAACCATTTAACAAGATAGAATCTGGGCAGGAAATGCCTTCCCTGTGCAATACTCCATTTACATGTACAACAATAAGCTGTCACTCACTCACCAGCAATATGACTGCTACACTACTCAGCTGCTACAAATACCTTTAAGCCCTGTAACTAAAAGGACTAAACCTTTTACCAAGAAACACGCAAATATTTATGCCTGGAACAATAATTTCTTATCCTGCTTTGCGGCTCTGAGGAATTTTTCATTGGTGCATCTTGAGATATTTCTGTATTTCTCATTTAGCTAACTTTACATTTCCTTCTGTTACTGGACTAACAGAACACACTGAATGCATTTGCTTGCTTAAAGGAAAGCCACATGCTTTGCACAAGAAAATCCAGGTCATCAGTTATTAAATGATTATACCAGTGGACCAATAATATTTTGTAACAGGTAAGTATCTGACCTCAGTGACTTACACTCAAAAATCACTTACTTGAAGTCTCTTTCAAGAGAAAAAAAAAATAATGTACCAGCATGAATATCTAATTACTCTGCTACAGAGCAAGGTAAAAATGATAGGCAGGTCTGCAGACAGGTGCATTATACTTCTTCCAAAATGGTGGAATTTTCTAAATAAAACCTTGCTGATCTTCGACAATTAAAATGTCATCCCAAAGGGAAAAGAGATTATAAAATGAACACAAACAATAAACTATAATGTGGTTCCCTTGAGAATTAACTTTTATACCTTTTTTTATAATGCAGTACTTGCTAATACGGAAGACTGGAGATAATTAACCTCCTTCAAAGAAACTATTCTCAGACACACAGAATTAGGCACTGGAAATGAATAAACTACTTTTAACTATTCCTGTTCACTGAATTTCTGTAGTGAATAGGAGTTTCATAATTTGAAACCCAAGATTAAACTTGCTGTTGGGATTGTTACTGCCCATATAAATCATAGAGTATTCTTTGTGTTAATTTGGTAGTCCTGATGCTGCTGATAATACATGGTCATAGTAAGAAATTGCACAACTGGATAATCTTAGGACTTAATTCCTAAGAACACCTCTGTTAATAAAACCCAAGCAACATCAGTAAATATATTAGATGAGTTTACAAGAATTTGAGTCTAGATTACGTGAATTTGTTTAAAGTTCTGACTATGTGTAAACTTAGAAATGCCTGAGAAGTGTTTTCCCAAATATGTTTGAACCACAGAATAATCTTGCCTGCTCTGGTTAAATAAGAGTTGCCTTTTCCTTTCCCAAAGACAGACATTTTCTGTATACTTTGCAACTCATAAAACTACAGTCATATTTGAGTCTCCTGTTGCATTACTCTTGTTCTCAAGATTTCTGTACTACATGGCTAAATCAAATCACCATGAAATTTTGGACCACCTACTTCTGACTTAGCATTAAATGACCAGACTATACATTTGAGAAGTTTCTTGTCTAATTTCAAAACTTAAGAGTGAAGAAGTGGGTAAAGTTTTAGTTCATCTCCTTTCCAGATCCATGTATAAAAAAGTAATAAATAGTCCTAATGAGCATAAGAAATTATTATAAGACTTATACCAGCATTTGTAAAAATCAGACTACAGTTGGATGAAGAAGGGGCAGAAGTAAAAAGTGCAAATGGCATAGGACTTTCTAACGAAGCATTTTACACAGGAGAGAGGACACCTGCAAGTATTTATATTTTCCCTGGTTGCAGATAAATGTGAGTTTTTCTTTGAAACAGGCAAACCAGATGTACCTCTCCCTCATGGATGATTCATTTGCCTACCTATTCTGAAAGCAGTCTGAACGGTAAGAGAAACGGGTGAGTAACTTTAAAGGATAGAGTGGGAAGGCAATCCAGTTCAGCTGAAAATGATTAATCAGTTTGTGCTTTGAAGTAATTTTCTACTCCAGCACAAAAGACTGCTTCCCTTATTAGAGTTGTTTGGGTTTTTTTAAACTCAATGGGCCTCAAGGCATATGGCCAACAGGGTAAGAACTTAGCAAAAGGGATATTTTGTCCAGTAAAACAAGGTTACTGTGAGTTTCAAGAGATATGAGATTCAGTTCAGTTGGGATTCTTATTCCTTTGTGGAATTATGAGCTTGCAAAAAGGTGTCCCCTCTGGGGCATGAAGTGTGGTGGACAGGGCAAGGAGACAGGAGGTAAGTGTGCAAGAAACTAGTAGGGTAAAAGTTCTTATCTCGTTCTTTCCAAAATAAATTCCAGTATCAAAATCCACTGCAGGCTGTCATTTATTATGCCTTGCCTGCCACAGAATGCTTGCATGAACTTCTGGTATGAACCACTCCAGTGCATTTCCAGTAACTCTCTGCAGAGGACGGGTGAAGTAGTAGAAAGCCCCTTTCAGGGAAACAGTGTGCTGTATCAGGCAAACAGACCACCAACACCCTTAATTACCAGATGCACTATGTGTTATACAAACACAGTGGCTCTTGAGGGTAGAAACAAATGCAAGAGCTTAGTCAAAGAACTTTCCTAGAATACCACATGCGCCAAAGCCCAGGCATGTAAACAATGGTAATATGATTCATAGCCAGAACAGGACAGCACTGTTTTTCTGTATCTGTCAACTGAGCTTTAGATCACATAAAAGCAGCTTGGCAGCTACTTGACTATGCCCAGTGATGAAATGCCCTCTTTCAGTTGACAAACTTTCCCTTGGAGTTGTTGGCATACAAGGCATAGAAGGACTAAAACTCCACTGCCTGATTTCAGAATTAGCTGCATCTTTGACAGCACAGTCTTCTGTAACAGCCCCTCTGCTGCACTCCCTCAGCATTCATTTGTCTTGCCATCTTTGCAGACTTTAGAAGCGTTGAGGCCAAGTCACACCTCTGCCTCCCTTTTATGTGCTGCAGGAAATGCACCCTTCTGCAGGGTACCGGTATTCAGCTCTGTTCCAGCTGACATACAGTTAATTTTCTTTCTAGCAGCTGCTATAGTGCTGCTTTTTGGATTTAAGATGAGAGCAATGTTGATAACACGCTGATCTTTTGAGTTGTTGCCAAGCAGCCAAGGACTTTCCAGCTTCTCATACTGGCCCACCAAGAAGAAGGTGGGGGGCACCCAGGAAGCTGCGAAGGGAGACAGCCAGGGCAGCTGGCCCAAACTGACCAAAAGAGTATTTCATACAATATGACATCAGGCTCAGTGTATCATTGGGGAGAGGGGGGACAGGAAGCTGTATGGCTTGAGAACTATCTGAGCATTGGTTTCATGTGGTGAGCAACAATGTATTGATTTTGTTTTGTATATTTTTATAATTATCTTCCTTTTCTGTCCCATTAAACTGGTTTTATCTCAACTCACAACGTTTACTTTTCTTTTTCATTTCTCCATCCCCATGGGGGGTTGATGAGCAAATGGCTGTGTGGTTGTTTTAACTGCCTGCCAGGTTAAACCACGATGAGCTCCAAAGACTATGCTCTAACTTTGCCTGAACTGACAGTTCCACTATGAGACAAGGGTTTTCCCTCTACAAAAAGGACTATTTTAACCAGCAAAGTTTCAACTCTAGCTCAGTACTCAGTACTCAACTTCAGACAGTGCAACAAAACTACCTAATGGGATTGTGTTATGCTAAACAGAATAAATATTGTCCTCCTCCACAGTACTGTGACTGTAATATATTAGCTGAAATATTACATTAATTATTTAAGCTACTAACAATAGACATTACTTTGCTAGCAACTGAAACTGCTATATTCATATAATTTCGTATGATACAGCAGTAATGTTATTTAGCCTGGTTCTTCTGTAAAACACCCTATATAATTTCCATTTTATAGGAAATTTAATAGACATTGGCTTCCCCAAAGAGACAGAAATTCCAAGGTTTAACCAGTTAATTATTACTAGGATGTTTTGATGAAATTAATTCCTAAATAAAATATTTCATGTTGACAGAAGTATTCTCCTAACACTCCTCTTCCCATTTAGCATCAAACTAATGTACAGCAAGTGAAAAGCAATTTGGATTACAGGGGTAAGAACTACCCCCAGTGGAATATAACCTGACAGTGGAAATAACAGGATCTGTAAGTGACTCCTTCCTTTTTTTTTTAGGTCAAATACTGCATTTCAGTAACCTCTGAACTTCCAATTAAGTTACTTAAGTGTCTGTGTATATGAGACACAGGATTGCTCCAGAAAAATGTAATTAGTTTCACAGGCAAGGAGGTTTATGTTTACATGGGTGATATTAAACATGACTCCTTCTCAGCAGTGGTATGACACTAGTTTAACATCAACATTTCATAACAAATTACTGTTAGCTCATCATCAACATTTCAGAAAAATCAAACCTCCTTTTTTTATTGTCTGCTCATTATATTTGAATCAGCTTTCATTTCAACACTGCATAAGCTACTTTTTACTGATCCCCCACGAAGAGTTCATCTATAACTGTACTAAGACTTTCTAAAAAAGAAAGAACCCCCCTGTCAGTCAACCTCAAAGACTTCCAACCATTTCTCCCAGGCAGATTTATATCAGAAAACATATTTGTGTTAAAAGAGCACATATACTTTATAACAGAGTATGCCCTGAACCAACCTTTAACTTGGTCAAGGTATGCATATCCGCAATGAAATCCAGCACTTCCCCAACATATTGCCTCATGCATTCCATTGCTGCTGTTCCACACTAGAACATAAAAGAAATAGGTTTAAGGACTGGGTTTTGAATATGTTCATGGTTTTGTCTTTGTGTTTTGTTCACCAGAACACAAGTTCCTCTAATCCTTTATTTTACTTTTTCAATTAGATTAATCAGGAATAGGTTTTCTTTGATGTTTTTCTTCCCACTGTAATATGTCCTCTTATCTGATGATAGCACAAAAAAGTAGACCAGCTTCTTCATGCTTTATAAAATATTCTTATCTGTGGCAGCAATAAAAGATTAACAAAACTTTCAGGAATATTCTTGTCATGTCATCCCAAAATTTACAGTGGTTCAGAATCAAAGTCTGAAAGAGTCAATGAGATTTTAACAACTCAGTTCTTCAAGCAGCTGAGCATTTCTGCAAGTGGAACCAATCAGCTACAATCCCAGAAAACAAAATTCAGTCACAGGCACAGATGCTCTTATGTTCACATTAATCATGATGGAAAACCAGTTTAAATAACTGGCTTCAGCTATTTTATGTGTAAACATCACTAAAATAATCATCACTGAAATTTGTTACTTCTTTTTTATCCTTTTTTCTTTTTTAATCTAAAAAAATGTTTCTGAGAGGTTCCTGAAGCCTGAAGCAAAATCTTCAAAATAAAGCATTCTAATGGCACTTAAGCTAGTTGCAATTCTCAAAAGGACTATAAGAGATAAATGAAAACCTTCACCCAGTTTGAACCATAAAGGTGTAAGCATCAAGAAGCAACCTGTGCCAGAGCAAGAACGGCCTCAGAGGGAAAACAAAAGCACTCAATGTGGTGCTTGTTGTATTCCCACTGTACAAATTTTCATAATCCTTTTCTTGAATACAGTGAGAAATGTGAATCTGGCCTTTGGTTAGTACAAGACGTGCCCAAGGTGCACAAAACAGTCAAGACAACAAAGCTGTCAGATTAAATAAAGGCTTCAAACAGACCTGAGAACCCTGGAGAGAAGCTTTCAGCAGGTGATACGACTGACCCACTAGGTATCATGTAAACTTCTGGTTACATGTTAACAGTCTGAGGTGAAGATAATGCTAACTGAATTCAAGAGGAACTGTGAATGTCTCATTCATAGCGGCCAAATGAAAACAACGCTTAATTTTTGAGGCTGATTAAATTATCAAATTAAGTATCTTTTTTAAGTTACCAAAGACAACTGTTTCCAAAGTCACAGGCTCAGGGCAAAAAACCATTGCAGTAAAGTTTACAGGGGAAAACTACTCTACTTTAACCTCTATTTAATTACTTTCCCTTTGAAGCACAGAAGCAGATTTCTGTATCTGAGTTTACAAATGAATCACATATAGTTTTGATCACAAAATTATTAAGGCATAATTGAGTTTTTTAGTGGCTGAAATCTGGAAAACTGCTAGCTTTCTATTTTTAAACAACTGACCTGGGCAGTTCTCATTTTTGTATGTTAATATCAATCTAAACAACACTGAACTATACCACCTTCTGGATTTTCAAACGCTACGCCTGTCAGTTCCCTTGACAGAATAACAAACAGTAAAGCAGGGTCACTGGCAGACCTGTCAGCATACCCTTCATCCAATTTATGCAAACTAAGGTTTCCACATGGGTTCCAAAATATGGAATAACAGAATTACAACAGATAGTGTATTTTGCCAGACTACACAAAAGATACCATATTCTGAAAATAATGCTCAGTTCCAAAACACTTCTCTCCACCCACCTATTCTGTTTCATTCAAGCAGCAGGCAGCCTGATTCCCTACGATCCCTTCTGATATGATCACTTTCCTATCACACTTGGTAGCACCAATATAAATCTGCCTATTTAAAGCAAGTATAAATTAAAATATTCTGTTGGGAGGAAAGGTGTTTAATAAAGATTTGCATTAAAGAAAGGATAAAAATCACACATTCAGAAGATAGATGGGAAAGATCCTATTAGGTCACCCCTAGAGCTGATAGAGACACCCATATGGGCAAACAAATTTTCCTCACCTTGTGAAGTAGAACTGGGCTAACCAAGACCTCCAATTGTGCTACTGCCTCACATATTCACAAGGTGCATATTCAGTGCCTAGGCACTTATGAGTACTGGTAATATAGCTACAGTCATGAACAGGATATCAATGAATGCTTTATACATGACCAGAAAAATACCATTAACCTCCTTCTTCAACCAGATAATCTTTTGTGAGAATGGAGGCAATGGCTTGTAGGTTTCCTCGCCGCTACCATTTTTTGCAACATTCAGCTGCTCTAGTCCCCACATGCTGTCTTGAGCACAGGCTCCAGATGAAGTCAGTTTCATGACTAAAGATGAAAGTAAGGTTAAGCAACCTCAAGTTCAGAGCTTTTCCAACATTAATATAAAAAGGAAGAAGCATCTGAACCTCTGCCTGCAATACACCTCACTAACCAGAAGAGAAATGAAAAGGAATGAACATTAAAATGAAGCAAAACAAGCTGAATGAGGTAATTTTTTTTAAGAGACAAGAAATGGTAGAGTTCTTAATTCAGTACTTACTCCAGGCATAGAGGCAATCATCTGTTTATGCAAGATTGTTGACTCAGCTAGTTTTGTTCCAGCATCTGCACAAACAAACTAAGAAGAAATTAGAAAGAAGTTATTTTTTAATTATTTTGGAGGAACCTGAAGACATTAATAATTTATTCATGATTTTATTAAAATCAGTTCAGATCTCTTCTTGCTCTTATTCATGGTAATTTGCCTTTAGTGCTCTCTCTCTTTATAAACAACCTAGTTAACTCTCAATTATAAATGAGCTAATTTTAATGAAATAAAAAAACAACCCACAAAACCCTGACTTTAATGTGCTTAATTAACACATATATGCTGTGCAAGAACAATTTGAAGAATATTATATAATAAATCAGATTTTCTTCATGAGCAAAAATATATCTCCTTGCCATACCTAGCATATATCAAATGTTCCTCTTTCATTATAGAGTAAATCATGATAAAGGATGATAAGGCAGCATGCCACATTCTTCGCTGTGATACCACAACACTTTCACTTAAATTCTACAATGATGAATTCAGGCACCTGAACAGGCTGCCCAGGGAGTGGTTGAGTCACCATGCCTGGATGTATTTAAAAGATGGGTAGACGAGATGCTTAGGCATATGGTTTAGACGGGTATGGTTGGACTGGATGATCTCAAAGGTCTTTTCCAACCTAGTGATTCTATGAATTATATGAACAATTCTGAATTTGCAAACACGCTGGTATGGTGTGGTATAACCTCTGTATAACACAGGCCACAATACTAAAAAAATACAAGCTGTTTCTGAGAAAAGGTCACTTTCATTCCTTTACAGTAGAGTATCTCCATTTGCATTTCTTACGCTTTTGTTTTCCTTGTTACTTTTTTTTGCTTATTTTTATTTCCAAATCCCTTGACCCAAAATTTCTGATATTCCATATCATTCATACATTAGACCTGCTAATACTATTATTTAATCATTATAAGCTTCAATAATGCACTGGATACCCTGCAGATGATTTGCTTGTTCCTAAGTGCTGTGTTCGCAATTGAGCAATTTCTGTCCATAGTGATGCAATGTAACTTTCAAAGAAAAAGCAGACAGAACTGTCTCACAAAAGGGTTAATTTTCTTTCTTGAAAATTAATGCTATGGTACTGTCACAAACTGAGACAGATATGGCCTAGAAAATATATTTTACAATTGTGTGGTGCATGTGTGTTAGCAGTACTCTCAATGATTGACCACTCTGTGTGAAAATATTTCCAAATATCCTTTACAGACCTAGAATTTACTCTTACCCTTCCACAAGCTTTACCTTTCAAGGACAGATTTCATCTGTAGTTGGACTGCCTACCAAGACCTGGAAATTACTCAGCCTATGTCTTGACAAAGGCCCTGTTTTTTGGGATAAATACCAGAAAGACATTCCTGAATTTAGATTAATAATCTAATTAGGTATCACAGAATCACAGAGTCGTAGGGGTTGGAAGGGACCTCGAGAGATCATCGGGTCCAACCCCCTGCCAAAGCAGCTCCCTAGCTCATACTCCACAGATAGGCGTCCAGACAAGTCTTGAATATCTCCAGAGAAGGAGACTCCACCACCTCCCTGGGCAGCCTGTCCCAGGGCTCTGGCACCCTCACTGGGAAAAAGTTCCTCCGCATGGTGTGGAACTTCCTGTGCTCCAATTTGCAGGCATAGGTCTGGTTCCAGTTAACTCACTTCTGGTTAAAATTTATTTTACACCAGAATAAGACAAATGAAAATTAAAAAAAATAACCTAACTCATATTTCAGTTGAGAGACAGTCTGGTGCTCTTCCGTACCACAGCTCTAATAATTACATGGGAAGCAAAAGAAAGCCTTAGGGTTATGGGTTGCATCAATCCAGGAAAGACAGTTGAGTCTTAGTTCAAACAGCAACCATGACTCTCCCCTTCCTTTTCAAAAGAAGGGCCATTAATGGACTTGAGGAAAGGATAACAGATTTTCTCCTAAGGCACCCTTGCTCAGAAAGAGCAATGCTGACACTAAGTTTGCCAAACAACAGATACCTTGTTTTCCTGTGTGACAGTTTTTTTAGCCAACCATTTGTGTTTAGATTAGGGTTCCCTTGTACTACATCAGCTTCCAAAAAGGATAATTCCCTGAAGAACCTGGCTGAGTGAGTTTGGTGCACTGCTACAGACATTGTACAGCACTCATTATGTAAGTCAACAAAAACCCTTGCCAAAGACAAATGTCATGTATTTCAGACAACATTTTCTTTTAACAACAATAAGAAGAAGCAGCAGCCAAAGAGACCTCTACTGGCCTCCTGTAAGCTTTCTACATCTTTGGTACTGAGGAGTTTGGGTTAAGTAACAGATATTAATTTATATGTAAAACACAGCTAACAAACCCCATTCCATCTCTAATAAATAATTAGGCCCTGTTTAGCTTATCTTTCTCATCATCAGACTGCCAGTTCCAAGGAGCTTCCTAATGTTGCAATGTAGTCAAAAAAGAATGGGGAAAACCAACTCAAGATGAAAAATTTCTTACATTTTCAGTCTAATTTACTGTCATTTATGTTGTCTCTCTATACAAGTGCTATAATACATTAAGGTGTCACAGGCAAGAACTTTAACATCAGCCATACGTAAATAAAGAAGGAAAGAAATATACCCCCACACAGCAAAAAGATGAGAAATAACCAAATAACTGCCATGCTTCTTATCAGTATTGTCTGCTGAGATACAGCTGCACAATAATGTCTAAATGGGAATGTCTACTGACTGTGGTGAATTGTCTATATACTATATCCATAATATACCTCCATTTATAATCAGAGTTTTTAAAATATACAGTCTTACAAATGTATTCTATGTAACACTAAATCCTTCCATTCAGTAATCAGTAGATCAGATTTTCACAGGGACCACTAGATACACATTGATTTCCAGTAGCTGAAGGTCTGCCTCAAAATAGGAGTCACCTAAATGAAACAGATGAGATACCCTGAACCTTAGAGCCTGACTGAACGAGCAAATCCTGATGAGACACTAATATCATTTGAAGACAGTGGAAATCCTGAAGATGTGTGTTGGTGAATGTGAGCTGGAGAAAACTACTGGCAAACAAAATGTTGGGTGAAGAAGCAGTTCCTATGGAAACCCACAGAATAGCAGCATGATGGGTTTCATTTGCTAAGACAAATGAAGAAGACAGACTTTCTGTACCCTTTATCATTCAGGACACCTATGCAATGATTGGGGTGATCTGCTTAAAATTCTCATTCTTTGTAAAGTGGTATAAAGTTAACTCTCATCTTGGCACTGTTGTCACCAGTGACACTGATGGTACCGTGTAATCTGAATGAATGTAGGTGTCAAATGTACATTCCTAGGAATTCCTTTGTTAGTCAGCCCACGACTCATCTATCATTAGAGTGCTCATAGCTCTTTTGTTATCTCGAGCATTTTGACTGAATCTCTGTACTCTGTGTGCACTGTCTATATAGAATCTTGTATGGGGACATGACAGGCTTGGAAATGAAACCATTTCCATTTGGCTCTCTGTTAACCCTGCCACAGCTTTATGGATGCAAAACCACACAATTTGAATTAATATTAGTAGCTTTATGTGGTAGAGAGGTGAACCAATGCCTTTGTTCTCTTAATGACATCAAAGAAAATTAAATAATCAAATACATATGTGTTTTTACTAGCAGGTTTCTTAAATTACAACGGTGCTTATAATGGGCTTAGCAGTTACTACGGTATTTAAATTCAAGAGGCTGTTGAATGATTCAGACCACATGCTACTGAGGGCTGCCAATTTGCACAGTCAATGGGAGAAGTAGTCATCGTGCCTCCAGTAGGCATCTATGGCAGGTGGTCTGAATACAACCCCTATTCTTTTACCACTGACTGCATAAAAACAGAAGCTGGCTGCTTTGGATAGCAGGAAATATGAATCACTTCATCAACCTCTAAAAGAGAGACATCATAAAAGACATTTATATCCACATTAGGTGCTGTTGTGTAAGTTATGAATATATCCCAAAGTGAATACAGCATGCAGGAGGAAAACCCAGGCGATTATCATTTTGTCTTTGAGACAAAGATAATGTAAGGGAGAGTTCTGCTTACTGCATCTATCAGGGAATTGACTCCATGTGAAGGACAAGTGTTTACCAGTTAAATCCCACTGCCAAAACTGAGATGGCATGTTTGCATTCTCAAATGAGAAATTCAGGATTGACTAGACTGTAAAAATGTCACCTTTTGGGTCAGGGTAGGCATAGGACTGAGCTGCACAATGGAGCAAAGCGAAAATTGCTTTATTTTGTCACGTGGCTAGAGTCAGTTCAAGTCAACAATGCACATGATATCAAGCTGCATCCCTGAAAAACTCTCGGTGGCTGTTAAGATGGGACCAAAAATTGGAGTCTGGGCAAAAAGGTGGCAAATTTCTGCTTTTTAAATTAAAATTTATTGTCCAATAGATACACCTTACCATTGAAAGAAAAATTCCCAAGTGTTATTCTTCCCCTAACATTGATGGCATAATAATTGTTTTTAGACTTATCCTAACTGCTATATAATTTCACTTGTCAGTATTATTTCTGTCAACTGGCAACCACTTATTTACTATGAGTAATGTACCAGTACTCAAAAGAAGACGAGCCTATAGTAAACTATATGAAGCTTTGACCCTACCTATAATGGGAGGGGAAAGAATGAATGGAGCTATGGTGTTGGGAACTTAAGGAATGATCTACATAATGAACATCCTGTCTGACTCTGTTACAGAGTGCCGTTACCCTAGTGCCCTCAGGTTAGCTCACTGTAAACAATGAAAACCCAGTACCTGTGATTAAAACTGGTTGACTTCAGTAAACTGTTTTGCAGGACAGGCTAGTGATGCCAAACAGTGCCACACTTGGCATTTTAGAGGCAGAAAGCTTTTTCATGAGTCTATATTTTACTTCTGAGATTTGCCTATGAAAAAAGCTAGCTTAACTCCTACCTCAGCAATCTACAGAATGAAAGGAACAGAAATACTGTCAGTATTTCTGGAAAGCTCCATGCAATCTTCAGGGACTGCCTGAATAGACAGAAATGGAGTTCTGGCCCATGATGAACTAGCACTCACACAAACTGCTCACTGGCTTTGGGGCTGTGATGTGAAGACAAGGCAGCAGTTGGGGCAGCTGCCTCTCTGGGACATGGTATGAAGCTCTATGGCCTCAATCCTTATGGATTCCTTCCAGCTTGAGATCTGTTCTACGACGCTCAATACATCAGCAATGATGCACAGGTCATTATCATCCTGGGAAATGTGGATTCCCAATTTAGCTTCTTAGATCTTAGTGTGGGAGTCTAAATGTATGCATCTATGGCTACAAATGTAACTGGATTTTCATCCAAAAACTTGCTTCCCTAACATTGCTGGTACTTTCTGCAACCATTTTGGACCTGTTTGCCTTTCCACATTTGGACCAAGACAGAATAAGTATAAGATTTATATGAGAATCTCCTGTACCTGTACCAACAGCAGCAGATTCATGTCTGGTAAGGGTGACTTTAACTTGAGTGCCTGCAGTAACTCCAATATGACACTGCGCGTCAAGTAGAATTTGTCCCTTTCCTACAACAGAAAAACACAGAATTAGGAATGTCCTGAAATTCAGTGACACTCACTAGTAAACCATAAGTATACTTTTTATCTAAGTTTGAGAATAAAAATGTTACAAAAGGGTTCTGGTTTCTGCTGTCTTACATCATTCATCACTTACGTAATACTACAGACTTGAATGAACAGACATCAATGAGGCTGATTCAGTTTTGATGTTGTTACCAGGCATGATACACAAGACTGTAATATTTCACATGTGAAATATGGATAGGTTTTTTAAAACAGTTATAAACCAGTTATAAAGCCCAGGCATGCAGCATAGCTTTCACTTTCCACAAAAAGGGAAAAGGGGAAAGCAGTAAGGATTGGTACAGGCCAACAAAACTGGCAATAGTATTTAGCATTGTTCTTTCTTTAAACCTGCCAGAAATGGTGTACATTTTACTATACTTCTTTTGTTGTCGTTCCCCTTAAAATAGGGGTGCCTGCACTAAGTCAGCTTGGACATCTATTTTCCTTCTTTAGACTAGCAGTACTTTTCCACTTACACAGCTGCTACAACAGAAACATTTTAAAACATAGGGGAAAATCAGCCAATGGAGATTAGGACACAGAAGCCTAAGAATAGAGTTGTAGAGCTGAGACAGCAAGGAGGGACAAGAGATAAGATGAGCCTGGTATTCATCTTACTTTGACTTTCTCTGGCTTTACACGATAAGGTAAAAATACGGAACAAATCTATAACCTGCTACTGACCAGAGTAACTCAAGGATTTCAATCAGTGAGAAGACTTACACTGAGCTCTCTTTCAAATGATCATTAGAGATGAAATAATGTCATCTTATAAAGAGAACATATCCAAAGTGGGCTTAAGATTTAAAGTCTGATAGCTTCCATCTTGTAAGTCTCATGCACTTGTGTGCTCACTGAAGTTAAATGTGTGGAACATTTTACTCATTCAGGACCTCAGTTCCTCTGTGACATCTGTAAAATGGGATAATAATGTTTTCCTCTTTCTCAAGTCTTGGGAGGTTAAGTTTGTGAGGGTCAGTTTGAAGGCCACCTCCAGCTGCACACAGTAGCAAATGCAGCTAAAAGGGAAGGAGTTGGAGGAGATGAATAGCTGGAAGTGAGAGAGTATTATGAAATCATTACTTGAGGGGACAAGCACTCAAAATTCACACATCCTACATGAATGAATGGTGCTCTGATACGAATTATACAGTGTAAGAACATCCAAAAGAGGTCAGACCAGAACAACTGTCCCAAAGAACTTCTCTCTAACAACGACATAAGCAGATGCAAAAGAAAGAATACAGACAAGGCAAGCATGTGTAATTCCTACAACTACTCTCCTAGCCACCAACTATTTTTAGCTCAGGGAACTTCTGAGCTCTGTGGTTTCTGTATAATTCATAATGCTCAGTGGATTTGTCTTCCACATGTGTCCATTAACATCTTAGACCCATACCAACTTTTAGCAGCCACAGTACTTGGTAGCTGTTACACAGTAAGTGTCACACTATGTTGAATAACTACTTTACTCTACTTGCTTTGACACTGGTTCCTACAAATTTAATGTTCTTGTTCTTGTACTGGAAAGGCATGAAATTACCCATCCTTGTCTGACTCACTTGTGACCTTACAGACCTCTCACATTCCCATCAGTTATTGCTTTTTCAGACTGAAAAGCCCTAGTTTAGTTGCTGTTTATGTGGGACTCATGCCACTGTTTGATTGTTCTTTTTATGCTATTTGAACTTTCTCGGATTCTACTACATTCTGATTGGGGATGGGAAACCAGAAGGGTGCACAACGCTCAAGGTGCAAACAGACCCTGATTACTTGCTAGAATTCAGCAGAGAGCGACCCTTCTCACCATCGAATGCCCTCACAGTCTTGAGACACATACATAACACTGCAGTCCCATGCTCAGACAGTTGACATCAACTTTTGGGTTACATGCCCCAAAAGACTGGTGAGACCTTCCTATCAGTAACCCAGCCCAGTAGCCTGCACACACTGGAAAAGGAGTGAGGCAAAATTCTTTCAAAAGCATTCAGCTGGTTACAAACTCACACCTATGCTCCAGAAGGTATAATTGAGCCATAACAAATTGCTTTGTCAGAACATTGGGAAAGAAGCACAGGCTTGAATCCTAGCTTTCCTTGGCTTTAAGGATAATACAGGGGTGAGCTACCCCTTTCTCAAAGTTGTTTCTTACCTCACAGTCTAAACTTCCAATGTTTCAGTGCATGCACTGCAGATGAAGCAAAATCAAGTAAAATGTTTTTTGACATCTGACCTCTTCCTTCCTGCACTGTAAATCAGGAGCGATGACACTGAAGTCAATAGCCCAAAGTATCCTTCTTATCAAAGTCTACTTATTCTTGTCATTCTGCTGGCGATAAATATGTATAAACACAGTTTATACATAATTTAAGACCTTTATATTCTGCCACAGAGCTGCAAATGGCTATTAGTTCCATGAGAATAACACCTAGAGGAGTCACATGTGTAAACTTGGTATCAAAGAACCAAGAATACAACCCCTTTAGCCTCTCTTCAGCCAAATTAACCCTCTCAAATGTCTATGCATCTCTATAAAAAAATGCCTTGCAACCTTCAAACTGTGACTTGCCAGAAGAGTCTATGTAGAATGTGAAACTACTGAAGTTTGTTTCTAGCAGTACCTCAGGGCCTAAACTTAGTAGTAAGAATAGTAAATTTGGGTCTTTAATGGAGTGGTAGTGCTATCCTCCAAGTAAGCTAGTAGAAAGCAAAAGTATTTTATCACTGTTGCTACTATAGTAATTACAAACATTGAAAATTTCTTTTAAAAATTCAGTAGCAAAACCATGTTGTGTCCATTTCAGTGACATTCTGCATTTACTTTATAAGGGTCAACAGAACATTAGCAAAAGACTAAGTGTAGGTTCAAGCTTCTGCAGCAGTAAGAGATAAGAAAGCCAAGAAGTATTCATTTAGGACCTTAAGACACTTGAAAGGAAAGTTGAAGATAAGATTACAATCCACAAAAGAGATGCTACTTTCAAATGAGTGTTCCAAAGGAATGGAAAAAAACAAACTGCTGACCTGGAACAGAAACCCAGACAAGGAGATATCAGATTGATGTGAGTCTTCAAGCTCCAAGACAAGAGAAACCAAGATCCTCCTGCCAGAGGGTATTACAAAAATCTTGGAGATAAAAATAATATTGAAGTGGTTGGTTGTGCAACACTAAAGTGCATGTCA
Organism: Laterallus jamaicensis coturniculus; assembly: GCA_022605575.1. NCBI lineage: Eukaryota > Metazoa > Chordata > Aves > Gruiformes > Rallidae > Laterallus > Laterallus jamaicensis. The sequence continues at coordinate 4,101,659 of JAKCOX010000021.1, read as the reverse complement.
GAAGGCTTCATCTTTCAAAATGCAAAAATCCTCCATAGCTTAGCTCAAAGTTGGTGTTTTGTTCCAGCCAGCACATTCAAAGTTGCAAAACAAGCAATTAAATCTGAATAATTACAATGTTCACAAAATATATATTGCTTCTGGAATTCCTTTCTATGTGGTATTCTGTTACAAACAATGCAGCCATCACAACTGAAGTGTTTTTTTCAAACAGCAGTCATTAATTTGATATCTCCAATGCAAAACCATGGTAAGCATTCAGAAATAACAAAGATAATGTAGTGTGGAGTTCCACTAAATTAAGCAGTTTGTGACTATAAACTGAATGCAACCATTCACTAATGATTCCATTTCTGGGTCACCAGGTTGCATTAAACTAAATCAAGAAGGAAATTTTACCCAGCACTATGTTCCAAGCATCCTGTGTGCAATTAAGTACTTGGTATATTAATAGAACACTGAACCAGGAAGCACCAAGAAAACCATGGGGTTTTTTAATAACCTGGTTTTAATAAAATTTTCTGGAAATAACCAAAACTGTGGATGGAGTATGAGGGGAGTGAAACATTTCCTGTATTACACAATTTGCTGTGGCAGGCATGCATGAAATAGTCTTATCAGGCCACAAATGCAAGAGGAATGTCTTTGCTTCAGTTTAAAATGGGGCTTTTTTTTTCTGTTTCAATGGAAAAAACCTCACTGTTGGACATAACATTTTTCTCAATTTGTCTTGCCCAAAGCCTTAATGAAAGATCTAACTCAAATTTCTTCCAAAATCTGAACAGTATCTTCTGTATTCAGAATATTTTTCTTTCATAAATTCTTTCAAATAACACTAAAAGGTAGCATTTACTTGCTGTAATCAAACATACTGTTAGTTTCTATTAAATACTTCAAACCATTACACCTGTAAAAGCTTTTTCTTTTTCTCTTATGGTGTGGGTTTTCTGGAAGAGTGTCACTGCTTTTATCATTTTATCTTCACTGTCCGGTGATATCTTATCAAGACTGCAGCAATGTGTGCTCCAGTTGGATGTTACCAGTATAGAAAATCATCTAGCTATTAATAAGAAAACACTTCCTGACAATTAATTACTGTTTTGACAAACGCACCGAGGATGGAAAACTGTGCTGAAGCAATGTTTTTTCTTAGTACCTTAACAATCCTCATAATGGAACATACTGGGCCTTACTAAAAGGCTTGATTGGGTTCTGTGGATTTTGTTGTTGTATAACCTCTCACAAAAAAGAACTTAAGAACTGTTATTTGTATGCCATAGCTTTCATCCAGGAATCTTAAAAACATCTTAAAGGTGCACTCTCTTCTACACAGCTTACAGCCATGCAAACCAAAGTGAAATACCTAATGCAAAACAAAACAGCATGTAAGCTGGGAAGCTCTTAACTTAGCATCTTCCACTTTACTTAGATATTTGTTGTCTCCTCACAGCTGGGCTTTCAAAAGGCACTACTAGGAATATTTAACTTTTTACTGCACAAGGTATGTGGCTGAACTTGTGCACTGAGGAAGATGTAACTGTACAGATATATAAAGTCATGAAAGAGTACCAGATACCATCCCTACAAGAGAAGAAAAAAAAAATTCAAAGTCAGGAAATCACACCAGACTACTTCTCTAGCCAACATTTTCAGTAGGTTCCCTTTATCTGTGTCTATTACTGGAAATGTGAAACAAAGCTTTATTAAAAGGCACTGAATCATGACCACCACTTAATTAGCCAAACTACATTAAAACTGTTGACATCTGAAACTTGACGCTGATTTAATCTTTACTTACAAACATCCTACTTCAGTGAACTAGGACTTTGTCTGTCCTATTTTCAGACACAGTGTCATTGTTACCTTAGTGAAGGCTCGGTAGCACAAACCACACAGTTCCACCAGGTAGGCCAGAGTGAAGACAGCATTCTGAATTACAAAGCTCAGTAATTTTGAAAAAGGCTCCAGAAGACTCTGCAATGACATGATTTAGAGAAATCAATAGCTGGTTGCTCAGCAAAACAAAAAGCATTCCAACTCTGAAATGCCTGAATGGAACAGCATTATTTTTAGCTCAGAGGCTATCTTGCTGGGATTTATACTACTTCAGTCAAAAGGCAATTCTATCTAGCATTTGCCTTATGCCTGTATGAGAAATCAGAAGCACAAAATTAGAAAATAGTTTCACCTCTGACACAGTGCTTATGAGATATAAGAGATTCTGTAGTGTTTATGCAGGAAAACCTCACTGACCTCAGTGGAATTGTACTTCAGAACTTCTAAGGAAGTCCATTACTATCTTTAGTCCCTTTTTTTTTAAAGGAAAAAAAAAAAAAAGGGGGAGGGGAAAAAAAACACTCCATGAAATCTTTAAGAAGATATACATTCACACCCACTCAGGACTTTAATCCCACCCACACTTTACTGTAACCTAGATTCCAAAGCTCCTATCATCCTCCCAAAGTATCGGACTGCACAATTTTATGCTTATATATAATACTTGCCTAGCAAGGTGATAAGAACATATTGTCAAAATAGTGCAGGCTACCGAGTTTTGTCTTCTTGGAACTTACCCTAGTGGCACTAGTGGTAGGTATCTTCAACAAGCAAATCATGATTCTTAAACTAGAATCTAAAGAACACTGGGAATGTATATAAAAGCAGAAAAGGAAAGGGAAAAAAGAAAAAAAACCAGAGTTAGTACATTTCTGTGCATGTCTTGCTTTTACTGGTGGCAGCTATGAATGAGTTATAGGTGAAATCTGAGGAATGATCCCTGGTGATTGATCTTTACTTACATTGCTTAAACTGGCTTATTCTGGAACATACAATCATACCCTTTCAGTGGTAAATTACCACAGCATTGGCCTTCAGATGAGAAAATTTCACTGTAGGGCTAGTTTGGAAAAGTTAACTTAACCCCTTTTATGACAAAAATGTCCTACAAATATATTTCTGCTGTAAGAAAAATGGATTGGCGGGGGGGAGGGGGAAGAAGGGGGAGGGGGAGAAGAATGGGTTTGCAGGAGGGGGAGGTTTTGCACCATCTACCTCACACTGTATTTCTGTGGTTGCCCTGGGCTATGACACACACCAAGACGGGGCTGCAACTCACACCCCGTAACACCAGAATGTGCCCTGGCAATAGCTGCTCCAGAGGCCCCTCTAAAATTGTTCCTGATGGTGTAATTTATTTTTCTTCTGCATAAATCACATAGGTTGCAGCAGTCAGGGTCAGACTTTTCAGGGTCTATTCATTGTCTTGCCCTGCTGCAAACAACTGTAACAGCAGAGCCATTTATGACCCTAGAGGAAGGAATGGGAGATGGCAAGTTGAGAAGCAAGCAACTGTTTTATTTGTATGACTAATGACACCTCTTGTTAATGAGCAGGTAGTCATAGTAAACACTACATCTACATGTTCTCTGAATGGCAGATATGTAGTTGGAACTATTAAGATACAATTAATTTATTTTTCTTTATTTCAATTTGACAAGATGCAACAGATCAGGATGGCTAGTATGCAGAAGGAATGGTTATTGCCTGTTTGGTTCAGTGAGTGCTGCAGGACAAGTGCCTCAATTTACCTAAGCAGGTTTCAAGATCCGGCTATTACGAAACAGTGCCAAGGAATTTAATATCATTCATGCAATTTGGAGGTGACACTCAATTTAAAAGACAAAGTTATAAGCCACCAAGTTAGATTTTGTATCCCTCAGCCCATACTGAGCCACACTGTCTTGCAAAGAAGAAATTACCATGGGCTTGTTCACACCATAGGAAATAAAGTCAGGATAAGGGAGTCAGTACACCATGTTTACCAGAAAGACTCAGAAGTTTTTACTTTGTTTACTAAAAAGACATCTGGAAATGAACACACCAGGAGATAAGATCCCTTTTGCATGTCCTCTGAACACTCAGAGAGCAAAGCTTCTAGCCTCAGTTTCTAGAACTATATTCTGATTACAGCCAGAACTACAATCTGGTCAGCCAAACGGGCTAGGCTCAATTCCCAATAGTCTCAGTTCTCTGTGCCTGTCTGACTATTGTGTACTTTCAGCAAATTAATTAGGTGGTGCTGCTCCTCCTGAGAGTTTTGTTAAAACTAGATGGATTTTTACTGCCAAATGCTGATTCTCTCAAATGCAGTATTCTAATCTGACAAAGAAAGGGCATAGAAAGTGTAGAGCAAACAAGCCAACAGAGGTGAAGAGTACTCTGGTCAGAATTGTTACTGTTACCCATGGAAGATATAATTAAAGAGATACAGTAAATTCAGTCCTCTGGGAACATTAGTTGAATCATTAGGAAAATTTTCACAAATGCACCCTGATTTCTTATCCACAGCTTTCCCACTATTTTGATACATCCTGACCAATGCCATATAGCTTGCTTTAGGTGTGCATATATCATACCTTAAGTGGCAAAACACAAGGGAGTTTAGTTAGGAAGGTCTGAAACTGATTACTAATTGTGGTCCAGAGGTTGCTGGGAGAATCCATCGGCAAGGCTTCCATGAAAGTAGCAATATTTTCCAAACAGCGAAGCATTGCACCCCCTGCTGGTAAATTCTTTTTGTTGTTTAAACCCTGGAAAACAAAACAAGAACTGTAAACAAACGTACATGTGCAGAAATAGCCCGTTACCCAGTATTTGGAAACGCTGAGGTTAATTTGTTCAGACCAAATACTATTTACCACTTCTATAATGCTGATGAGAAAATGGTGAGCAAGGAATCTGAACTCTATGTGACAGTTAAGTCTACTTCAGTTTCTAAAGTATTGACCAAAGATTTTGAGCCAAAGCAGGGTCCTAACTCATAAGCTGCTTAGGCTGGCTTGGCAGTTAAAAAAGCAGAACTTGTATTCACCAGTGGATTGCCAATGTTTTCCTTTGGACAGTTTTAAACAAACTTGTTGACTAATGTTCAGCAGATGATGCATATTTTTTGGCCTTAGGTACAGGCCTGGAAACACAAACAGTTTTAAAGTGATCTCAAAGTCTTTGTATGAAGCAACCATCATATTCATGGAAGAGCAGGACCCATGCAAGTGACAATTGCTGGTGGGAGGATAAAAACTACAGTAGAAACAAGCTGAGAGCACAGAAGGCAGTCAGTGAAAGGCAGACGATAAATCTTTGGACCACTTCAGAGAAACTGTCATCTGATACAGGGGAGAGGGAGAGCTGAGACGCATGAGCAGAAATGTTCCTGAAAAACAGAACTAGTGCTTGGAGAAGGCATGGCCCACATTGCCAGTGTGCAGGAGAGCTCCAGGAGCTAGTCCGAGGTAAGAAAAAAAGTAAGCCATCGGTTAGAAACTGGTGAGGCCAGCCTAACTCTGCTGCCAGGGGGGGACAAAACAAAAAAAAAAAATCACATTGCTTTTGCTGACAAAAGTTTGAACTCTTAATGAATGAGGAGAAATGATCCAATATGCCTGATAATGCTAATAAAACTACCACCATTAAGAGAGCTGGTTGCCAACATACCTCTAACAGCTGGCTCAGAGCAGCAATAGAACTCAGCTCACTGAAGTCCATAAGAGACGTGGCCAAGGTCCGTAAAAAACTTCCATCTGAAATTCAAATTAGATTTTTACACTAACTGTCCACACAGAGATAACTGAAGGGGTCATAAAGGCATTCAGGTACTGCACAGGACCTTTAATATTGCTCTGGAAAAGCTGGGGAAAGATGCCGTTGGGAGCCAGCTGATGGAACACGCAACGCAGGAACTGCTTGGCGACCCCTGCAGCATTTCCAGGGATCATCATGCTGAAATGAAGGGAAGGAAAAGGATTAAGAAAGAAATGGTATTGCAGACAAAACATTTTTTAAAGTTGTCTATATGGAGAAAACAAAGATAATCCTATTCTTTTTATTTATGGAAGTGTTCAGTTATGAGTGAGACCATCAAAAGCAGAGCTGCCTTGATCCCAATAAACAGTTCAGCATGTTGACTTTATGACTTCAGCTCAACTGTGCAGAGCTGAAAAACTTATGTACACATACCTAAAGTATTTAAGTCTCAGTAAATAGTTGCATTTCTCCTGATTCTCCACATAGTTTTATTAGTGAATCATCCAAGTCTGAAAAACAATCCTATTTTCAGCTCATGTACTTCAGTATTACGTGAGGAGGCTTTTGGCTTTGCCAGAAAACAAATGAACAACAGGTAAACACACACATTAAAATATTAATTTGCCTCTAGCAGTTTCCTTCAAGAAATGAAGTACTTCCTAATCACTCATAAAATGAATGGTTTCATTTAAAATGCTAAAGTATTATCTATTTACTCATAAACTGCACATTTTAACATTTTTTACAGCTTCTCAAAATGAATTTATCTTATTCAGCATTTGATTTACATAATGAGACATCACTACCAGGGGTTCTCCATGGCCAAGGATGATTCACTTGATTGGATGTATGGAGATAGTTTATCAAGGCAAATAGAGAACAGAGAACAAGCTAGAAAAAGCTGCACTGAAATTGTGGAAACCAGAAGGCATCTTTCGATTACATCTGAACCTGAGTTTTTTCAAGTTCAATACATATGAAAATGGGTTCCTGTTCATCCTCAGAAGACATGAGATATTTGAAACATGTGGGATGGGCAGGTTTTTTTCCTCTTACTCCCAAACCTTAAATAAAAATTTTAAATGTTACATTTAGTTGATTTCAGGGTCAGGGAGGATGATTCTTTAAATTAATTGTTTCATTTTGGCCACAGTATCCTTTGCTACCATACCTTTCTGCCTGATTGGAAAAACTGGTACTTGATGCCAACCTAGAATAAAAATTTAAAAAATAAGTGAAGCTCATATGCTTTTTTGGTGTTGCATTTTTAAGTAAGCAAATAAAGCATCCTTTCCCTAAGTAATAAACAATAACATTAGAGAACACTTTAAATGTCACCAGAAAGGTCTTTCCAATAGCACATAAATTCAGTCAAATCATGTTTGCACAACATACAAACTCTATTCAGTCTTGCAGTCTCACAAATATTTAACAGCTCTGAAGAAAATTCTACCTGCCTCCCTGTACTAGCATGAAGATAATGAAGTAAACCCCTTGCCTTACGTGCTTACCATGGACAATTACTAACCTAGAGGGATTTGGAGGAAAAAAAAAAGTTTGCCAGAAGCTGGTTACTAAATTAATTGTTTCTGATTAACATGGCAACAAAGACTAAGCCAAAATTCTCTACTTGGCAGTCTGAAGTGAGGCTTCTAGTTCCAGATTTCAGCACCTTAATAACTGGCCTAATTTCAGAAACACTAAGTGCCTATGAGCTCTTACAAAGTCGGGTGATAAATACTGGGTTCTCAAAAATTAGGTCATTTATTTTAGTATCTAAATATAGACTTTGAAGCCAAATATGGGCATTCAGTGATGAAAATATAGAACACAATATTAAAGCTTCAATACCCAGAACACGTAAATGAATAATCAGGGCTTATAATATCAACACAACATACCCTTAACACTAAAAGCAATTGCAAAGATGTACATTGGAAGTATCTCTTACATATAAAATACCACGTGAATTTTGCTTTCATCAGCTGCACATCACTATTTCAGTTGGTATAAGCTGATACATCTAAAGAGAAAGTTTGTAGAGCTATGCTAATTTACATCTGCTAATGATCTGGCCATCAATGTTTAGCTTTGATTCACAATCCTTTTACGCTGGATTTAGCTGTTGCTCAATCTGCTGTCAGCTTCTGTTCTGAAGACAGTTTTGTCTCTACTCATCACTGCAAAGATCCAAAAAGGACCCTAAGGCAGCTCAGACGAATGCATCAGTGTGAACCAAAATGGATTAGGATTTTCATTAATGATTCACAACAGGCTGGGAACACAACACACTTTCAACAGTGCAACAGTCTCAGGCTGGATGGTGCAGGGGACTGAAGATTACAGTCTCTTTGGTTGTTCAAGCATTAATCAGAAAAACTCATTAGAGACCCTAACTCCACTGTTGTTAAGAGGGGTCCACACTAAAATACAACGTATTAATGCTGCTGTGCAAAGCTAATTCTGGGTGAAAATATATCTGAAGCTACCTTCAAACAACACAGACCTTGATTCTGCAATAATTGTAGCATCAGGTTTCTGCAGAATGCAATGAGACTGATCTCATGCCCATTCGTTACATTGATTTTCAAAAATCTTCTAAAGCTCAAAAAATACAACAGTACAAAGGATTTCTTCTAAAAGAAATCAAACTCCTATGCAAAGTTTTTCTCTCCTTTTGAATACAACAATGCAAGCACGGGTTTTCCAATAAACAACATTTGGTTTCTAACTTTGGAAAAACTCAAGACTTGGGAATACCTGAAACTTTTTGAAATTTACAGCTTGTACATATTTATCATTACTACTCTAAATATTTTGTTACACAAAGGCCATGAACCCCCATCACTACCTCCACTTTGCAGGCTGCAAAGCAGACCAGTAAATGGACAGTAGACAGTGAATGGGTATGTTCAAATTTGTACATGTTAAGAACAGAAGTTAAGCTTTTTCAAAGCTCCTGTAAGTCAAGAGCCTCAATGCCATTTTCAAACAGGGCCTTGATGCTTAGAAAAATAAATCTCACTGGAAAATCAATGAAGAGTCAGGAACTAGAGCATAAGGTTAAGTGCATACCAGAGTCTTACAAACATGTCAATCTCCAATTGTCAGTAACTTGAACCCAGAACTTTTTCTCTGACGAAAATCCCAATAGTTGCTCATCTGCATCTGTAGGTACTCCAGTAGCTTTTGAAAATCTTTCTGTATATTCTTTAGGAATTCAGGAAGACCCTGGATTTCTTAACTCCTTGTTTCCTTTTCTAAATATTAAAGTAGTACTTATTTTTCTAAGAATAAAAATACAAGTCTAATTCATTCTCAACTCTCCTGTCAGATGGGTATTTAGAAGCAATGATACGACAGTGCTTGATGAAAGACAGGAACTTGGGTTATATACATGAGGTACCTGAATGCCCTTCTGCTTCTATACGCTACTTATTTTGCATGTATTGAAAGTAATTCCTTTGTGGGGAGCCTCTTACTGGACTTAGAATTTGTTAGAAATGACAGCCAGTAGGAAGAACACAGGACATTTACCAGGAATACTCCATGTTGCATGCCATCTGCTGCTCTACAACTATCACCTGCCTCACTCCAGAGATGCAGCCTTTCTTCCTTAATGCACAAAAAAGGTAATCCATTCAGCTCTCATCCCTTGATAATTTATCTTCCAAGTAATTTACTCTCTGTGGCTGTACTGTATTTACAAGAATCATATAGAACGGATAGAATCTGTTCAGATTAGAAACTTTCCTTCCATCAGAGTTCATTAGCAGTGACAACAGGGAATTACAGCCTTGCAACAACAGGGAATTACAGCCTTGCAATTAATGGAAATGGAGAAGCTGAATAGCTACTGTGTTTACATGGAATTAGAAAGGTAGTGTAAAGGGAGAGCTGTGAGGTGCCATGCCCCTGCAGAAGTCACAGTCACTGAAAAGAACACGGAAAAGGAGAGCTGAGCATAACTTCTCACTTACAGTGCTGAACATCCCTCCCACTTCATAGGCAGGAAGTTGTGGAAGTGGCAGACAGAGCAAGGACTTGTCTGGCCCTGTGTGGAGCCAGGAGTTGGACTTGATGGTCCTTATGGGGCCCTTCCAACTCAGGATATTCTATGATTCTAAGACAAGAAATATAGTAGCAGTGGTGCACTCCACTTGTACACTGGGTAAGAGAGATACCATCAGAGACAATCTCATGCAGCAGCTGGTTAGGAAGCCCTCATAAAGAGATTGCTCTTCACTTAGACTTAATTAACATACAAAATATGGTTGAAAAGCCTGAAGAACTTCAGGTATGCTAATGAATGATCACACCTAGGAGTCAACAGTCCTCTAGGAGCAACAAAACTCAGAAAAGCTGACCACATTTGTGCATAACTTCTAAAGCAGGAACTACATAAAACCGAAAAATTCTGCCAAAGCAGCAGAGAGGGGTAGCCAAGAGAATTCAGTCCTTACAAGAAGAACAGAGGCTCTTTGAGAACATTAAATTAGAAGCACAGGGCCAAGATGCCCCACTTGTTAAGAAAAAATTAGAGAGCAGAAGAAAGGAAAGGTGAGAGAGGTTATTAGAAAAAAGAAGGATTCTTCCAGAAAGCTGAAGTCATGTCTCAAGTGAAAGCAGAAAAGCATAAATTCTGACAAATCCAAAGTAAAAACCACAAGAAGGCAGGACAAAAAAATGGTTCAAGGAGCAACTAACTGAAGGAATAAAAGCTAACCATAAATTTTCCTTCAAATAAAACAAGATCAATAAACATGCCACAGAGTATGCTGCATCAACTGCTGTTTAAGGAATAGACAGGGGACTCTGGGAAGACAACACTACTGCAGAAGAACTGAACTAATTTAATTCTTTACATCACTGCTTACAGTGGGACAAGCATCCCCAAGCTGGCACCTCCTTTTGGAGGGTGAAAGGGGAGGACATCAAAGGAGCTGTTCCAAATTGAAGTGGTAGTAGAAGTAGTTACAAAACTGATAAAATGATGAGTAACAAAGCAGCAGACAGAATCAGATGTTACTCACTTTGTCATATATAAAATATATACCTTCATATTTTGAAGTTTATATAAACCCAGTTCCAGGCACAAAAATCTTCCAATCACACGGGAAAGAGGAAAGTCCTGATTTTACCTTCCTACAGACTGCATGATGTCCAACAGCAGAGGAGCAGCCAAGTCTGGACTAAGGTGAATGAAGGTTGAGAGCACAACTATGGCCAGGCCTAGTGTTTCTTCATCATACTCTTCAAGAATAGCTCCACAGTCATGACATCTGCAAAGAACAGTTTTAAAAAGTAACATTAACAAATTTAAAACAAAGTATTACCATATATAGATATGTGGGTAATTATGTATTTTTAAAGTATTATCATAGAATTATTTAGTACATTATATTCAAAATAACACAATTGTGATCTTTCTATTTAGCAGCTTAGATAGAATGACACTCATAGATGATCTTAAAAGAGATGGAACGGTGTCCTTCCTTCCGGTGATAAATTATGAATAACAAATTATACAATTAGGAAATAATTATCTGATTGGTTCCCACAGCACTTCTAGCTATAAGAAAGTAACAAATGGACCTATAAGGGGCACAGAACCTTAGATTTCAGAGAAGTTTCCTTTCCCCAGGTAGAGTTGCTGCTGAGTCACTTAAGCTTCCTGAAATGCTCAAAGACCACTGATGAAGTTCTGAAAGGGGTCTGTAATATCTAATTATAAAGGGGATGTCAGATTTAGGGGAGATGAGACAGGCTTTCACAACCTAAGAAAAAGGCAAACCAATGTGAGAAACAGGCTTGTCTCAGCCCAGTAGGAAGGCTTGCTTAATTTGATCCACCAGTTGCTAAGGACTCCAAGAGATTGTGATTTTTTACCTTAATGGAATTGTACAGACAATTTTATTGACTTTGTTACTGATGGAAAAAAATATGGCAACAAAATCAGGAAAGTCAAGTTCAGCTTCTCTCTGTGTTAATAGGTGGTGCTACAGTTTTGGTGAAATGGCCAAATGAAGTGCCAAAGATAAGCCTAACTCTTGAGATGCTTTGCTTTGTCACACAGTAAGGACCACTTCCAGCCACAGGCTGCACAAAGGCCCTATCTTTCTTCAGTGATCAGCCTGGCAGGTCTGAGCACAGGAGCACAAGCAAGAACTGGGTTTCTCTTTCCAGTTTTTGACCAAATCGATGCATGGCTCCCTGCTGACTGCTTTACCTCTCCATTAAATGAGTACACTGATGTTTAACAGTTCCTTTAGGGACATTTTGGCCAACCAGTTAAGGTTTGCAAAAGCTTTTGGGATCAGTGAGTATCAGCACTAAAAATGCTATGTTGGTAACTGCTGATGTGTAATCATGGGTAATCTATTTCAACAGAAACCCAAAGGAATCCTTAAAAAAAGCTTGCCTCTTTTTTTTTTTCCCCTAAGGCAGAAGTGGTTTCTGATGGATCACAAGGATTCCTTGATTTAAAATAAGATGGAAAGTGCATCTCTTGACCTCAGCACACAAACAATGGCCTGAGTCATCACTTCACCTGTGCACACTCTTGCAGTTCCTGTTGAACTGAAAGCCCATCTCACTGGTGTTGTTCAGAAAATCACAGAATCACAGAGTTGTAGGGGTTGGAAAGGACCTTGAGAGATCATCGGGTCCAACCCCCCTGCCAAAGCAGGCTCCCTAGCTCATACTGCACAGATAGGCATCCAGACGGGTCTTGAATATCTCCAGGGAAGGAGACTCCACCACCTCCCTGGGCAGCCTGTCCCAGGGCTCTGGCACCCTCACTGGGAAAAAGCTTTTCCACATGTTGGTGCGGAACTTCCTGTGCTCCAATTTGCAGCCATTGCCCCTTGTCCTGTCTCCACAGACCACTGAAAAGGGGCTGGTCAATTCCCCCTGCACCCCATACTTAAGATATTTATAAACATTGATTAGGTCCCCCCTCAGTCTTCTTTTCTCCAGGCTGAACAGCCCCAGCTCTCTCAGCCTCTCCTCATAGGATAGATGTTCCAGGCCCTTAATCATCTTTGTAGCCCTTCTCTGGACTCTCTCCAGGAGATCCCTGTCTTTTTTATACCAGGGAGCCCAGAACTGGACACAATACTCCAGGTGGGGCCTGACCAGGGCAGAGTAGAGGGGGAGGATCCCCTCCTCTGTTTACTTTGGGGTAAAAAATATAATTAAAAAACATACCATAGAGATAAATGATATAATGGACTTTGCATTTCCATAAAGCCTATCTATACTTTACTTGACATATTTGAAGTTCAATTAGTTCTTTGAAAGGAACAGAAAAATAACTTACTTGTCAGTCATGACAGTGGGCTGGTCATCAGCAAATTCTTCTGGTGCGGGTACAAACATACTGACTATACTGGGTGCTGACAGCAAGCTTGATTTTGTGGCACCTTTAGGCAATTAGGGGGAAAAAATAAAAAGGAAAGATATATCACTAAGCACAAATCCAAACTGCTTGAAGAGCAGACTTCTAAAGAGCCATAATGGGTTTACTATGCATAGAAATAAGAAATGAAGTGTGTCTACAAGCAGATATATAGTTCATTCCTTGCTTCTGCCAGATTATTCCAATTAAATTAGAACCATTAATTTAAAAAATAAAAAACCCTTGGGGAAAAAAGATAACAAAGTACAAGAATTCCAGGATGGTGTATGTAATTTTATCTACAATATTTTTAGGGGCAAAAGACAATTTTACACTTGCTATGAGATTGGACAACAGAATATCTGCAGTGTTCCCAAGTAATTCTGGGGGTTTGCCTTCCCATAGTTCTTGGTGACAAGAAGAAGGAAATAAATTCATATGTAAATACCAGGTCATCAATCTGTTCATACCATCCCTAAAAGTGGCATAGGAAAGGAATCAGGAAAGGACAACTAGAAGAAATAATTCATAAGGAGCTGAAAAACATTGAGAATACTCGAGGGCTGATGATTAGAAATGCTTTCTGTTAGAAGTCTTCACAAGCATTATTATTCTCTGAAGCTGATTTGTTCAGCTGGGGGCACGGCCACTGTGATCATGCCTACATAAAGGGTTCCCTCTGCCTTTGGCACTTTTTATGCACCCAGCTACTGATGGGTGCATGTTTTAACAGGAAAAGTTATGTACAATGGAAGATTCAAGCTCTTGCCTTCTCTGAGTCCTGCTTTCCCGAACTGCATTAGTATAGGGTAGTTTGACAGTTTAACATCTCTCCAGCACGGTGGTTTTCCTGCCTTGGCCCTTTGTTTTCATTAAGCAAATAACAGCAATTGCAGGAAAAAACCCAACCAAACAAAAAACCACAAGTGTACATAACAGGCAACTCTCCAGCTAGGCTGGGTGCAAAGAAAACATCAAGAACAATAATCAGACTTTTTTGTGAGCCATCAGAAACTTGGATCAAAGCTACTGTGATATACAAGTTATGTCATTCATCTGAGATGTCTTGTGATGGATAATTTAAATACTGCTAGCATTCTTTGTTCTCCAGGTCACTAAGAGAGAGATTAAATTCTTAGAGGAAAACATCTCTCTTGGTTGTCATAGGCAGCTGACGTGATGGAGGCAGCATTACTCCTGCTCAGTTCAGTTCCAATAGTGAATCTCGCTTGGTACTCATCATCACTGTGTCCCCCATGGCATCTCATTCTAAAGACCAATCTATGAAAAGCTCATTTTGTGAACCAATTTCAAGAGAAGTACCAATGCCCTTTTGGTGCCAATTCAACCATAGATTAAGTCATTCATTATTGACTTTCTCGCTGATTGTTTCAATCAGTAGAATCAGGTTTAATACAAACATTAGTCTGTTCTGATAATATTTTATCTATGGCAACAGCAGAAAGTTTCTCTACCTCAGACCTAAATTCAGATGGAATTTCTCATCAGATAATCCCACATACTGTAGGAAAAGCAAATTTAATATCAGGTCTCTGATAAAATAATCTAAGAAGCTCCCACAAATTCTGAACTCAAAATATGGGGGGCGATGAGGACACCTTTCCCAAGAATAAGACAGGTTTTAAACAATCCTTTTACTAAATATGGAAGGAAATATTTATTTTACAAACACAGTTCAGAACTTCATAATTGTTGGATATGAGCAGACACTACAAGAAGTTCAAAATATTCTTCAGGAATGTAGGGCACCATCCAGAATGCGAGGAACTGGAGTAGATTTTCCACATATTCAGTTCTCCTGCTCCTGCCACCACCACAAACAAATAAAGATCCCTTCCCTGTGACTTTGGAAGTTTCACTGTCACATTCTCTAGATGGAAGTTCCATTGCAGCACACAAATGCTAAAAGCCATCATAATGAAATTTACAATGTTGGAATAAGACTTAACTACTCAAAATAAAAACGTCCTCTATTGTGCACTGAACAGCTGAGAAGAAAACATGATTTAGGCAAAGAAGGTAAGTCACTGCCCCATTGCAAGGCTGTAAGAAAGTATGGATGTATTTTGGCTGTGAGGGAGGTGAGATTCAGCCACACCCTGCATACAAAGTCTTTTATTTCCAGGCTGACAGCTAAAACAAGCACTAGTAGAAAGCTAGTACATCTTATCAGTTGTGCCTGTCTTGAATGAAATGTCTAATAATTTTTCAATAACCTAAATTCTGCAGGAAAATTTAGGCCTCTAATACAGCTGAATGGAACGTAAAATTCAGCACCATTTGGTACTAGCCAAAAAACCTTCCTGTCAGTCTTTGCACAGAGATCAGGTCAAATGGACACTGAACTAACCTCTGATTCTTAGTGGTGGTCCCTCCAAGTCAGGGTTTAGGCAAACAGGGACATTGCACAGCCGCTTCCCATGCTGTATCTGCTCTGTGAATAAATACAGAACTTCAGTCTCCAGAACTATGAATCCAGAATCTGTCACCAGCACCACAAGTCTTAAACAGTTAAAACAAGAGAAAGACAAATACAACAGCTATTGAAAGAACAGTTAACTTTTTAAGCATAGAAAGGGGGGGAGAAAAGAGGGAGGGGGGAATGAAGAGGAATGAAAGATAACAGAAATCCACAAAGGAAAAAGGACAGAGGTAACCTAATACCAACAAAGGCATTTTAGAAAATTGTCATTAAACAAGAAAGGAAGTGCTAGCTGTAACAAGACATGGAATATATGAGTCATGAAAAGAAAGACAGTGTTTAGAAATACAATGAGACTAGAAGCCAGATATAGTTTGCGCTGACAGAAGCTAGAAACAAAATGATTTTATTTTATAGATAGCAAGCCTGGGAAAAGAGTGGCTTGAAATAAAAAAGAAGTACATGCTAAAAAAAAAGAAAAAAAAGCAGCATGCATGAACCAAGCATATATCATATACTTATGTGGGATAAGGGATAAGACTATTCCCTAGTTGATATACTGAGTCTTAAAATTGTGGTGTGACATTGAAATGACAAATAGTCACACTGAGCATCTGTCCTGAAAAACCCAACCTGTTTTATCTGTGAAAATGATAATTTTAATTTGAAGCTAGTGGTTTTCAAAAGAGACTGAGAGATGCAAAGCCTTTCAGAAAAGAACATTTTATTTTATTATCTTTATGCTTGGAGGCCTTTAGCTAGAATGGATGTTGGAGGGAAAAAGTTATAGATGTCGTGAAGAAAGCAAGTGGACTTGAACAAGATTAAGAAGACAGTTTCTAAGTGGTTTTGAGTACTGATTTAATCCTCTTGAATACAGGCTAACTAGTTGCAGAATGAGAGCAGCAACTTTTTATTCTCTAAACCTCTACCTGAGAAACTAGGTGATACCAGCTAAGTCTCTTCAATAGATAAACTTACCTGCTGAGAAGACAAAAAAAACCATTGTTATCATTGAAGAATTCAGACCTTTATGATTTTAGGATCTCATGTTGAACATGTTACTCAGCAGACTGCAGTAGAAAAGCTAAACCCGAACTATATACTGTACCTTTAGCCATTCTTCAGCTACAAGATTTACTTTGATGGAACTTGATGCTGAAAACTGAATTAAGCAAAAATTTTAACTCATCTGTCCAGAACTGGGAGTGAGACAATCACTCAGCATGATAAGTTCCATGTAACGTTTTAAGCATTCCTTTCTCTGGATGCATCTGAATCTGCTGATAAATTCCTAAGAAACACAGTCCCATAATGTCACCAATGACAAGATGGGCAATAAAATATCTAGCATTTATGACAAGCCAGAAGGAATTCATAATTTAGTGACATCTCCTATGAATTTGATCATAAAAGAAAATCTTTTATGGAAGAAGCCAAATAAAACACTTGAACAATGAGGAAATTATGTGCTTAATTCAGCTTTCATTGCTTTGCATTCATCTTAAAGGGAGAAAAAAACATGTCAGTGAATGAACAGAAACTTCAGGTGTTCAGCATGAGCTGGCAGAAACTTCTCTAAAGATAAAAAAAATGAGGTGATGTAAGGCACAACTCCTTGGTGTTACCATTGTAAACAAACACAAATAAATGATTCCATGCGCTGGGGATGAAATCCTGTACCTAATGAAATCAACAGTGATGCTTCCATTTCATTAAATGAGGACAGGAAATAATCCAAGTAATTTGCAAAATGATGGGGACACCACTGTACCAGAAGGACTACCTCCCAAAAATGTAACTTTTCCAATTCATACTAGGCAGCCATCTGGTACTCACTATAAAGTTTTGCTTTAGACTTGAGATTGACTACTTATCTGCAATGGTCAAATAGAAATACTCACTTTTTAATGGATCAATACAGAAAGTAATTGGTTGAGGAAATAGAAATAAAGAACAATAAATGCAGCTCACCAGTATCCCAAGTGCTGATATTGTGGGGAGCACTAGACTGGTGTTCCAGCTGCCTCTTCATTAGCTGGTTCATTGTCAGAGCTCCCAAAGACCCTCTTTTCATTTGCCTGAACTGAGCTGCAAGTCAGAAATGCAAAAGGATTTCAGGGGCTCAGACAACATGTAAAACTACTCTTATTTCCTGATCGTACAAGCTAGAATGAGATAAGTAGTGAAAGAACAATGACTGCTTGCTCTAAGGGTCTCACTCAAGTCAATATGCACTTTTTACACTACTACACAGTCATAAGTGATTTGGATTCAGGATCTCGTTCACTGTGTCAAATGTCTGTGCCTTTTAGTCTCCAAATATCATGAAAGCTCTTCAAAACACTTGGTGTCTGTGAAGTGTAAGATACCACCCCCAAATTCCCATGCTGGCAGGTGATAAAAGTATACTTGAGTCTCACTGGCAAACAACGTTCTGAGGAGGAAACTCAGTCTACTCTCAGCAAAGCATGGAGTGCTCCTCTGTTCCATGCTCACTGCAGGAGATTCACTGAGTGTGTACCACCAGCACCTTTCATGGGCGATGCAACCTGAAAAGGCCTCCTAAACACCCGCCACTACCTGCACATTTTTCTCAGGTATGATGCCAGCGAGCCTTTGAAGATGGGATCCTTTTGTAACCTCACCGTCATTCTCCTTACATGAAGCTATCAAGGAGCAAGCATTCACTATTTCCTTATCTGACAATTTATAGTATTTCTTTAAATGGATATTACTGATTGTCTAAGAGGTCTGCCTCACTGGATAATGCTCCCACACAAAAGGAAAAACAACTGCAGGTTTAAAATTCAGGACATTTTTGGCCATGTATTTTCTCAGTACTTAACAGGAGGAAGAAACAACATACAAAACTCCTGAATTTCTTACTTATTTTCACCATTCCTAAGAAAATTCAAATTGAACCAGCATAATACATTCACTTTGCCAGTTGAGTCTGAGCAATATATTTCCATCACAGTCACAGAAATCATTATCCAAAGCATGAAGGCATAGTTTTAAGCCTTGCTTGAACAAGGCATGTGAAAGAGCTTATATACATCTCTGTGCAGAACGGCTGTTAAAACATTGCCTTAAATATACATTTAAGTGCTTTCCTGAACAGGACCCTAAAGCAAGAGCAGCAAAGCAAAACCTTTTCATAACAATTATTTTCATCTGCCACTAAGTTCAACATGACTTAAAGAGTTAACATGCTATCGGGTAGTTCCGCTCTAAAATTCCAAACAGTATCCAGCTAAGCTCTGAAAATACACCCAGCCTTTCACATTATTAACTGTGACGAAGAAGTAGAGATAAGGGATAAATGACTTTCAGAAAGCTGAAGGGTTGCTTGAGTGACTTCTCCTAAACTGGCTCTCCTCAGATTCAATCTGAGAGTTTCAAATTCTGAGAAAGCAGAGTATTCCCTAAGTAATAATGAACATCATAACTTCAGTGGAAATCTGCACACTGAAACTAATCTATTAGGTGAAGTAATTTAAGTTTTCCCTCATTATATCATTTCAATGCATCAGAGTGCATTTAAACACTATTTTTGGTCCAAGTGCAAACTTCTCCAGCATTGCTACAAAGCAGTTCTTGTATAACTGAATTTCTGGAACCAGACCAAGAGACCATTCCATGTTTCATTTTTAAAAGTTATATTGCAGCTGCCTTTCACAGCAAATTAGGGGAAAAATAGAGTTTCCATCATTTTCAGGGCAAGGATTTTAAATAGATGCTTTATCACTTTATCAAGCATAGAATTTCCTGATGAAAGAACAGCAATTAACGTTAGAACTGACAAGACTGCTCGGAGTGCAGATGACTGTCAAAATTTAGAAAATTATCTCTTTGAATTTTTTAACAGCTTTTGCGATTGTAATTAAAAAATTTCACGCATATTCCACATAATAAGGGTATTGTGGAGCAGGTTTGGATTTCCAGGGTTATTTACCTGATTTCTCAAGGACAGCCATGATTTCAAATATTGATAAGTTAAGAAAACAAAATCTAAAACCAAAAACCCCAGAGCCGCTAGCCTGTGAATAGCATTGGAGCCAGGCTGACGGCTGTGCATCAGTATGCAACTTTTCATGCCTATGACTGACTAGTGGCATAAGAAGGGAAGTTTTTCTTGAGCAGGTTTCCTACAGGAAACCTAAAAATCACAAGAAGATGAGTAGCCTTCATGCAGTAGCTAGTGATCTGGTCAATTATGCCTCCACTGCTGTGGTACTCTCTACTCAAGGCAAAGTCACCCTCTCACAGTCAGCGACATATGCTTCCTGTGGCCAGGCGCTGCCCGTTTAAGTAATCTTATCTGTGTGACAGAAGTATCCTGTGCTCACAGTCCCCATAAGGGCTTACTATGCAAAGCACTGTAAAAGCACACAGTAGAAGCCAAAAATATTTCAGTCTAAATAGACAAGAGACACATTGGAAGCATTCATGTCCCTTTTTGCAGTTGGAAACTGAGGCACACAGAAAGAAGAAAGGAATATTTACAAAGAAACATAGGCTCAACACCAGACAGATACTACTCCCGATTTCATATATTGGAGTTCACAGTAACACTGAGCACTCAGTGAAACCAGACTGAGATAGGTCTTAACTGGCACCTCTATAACTGCTTTAGTAAGTGACATCTGTATCAACACGTGGCCAACAAATGTACTCTGATTTTGAGATGCACATGACAGGAGACACTAGTAGTAAAACTGGAGACAAAACCTCTAATTTGGAGTATTCATCTAGCATGTTTAAAATAAAATCTTCCTTTAATAGGCCAGAGACTCCTTCCAATCAAATTAGCAGATGCTCGATTTCAGAATGAAAACTTAAATTTTCTATAGAAATTTGAAACTGCAGTTCAACAAGACAAGTTGAGCTGACCTAGCACCTAGCAGCTCACTGGTACCAAAGCAGGTCATCATTTCCCTTCCCTTTTCTATTAGTCAGAGTCCTGCCCCATCAACCTTCAGATGTGTTACCTGGCATAGCCAGATGGACACACCATTCTGGATTTTGTTAGTGTTCTATGATTCATCCACCTTCGGTTGCTATCTACGCCCGTTCTCTTAAGCACATGTCTACTTAAACCAACCTAGTTCATTTCCGACTGAAAGGGGTATGAGAGTCTCAGAGGAACAAATACCACATTTCAGCTAAGGAAAGAACATTTCAAAGCATTTTACAAAAATTGCAAAAAGGTTTTTTTCCTAAGATACAACAATGAATGTGCTGAAGACCATAGTACCAGCCCTGTGGAGCTCTCATGCTCTGCTTCTGCACACTGACAGTGACAATGCTTTTCTCACTGGAAAATAAACATTCACATTTAGTGAAATACTATGTTTAGCTACTACCTACCCTGATTCAAGAAAACCACATTTGTCAAATTTGCTGTGTCACAACAGAGAATCTCACAGCCACTAACTGCTGACCATCAGAGATTTAACAGATCTAGTGACATCCAAGGCAGCGATACCTCCATGAATTAATAAAACTCAAGGGAAAGCATTTTCCATACATGATATGCATCCAACGCACAAATACAGCAACTTCAATTTAATCTTCACACCAGAGGTATACTTACTTGATATGGAAGAGTGACTACTTGTCTCTGGGACACCTGCTTCAAGGGTTGGTGCAGATGATGACTCTCTTGGCATTTCCAATGTTGAAAGTCCTTTGGCAGCAGGATCTGCATATGAAAATTGTGCTTAAACTATCAGTATTTAGAATAAATAAATATTTTCCATCCGCTTTCTCCCTGGGTGCCTTTTTCACATCCTTTCAATCATTTATTCACCATCTGGCATTCCCAGCAGTTTTAAAAGGATTTAGTGTCTGTGTCATAAAAATTAGAGGCACAGGGATGTACTGCTTCAAATCACATTTTAAAGATTTCTACCTATGCTGTTTAGAGCTCAAAACTAATAAAAGCACATAGAGTTTGATCTTGATCCCACTCACAGAGTGATTATCAGGATCACCAAAATGGAAAGAAGAGAGGTACCAATGATGTGAAGCTAGTTAAGTAACTGCAACTTTTAAAAGCCTTATCTTCAATATGCTGGCAACCTTCCAGTACCTGAAGGGGCCTACAAGAAAGCTGAAGAGGGATGGAATGATAGGACATATCACTCTCTACAACTATCTGCAAGGGGGTCGGTCTCTTCTCGCAGGTAACAAGCAATGGGACAAGAAGAAATGGTTTCAAATTGCACCAAGGGAGATTTAGCTTAGATATCAGAAAGAATTTCTTTACTGTAAGGGTAGTCAAGTATTGGAACAGGCTGCCCAAGGAGGTGGTGGGGTCACCATCCCTGGAGGTACTTAAAAGACGTGTAGATGTGCTTGGGGACATGGTCTAGAAGTGAACTAGGTAGGGTTAGGCTGTGGTTGGACTCGGTGATTTTAAAGGTCTCTTCCAACCTAATTGATTCTGTGATACTATGACAAGGGATAATGGCTTTAAACTGAAGGAGGTAGATTTCGATTATGTATTAGGAGAACATTCTTTACTGGAAGAGTGGTGAGGCACTGGAACAGTGGCTGCCTCCTCCCTGGCAGTGTTCAAAGCCAGGCTGGATGGGGCTTTAGGCAACCTGGTCTAGGTGGGTTGGAGGGGGCAGGGGGGTTGGAGCTAGATGATATTTAAGATCCCTTCAAATTCAAAGTTTTCATTCAAAAGGCTGCTGATCTAGCAATTGATCATAAAGAATCAATATTTTATGCTTTTAGATTTTAACATTAAAACGAAAACAGAATGGTTGTATTGTATGATATTTTCAATATGGGAGGAATAAAGCAAAGAAATATCTGTGCTGAAAAAATCTCAGGCAGGAAACTCTAGCCCAGCATTGTGCACTTGAAGGGACAACCCATTTGGATAGGATATTTAATTCAGAGAGCAATTATATCAGAAGCCCTTCTAAAACATATGGAAGTATAATGGGCTAACAAAGCTTAAATAAGACTTTGAAATTATAATCAGCCCATTATGGTGGTAATATTAAGCCTACTTAAATTAATTACAACACATATGTTCTCAAATAAACTAATCAATAAGGCTGAACAAAGCAAAACAGAACATGAAAGATACATTAAACTACCCAAGCCACTAAATTACTAGGTGTCTGAATTGCCTGTATCAGCCTGTAATGTTAGCACATCATGAGTCATTCTGAAAGCTTTATGCTTGCCTTGGACAACGTACTCAGTTGCATGCAGCCAAATAACCATCATATATGCTATAAGCCTAGGTTCCACATGGACCTGATGGACAACAGTGTTAGTTACTGCATGAAAACTGGCCCTTATTAATGGCCAAAAAAGCATTTATTTGAGACTAAATGTACATCTTTTATGACCAGTCTTTAAGAACCTCTGTGAAACATTTGAAACTCGGTTCTCTCTTGTTTTTACAAGGCTCCAGCAGTTCTGCAGCTTACTGGAACCATAAATGGGACAACAGGCCTGAAATACAGAGAGAAGGGCATAACGGACCACACTGAATGATTTCTCCTTGTAAAAGTGGGCTACCATTATAGGAAATTAACTATGGTTCCCTCAAAAGTAATTAAGGAAAAAGTGAGGTCAGGATAAACATTCCCCCTGAGGCCTTAAGGATTCTTGCTTTTATAGTTAATATGCTAAAAAAAGGACTGATAAAATTATAATAACTGAAAATTCTTGCAACAGCCACAGAAGCAAAGAGGCAGCTGCATACAGTTTTTGAAACTGTTTCTGACACATCCAACTGGCAACTGAGGAAACAGCTAGAATCGTTTTCTCTCCACCTGAAAAACTCAGCAACAAAATCCTGTGTTAGAAGGACCTGAAAAAAAACTTGGGATACCTAGGAATACTCTAGGACTTTCCTTCTGCTTGAAATTTAAATCTTTAACAAACACAAGCCTCACAAACTTGGCAGATACCAAATACAAAGAAGAGTACAAAATCTTTTTCCAGTGTATAAAAAAAAAAGCTGTATGTCTGATCCTAATTGAAATTGTGGTTAATTCCATGTGCTCTTAGTTCTAAAGTGTACAGCCTCCTCAGCTTTATACTTTGTGATTCAGCCTGCTTTCCACTGCCTTATGGCAAGCCAAAAATCACTATGCACAAAAGGGGATCAGTGTGCCATGGACTAGATTAGCTGGGTAAAAGACGCAGAAGTATGAGTTTTTCTGACTCCCACATAAAGAGGCCGTGTGGTTTCACTCCTTAATTTAGATACCAGAGCAAATATTCTTGTGACTGAGCTGCATTTTCTCTCCAATCAGGCCCTCACACATGCACAATACCTCTATGGTTAGTACATTTCTTGTGAGAAACAAAAACCTGAAAGCAGTTAGCTCAAACCATATCAGATGCTATATATACACATTTCTCCCTATACTGGCCTGCTCCTAACACCTTCAAGTAATAAGCCTTTTAATCAGGTCAGTGAATGTGCTCACCTGCCTCCTTCTGCTCTCCCAGCTTGTCAAGGATGTTAAAGGAAATGTCAAGGTATTCTCTCTGAATAGCACTCACAGCAATCTTCCTCTGCTTCCTCTGGCGGGGAACAATCTGAATCTTAAATTCTGACTCGTCAGTCTCTTCTTGTTTCTGCTCCATGTTTTGTTCAGTGTCTGACTCTGTGTTGGTATCAAGTTTATCACCTTCTGTTTGGTTTTCAGAATCTTCAGGGACTTTAATAAGGACTGTCTTTACATTTGGACTTGGAATTGCTCCACTAGGTCTAATCTCCTCCACACTGAGCTCAGAGTTATCATCGAGGGACATTTCTGGAAGGGCAAATGACTTCTGCAGCAGGTCCCTTTTCTGTTTCAGTGTTAGTGGGTTCCCACAGGATGTGTCCTGAAGTTCCTCTGGTTTAACTAACTCTGAAGAGTCCTTCTGATCTGTGGGAGAAGTAGAAAGGATCTCCTCTATTCCTGCTGAAGCAATGTTGCTTGTATCCTTAGAACTAAAGTCTTTGGAGCAATCTTCAATGCTGAACTGAACCAGCGGCGTTGTGCTGAGGCTGAGGGCAGAGACATTGATAGGAGTTGAGGGAGAGGACACTGCCGTTTTGCCAGAGACTTCATCATTCAGTTGGTTTGTTGTTTCTTCTTCATCGCTCTCCACTATTCTAAGGGGAGGAAGTGGTTCAAAGACTAAAGAGTCACTGTCTGAAGTGGAGAGTACTGAATGCTTTTCAGGTCCCGACGTTGAGTCAGAAGACAAATCTATCAGATCTAAATCTTCTTTGGGACCAGTAGGTTTAACCGGAGAGTCCACTTTCACTTCATAGGTTTCCATGCAGTTTAGCCTAACTTCTGGTATGACAGGTCGCCTTGTTTCCTGGAAACTCTCTGTAGGAGGAAGATTTTCTTGTGTTTCTACGTTCTCAGCTTTAGTTGAAGAATTCTGCCGAGACCGTCCATAGTCGCTGTGTCTGTGTATGGCGTAAGCAGCAGGGACAGGGGGTTTTTCTAAGTCACACCGGTCTATGCAGGACTTCCTGCGATGTTCATCTAATGAAAACAACAGGGAGTCTGCGTTCCCTATATCAAGAGATTTTTGTTTTAGAGAGCGCAGTTTTTTTTTCTGAATGCTTTCTTCTCTCACACAGCGCAGAATACTGTCTTGTAAGGCCCCCGTCTCTCTATATTCAGCCAGCTCTATTTCACCTGATCAAAACAGAAAGAACTAATACTACCTCAGTTGGAGACTTCTGGCAGATATCTTCATCTTTATCTCACAATCCAACACGACTGGCATTTCACACACAAACCCAGTATTCATCAAAATTGTCTAAAATTTGTTTTAACCTCAGAGCCACGTTACACAAATTTTAATAACAAATAACAACCCACACACACACACTTGGATAACAGCGTTTTTTATCTAGATTCTACCCAAATTCTACTCATCCTGGACAGATGTACCCTGAAGACAGACTGTTTAACCTTATGCACTGAATAGGAGATGGCACTGGCAAGTAATTTCTACAGACACTGGGGGTGGCTGCATTAGGTATGAGAGATTAACGAAGAAATTAAGTTACACAGACCTTTTTGAGGAGGTTTCAAAATAATTTTGGACTGCAGCATACATAAGAGCACACCTGTGTTACCTACTGCAGCAAAGTGGGCTTAAAATGGATGCTTCTAATTAAGAAGCAAGGGTAGCAATAGCAGTGAGGATGTGGCAGCACCAGCCTGAGATCAGACAGGTGTTCAGAGACTTTCTCCCACAGTGATCCTGGAGCCCAGGAGAGTAGCAACTATCACACCACATAGTCATACCTCCCCAACCCAAGGAGGAGTGAAGTGAGCACAGTTATACTTGCTGGTACTATCACTGCATCAGTATTTTGCTACGTGAACACATTCCATGAGAACATTTTAAAAGGTTATCACCATTGTTCTTATGAATTACATATTTTCACAAAATAAGTATTTCAAAATGTTTCAGATGTGAAGTGCCATGCAGAAAAAGTAGTGAGAAAAGTTCAAGTACATGTTTGCTCTAGTCAGAATCATTTCCACCTCTGTGCAAACAGCTGGAAGAACAAAAGGCAGGTGGGTGGTGGTGGAAAACTCTTCAATTTTTTTTTAGGGTATTCATTTCAGAAAACTAAATTTGAAAACAAAATCCTTCCTATTCTTAAACCACCAAATGACCCTTTTTGCCAGTAGAAAACCATAATATTTGCAGCAGCAAAACTCTTACCCTAGAGTCTCATCTCATCAAAACAATCAGGTTTTGTGAAAAAATAAAATTGAGTCAAAATCTTCAGCCTGATGGTAGAAGTTAATTGCAATAAACCCTCTTAAATATGTTTACATTTGAAAGAGCTTAAAGTTTCAGAAAACAACTGATTTTAGACATTTTTATTTTAGAGTGCCTACTCTGAGACTCTTGTAATAGAATTCATTCGGGGAAATGAGGAGTGCCTGCTCTCCAAAGTCAGACAGAGTACTTGTATTCAAACTAGGCAGTGCAACAAACTCTATAAAGAAAGGTGGTAGCTTGAAGCTAAGAGTAGGAAATTGTATTTCTGCATGAGTTTATACCGACAAAACAATTCATACTTCTCTGTGCATTCATCTCAACTGGTTGATATTTCACCATTTTGCTGCCACCAATTCTTTTCAGTCTTGCAAAGAAAGTTTGAGATTCTTTATTGCAAGGTCCAGTTGGTGTATCATGAATATCAGATTCATCAAAAACACTGTCTTCCTCTGCTGAAGAAAGAAAAAACTTTATTACTCTTAAGAGAGTGCAATTCCTTGAATGAAAAGCTATGTAACAAAACCTCAGCTATTTTCAATTAAACTTGAAGGAATCATCTGACGTTTGGAAGAAAATTTATATCCCAGGTATAACTTTGCCATTCTTGTTACATCTTGAATTGAGATCAGAAAGGACAGAGATAAATGAGAAAATGGGTTATAATGCAACAAAAGTATACCAAAGCTTTTGCCATTCTAAGCTGATCTACTACTAATACAGATTCTTTTTAGATGAAGGAAATGCAATAGATCTGAACACCAACTTGAGTAAATACATTCTACAGTACTCAGTGAAAAAGAGGGAAATTGCAGAAGATCAAAATTAGTACAAACTGCAAAGGTCAGTAATAAACCAGCAAGATAGAAAGTGAAAAAGGAAGAAATAGATAATCTTGGCAAAGTGGTAATAGAGTCAGACCTATGAGTATGAATTATGAGCTTCCTGATCTAAGTACCAATAGTAAAGGATTATGCTCTAACTTGAGACCTGAGGGTTGAAAATGGCAGAGAGTAAGATCCAAATCTATTTACTCACCAAAAAATAGCTACATCACCTGTATGAAGTGGCATTAAAAAAAGAAGTAAAAAAAGGAAAAATCCGTATCTGTTGTATCTGCTGATTCATCCCCAAGGGAAGAAGTAACACTACTGGGATGATAAACAGAGCACTCAAGAAACAAAAAGGTTTCTCTTGTTTGTTCTGGTAAGCAAACTCACAGAGGAAATGGATTTGATAACTAGGAGTGAAGAGGCAAGTAACCCAGCATTAGAATGGCCAAAAACTGATGACTTAAACTAGACAATACTATCTTTAGCTTTGAAATTTATGGAAAGTTTCTACTATATGTGAAGCTATAGAACTGCCACCCAAATGCATTAGGGATACAATATCTAATTGGTATGATTAATCCAGGAAAAATAAGCAAAGTTGATAGTAAGAATCTACTGGGACTGGGTTTAATCAGTTAGAACATGTTGTTAAAAGTGATCTCATATGTGTCTAATTTCTTCTTGCCCTTGGCAACAAATGCTTCTCATAAGATTTATCATCAGTTGCACAACAGTATGCACACTTGCCATGATGGTTCAGTAGTGGGAACATCCATCTTTAGCATAAGGATTCTTTCTATCTGACAATTTAAGCCTCATCTAAACACCACCTTTGATGATGACAGCAGCAGCACACACACTACCTGACCAGATACTAAACAAGTCTCCTTAGAAAAGGTGGGAAAGGCTTCATTTTTCCAAGTCCTTATGGAATTATAGTGGGTTTTGTCTTAGCAACCTCTCAGAATCAATCCAGAAACTGAATGCACTTTATGAATGTATTAGTACTACACTCAGCATCCTTCAGTCATTACAAATCACATCACTAACTCAGCCCAAAACAAAGACAAATTCATAGTAAGTCCACAGTTACCTGAACCCTCTTAACCCTCCTCTAGCAATACAGAATGTCCAAGTGAGTCAGAATATGCAATACATCATTTTAATGTTGTTTTAGTTTGCTAGAGCTGAGTAATAAATAAGGAGTTCTGGTAAACAAAATTTTGTATCCTTGTGCTGGGTCTTTCTGTGAGCAACAAGCAGCAAAAGAGGGAAAAGTACTGACATGCATAAGAGTGCTTCTTGCATTCTTCCTCAGAAGTTTGTTGCACACTAGGAAGACTGAGAAGGAAGGTTTGAATAGCAAATAAGCAGCTAAAAGACAAAATAACTGAAAGGCAGCTACAGATTAACACCAAAAGAATCTGTTAAAATTTGATCATAAATACTTATGTAATAAATTTCACAACTGTGAAGAACACCACAGCCCCTCTGTTACAGTTAGCAATCACATACCGAGTTAACAATCAGACGCAGACTCAAAGGGTTGAACCATCAACTTCAGCTGCTTTTCTAAAGAAAAGCAAACTACAGACAGATTTGCTACTATGCCATGTCATTACAAAGTATAACCAGAACACAGTGTGAGGCTGGTTGCACACCTTGTGTGTGAGCATGATCAGTTAATACTGTCATAGCAAAGGCCAAGGAGTACCCAGACATGGTGACTGAACAACTAAGTCAGAGACACACCTCCCAAGAATGGTTAGACCACTGTGCCACACTTAGCCAAAGAGCAACTGTGAATTTCTTTTACTACAGATAACTATAGCTGGTCAGATAAGTCACACCTTGGCCTCAGTTCTGAGTACTATATTGTACAATTCAGACCATATGTACCCATTTCTTCAACATCTGCAAAACTTAATGAATTAAATCAACGACTATGGTATAAATGAGAGCGTTCAAAGTACCTTTCTCCTTTTCACTGTATCGGCTTATGTTACTGTTGTCACTATACAAAGGACCAGCAGTTGCATGGGGCTTGCAGCTGTGATACTGAGCGTTGAGGGTATTGACTGTGATGTGGATTAGGTGAAGTACAATCTTGCTGATTTCACAGTCCCTGTAGGGGTACTGTTTAGTGAAAGAGAAAAACTTCAGCTTAAAACCAAACTTTTCTCCTTGGATAAACATTTAGGCAGTAAAATAAAAAAATGACAAGAACACTGTCAGCTGGATACCCTTTGTCTTCCTCTGACCATACATTTCTAAATACATCATGAGAAATGGGACTGTTTTAAAAAATATTTTTAAGCCATATTAGTAATATTTAATATACTGTTTTCTTGACTTTTATATGACTTCTATATCACAAAACCAACTATTAATAGTAATGCAAAAACTCTCAGAACTGTTCTCCAAATACTTTCTATCAGCATAATTCCTTTCTAGTGTCTCTACTTTCCTGTATGCCCTATAGACTTCCTAGAAAATTATTAAGCTTATTAACATATTAACAGCTCCATTTTAGTGCATAAACACATATTTTAACACCACTTCCTAAAAAGCATCACTTATCTAAAGAATACAAGCTGTTGAGCTTGGGTGTCACAGCCCTCCCATTTAAAGTTACTCATTTTTTTAATTCAAGTTACTCAAAATACTATTCATTATAACTTTATATAACATTTTCCTATTTTCAAATCCACATTCATCTTTCTCAAGTGACCATATGAAAGATAATTTAGACAGCAGAAATAAAAGGCTGGTAGCACAGATGAAAACCCAAATGTTGAAATTAGATACAGTGAGGAAGAAAATCAAAGAAAAGTGTTCTCTACAGTTCCTTTCATTTGGAGTACATTTAGGTGTTCCCTGTAATAAATTGTAAATTGAAGTGTAAATTTTAAGGTAGACAGTGTCTTTTTTAGACCGCTCACCTTATAGAGAATGACAAGCAAAGCCTTTAACCACATCTGACGAATGTGAGGTTTGAGGGACCAAAGGGAGCAGCGAGGAGGCTGCTGAAAGTAATGCCTTAGCTGAGGGCAAGTGCAGTATTTCAACACCTGTACCACCAAAGGAAGAAGGTGTTTTCCCAGGTTGATGTTATAGTCCATCACCTGAAAAAAATATTAACACAGGAGTTAGCTCATCCAAATCAAATGCACTGATGTTGTAAAGCAAATAACTAATACAGTTGAGCTACTAGTTAAGTAACAGACATTTTTAAGAAAGTGCCATTATCAGTCAGAACTTACTGCCAGCTTGCCAGGTTCTCATTTTAGCTAGATAGGTAAAATGAAACAGGAGAAGATGTATTTCAAAAGTCTTTCATCCTGCACTGTCTATATTTTAACATATATTGGCAAGTTCATAAAACATATTATGCCGGGATAGTCTTGTACGGTATCACAGGTTGATTGTGCTTCAGAGAGGCAAGAAGATAGTAGGTATATCCCATGTTTAACAGATAGGACACCTTTGTTTGAGGGTGGAGGTTGTGTATTTTGGTTATTTGGGGGTTTGTATTAACACTGCATTGCCATTTCTCATTATTTTCTCATCAGGCTTGCAACATCAGCTGTTGGGGTTTTTTTAAGCCCTATGTTCTGCAATCAGGTAACAAGACAAGAATCTCACTTTTCACTATAGCACAGGTAAGGCTGTGTCTGCAATGTTATGAGAAAGTCTAAGCATGTGGGCCCTAAAGGATCCAGAACCAAAGCTAATGAAATACATCTTGTTCTAAATGAAAGGCTCATCAACTTTAAGTGGTGATGTTGTTGTAGACAGGTTGCTGTTACTACTGCTAGTCATGAGCCTTGCCACTGTCGTGCCTTTTGAAGAGCACCATGCTATTTGCTGCCTATGCTAGAGGTTGGAATCCTGCTGGTTAGTCACAGTGTGGTCATATATTCCCACTGCCCCGACACAACCGTGTTTTCCATTCAAACACACTGCTAATTTTCACTGTCTTCTCATCAGTCTTGCGGTATCAGCTACTTTTTTTTAAAGCCACATGTCCTGAAAGCAGCTTAACTAGATGGTAAGAAGGATCCACAAAGCTGCTGTCTCTGATGATGACCTATACTGGTTTACACCCAGGAAGGCATAACAGCAGGTCAAGCAAACTCCAGTACATCCACCAAGATCTAACATTTCCCCGCAGTTGCAGTGGATTTAAGTGCTTTATCAGGAGCCCTGCACATCTAAACAGACACAAACATCGGTTTCATCCACATCACCCCTTTCCTTCAGGTCCCTATTTCTTTTTCTGGGTTTTGTTTTTATTAGAGAAACAGGATACACCTAATTTACAAACACAGAATTCAACTCTTAAGTTCCCACTTGAACATGCTGACTACAAGTTTTTCCTTGCAAAATTTTCTAGTTTGATGTGCAGCTGTCTCAACTTCTGTACTACTTGCATAGAGCTAACTAGGTGTATGCTGTCTATACAGGTAGGGTTAGCCTGTGGAATGGATGATATATAATCACCAAATATGGTCCTACCCTGCAATGCCTTGACCCCTTAGGGTAAGGTAGTTACACAGCATGGTTAGGAAAAACTCATCCATAGAAGGAAGGAGGAGCCCTGCCTTAACACAGCACAGCCTGTAATGCAGACATGTCTTCGGCTGAGCAGTTCCATATTTTTAAGTCGTCACAGGAAGATTTGGAATAATTGATGTTGTAATTGCTGAGCAAAGCGCAGTGTGGGACACTGAGCTGAGCCCGACATTGCTGGCTTCACCCCTCTGACAGGCTGGTACAACATTGCCACCGTGCGGGGCAGTACCGCACTGCCTGCAAACAACAAAACTCACTTCTCACTTCTGCTGCTAGGGAGAGAAAGAGGCGGTTTATGCTTTCAAGAATTCAAAATACTCAGATTTTATGATGCAAAAAACTAAGAGACATTTGATTTAGCTTTCTCCCTTGAACTGATCATTCCAATCAAGCTTGGAATCAAACCGAATGAACCAGTAAATCAGCCCAATGCCAACTGTTGTGGAGCTCACCAGGGAAATCCAAGTATATATAGCTAAAAGAGGAAATGTAAGTGAAATAGATTTATTAAGAGCTCCATACTGGGTTTTCACACATCTCTGGGTTTCAAATAGCATTTCTCTTGCAGGAAAAGAGATTCCCAAAACAAAGCAGCCAAACAGTAAAGAAAAAATATCATCCACTTTCCCCCCCCCCAAAAAAAAAAAAAAAATTAAAATTTTGATGTCTGCTACATGAAGAAAAGTGCTGGTCTACTGAAGTCCTCAGACAAATTCCATTTGATGTCAATGGAACCAAAATTCAACTATGGAGATTTTCAAATCAGAATGGTGAATTCAACTATGCATTTTAAAGGCAGAAAAGGCATTTTAAAGGCAGAAGAAGAAAGGTAGGGGCCGCTACTTATAGCTGAGGTATATCAGCTCAATTCTGATCATTGGAGTTGGGGAATCCAAACTTGGAAAACATGTAGGAAAACATGGAAAACAGTCCCTGTGATCTCAACTGCCACTTCTAGGCACTCAATACAATGGTAACAGGCCTGAATCTCCTTTTACAAGCTTCAGTTTAAAACTGCACAAGTGAAAGATAATTAACCACACATAGCAACAGTACCCTAAGACAAAGGACTCGGGATGCATTTGCAGCTACACCTTCCATTTCACCTGCTGAAACTTGTATACCCGACTTCTCCATGATTGTGAGCGTTTATCCAAGTATCTACATTCCAAGTTACTTACAATTCACTGCTTCCACTGTATGGACCAGAAAATCCTGGTAAGAATTGCAGATACAGAAGAGGCTGGGATAGCTAGCTAGGCCAGGTGAATGTCTGAAATCACAGCCCTCTCTCCCTGAAGGTAATAAATCATGTGACACTCTGATAAGGAAAGAGTGTGGAAGTAATGATGATGCTTCATGGCAAATAATGAGTGCTCTGCAAGTGTGAAATGTTTTTCAGGCTAGCTTCCTAAACTGCTCTATCAGTAAGAATTAATTGAGCCTTAGAAGAGCCTGGTAGCTAGGAAAGTAAGGTCCTCCTTAAAAGATGGAGAAAGAAAGCAAAGAAAGCACAGGTAAGGGTGTGCTCAGTGATTTATCATAGTAATATTGGCAGAGGTTCAGCATGGTGGCACCACTCCCTAGCAAACAGAGAACAGAAAGTTCTGCTGCACTCTAAGGAAGAAAGAGAATGAGTCTCCTACAAAGTGAAGAACGACGAAGAGTTTACAGACCATTCACAGAGAAAAACAAGCAAGAACACATTGGTCCCAAGTCTTCCTGAATGGGAAAGGATGAAATGACATGAAGAAAGTAAGGCATTGAAAGTCTAGGGAAGGAGGGCAAAGAGGTCTGCAGCAGGCTAAATTTTCATACAGTAGTAGTATTGGCATGCCTGCACCCACACAAAACTATTATCTCTATGTCAGTGATGCACTAGTAGGAAGTTATACATTAGCATACTTCTATTTAATTATTTACTTTTTAACTGAAAAAAAAGCAAAACCTACAGAAAGCACTTGATTAGGCTACAGAGCAGTTTTCTGCTAGTAATGAACAAACACCATTCCTTGTCCTCAAACTCTTTCACCAACCAAAGAGGTGTTAAGATTTCAGTAGAATTAGGCACTCAGACATCATTTTGGTACAAAGAAGGATGTGCTACCACCATTTCATCAAGAGGCGATCAGAAATAGCTGCAAAACTAGTAAATGCTTTCACCTACTTGTGCTATTCCAGCAATAAAGGCATTAAAGCAGGTCGAAACACGCATTTTCTGTGGTGCAATCATGAAGCATCCTTCCTGCTGATCATAACCAAGCAGGACGTACAGATGGCGCTTGACTGTGTTGAAAGCTTTAGCACTGCTGATGTCCGACTCAGCACTGCTCTCATCCTTCGCCATGAACTTCATTAGCACAGTAATGAGCTGGTGGACAGTCTGGTGATCAATCCCAGCATCCTCTGGCAGCAGGTCTTTTATTGTATTATCATTCTCTGGGGAAGGTTGTCCTATTGGCAAAAAATCAGACACTGGGTAGGACTGAAAACAGGATACAGAATACACTTTCAAAACAAAAATTCTCTATCCAAACTTCTGCTGGACCAAGACTTACAGATGCAAAAAGAAAACAAAAAATTCTAAATTATTAGAATGAAAAATACAGCAAGTTCCATTTTCAAAAGCACATTAGAAGTGGATATAGAAAATAACTTTAGCTTTGTGGACGTCAACTGAGAAATAATCTTTTTACATATTAGAAATAATCTTTCTACATATACCTGGGTTTAAATTTTCTATGAAATTCTATCAAAAATACACCATTTTCATGAAGGTGATAGTAGACTGTTTTCTTCAGTCCTACTTATTTTTATTTCTATTACATGTTGTGAGATTTTCCATGAAACAAAGAAGGAGATAAGATGGAATGAGTCAGAGGATCGTGGGGCTGTAAATAAATCCTGTTTCTCCAAATAGAACTCAATGAGTAATTAATCCAAAAAGATTAACCTATTTTACTTTCACTTGCTGAACAACGTAATTTAGAAGCTCAGTGATAAAATGCTCAATTACACTGTGACTTCATAATACTAACACCAGTAAACAGAACCTTCCCAGATCTTTTCCTGACATTTAACTTTTCAGAAACATTATTATACTTTCTGAATCATTAAAATCTCACTTATCATACTTAAATCTCACTTAAAACTACACAGCAGGACACAGTGAACAGAGCTTCACCCTGGGTGGTCTGTCATAGCTCTGCTTGGAATCACGTCTAGGGAATGTGAATCACCACCTGTTTTTACTTCTAATCCAGAAACCTCCATGAATCAGCAATGTAGAACTGCTTGTTTAAACGACAAAAACCCTACGATTCCATTAGGCCACAGACTTCCAGAGTCCAGAAAATGTTCCCTGGCTGTCTGAAACAGGTCTTTGGTTATATCAAGCTTTAAATAACCTTTCACTTCATTAAGACATGATATAGGGTACCCAGTACCAAATCGAGCTGATTTAGATTCAAGCTAAGAATGCAAAACCAAGGCAGCCCTGTCTTTACAGTGTTTATGGTGACTTTTACTCCTCCAAATGTGTGTGCATATACATACAATTTGTGTGCATGCATGTGTGTGACCACATACATGGTTATACATACACATCCTCTGCCCCAGGAAAACCCTCTCACATCACCAAGCACAAAGCCTGCTAGTTAATATACAACCACCTGAATTCAATCTAGCCTTAGTTAATATACACCACCTGAATTCAATCTAGCCTTATGCCCAACAGAATTACCTCTTTATTCATATGTCCCTTATATCAGACTCCTCTACCTTTAAATTACTTTAAAGTATATCGTGATATAGCATAAAACATCAGAAATATATTCTGCTTCATCCCCACTATGATCCCTGTGCCTATCAATGAACCTCTCTTAATGACTGCCCACTGTATTGTACATGATAAATGAACAAATACACACTCTTGGTGTTTCATCCATATCAAATGCACAGTGCATACAGCTTACATTTGAACTGTGCAAGGATTACAGTTTTAGATGTAGAAACAAGGGGTGAGCATGAGGAGTGGTTCATTCAAGTGTTATGTAGAAAATAAATGCTTTCCTACAGCCTGTGCTTAGGAGTGAGTTCCTTAGATGAATCAGATATGCTCAGTACTGCCAGTGCCGTGTTAAAACTGGAAGTCAAACCTAAAAAGCCTCTTTTACAAAAAATAAGATTTTTGAAAGAAAAAAATACTGGGCAGGAGGAGCAGGACAGTCATTTATCTCCTAGTTTCCAAAGTATCTGTGAAAATTCTGAAATGTTTTATCAGGCTTTTCTTCCTATCAGCAGTTACTAGCTACATACAATTTATATATATATATATATATATACACATTTTTAGTGGAGCCTAAATTTGCAGGTAAAGTGATTAACTACTTGAGCCTGGAAACTGAAGCTCTGAAATACCAAAATGCATCTAATAAAATCCCAACAGTTAGTCAACAATGCCTACTGTGAGACTGACACTTCTTATGTGACAAGTTTCTCTATCCCCAGTATATAGCAGGTGAATGTTGCCATTAAATGAAGAACAGTGATTCACTGAGACATCTGTTCATCGCACCAATATTTCACTTGTTCCTCCTATAGACCTGTGAAAACCTGCACACAAGTTCTGCAAGGAACTGACTTATTTCCAGCCCTCACTAGACAAGTATGATAGGGGTATATACTGCTAATTCAGAAGATTTCCCAGTCCATTTCACAGCTTAGTCAGCTCCCACGATGGCAAGGGATTTTCCTTTCAGCTGATCACCCAGTAAGCTGGTCTGTTCTAATTCTGAATTTGTAACTTTGGAAATATTGCAAATCTTAAAGGAGTATCTGAGATTTTTTACAGTACTGACAATCAAAAGCATTCTCTGTCTGCCATCTCCAAAACCTGAAGGTAAAAGATCAGGCTGAAGAGGTGACCCGTGGGGCCAGCCTACTGAAGATGAACAAGTTCCTCTGGGCAGTGAAACACAGGAGGGTGACGCAGTGCCAGCATAGCTGACTGACTCCTCACAGCCTCAAAGTCTTGTTAACAACTGATGACAGTTTTCAGTACAGATTAAGAGCAAAACTTCAATTTACACCTTTTGAACCATGCTGAGAGTGGGCCTTTTAGACACTTTCCATCTTGTGTTCTCTTGAGTCA
The DNA here is from genome assembly GCA_022605575.1 of Laterallus jamaicensis coturniculus. NCBI lineage: Eukaryota > Metazoa > Chordata > Aves > Gruiformes > Rallidae > Laterallus > Laterallus jamaicensis. The sequence continues at coordinate 4,064,880 of JAKCOX010000021.1, read as the reverse complement.
GTAAGAAGCCTAGCAACTAGTACCTTCCTTTTCCTGTTCCAGTAGAACGCTTCCCTTGCCAGACTCACCTGGTGTTTGCTCTGGTGTTCCTCCAAGTGCTGGAGCCGACTGCTCATGTCTGGTCAAGCTCACAGCTTAAAAAACAAAACCAAAAACAAACAAACAAACAAAAAACAAGAGCAACTCTGTTTAAAAAGGCAACACTGACATCTTATATTTCATCATAATTTCAGTACTAGCATATTTACGCTCATTGACTCACGCACTGTTGTCAGGCACTGAGTATAACTGTTTGAAACATGCCATTTCTATGCCCTACAGATTTTGTGCACCATATTCTGTAACTCTAGCTTTATCTGTTATTTGGTTTTGCTGGCACAAGTCACCACACAGGAGCCTGCATGCAAGATCAGAAATTGGTCATGAAGGATTATCTCCTGAGTCCCAGAATATGGTGATGATTGTTCCAGAGTAAAGAAATTACCTTTTAACTTAACAGCATCCAGGTTGAACATTCTATCAGTTGCTATTGCATGGGTAGGAGCATTGTGACAAGTCCAATTTTAATGCCAAAACTGATCTGTGTTTGTAGAATTCTCTAAATGAGAGTGGATAAGCTTTATTTCAGCTTGGAAATATATCTGTACAGCGCTCTGTACAGGCCTGTGGATTCCCAGGACCTAGGTCCTCCTATACAAGCTGGCAGGAAGGATGTATTGTATGGCCACTGTTTTCTTAACAAAGGAATTGTGAAGATATCCAAAAGCTCATCTGAGGCATTAACAGCTGTTTTTAAGATGTCTAGTATTGCTGCATCCACTGATCAATAATTAGTAACGGAGGAATTTTTCTGCAAACACTGTATCTATTTTAGACAAAACTACTGTGTATTAATTAGCCACAAATATCTATCCACAAACTAGTCTTGAAGCATTTTGTTCTGGCTTTTTAAATAAACATAGCATAGACATAATGTTTGTCTGTGTTCTCTTTCAAACTCACTAACTTGTCTGAATAATGCCCAAATCAGTCAGGAGCCTAAATTTGTTATCCCAGTTAGCTAAATATTGACAATTCCAATGTGTGCCCAGTGATAGGATACGATCCTAAGGGAGAAGATACAGGTGTGTCACAAAAATATAAATAGATACTCAACGAATTTTGGTGGTTAAGGTTTCTGGAAGGGAGAGCGCTCTCTTTGACTCCACTGGTCCCTTCACACTGTCCCTCAGGGAACGCACACTCTTCTGACGGTTACGTGCGAAACGAGCCCTCTTGATCTTCCACATTGCTGCATCACTGAGGTTGGCGACATTTGTCCGGACAGCAGTGATAGCTTTGCAAATGCAATTGACCAAGTTAGGATTCATTCCACAGCATGGTGAGGCCCTAATGCTGCCAAGTGCAATGCAACTGGGCTCCAGGTCCCACTCAAATCAAGAAAGCTCCTTGTGGGCTCAAGGGGTCCATCTGCAAGGTACTCATGTGCATGCTCTTGTTCTGAAATCCATAAACCCCCAAATAGCATAAGTGTGTTTAAAAATTATTCTGTCACTTCTTTAGAGATTGGACAAAAACAGGCTCTTGAAACCAAAACCTGAATTTCAGGCTATGGGAATATGAAGCACCCCCTAGTTAAAATGGCAGAAACATCACGAGTCTAGATCACGGTTAGTGCACTCATACCCAAATGTAGCCTCTAATTTTGCCTCACTGACCTCTTGTGCTGCCTACACATATCACCCTTGATTTGAACAATGCCTCCAAAAATCTGTGAGCGTTGAGTATGGATTTACAGCAGTGTTACCAGCAGTATCACTGCATGTCTTCGTGGGGTCACCAATGCTTTCCTATGCACGTGACTACAGTGCAAACCCTTTGAGTTTCATTATTGAGCAACTAAAGTCAGTGAGCCCATCCGTTGCACTACTTACGTCTTTGAAAAGGCATAGAGAAAAAAAAAGAAACCTGAAAAATATATTTTGCATTCTTTTAAATCATTCCCAAATATTCTAATAACCCAGTAAGTGCAGCCAGAGGTGCTAGAAACTAGTGCTGAGATTCCCTCCTCAGGCCACAGCTCCCAGCTTTGGATCAAGCTACTCACACATGGAGAAGAAAATACATTTTCAGTTCCACCCATCTCCTGTCTAGATACTGCAGCAGCACCTGGGATTTTTTAGGTGCTGAGCTCCATGCAAGAGTAGCTGGAGGCATTAGGCTGCTGAGGGAGCACACGCCATCCAAACAGCTGCCCTCACCTCCTCCAAGCAAGTCAGATGGAAACAGATCTGCCTCATGGGCTGCCATTTGGGTAAGGGAGTTTTCAATTACCCAGCATGTTAAACAGTCATGCACAGATTATTTTTTACACACACCCCCAAGTGAATGGAAGGAGACATAGCATCTCATCAAGAAATCAAGTATGAACAGAACAAATATTTACAAACATTTGTCACTGCAGGGATAGTTAACTGAGTGCTCGCTCTCCAAGTGCATGTACCTCTTGTGCTGTACCCATACATTTGTTGGGTTCTTGAGGGCTATACAGTTCCTATGGCTGTCTTTGTACAGACCACTACAGAACAAGGTTGGGCATGACCTTGGGAATAGCGATGTTGATAGCATAAGAACATAAGAACAAAACCACAAGTGGGTTAATGCAGGTTGCAGCAAGCAGATCACAGACTGCATTTCAACCAAGGCTGGCAACTGCAGCCTAGTGAGAGCAAAACATGGTGTCCAAAGGCGCGACAGAATATAACTTAATCTGTATCTGTGCAGTCAGAAAATGCTCGCTTGGAATCATTCTCTCTCTGAAAGGCTATTTAATCTCAGATAATTTATATTTATAAATTCCAGAAGCTGATAAAAGGGGATCAGATTGATTTGGACTCTGCTTACTTGTTGGAAAAGGGAATTCTTTGTTGCAGTCCAGGTGAAGCTGTGCTTCCAGGGACAGGGTCTCAAAGCGATTCACAAAGAACTCCCAGCTCAAAGCTGGAATATCCGCTTTTAGAAAATGAAGTAGCAAAAGCTTACTAAGAATTGTGGGCCTGTCCTTGACAACTGTGTCGAACTGGAAATCAAGGCAAAGGCAGAGACCCTACAGAAGGAGGGGGAAAAAAAAAAACAAACCAACAACAAAATACAGAACTGAGATGTGAAAATTTTAAGTGGTTTTTAAAGCAAAGCAAGGTCAAATCTCACAACTTCTCCTGAAATTAGTACAGGGTAAAGCTTTAGCTCCTTTTTCATATCAAGTCCTTTACATCAGAGCTAACACTACTGGTATCAATGGAAAAGTAAGGTCAGTAAGGAGATAAATGAACATCATATTTACAGTGTAGAATTAGCTAAGATTTTGAAGAATACAAAGATATAGGTAGTTTTGTCCTGCTGTACATTTGGTATAAAAGTACTCTTTTCACATAACCTTGCCTGAGAAAAAGCTTCTATTTAGGAAATCAAATCAAGTCCTTAATTACAGAAGGATGAATCACCAAGCCCAGACAGAAGAAAAATGACACGGTGAAGTGTATCAGAAGCACTTTGCCTCAAAATGCCTCTATTTAATCTGCACTAGAATTTTGGGTCTAGCATCAAAACATACATTTGAGTATAAAACCCACACATGAAAATTAAAGTGCCGTGTACTGGTAATAATTTCAGTGAATTCAAGTTCTCTGGAACCTATTTTGAAATGGTACTATATATTGAATAAAACTAGCAAGTATTAATAGCTGTTTATAGGCAATAACACTGATTTTTTAAAATACATATTCATTCTATTTTCCAGATAACTAGTACTGAATTGTGCACTGAGATTTTAATTGTCTTTGTAATGTTGCTGTATATGTAGGCTCTGACCCACTTTCATATCTCCTTAATCATGAGAATTATGATCCACTATGTCTCTCACCTGCTTAAAATGACTTGCCTAAGTGAATCCTGAAAAGATCAAGACTGTGTTTTGTTCTGCTTGAACACATTTTCTCACTGTCATCTCAGCAGGGCGTCATACAAATTATTATTTTTTAAATTAAAGATGCCCATTTTAAAATAACAAAAATCATTTTTAAATAATAAAAAACATTACAGCTTTCTATGGTAGCAGTACAAATGCAACAGTAATCCTTTGAATTCAAAGTTTTCACAGTTGGACTCAATGATCTTAAAGGACTTTTCCAGCCTAAATGATTCTACAGTTCTAAGTTGGGGCTAGGGCTCTGTCTTTTACGCTTGGCTATTTCACACATATATTAATTACTAAGACCCATAAGGCTTGCCTAAAGAGGTATTACCAGTGACATTGACACTGTATGCCTGAACTGCTCTGAAGTTCAGGTCAAAACCCAAGCTCCTGTTTGAATGCGTTTTTATCCCATATAATGCACCTACCTGTAAAGCTGGTCTCTTTATGGTGTCAAGTAATAGCCCAGCTCTTGTAGCTACTGCTGGGTTGACATCTTCCACAGCAGTCAGGAAACAGCAGAATGCATGAGCCAAAGAGTACTTCAGTAGGTGGTTTTTTGTTACAGAGTGAATATCCAAGAATCTGCACAACACAGCCACCTTCTCCACTGTTGCCACCATGCCCCCAGACAAAGAAAAGATGCATACTCATTAAGCAATGGCTTCTTTATGTCCTAATTAATATACCTCTCCTAGAATTGTATACATCTGAGAACGTAACAACAAAAACTAGTTGGCAAGTGTCGTAATTTTGATTTTGAGTATCCAAAATGCCTGATGCTCTCCTCTATTTTACTGCATTGTCATGCCACAGTTTTGCACCAGACTCTATCAAAACTTCTCCAAGCAGCGAAAAGGTAATAAACTATTATAGGTCTCCTCAGTTACAGCAGAGAAAAGTTCTACCTCTTCAGTGAAGCAAGTGCATACAGTGTACATTTCTCAGGCCTACCTGCTTCAAATCTCATCTTCCAATCTTTGCTGTTGAAATTGCTGTTTATGATTGTCCAGAAAATGTCAGCTCCATGGGGAAGTGAAAGTGCATGAAGAAGAAGTGGGACTGCCAAGGAAGAAAGCTGAGAGAACTCAGACTTCACAACTCCCCATAAGCTGGAAAGACCAAAAAGAGCAAGCCCACTTATAAAAATGTTCCTTTGACATCCTTTCTTCTAAATGTCTACGCTGTACTGTTAGTGGGTATGACCTTTTCATTAAAATCTCTATTAGCCATCCTGGGCATTTATATGAATACAAAGAGGTATTTCAATCCAATTCACTCTGATTCTAAAAAAAACTTCCTTTACCTCTTAAAATTAAGGTGTGATACTGTTCTCTCAGCTTCAGTGCTAAAGCCCAATAAACTGTGTGCTTGTCTCTGCATCTTCTTTTATTTTATTTTATTTTTTAGAGTCAGGGAAGATACCTCAGTCTCAGGCAATGAGGTACAAGAAACAGACTCACTCCAAAACAAGTGACACATGACAAGAGTATCTACAATGGACAACACAGGGTAACTTGGTTTCATTTGCAACTTCTTAATTAGCCTGTGCAATGTGCCCTTATACAGTTATTTAATCTCTCCACACTTTCCTATCATCCTTTGTTAACCTTCCACATGAAACCTGCAAATTCTTTGATGCCAGCAATAAATGTATAGATGGAGAACCAAGAAAGTAGGAAGACAAAGCGTGCAATAAAAACCTACCTTGCGATCAGCATGTGATCTTGAATATAGGCAAGAAATTGTGGATGGTCCTTTCTTGCTATATACAGGCATTCGCCATGAAGACACAGGATCTTCAGACAGTTCAGCATGTTAAAAAGAATGTCTGGTTCTTCAAACCTTGACATTTCCTGTGTAAGGAGATGTACTACTCTCAGCACACTGACACCACTTAACCACAAATCTGAACTAAAAGGCAAGTCATCAATGTTACCTGCAATATAGTGTATATGAGCTTCAAGGTAACTGGAAGTTGCTGGTAACATAATTTTCTTTCCGTATCATTCTTTATTGCTGTTAGAAATACAAGTTACATGAAGTGTTGTTAAAGTTCTCCCACCCGTGGATTCAGTATGAAACTAAAGAATGTCACAAAATTCTAGCTACAATAATCTTGCAGCCAGTAAAGTTACAACCACACAGAATATGAATGTAATCCTTTTGCTACTTTATGTGTTCAAAAAGCCAAGATTTTCTAACACTTTTTTGAGAGACAGTCACACTTCCTATCAACATAAAAACAGACATCATATTAATATGTTGAAATAATTGAATGCACAAGAAAAAAGTGACTGTGCCTTGTTGGACTTGAAAGATTGCTTCAGAATCTTGTATTCTATCTGAGTAGAAGCATTTCATTTAAAGCCTCGCTGAAATACTCAACCTTACCAACCCTCACCTACCAGAATTTTCTGTAGTCTCTGTGTGATTTCCTGGGTTTTCTCCATGTTTTGGAGCCGATTTGTCTTCCTCTTCTCCTTCAGTTCCTATAATAAACTCAGGTCTAGTATACAGAAGACTATCCTCGAGGTTATCTGTGGGCTCCTTTAAGAATATAATAAGTTAAGTTCATTTCTTGATGTAATCTAAATACATGAGGCCACATCCTCCTCTTTTAGTTACATTTGCTGTGATAAGCTGAAATGAAATGAGGCTGACACTGTCTAGTCCCACACACACTTGTGCAATCAAATCACCTGCACAGCTAAAATTCTGCATTAGGAAATGCATACCAGAGAGACTGTGTTTCAAACATGGATTTAAATGAGGCTGCTTAACAGAAACCGTGTAACCTTACTGGAGTTACAGTGGATCCAATCGCAGGACCATGGTTCCACCAAACTTGTCACCCTTGTCTTGGAGGGGTAACGGTGAAGAACAGGGCATTGTTCCCACATTGCTGTGGAGCTACAGGCTTACAATCACTTTTACAATAAAAAAAAAGGACCAGGCTGGAGTTACTTCTGCCCATGACCAGAAGCTCGGGATCACAGGTTGTAACTGTCACCTTTACATTAAAAATCTCAAGGTGGGTCCTAGGAATGGTACCAAGCCCCCACAATCAAAAGACTTCATCAACTGCTACCTTTCAGCTGAGGTGAGAATCTGAACTGAAAGGGCACGAGATGATTTTTCTAGTACAAGTTACTGACTACCACATGCACAATAGGTACTATTTGCATACACAGCCAAACAGAGTTCTGGAACTTTTACACATCGAAAGGCAACACTATGCCCACCACCAAAAAAATTACCAACAAACATCCAGTCACTACCATGTCACAGCAAATGAGCACTCCAAACAAGGGGAACAATGCTGTCTTCTGAACTATCAGATAAAACAGTTAGATAGAATAGACACATAGAAGATAAATTTGTCACAACACACGTAATGCTCCAATTTTTCTGCAAAGCTACAGTGTGGTTTAATGATGACTATCGATCGCAGAGTAAAAATCTGTGTCTGATAAAGTTGCATACTCAACCTGAAGTATATTCTGCTTTTCAATACTGCTCAGCATTTTCAAAAAGCAAGCAACAACTTAACCTTGCTCACTTGACAAATGATTCACTCAAAATCATTAATCATTTCAAAATAGCCACTCAGCTTTTAAAAGAAGGTGAAAAGCACTACGTATTAACATTTCACATTTCAAGACACAGTATCACAGGAATGTCCTTCTGTCACTTCTGTGTTGATGGGGAAAGAGCTCATACTGGATGAATATTGTCATATTCCCTGCATTCTTTGAATCAATTCAAACTTAAGAAATTTACAATTCAATGGCTTTTTGCTTTATCCTTGCACATCCTGCATGTTAAAGGTCAGCCCAGCTTTGCTCCCTTGTGCACAATGTAATGAGAACAGTGAAGAAGAGGAGTTTCAGCACACCAATAATAAAGGTCCATTCCTGCTCTACTTACCACAAGCCTGATTTCTTCTTTCGGAGCAAGCTGTTCCAGCAGCTCAAAACCCAGCTGGTAACACAGAATGCTGGACTGGCACAGACCACATTCAACTGCTTTTTCATCTTTCTGACAGGTGTGAGAACCACCCCACGGTGCCTGGAACACATTGTTGATGATGGATATGATGTCTTTAGAAATGCTGTTCTCTAAGCCCAAAGTGACACCATCATCCTGGAGATCCATCTGAAAGAGAGTGAAAAGAGCAAGGATTTATGATTTATTTGAAAGTCAGAGCACTATTTCTGCTACGTCATATTACAGTACTGGGAAGAATTTGAGAAACTGGAACTCACAATTTTAAATTGCTACTGGTGTTGAGGCCCAAGCTTGAACAGCTAGAGTAAAAAGACAATTTCAAGCACAGGACCCATGAATTTTACCCAGAGACAGTTATTAAAAACACTTGGCCTTAGATTCATAATGTACTAATTCAGCTATCCAAAGATTATGCATCTAATCTATCAATAAGCCTCTGCTGCTGGTCTACAGAAATAAACCTATCTCCAAGAATTTCCTTTGACCCCTATGAGCTATCAAAGATGAATTTAGAGGTACCTAACTTTTCTTCATTGAATATGAAGCTATTATTCCTATATGGGTAAAGGCAGATGACAGCTGTAGAGGGATTTACATGTCTTATACTTATGCCAGTCACTTAGTGGAAAGGGATTCAATACAGGATTAAAGGACCCCAAAAGTGACTGCTGAACTTCAGTGTCCCCTCAGTGTGGGTGTTTTTCTTCTGCAAGTACCTGCTTCAAGATGAGATCGAACATCAGAATGAAGCAATTAAGATTCATTTCATCATCTTCACAGTCAAAATCAATTGTCTTTCCACTGGGGTGTCCAAAGTTCTTGAAAGGGCTATGAAAAGGACTGCGTATTGGACTCCGAAATGGGCTCTGGAAGGGGCTTGGGAAAGGACTCAGCATGTGCTGAACTCGGCGCCCAGGGTCAGAAGCAACGCTTACCTGAAGACATAAAGAATCAACATGTCCAAATGATTGTCATGCATTAAAGCAATCTCATTCTATACAAAACTGCAGAAAATGGCAAGAATGTAGCTTTTTTTGAGATCTACATGTATTCCTCAATGCCACTAAATGATAAAACACGATAGGAGTACAGGTATCATATTCTGGACAGATGTATACGTTCTCTTAAGCTAAGTGGCTAACAAAACAGAAAACTGGTGCAGACAGTAAAGTGGCCATCGAGATGCAATGATCTTCTCCATGATCCAGGGACATGAACATCAACAGCAGGAGGCTATCTCAATACAACAGTGTAACTAAGGCTAGAACAAGGATACAGGTAGCTGGAAATGAACCAGAAACAATGGTAGCAAGATGTACATGTCTGCATTTATTTATGTCCACACCACAGGAGGCCACCTAAAACCTGCTGACAATCACCTCTAAGTTTTGCAGGGAGATACACAGTTAGATGACATATGATGTCTATTTTTAGGCCTCACGGTCTCAAAGACCATACAGTAAGTTTGTGTGGTTTTTCTGCTTAGTTTAGAAATGGTCAAGGGCTAGGTGTTATAGTGCTCTCTGTGGAGCTGCATCAGAAGACAGGCAGACCACAGGTAAGGAATCAACTACCTATATATTGTAGTTCCTGAAATCTAAAGATCTGACCTTTCAAGCACTCTTGTTCCTGCTGTCCTTCAAACACTGTCCAAGACTACTGGGAAGTTAGACGCATCAGTCCAAGTGCCTACAGATTTGTACATGATTTCTTCCAGACTATAAGCTTTTGACAGACAACTTTAGATCGATTTTTGCATCTCTTGGATAGGAAAAAAAATGCAAGGAAACAGAAATAAATTCTGCTCTGTCACACTTCCAGAACATACTTATGTCCACCAAATTTGTACTACAATATACTCACTCTGAGTGACCAGTTGTCCGTAACAACGTGCTGATGGTTAGCAAAAGAAGGTGCAGAGAATGAAAATGGTTGGAAAAGACACCAAGAGCACTCCAAACATATCCCAAGCAAATCAGTTCACTAAGGAAAAACTGCATAGTTTTTCTGCAGTGCCTGTCTAGATTATCTTTACACTGAGTGGCATTCATTGAAGAAGTCATGCCATTTTTCTTCCATTTTCAAAATTTATACTGTTTCCAATCAAATGCTGTCATATTGAAAGAAATTTTAATTCTTCACATGCATTCTATTAGGAAAACTGTAATAAGCAAAAAGATAAGCAGGATAAATAACAGTTACCCTCCGAGCTGCAAGATTTCCTGCCAGTTCACTGACTCTTGATTTTCTTTGATTTGCTAACTCTTTTACAGAATTAACTCCATCAGAAAACATGCTGATTAGTAACTGAAGAGGAACAACAATATCTAGTTCAGATAACACCTGAGGAAAGACAATAAATAAAAAAGCATGAGTTTCAAGTTTGATCAAAATGCTAGCTACTTCATTAACACTATTATATGATTCTTAGTTCAGCAAATTCCATGCATTTAATTTTGGGATTCAATGAGTAGAGCTGTGAGTTTAGATTTCTGTTACCGTCAGGGCAAAAGGGAACTGGCAAAAAAAAAAGTGTATTTATTTGCTGGCATCCACTTGGTGGGCCTTGAGATCAGTTTTATGCACAAACACACAGGGATGTGTAACTGTTCCACAGAAGTATTTCTGTAAAACAAGAGCATTACCAATACTTGGATGAATAGCTATATACTATATTTATTATCACTAAGGACTGAATTCCTGTATTAATTCTAAGAATCTGGTCAGAATGGTTGCCTACAGGTGTCAACATAGTGACAGGATGGTTACCTGCACAACACTGAGGGAATATTTATCATCTATTTTGTCACCAATGTTCAGACAAATATGAGCTCAGTGTACTTGCCATTAACTGTTTGTAGGTAAAGAAAAATCTGGGGAAAAAAAGTCTCATTTTACTTGAAAACTGCACACATGGAAACTGCTACACTCATCAGATAAACTGGTCTTTGCAGAGGTTTAACTGAAATAACCCTCAGCAGAAAAGAAGCAATAATGAAGAATACAGGTATTATTCTGAGGTCCTGTGGAAAATTTTATACCCATCTGAATTCACTGCCCCCAGCTGACATAATTGTTCCTGTAGCTTTTGAACAGGACCACTGGGTTAATGCCAGCTTTGTGGGCAAATATAGCACAGAAGGGTCAAAGCAGCAGAAAGCCTGATGGATACAGTAAGTCTAATCCAGAACTTCCCATATGGGTACAACTATAACTGCTTCTGGAGTCTGGAATTAATTTTGGAAGCTACAGACCAAATTCTGCAGAGACTAAAACTACTGCTGGCAAAAGGTCAGACAGCTGAATGGCCCTAAAGACACCACTGACACTCAAAGGAAAAAGGACTTTCCAGGCTTCCATTATACTGCCCATGATGGGCTAGTAACATAAAGCTTACCAACCGTCCTTACACTGGGGGTAAGCCAAGGGCAGAAAGGTTCCATGACTGATGGAAAAGTGGCTGAAGTTTTTTCCCTTCTTTTTTTTTTTTGTTATTTTCCAAAATCACAAAGTGCTTCAACTAGACTTCTCAAGAGAGGATACTTACATGCAGCCAAAGCAATGCTTGTTCTTGCACAGAGGATGGATACCCTGTGAATCGACAGCTAATGAAGCCAAACATCTCTTCCATGGAGAAAGGAAGAGGGCAAAGTTCAATGTCAAACATTTTGCTGAAAAGTAGGAAAAAATAAGAGTGTCACTGAGTTACCATGGCATACACTGTGTGACATGTAACAGAACTGGTAGAAAGGCAATCCCATTCCCAGCACTGACAATGCTTCTGTAAGCATACTTGCATTCCCATCCTCCACAGGAGTTGAGCTAGGTTGCTGATACCACTTGTCCTAAATGAACACGTTCACTCTGAATTTGGAAATGCACATCAAGAAATTACATCATATCTCCTATCAAGCCCAGTTGCATTTGACAGCAATATATTTCTCAACATCTAATGTAAAAATGGGACAATTCCTCATCTCACCACCCCTCCGCTATTCCATGTTTATACTAAAAAAGCTTACATCAATACCTACAAATATAAACTTGCAGTCAGTTTCAGAGGCTCTTCATCACTTAAAAGGCAATGTGAAGTTTTACTGTCAAAGGCCAGACATGAAATTCTGACTAGAGAGCCACCATTATTTTCATTTCCATTTTCATTCTGGTGTTTGCTCGACAGGGGAAGATATTAGCTAAGTCAATATAAATCTTTCAGTGCCAGCTCTACTAATCCCTGTCATTTCTCATCAACAGCTGGCTAGGAGCAGAAAGATAGCTTCCACCACACTGCAGGAAGCCACTGAAACATGCCTTGCTGACAGCAAGGAAGCATCCATGTGGCTGGCTCTTGATACAGGTTTGAAGATATGAGGAGCCATGAAAGAAAAGTCTCCCAAAGTTTAAGTGTTTTCATAGAAATAAGTCATTAAAAAAAAAAAAATCAGAATACTAGTGTCTGTTGCACAGACGTTTTTATTAGTTGTCAGGATCTTCATAGAATCACAGACTGATTTGGATTGGAAGGGCCTTAAAGCTCATCTAGTTCCAACCCCCCGGCCATGGGCAGGGACACCCTCCACTAAACCAAGTTGTTCAAAGCCCCATCCAACCTGGCCTTGAACATTCCCAAGGAAGGGGCATCCAGCTTCTCTTGGTGGCCTGTTCCAATGCCTCACTGTCCTCACAGGGAAGAATCTTTTCCTAATGTCTAATCTAAATCTACCCTCTTTCACTTTAAAGCCATTACCCTTCATCCTATCACTCCATGCCCTTGTAAACAGTCCCCCTCCAGCTTTCCTGTAGGTCTCTGTAGGTACTAGAAGTACCTAAAGTCTCCCTGGAGCCTTCTCTTCCCCAGACTGAACAAGCCCAACTGTCTCAGATTATCTTCACAGGATAGGTGCTCCAGCCCTCTTATCATCTTTGTGGCCCTCCTCTGGACTCAGTCCAACAGCTCCCTCTCTTTCTTGCACTGGGGACCTCAGAGCTAGACACAGCATTCCAGCTGCGCCCTCACCAGATCAGACTAGAGGGGCAGAATCTCTCCCTCAACTTGCTGGTCACACTGTTTTTGATGCAGCCCAGATTGGCTTTCTGGGCTGCAAGTGCATATTCCCAGCTAATGTTAGGCTTCTCATCAATGAAGACTCCCAAGTCCTCCTCCTCAAGCTTGCTCTCAATCCATTTGCCACTCAGCCTGTAATTGTGCTTGGGATTGTGCCAAGCCATGTGCACAACCTTGTTGAACTTCGTGCAGTTCACACAGGCCCACCTCTCAAGCCTGGCAAGGTCCCTCTTCTGCTAAACCCACAACAATCAACACAGGTGACAACAAAACGGCTCCCACAAATGTCTACATACCTCAGCACTTCCCGGAACTCTTTCAGTTGATTATCAGGCACTTCCGTCCTTATCGCCTCCAGCCACTCTGGCATGATACATTCCCACACCGGCTGGTTTATCACGTTGTACGGAATCAAGCAAAGGATTCGGTTCAGCCCTTCTTTTAATTGGGTCACAGCACTGCATGATTTGTCCCAGTATCCACCAACCTGTGGGAATTTCCAGGAATCATACTGATGAAAGATATTTCTAGTCCCTGTAACTTGCCCAAGCACCATAAATTTGCTCAGGGTGCTGCAGCCAAGAAGTTGTAGGGGGTCATCATCTGCACTGTGCAGCCTGAATTTAGAATTCAGCCATGGGGATTGCATTGTTTTCTCCTCTTTCATTTGACCCACAGTACACAAAAGCACTGTCCAAGATTTAGATTAAGTTTGCTCACTTCCAGGCCATGACGCTGAGTAACCTCCCATTGTTTACAGTTCTCCAGAAGGAACAGATTTGTTTGGTCAAACTTGCACCTTCCATTATCTGCTTTGGGCAACTTGTTACAGTGCTGTGTCTTTATTTTGAAACACCTGGATTGTACCAGGTGTTCTTTTGTGCTTGTATGCTTTGGGTTTTTCTGAGGGAAGGTTCTGTGTGATAGAAGCCAAAAAATATATTTCTAAGTAAATAAGTAACTGGCCTATAGAGATTAATTATTCTAACTGACCTCAGCTCACACCTGCTGTTCCTGACTAATGGCTCTAGAGATGCCTGCTGTTTTGGCAGGAACTATGGATAATCTCAGCCAACAAACTATTTTTTCTCCATTCATCACAGCTAATTTCATGGCTGTTTGTCTTCATGTTCCAGTGAACCCCTGAAAATCTGGCAAGCTGTCAGTCTAGTCTTACGTATTGCAGTGGGGGTAATAAAACTCAAAAAAAAGGGGCTGGATGCAAGACAAGAAAAAGATCCATAAGAGATTACAGCCTGAGTTTCAGTCTTTCCCTTTTAGCCTCAAAGCCCTGATGTCTTCAGTTCTAATGTTCAACTCATCTATCCACGTCTCAAACTTCTTCAGCTATCCTCCAATCCTCCTAAAGGCAGGTATACCTTCAGAGTGATGGGTCAGAGCAAGACACATACAGATGCTGGTCTGCACACATGCAACAAATCCCACAAATTAGGTCATGAAAAATCCATGGATGCACACTTCATCCCTGATGATGTAATACATCACATCAAGTCTTTATGGCCCTTCCTAGTCTAGCCACTTAATTTAAGGAAATAAAACCAACATGTCCCCTGGACATTTTACATAAGACAGTTCACAAAATTAAAGGCATCTTACAAAAGCATGTGTGGTATAGTTGGCAGTGACAAATGAAGGAAAAAGTCTTAAACCCTTCACAAACATAAAGTTCCTGTTTTCATGCTGATGTTTCCTTTTATACAGAGGAATATTCATATCCCTGACTTGGCTGCCTGTCTTCACTACCCAGGTTAAGTGGCAAATCCTGCTTCATAATTAATGGAGACTCTTTCTAGAAGCAATTCCAGCAGCAGTCTCATTTAGGCACCCTAGAAAACCTTCCAAGCAAGTCCCTCTTCATCTGCAATAAGGTGAACCACAGCAGTCTCTTAACTGAGTCACTTAAAATTATTCACCTGAAGCTACAGGGCATCAGTACCCCCAGAATTCTTTTCAGTTACAACTCTGATTTCATGAACCTTAATTTGCAGTTGCAGAGATAAAGTATGTAAAGAACAGAGAAATATTAGTAAGGCAAACTGGTAAAGGACAAGCTTCTATCTGGGAGCAGACAAATGACACCTTTTATTAAAAGCAAGCTCAGGTGCTTCAGCAGCCTAATGGAAATGTGCAGCTACCAAAAATGTATGCAATCTTTCAATACCTACAATAATCTTCCAGATTATCCTCATATTACTGCAAATAATCCCTGCTCTCTAACACACTAAAAGCAAAAACGCTATGAAGAGGAAAAATTTCTGAACTCCACTGCTCCCTCAAACCACTGAGATTTCATTTACCTGGACAGAGCTGGGTGAGAAAAGGTCTTTGTATTCACAACTTTAAACTCCGTGGCAAGTAAAGGAACCTTCAGATAAATTGTTCTTACCCTGGCGAACTCCATTGGTTTAGGAAGGAGGCACATAACCATGACATCAAACCGGACATCACAAACAGTCTTCAGCCACTTAGTAACAAACTGGGGTTTGAGCTTTTCAACCAGGCTACCAACTTCATCATCCATCATGTAAGCTGTAGAGTGAAACCACTGGAATACCATGCTGACCAGCCTTGCTAAACTCTCTGTGGGTGTATTCTCACTGGGAGTGCAAAGGCTCACCTGGAAGACAGAAACAGAAATCATGTTTCATTTCTAGAATTTAAGATGGCAAGTTGTCTACTGAATTTCACATGTTAGAGATTTGGGAATGCAAATTGCATAAAACTGATTGTTCTTTTGTCTTCCAAGTAGTTTGGCATGGGGCAACTGGCAAAACATTTCCAAATGAGAAAATATAATGAGATGGAAAAAAACAAAGCACTGAATTTTTTTTCTTAGTTTCACCACTGAAAGTACTGATACAGAATGCCTGGACAAACAGAAACCTCTCCGCTTGCACTCAAAATTACTTTTCATTTCAAAAGGTAATGTAACACCTGGTAAAATATATGATATGCATACATACATATATAAAACATACAAGAAAAATAGACAAACCACATGGTTTCAAAAAGTCTCAAAGAAGATGTCTATTTAACATAAGTGAACTTTGCTTTGCAAAAGAAAATGATCCTATTTTCATTTTTTGTCCTCATTTTGGGTGGAAATATGAATTTTCAGTCCTCAAAAATTCTCACATCATAACGAATATTCTTCTCCCCTTCTCCAAACTCTCTGGAACAATGTCTGCACTGTAAAATTGTCCCGAGTCCATGCCTGTATCTCAGTTCACAGACCAGGCACACTGCTTAATTACCTGCTGTTTGAGCTCGTGGTATCTTCTAGGGGCAGGAGACAAATTTTCAAGTCATGGTGTTGCACTGAATCCAAACAATGGAAAATAACAAGTGACTGGAGATTTAGGAAACTCCTTTAATCACCTGTCAATCTGCTGTTTGTTGCCACTTTCTAGTGCAAGCTGTGCTCTTGGTATGTGGCGAACTGAAACCCATGAGGGCCACCTTGCAGCAGTGAACAGGGGAAAAATATTCAGGTCATTTCTGGGGAAACAGCTGACAGCACTGCTTCCCAGAGAAGACTGGAACCCATATTACAAGTCTTCAGGAAGTGAGAGGATAGAGAGAAGAAAGCAAGAATTTCTCACCAAGAACCAGATTCCAAACTGACTCAGGAGGCGTTGGTCATGCTTGTCATCATCTTTATTATCAAAGTCTGTGTTGTCCAGGGAGTGATGGGATGAGGAAAGGCCCATCTGCCTTCTGCGGTTTAGCTCATACTCCCTCTGCTCAGCATGAAACTCTGCTTCCTTCAGCAAGCTATAAAAAAGGCTTCTGGTCAGTGAATGCAGTTTTCCTGCCTGGATACAAGTATCTGATCAAGAATAATTAGAGGTGAAGGCACCTGATTCATCGCTTCCTGAGACCAGTAATAAAACCCCACCAAACTCTAGGATTAAAGGTTGACTTCTTCCATGTGGACAACACTGTCAACTGATCAGTACTCTGCTAATGCAGCAGGAGTTCAGTGCCTCTGCTCTGAACTTATCCCAGTGAAATTAAAACCAAGTTGCACAAGATTTGTAGGCAGTGTTCACATGGAAGCCTGATCCAATGATAACATATTGATGGTTCCTAAGCTGCCATTACCTGATCACAGCTTCCACAGTACACACAAGTTCCTCTGCCCCACACTCCCGGGTGTTGATAGGGGGTGGTGAGGTCTGATAAAGATGGGTTTCTGCAGCTGCCCCAACTTCACTGCTGTGATGATTTGAATGGCACCTTTTGCAATAGCGCACAGGCCTATTGCCATGGCGGCCACAGCAGCCTGCTGAGAAGCACGTGACAACAGCTCTCCTGACATGTGAACTACAGTTCTGGAAAATAAAACAGATTTTATCAGGCCACAAATACCATGACCTGGAACTAAAAACAGTGATGGGAGTCAGCACTGGGAAACTGGCTTAAAAGTGATGGTCATTTCCAAAATCACTATATATGCACACTATATATAAGCACAACTGTGTGCGAAGTCCTATTGCCACTGAACTTCCAGAAAGATGAGTTCAGGCCTAAATGCCAGGCCTGGACTTAAATGTCACAGTTGCTCTTGTTTTGGAGCAGAGCAAACCAACGCTTAAGTCATCAGCCTCAACTTTCTGGCTTGGAGTAATCTCTAAAATTTACAGTAGTTCTCTTTTTAAGTTATGTGTAGCAACAGGTAGACCCTTAGGAGAGTAATCAATAGTGTCATGTCAGTTTATACTATGTAAGGGTCTCTCATATCGTAGGCAACCACCCAAGCCACAGAAACATGTGCTACCTTTATTTTTGCCACCTGGTAATCTGGCCCAACATAAAAGCTTTCTTTATGACATAAGATATAGAATATGTTATACAGTATATTCCTCATTATTAAAATTTTATTGAAACACACTGGCTGGTACATATCGCAAGCAAGTTCTTTTTGTCAGCAATCTTTTGAGAGCCAAGCACTGAAGGCTTTCAGTCCATATATTAAATATACAATTTACCGTAGGATTTTTGTCCAATTTAGGATTTACCTAAGACTTCAAGGAGATTAGAAGATATAAACACTTAGATTTAAGATTAATCTTTTGCTCTATCCTCTTCATAAGCAAAGTTATAGAATAAAAACTGAAAATAACCACATAATTGAATTGCTTTACTAACAGCCACTTCAAAATAACCTGTAATTCAAATCAAACATCAGTATTTTTAACAAAAAGAAACCTTGCTGCTGAATCATTCCCATCCACCAACAAATGCATTCATGAATAAATCGTGAAAATTTGGAATGGTGCAAAAAAGAACACACTGCATAGTAATGGAATGACACTACACACAAAAGCAAGTCATGCCCCATCACACAAATGACTGAATCTTACCTTCTTCTGACATATAGCAGAAATTTCAGCTGTAAGGGGAAGGCATACAAAACATCAACACAGAATGATGATCCTTCTATTTTACTATGGCAGCCATGGGAAAATAGACCTGCTGCAAGGAAGACTCTGAGGCTAAACTTGTGTTTCCAGATATTACTGAAACCTCTAAGCCTGTTGGACCACTTGGTGTGGGACACTGAATACTTAGGTCTACTGAAACAAAAGAACACCTTTGGTGCATTGTGTGGTGTGCTCTGCAGCCCAACCACTTTCAAAGCTTATGCTTCATACTAATAGAAGTACACCTGTAGGCACACTACTGCGGCATGCTGCAGGAGACACGGCTCAGATGTGCCTACAGTGCCTGTGAAAGCTCAAAGGATGAACAATTAGTGAATATGGATGAACAGTGTAGAAGCAGCCATTGTGCCTGTAGTCTATAATCTACAGCAGAATGTTTGCAGATTCAACCTGCAAGCAGTAGCTATTCAGTCTGTTTCCCTGGCCACATCGGACGCAGTAAGCATATGTGGCTGAGTATAAAGTACTTCCCCTAAGTAAATAAAATATTCTTAATCTGGATTAGATTTCAGTTAAAAGAAGACAGGAAAAAAAACACTCCACTGCCCAGGAATTTTCAGTTTGCAAGACAAAAAAGGGAGGGTCTTTTTTCTGTCCTTGAAACAGTTATTTTAGAGAACATGTGACTGTCCATGTAAATCCAAGAAATTCTGGTTAGTCTGTCAAAAAGCTTTGTCTGCACACTGGTAGAAGAAGGAGTATCAAACTCTCTCTGGTAGATAGAAGAATAGTAGTCTCTCTCACTGGCCAACAAAGGAGAATGATTGGATCAATGCCTGGATCATTGAAAAACATCTGACATCTTTTTCTGATATCTTTTACAACCGTCTCTTCACACAACAGATTTTCAGAAGCTTTAAGAGCTTTTGAATCACACACAGGTTACCAGAAGAAACAGCCCCTTTTTGGACACTGGTGTGGGACACAAGTATTTTTTAAAAACCTGGCCCCAACTGTGGACGCTCCACAATTAGAAAATCTGTTTGATTGTCTCTGTTTCCTCACAGAGAAAAAGTTGCATACTATTTCAGATAGAGGATTAGTCAGTTTTTCCTGGTACTTTAAGGACATTAAGCAGCATTAAGTACAAGCCACTTTAAAATTCTATAATATTCATTTAGAATACAATGCAGCATTTCAAGTAATATAGCATGGAGAAATATCAATAAGCATAGGTTTGTACTATTACGATTAATTTGTACCTACCCTTGAAATACCTCTTACCTTGTGGTAGAAGTACATCAATCAACCATTCACTGTGATCCCTATAAAAATTGTATATCTAGTTAGCTTTCCAGTTTTTATTTATACATGCATTTAATTTTGCACAGAGGAAATTTATCTAAATTAATGTGGTAGGACTGACATTATTATGAAGCTTTTTTAACAAATGTAGTTCTATATGCACTGCAGGCTGCCTTACATTACCTCTCTTTGTTGTGCCTGTCTTACTACAAATTACTACTTTGCTGATGTTGGTCCACCATGTTCAAGACTTTAAAAAAAATACTCTAAGGCATACATTCATCATATTAAAACAGTGTGTGCCCTCAAATCTGATGGCTAAGAAATGATAGTGAAGAATAAACATATAAAAAAAAAGTACTAGTACAGTTTTCCATGAGCCTCCTTAGAAGCTTTGCTTCTACCAAATTCAATTAGTGTTTTCCGTGGCTTTAAATCAATGACAAAGCAAAAATTTAATGTGAGTTGTAATTATTTTTCCTACAGCTGGTGCAATATAAAAGTATCTTAAACTATGCACAAAAAAAATCCTGTAGGTTCTGAACTACCTGTAACCTTGTCCATTTGCACTACTGATTGTAACTCCCCATAAGTATTAGTAGATCTTATAAAGTAATGCAAATAAAATTAGAGATATCAAAAATATTAAAATTAATGTTAAAAAAGACAAAAGAAAAAGTGAGGTTAATTCATCTCAGGCTACATTCCTTCCAGGTACTGGACAAGCACGGACCAATTCAAGTTCTTTTCTCTGCTGCTTCACAGTATAACCAAGAGAATAATCTGAAACATATGTTACAGAAAAGTAATGAAGTCCCTGTTAAGAGCTTTCATTGTAAGGTCCTGCTTTTAATGACAACTAAAAGATGAGGAGAAAAAACATGAAAAGCTTGTACATTAGAAAGGTTCCTCCATCAGTCACTGCATCCCACAGTATCTATTCATTCAGAGATCTTAACGTTAAAACTCACTACTGGTTCAAGCGAGATGTAAGTGCCTATCATGGCGCATGTTTCCGTAGTCCTTATTCATGCTGAGTAGCAGTGTGCTCCATACATTTCAAACGAGTTATCTACATAAATTACACGCTAACCATCCTGAAATAAACCATAACTCCAGAGTTCTGAACTCTATCATCTGATCATTTCCCAGCTCTTCGTATACCTACCCTGCAATTCTCTGGCTACATTCTTCACAAAGATACAGAGGAGGTGGCTTATCACCCAAAGCTACAGACAAGGATGGGTCAATGCACATCTGAAACACAGAGAAGAAAAAGAATTACCACATCTGTTCACTGAAGTTCACTGAGAAAGTTCAACACATTAATGCTAGGCCATACAGTATAGCACAGCTCTGATAAATGTTAAGAGCATTCAGTATTGTGAAAGATGGACTCAGCATCTGGCAGTACAGGATCTCAAATTATTTCTAACAGAGGGATGTAACTGAAAACGAGAGCCAATGGGAAGAGAACAGGACATATTTCAATCTCAGTATTACCAGTCTTCAAAAGACAAGTGTATTTTGTATTACACATTTACACTGCATAGTTATGACAGACTTACTTCCCCTTCCCACCCCCCTCAAAGAGATTGTCATTTGGAGAAGCGACAGCTTTGGACAAGGTCATTTAAAAGTTTAGACTTTTCTCTCTCAGTAACACCTCTTCCCAAAAAAAATTCTAATTTTCAGTCAGCATGATTGTTAACTGTACAGAACAATTCCAGTGACAGAACAAAGACTATGGACCTACAATTGCCTTGGCAGCATAGGTCCTAACTCTGTCTGGTATTAGCTTTTATCCTTCCACATTACCAGGTGCATACACGTTTGTTTAAGTGTTTTGTACTATTTAAGGAAAAGCTGAATAGCAGTGCATATACACAATATTTTAACCACCTAAATCAAAATGCTCCTTACTCCAATCAAGAGCAAGATCTTATTCATAATGACAAATGCCTCTCTGAATGTTTCTTGTGGCTGAAACTCTTATCTTTGCTAACTAAATTTACATTAGCCTATCCAAGAGAAAACGAGCTGCATTTTTATGAGTAATGACTGATCAAGACTGGTTCTGTCAAAGTTAAGCTAAGAGATCATTCCAAAAAAATTCAGGTACTCCATCTGTAAAGCTTGGAACTGTAAATTTCATTGATATTTTGCACAACTCAATGATTAGTCTGAACCTACTGATCACTACATGAAGCAATCCCTTCCAGCTTTTTTTCCATATGAAAAGGGACCAAGAAGAATGATTGGAGTGAGCAGGAGAGTTGTCCCTTGCAGGACTTGTGAGATCAGTGTCACAGTTATGCCCAGCTGTATCATAGCCTGTGTAAAAGGGTCACTGAAGAACCATTTGACTAATATTAATTATGATAGTATATGAATTGGTGCCAGTAAAACGTGCTCTGTCTACATACATAATTAGATACAAATATAATTAGGACACCTAACTGCAATATGCCCTGGACTTGGGGTGCTGTTCTTGCCTCTGCCATCCAACTGTGCTGTGACCCCAGTCAAGCCATTTTACTTTGTTACCATTTGTGTCAACAGGAAAGTTATGTTTTACCTCCCTCAAAGATGGCTATACAAGAAGCAAGTAAAGCTTTGCTGCTGTTTGCTTTAGGACACATTCCAAGCAAAGAATCACACTCAGAGTACCTGCATTGTACAACTTCAGTCAAGACACCCAAGGTGAGTATGTAACTATGTAACTGACATGTTTCCTGTCTATAGCAATATTTGTGAATATATTTACACATATCTACACATTCAAGAAAGTACTGACACGGATTAGCCAGGAGCCAGCTTAATATTTTATAAAGTGCTCTGGGACCCTCGTTATGTTTAATAGCAAGACTTGGCTCATAGAAGTTGGAGGAAACATCACATTGTGCTTTAGGCATCCAAACATATTCACAAAGTTTTCTGATTCCCTTGGTCTCAACAGGCTTTGCTTTTCCCTTAGCTCCTGCTCTTGGTCACCTGCACACAACCACAGCATACAGCTGGGATCAAAGTGCAACCTCCCATCCCCCAGACAGTTGGGTTTGACCCCTGAATAAATGGCAATACCTTCACAGCTGGCTTGTTAATCGCATTATGGCATTCAATGTGCTGGCAATGAATAGGGTTCCAGGCTGCAAAACCAAATGTGGCAGATTATAAATGGAGAAAATGTATTTATATTCTTTGTGGCTAATGGTATCAGCCATTCTTCAAGAAGCCTAATGATTACAATAAACAGCCTAGAATATGGATGCCTTCTGACTTCTTTGGGATATAATTATGCAATGAACCATGATCTCAGTGAGAAATGGAAAAATTAAAATGCAGACATGCCTGTTGTAGACCCTTCCTGATCTCACCAACACCTCTAATTAATTATCCTTCCACTCCTGGAGCAGGATGGTAGGAGTAGCTCAGTAAATTCTGTAACATTCCCAGGGAAACTGAAAACACAGCTATGATAAAGGAAAAACAGAGCAGCCGCAGAAGGAATCTTAGCTTTGTAATGCCAAGAAGTAAACAAGGATGCCCCCAGGTCAAATGCAATGCAACTGCAAGTAATATTCATCCCATCTGGGGATACATTAACTGAATGTCTATACCCAGACTGTATACATAGATTTTTATATAGATTATACATATAGATTTATAAACCATTCCAGTCTACCCAGTGCTAGGTAAAGGCTCAGATGAAATAGCATGCTTAGTTGACAGATCTGTAAAGGAGACATATCAGGAACATTCAGTAGACACTTGAGCTGGTCTAGGGTACCTTCTAATGCCTCTTCCAGAAATTAATTTTTATTATTTAAAATATCACATGGCCCAGAAATTTCAGAAGTTAACAAAACATATCCCATATAACAGATCATTTCAAACAGTTTGAAAGAGGAGAGTCATGAATTGCTGCTGGACAGTCCCTGCTGTGGAAGCACAGCTCTGTCAGTATCACTAGGGAGTCTGATGGACAGAGGACTTTGTATCATCCACCAACTCAGCTCCAGCTGCATTGCTGACTGTTTCTCATTTTCACCATGGAGTCAATCTTGAGAATTTATCCATTATACTGACTGCACCTGACATCGCCTGACTTTTTTGACAATAACAGGCAGATAAGGAGTCTTAGCAACAGCAGCAGTGATAGCAGCAGGCACAACAAAAGCAATCAAAGCATAAATTAAAAGGAACATAAGCCAGAACCCTTGTGAGTCCAAAAAGGAGGTTTCACAGACCATTTGGAAATCCCTATTTTTTTCTTCTCCTGTTCTGAGTTAGTATCAGGAGTAACATGAAATAGTTACTAGTCATGATCACAGGTTTTATTTTTCATAACTGTTTTTGAAAATGCAGAGAAACAGATATTGTAGATACTTAATATTTATTATACACTTAATGAAAGTATCAACCCATCGAACAAAAGATATAAAAATAATCTTAGATCTCTAAACATTGCACACTTCTGATGCCTGTTATATTTATTTTGACCTACACAAAACTAGCTGCACTGACCTGTGTACTGCAGTCCTCTGTACTCACTGATTGCCCCAGGGGGCTTTAAATTTGGCCAGTAATGAAATAACATTTGTACCGCTGGAGGTTTAACTTGAGATGGTCCATAGGCTATCACATATAGCAAATCCTAAGGAAAGACACAAACAAAGTGTTTATTTTGCAAGGTAACAACACACAATTCAGTATCTATTACTTGTGTTCAAAGATACTGAAAGACACAAAATACACACATTTCATGCCCTACCAGACCTCCTTGTTACACTCTTACAAGTAGATTAGAAGACCAACTTCAAAAACATGTTCACAATTGGCTTCTGAGTTTGATCGGAGCATCCAACAGCTACCACCCACTTGGCTCAGAATACTAATACATGGCAAATGAAGCTTCTGTCTAACTGTGGAGCAAAGAGGTGTGGTGTAGATAAAAAGCTGGATCCTGATCAGATTCAGGCTAAGACACTACTCACAAAGAGTCCTCATAAAAATTCAGTCCTACACGAACTGAGAAGATGGTTCGTTATTAAAATTTCTGCTAATTGAAGCTGCAGCCACATAGTATTTAGGAAATGGAGCTCTGTTCTATAAAACATGGAGCTGCTTTTGTAAACCAAAAATCAAAGGCACTTTCCTTTCCATAATCCAAAGGGAGGATTGGATATAAAGATCATTTGTAATTTCTTGGCACAAAGTCAGTTCATTTTTCAAGCCATCTGGTTTTCATTACTATCCAAATACAGTCATTTCCACAAAGTGTATATAATCTTAAACTTACTTTCCATACTTCTTGCTTATATTTCATGAGGCATTCCAATAATTGGCAGTGATACACTGAGAGAGAAAAGACAGTATAGACATAAAACTGAAACAGAAAGTCAAGTTACAGAAGAGACACAAATAGCTGATAGGTTTTTGTCTGTCCCAAACTCTATATGTTGTAATTACTTTTTGTTTTGAAGGGTTTGCTGAGGAATCATTGCTCTGCAAGTCATCACAAAGGATTAGAAATTAAGCATTAGTAACCTCTTTGTGTCAAGGTATGCAGTAAGGAAACACATATGAGTGTACAGCTTTTTACACAGCAAGGGAGATGTTTTTCAAACACACCTAGTTTAAGAATACCTGCTAATTCACTTAAACTTTATCCCCCAGGCACAATGAGCAGCAAATGAGTATCTTTTTGTTCATCTTGAGGCAGTAATGGAAGTCACATGTAACAATGCATTATTTGTGTGCATACCAAAGGCCATGGGAGCCACGCTCCATCAAACAAATATGAGTGCCAAATGGGCTGCTTTACACATTTGATTTCCCCAAAACCACAGGGAAACATTTTTCTCAAATGGATGGAACACAGAATTCACAAACAAAACCAGAATATTTCAGGAAAAAAAAATAACACAGGCAAGTAGCTTTTAAAAATGTGGTCTGGTTTTATTTATCTCTGACCTACATTAGTATCACGTGACACTTCTCTCACACATACTGCAGTGTGGGGTTCCTCCACACACACCATCCACATAAAATGGGAAATAGTTGACTTGTGCAAAGTAACAGCTCCCTTACGTTAAATTTTGTTTCCATTTGGCTATGTGATCCCACTGATTTAACTGGGACTGTGCCACAATGAGACAGAATGGCCTTGTGTTTAGATATGTATAATTCCATTTAAATTCATTATAGTTCTGTTGAGCCTGCAGCCAGCATTACCTGTTGTCTTTAAAAAAACAGTTACGAAATGGGTGGGACTGAATCACAGTGTAAGACAAACTGCTACTTTGAGTTTCTATGGTTGAAGTTAGTGGTGACTTCTCCCCAACACTGATGGATGTCATGTCATTTCACTGACACCAGCACTATTTTCTGACGCTAAGCAAGAGTAGATCAGAGTCTCCAGTCCAGGGACAAATCCAATCTCTTCATTGCAATAAGATCTCTTAGGTACATATTGACTACTTTGAACATGATGCTCAGAAATTACAGTTTTGACTAAAATCACTTATTTTTCTTCCTGTGTTGGATGGTGAGAAAGATTTTTCCCATCATCTGAACTTTTATGATTGCTTTTGACATGGTTCTTCATGACTCAGAACTCTAGAAAGAATGACACTATGTTGCATATTTACACATACCCGGGTTTGACGTGTACTGCATTGCAATCATAAGCATTGATGATGCAGATAGATTGACATGTGCTGGAACACCTTCTCTTTTTGAGGATCCCACTTGAAAGAGAAGGGGGAGGAAAAAAAAAGAAAACATTTTCTATTGTATAACAAGGAAAATTAGGCAAGAATAGCATATAACTGATTCCAACTGATGCAAATAAAATTCCTAATGACACTGTCAGTAAAAAAAAAAGCAATCCCCAGCCAAGAAACCCTGAAAAAACCTGAAAACATTTTCTACTGGAGGAAGTGAAAACACTTTTCTGCTGGAAGATGACTAAAAATATGGTACTGCTTTACAGAGCACACACCTGGTCTTACAGATCAGTAAGATTCCATTCTCAGAGCTGCACTAACCAGACAATGATCTTCTCAGGCACTCTCCTTCAGAACCCAGGGATTAGTCAAAACAATGTCACTTGCACAGTCAAGCACACCTAGCATTTGGGTTGTAGGAAAGGTAAGGAGGAAGCAGAAGGTAAAGCAATAAGAGAAAAATGGAAAGCTTGCTGTTGAGGTATACTGATGAAGGGTTGGGGCTGGTGGTTGCTGCTGGCTCTTGGGTGTATGGCACAGATTACTTCTCAGCAAGTACATAGTATGATTTCAAGTTGTAGCTACGTAACAGAAAAACTGGTACCCCTTGTTATGTGAGCTGTGCTAAGATAATGATAAACAGTAGCACTGAGGTGTAGTTAAGCTGTTGTAACTTTGACTTCGCACAGAAAGTGGCTAGAGTTCCTTCTGGTCTCCTACAAAGAGTTTACTATTAAATGGTATACTTGGGAAAGCCCTGCAGGGTGTAGGTGTTTATTTGCTGAACTATAACATGGCAATATGGCTTTGAAGGCAACCTCCTACAGAGAGATGTGGCATGTTATCTTCACATCCTCACTCACAGCACTTTCCCAAGCCTGGCTGCCAGGACCCAAATACCAAGCATTTGGGATAGAAGCACAGAACTGTAGCTACCAGTTCAGTGAGATGCTTTCATCCCTCCCATCTGGCTCTCCAGCTGCTTACACAACCTCCTGCCTCCTCCCTTTTGGTTTGATTCAAAGCTGAACACTAGAGGAAGGAAAAGTTCTGCACTCAACTTGCCAAGGGGCAGATCATTCCTGGTGGGAAAAATTAGGACACTAATCAAAAAACCCACTCAACTGGAAAAGAAATAGGGAAGGGAAAATGGGGCATTTTGCTCTATCTAGTCCTTCTCCACATGACCCAACATTACTATGGCTTTTTTCACTGCACTTCATTCATTCCTTTTTGAATCTCATCCATTCATGTAAGAGCCCCCAAATTATTACAGCAAGGTCTACTTGTACTGATTTAAATTGGAAAATACTAACCTAGCAACTAAAATGTGGCCATCAGCAGAAAAATAGGACACAGTACTAGAAGCCAAATTTAAAGAGCAGCACACTAGTTTCATTTAGGGATCCAACCAAAACTGTTAGAGGAAAAAGGCAGCTATGACAAAGGTTGCTCCCATGCTCTATATGGATTCAATCTCTGCCAAAGGCAGTTGGAGAATAGTACCTATTTAAGTAAACCAAGGATTTGGCTCAACCAGTTCTTTTAGAGAACAATTTTACGGATCTGAAGATAGACAGGAAAGGGTAAATCACCTACAT
This sequence comes from Laterallus jamaicensis coturniculus, assembly GCA_022605575.1. Classification (NCBI taxonomy): domain Eukaryota; kingdom Metazoa; phylum Chordata; class Aves; order Gruiformes; family Rallidae; genus Laterallus; species Laterallus jamaicensis. The sequence goes on along the minus strand of JAKCOX010000021.1, from coordinate 4,036,786 downwards.
CAGCTATAATTTAACAGGTAGCAGCAATGGAAGAAAAAGGACTTTAATGCAGCATTGGGTTCTTAGCCCGAAGAGGAACTATTGCACATATATTTGAAATATATCATGATAGTTTTCATTTGTATACCGTTATTAACCTGTCAAAGCTAACAGTATAAACATCATTGCAATGTCTTACAGGGGACTATTTTACATGGAGAAGCTCAGGTACAGAAGAGTTAAAAGATTTCTCCAAGGTCACAGACAATTAGAGACAGAAAATGGTGGTTATAAATTTCTATAAAATCTTAATCTCAAAAACTGGACCATGCTTCTTTCCATGTTCTAACAGCATCTTCTGCAGGCTTAAAAGACATCAGTACTGATCCCTGTACAAAGTTGTTCATGCTTTTTCCACAAAGTTCTGGAATAGAGATGAGGAGCTATTCTTGCAGAATCATAGTATAGTTGGTGCTATCAGGGATCTCTGGAAATTATCATCTTGCCCAACCCCTCTACTCAAAGAAAGGTCAGCTAGAGCAGGTACTCAGGACCAGTCATGTTTTGAGCATCTGCTAGGATGGAGAATCTGCAACCTATCTGGCAAACTGTTCCAGTGTTTGATAACCCACACAGTAATTAAAACTGACTTTTAATATCGATCCTAATGCTTTCATCTGCAGAACATGGTTAAATTTCTCATTGCTACTGAAATCCTATCAAGCTTTTTATCAGGCACGTAGATGAGCAATCAGAACACACCTCAGGATTCACATTGTGCAGGGATTATGAAATTATGTAATCATCAGACACCCTCAGGGAGGGGAAGAAAAAAGAAAGAAAGAGATAAAAAGGCAGGCACTGTCAGATTCAGTCTTAACACAAATGGATAGGAGATATTACAGGCAAAGTTATTCAGTACAGAACTTAAAGAGAAAATGCCAAAAAGAGGGAGGAAAAAAACCCAGAAATTCATGCCAACACCTTTACGTTGGTAAGAGCCACAGAATCACAGAATGCTTTGGATTGGAAAGGACCTCAAAGATCATCAAGCCCCTCAAAGATCACCTTGACAACCAGATATAGTCCAGACGTAAAAACTGCACGTTGTTATTTTATCTATCATTTAAGGAGCAGTTTGCCCATTGATTCTCTATTCAAAACTCCCACTGCTGACACTGAAACTTGTGAGTCTGAAAACAATGTATTTATTTAAATAAGTTAAATATTTAAATAGTAAGCTTAACTTCACAATTTAAATTAAGAATTCACACAGTAACACAGCATGATGAATACATTAAAAATATATAATTACTTCTCTTTGAAAAAGTCATGTAGAACTATTTTACATATATACATATGTATATTGATGTCTCATTACAATTCTATGACTGATCAAACTTTGACTCCTACAGCCTAATACTATCATAGTAGCACACCACGCTTTCTGAGACATAACAATACCAGAATGAGTTCTACTTACATATAGCCATAGGCAGAAAAGATGTGCTGAGATACTCTATAATATCCTTGTGCAGAAATGGAGGAAAGGTAGCTAGTGTTGAAATCATTGTATAGGGCAAAGTACTCAAAATATCGTCATTGAGAAAAGGAAGTAAGCATGTAGTAGTGTAAAAAATTGATTGCCCAAGATCTGTTGAATAAAACGATATAAATACAGAATCATTACAATGGAAAAATAATTAAGAGTATGTAAATTTTAGTTTATAGAACTATAAAAAATATTACATTTAAGTTTCCCCCTCAAAGTAATTTGGAAAGTTAATCACGACAGACAAGATACTTCACCCAGAATTTTAAGGCCCTCCTAAAATAGAGGGAAACAGCTGTTTAACAGTACTCTGAAGAGTTTCGAGGGAATATAAACACTACAGCCAGTAAAATAATTGATTAAAATCTATGTTGATTTTAATCATACAGTGATTAACATACAGTGGCCTGCATTTAAGCAGAGATGTTATTAGAACCAGAATTTGACACGCACTTTGGTATTGAAAGGCCTGCTTTTCCAAAAAGCATTCTAGTCTTTATCATCCATAGAAAAATGAGATTTTGACCTTAATTACCCTCAAGAAAGCAGCAAAGGGCTCCCCACACAATCGCTACAGGAAACATCACTGTATTTTTCAAATAGCATATTTTTAAACCATGGGTCTTGTTTTCGTGGGAAGCCATTGAGGCAAAAAATGGCCAAGACTTAAAAGGAGTATTTGTCAAAAAAAATTCCATATTTATTCCAATTAACTGTTCTGTAACTCTTTGGAAGGATACTTAAGAAATGTGCAACATTTTAACTTCCAAAGGGAAGGGACAGGTTACTGTGTATCTGGGCATGTGTCATCTTTGTACCTTCTTCCAAATGAGGAATTGAGCTGGGGTCAGTAACGCCCTGAGAGCAGTAACAGCTCTCAATGAACCCCAAGTTTGAACCTGTATGATGATGCCAACTCATCAGAAGCGGGTAAAGGTTACTCGCTTCATTGCTCACTCGGTAACCTGAAGTACGTTACACAGCCCTTCATCATCTGTACAATTAGGATTATTAAAAACTGCCTTCGAAAAGCACTCAGAGATCTGTAGCTGTAAACCTCATGAGTCATGGCAAGAATTAAAATTAGCACTCCATTTCAGTGGTTCTGGAAAGTCTTCTATACAAGGTCCTACCCAGACTCACAATGCTAGGGAGTGTCTTTCTCTTGCAATACATATTTACCAGCTAAGCATGTAGAGTTTTGTATAATCTAATCAAACCAAAGCTCAGGACCACCTAGCACGCCAGTTGTACTTACCCAAACAACATTGACTGTTCTGATAAAAAAAATACATTTCTTTTAGCCAAATGCTAAGCTGAGGGAGAAATAAATAACAAGTTGTATTGCAAAATTTAATTCTCCACACACAGAACCATAGAAAATAGCAAGTGACCTCCCCTCACCCCAAACATGACCCAACCAAATTATTCCTGGTAGATATCTAGATGAACTGTTCTTGAAAATCTGCAAGATAGTTCACTCTTCCTCCTGGCAATTTATCCTAGCATTTAACTTCTTTATCATGAAATGGCTGCTTTTTTTTTTTTCTAATTTCCATTGCTGCAGTTTAAGCCCATAACTTCCTATCCTGATCAACTATAACTATAAATAGTTTGATTTAGTTGTCTTTCTCCTTGCAGCAACCTTTAAGTATTTGTATTTAGTAATCATGTCTCCCATTTTTGTCTAAGCTAGACAAACCAAGTTCTTTCCATTTTTCCTCACTGTTCACATTTTCTAGACCTTAAATCATTCTTGTTTCTTTTTCTGGACTACTCCCACATAGTCCATGTCTTTCTTGAAGCCAGATGGACAAGTCTGAGGCCTTGCAAGGGCTATTACAATAATAAAGAAAATGCTTTGGGCGTCTCATACACAAAACACCTGTTCACATATTGCTAGAATAATGTTAACATATCAGTGACTTCTAGTCTGCCACAAATTTACTGTAACACGCCGATCTCTGCAGTACACCTTTCATGGTAGTATTTCCCACATTTCACTTCTGCCTTTGATTTCTCCCACTTAAACATAGTACTTTACATTTCTTCTTTGAAGAGGTTTCAAAACAGAATCCAATTTGCCAAGACTGTTTTGGATCAGGTATCTTTCACACAAAGGACATGCTATTCCCCATCCTGGTAACCCGCCAAGTACAAAAATTAAAATACTTAGTAACAGTAGACCTGTAAGATGCCCACTCGCTATATGCTTCCAGCTAAGAGCCACTGGTAATTATTCCTGGAGTATTTTCCTCATTCAAGTGGGGACCATATGTCCCAGAGTGTCTATTAGGATGTCAAGTGACACAGCAACAAAAGCCTGACAAAGGGAGGAAAACCCAGCCAGAAGAGCCATTGTGCTACTATAAAAGGAAATTATGCTTGCTCAGTGTTATTGGTTCTTAACAGGTCTCCATTGGTTGTTAATTATCACCATGCTATCTATTTAGAAAAACATTGCTTTAATAATCAAGTCCACCATTTCCAGAAACCGAAGTTAAATCAACAATTTGCTAGGAGCCCCCCCCCCCCCCACTTCTGCAAGATCACACTAATTCCTAGTGAAGCATTTGATTCAAATCACGGCTGCTGCCAGCTCAAAAGGAATTCAGCATTTAATAGAAACATCTTTCCTCTTAAAGAATCTCAGCAGTATTATCAGAATGATAACTACCTTCCTATACTGAACTACGGGCCTAATACACCCTGATATCATGGTGAAAAGAAATATTTGACTTATGTGACACAGGGAGAACACTGGGATCCTGGATCCCAGTATGGAAAGCCACAGACTAACTAGCCAGACATGTAAAGAAATTGAGGGAAAACAATGTAAATACAATGCAGTCACAAAAAAAAATCTTGCAACTAATTCAAAATATAAGAAAATACAACTTTTCTGAAAATCAGACAGAAAATTTACTACCTGTTTACCAGGAATATTTTAAAGCCATCTCAGATCACTATTTCCATGGTTTTTCTTCAGTTAAATGTGCACTATGTTCTATTTAGAGATGGACCTTCACCAAAACACTCAATCTGCATATTTGTTACAGGCTACATACACAGTTGCAAGCAGTCTGTGCCTTTTTAAGAGGGCTACCCCAAAAAGACCAGTCTGAAGACATCCCAGTGGATTCAAATTCAAAATCCAGATTTTTTTTTAAAGCCATCTGTACTATTTTTGTTACACACCACTGTATTTTAGTTACATACCACCAGTTTATCACTGAAAATCAGACCACATCAGAATTCAAACCCAAATGCACAATTAGCAAAAAGAACCCCCATCTTTTTTATTTAAAAAAGTCAAAACAAACTCTTGGATATAAACACATCCCAGGAGATTTGAATTCCAGATCCAGGTCAGTTTAGGCCCATCTCTTCTACTGCATTTATGCATCATTCATGGATTCACAGCACTGAAGTTAAGCGTACTGGAATGGTTCAAGGGCCTTACCATGTTGACCATGTTGTAGCAAGGGAACTAGATCCAGTAGTGTCACCAGTGTCACGTAAAGTCCTTGATAGTCCAAAGATGGGTAGTCTGATAACTGAGCATCACGACTTTGCTGGCCACGTTCAGATGGAGCATCTCGCAGGACGCTGTAAAGGAGGGAGCGAGTAACAGTAGGGTTGATGGAACTGACCTGTGGTCTTAGAGATGGGGTGAGTGGGAATGGCACAGGAAAAAGACACATGGTCATGGGCACTGTCAAATTGGAGGCATCTTGATTCTCCTTCTTCCCTGTGCGGGACAAAATGCTGTTGGGGGGACAAAGAAAAAAAAGAGACAACAAAGACACAAAGAACAGCACATTACATTGAAATGACACTATAAAACAAATAATAAAAACACCAGATACATCCCACATAAGATGCAATTGCTACCAAAACCAGTGTGTCTACAAATCTAGTAACCATTTGCTTACATACTTCAAGATAAGAGAATTAAGAATTGACATCTAAGAAAACTTCATTGCATCTCATGTGTTATCTGGTTCATAAGGAGCAAAAATATAAAAATGCATGTTTCAGTGCCCTACCCATGTTTCACAGTTAAGAAAAATTCTGAGAATTACAAGTGTTTGCTATGGAAAATTAGCTGTGTCACAATAGGCTGGTATTTTGCTCCGAGATTTTGAGAGATTTCTTCCCCCCACCCCCAAGCCCCCCATAATCTTTTGAACCAACTGACTGAAAACATGCAAAATATAGGTGTGGCACTTGCAGAAACATGTTTTAGCAAAGAATAAACATGTGTGCTTGTTAAGATAGTCTTAATAATCACATGTTTATTGCATTAAAATAATGTCTGTATGTATTTTATGATACTGTTTCATGACCACTCACTCAGTATCATTTGAGATAATGAAGTTTAAAACAGGCACATGGATTTAGAAATAATATAATATTTCTAAAATGTTAACTAAACTACATTTGGAAAAGTTATAAAATAATATATAGTAGATGGTCTTTAGCATATGTTTGTGAGCTAATGATAATGGTTGTTTATGTGTGTTTTTAATTTTGCCCATGTTTAGGGAGGAAACATTTTACTTTACGAATACAAACACTTCTTGGGTAAATAATTACCTTCAAAAATCTAAGGGCTAAGCAAGCAAGACCAATTATGTAACTGCAGATCAGACAGTATGTTACCATACATTCCTGCTGTTACTTACGTTATTATTCAACAAAACTCACTATAAACTAAAGGAGAGATAATTTCAAAAAATAAAAAGGATTTAGTGGGAATCAAAATAGAGTCTATACGTCAACCAGCTTGTTAGGTCTTTTTAAGAATCTTGTAAACATGTTAATCTAATTTATTTTTTAAAAAACTATTTTAAATAGAAATAAATTGTCACTTAAGCAGTGTTATATTTTAGTTATCAGGCAATTATAGGGTTAGTTCATAGTCTTCATATGTGCCTATAAAATATAATACACATTTTAAATATATTAAACCACACACAATGCTTTTTCCTCTTTTTTTTTTTTTTTTGAAAGCATGTTTTCCACCTCTCAATGTTCAGGATTTCCAGAAGCAGTTGCTGTTGGTTTAACTCTATTCCCAAAGTCAGAGTTAAAATTTATACAAGACAAGTCAGTGACATTAAAATTTCCACTGACTAATGAAGAGTAGAGTTATATCAAGAGGGAGCACTTCTGGAAACCTCTGTCCTCTTTAACAGTACAGAAATCCCTACTGTATAATCTTAGCACAGACATATCCTACCTCACAAGTCAATTCAACGATTTACACAGGCTAGCTAAACTCTTGCTAAGGTGCTTATAAGAGAAGATGTCATTCATTTGCCTTACATACAAAACACTTTTACAAGTACAGTTCTATCCCATCACACTTGCAGAAAGAGATGATATAGGCTGTTTTAAGAAACTACATACTTTTTTTTTTACTTTGTTTTTTTTGTCTTACGTTTGGCAGATTGTTTTGGTTTCTGTTACCCAATGTCCAGTACAAGAAATGTGGTGACTGTTATGACAGTGCTTATGAAATCATATCAGAAATTCATCTAAGATCTAGTATGACTTTAAAAACAAATGATCAGAGTGCTGATTCCTTTTAATTTGCTTGATGTTCATTTGCTGTACTTTGCAGCTCATGTTCAGAGATATGAAGGTACTAAATTATGTTTCCTCCCTTTCTCCAACAGATTATATCAATTACCCATACCTTCACTTGCCAACACATCACTACACACACTCTTATTTCCAGAAAGGATATTACTGTATTAATTAATCTTTCCTTTGGAAAGTGTAAGGCAGTGATGGAAAGCTTAGATTATAGGTTTCCCTTCCTTTGAACATGGAGCTAGAGCCCATCTATGGGTTAGAGGCCAAAGACCAGTCTTGTATCTTGATCAGGGCATCTTTCTGTTCACTTCAGGAACAGCAATGAGACTGTACCTACATCCCAGCTGTGACCATGCAAAATTTATAAAGAAAAAAAAAAACCCTCCACTTTCAGACCCAGGCTTTTCTCTGATCTGTATGTTTTAAAAACAATAAACAGAAGAGTCAAAATTGAAAACCTAGGATGTCCCCTAAGACCGAGATACAACAATTGCGGTTTGTTCCTGTTTCTTGTTCAAAGCAAGTACTGAGAACTTGGGAGCATCTGTACATCATCACTCCATACTGAACTTGCTCCATTACAAGTAACAAAGCTACCAGGGCTTGTTTCAGACTTTTATATCTCTACTGCAAAGCTATCCCAAAATTACTGCCTTCCAGGAAAGTTCTCCTAAAATGGCGACAAGGGAGCTGCATCTTGCCAAGGCAGAAAAACAAGCTTGACCATTAATTAGCCACAGGGCATTTAGAACTATTCCTTATGTAAAACATTTAACTTAGAAATACATATGGAGAATTTTCTCCAAGAAAATGCTAAACAATGAGCTGTGCTGCAAGATGTTCATTAAGTCTTAGATCATTCCTCAAATGAGGGAAAAAACACTGAAAATGAGCAGGGCATGAAACAAATTCATGCTGTAATGTAAAGAAATGCTTTTGCCCAAAGAGAAAATTAAGGAAGAACTAAATGAATCAATGTGCTATGCATTGTGTATGGTGACTTTATGTGATGTTTGTTCATAGAAATAAGGAATTTAATTTTTTCAGCCATTCCACATCTGTTCCCCCCACCCCTGAGCTTGTGATTTACTGAGGCCATGTACAGAGCAAAGGAGCAAATGAATCCCTTGCACAATCCAACTACAGCTAGCAGAATGACACCAGGTATGAATGTGATCTAAACCAGTGGGCACGTCCCACTGATAAGAACACAGTCAACACATCTATAACATGGAAAGGTAAAAGTCTAATAAACTGAGAAACCCAATTATCATAGGGAATTTCTCTAACTAGCCACTATTCCTCCATTATTCCTTTGACTACATTTGTTCATCACAAAATGTTTATCCTAAAAAATTCAGCTGCAAAGAGAATACACATCAAACTGGGAAATATTAAGTTATTCGAAAATAGTAGATGATCAAAAGCAAACTATTCTGAAGATCAGGCCCAAAAACTCCAGAAATCATTGGGCATTTTTGCTGCTCTTTGATCAGTATTCTCTCAGCAGCCTAAATTCATTGCATATGTTCCATCTCAAACTAGAAAGATGATTCTCCACCATGTATTTTTATCGTTGATATTAAACCTTGCACAATGGAGTCTCAGTGTAGGAGGCAGAAAGAAGATTCAGCATGCAACATATTCAAAGAAATTTCTGAACATGCTCTTCAGAAAGGTTCTTAACCAGTCTGTTTAGTTTTTGGGTAAATCTTGCAGATATCTGCACACTGTGGGTGGGAGTTTCCTTCTTTCCATCTGCCACACTAAATACAGGGTGTGTTTTGTTTTGCTTTTTTAATCCAGCTTCTTTCTTAGTATCAGCAAGTGTATAAACTTGTATCGGTTCGACCATAACACTCAGGCTTTGACCCACAGTTCAAATTCCTCTGTTACAGGTATTCAGAATGTGAATTTGACCTTGCTGAGTAACAGAACCCAGTCCACTTAAATTTAGATCCAAGTTTTGGCTTCAATTTCTGGTGCCCATTTAGCACTGAGGCTGATACATCTCAGATCATAGAGGCCAAAGCCATTTGCATAGACCTGCATTTCAGAGCCAAGTATCATTTCTGCCCCATGAGGTTCAGCATTATCAACAAGAGGATTTTGGTTCAGTCCCATTCTGCCTGAAATATGAAATAAAGAAATGGAGTTGCTCAATTGTGCAATTGCTGCCCTGACTTCTGATCTGCCCTTATACTTGGTAAATATAAAGCTTTTTCAGTAAGCCCAGAAATATCACTGCTCATGGAGCGTGAAGAATGACACAGGACGTGTCAGCTATACTGCTTAGAAAGATAAAGATGAAGATAACAGAGAAATATGAAGACACTTTCTTTAAGCAGCAGACTCTAAATCCATCCTGTACCAATGGACTTCGGCCCTAAGAGAACTGGATCTCATCATTGCATTTGGTAGTTATGCCTAAGAGAGAAAAATGCCCAGAATCAAGTCTAGCTTTCTTGCTTTAAGAGCTTAAAGGTTCACAGCATTTAAGCAGAGGCTGCTTTGTTATACAGAACCTTACTTAAATGTGATTTAAGTGTGTGTATTGCGCAAATAATTCATAAAAACAGCCTGATGTGGGAACAGAGACACATTTCAGAGGTATCTTCGGTGACTCTTGGAACAATTTTTTTTCCCACTGCTGCAATATAATGAGACAAAATTTAATTTATTAATCTTTTAAAAAATGCCCTATTGGTTGCCATTTCCTCAACACTCTAAATGATGAGGGAAACAAATTTCATAGTGGTTAAACAATCCTACTCTCGAAATTTTCAAAACAGATTTTTAAGTTTGCAGTGAACAGGTGTTCCACTGATCATGAGTATTTCTGTCTGTATCTTTTCTTCTTAAAAACAAGGTCAAGAATTTTGATCCATCCCATGTGATTTAAATTAACATTATGATGAACTGCTGTCATTCTTTGAAGTTTAAATTCATGCTTCTCAACTTGTATACATCACAGGGGCATGTGTACAAATATATGGATTAATAGTATTTTTTTAATGTTTCTTCATCAATTAAGGCAAATGGCTGTATTTCAAACTAGTTTCTGACAGCAGGGACAGTCTTTCCCGGTATAAATCAGCAAGCTATGCACAGAAATGCAGCCTAAACTGCATCTTCCTGGATGTGAAAACTAGTCCAGCCAAACCCTGGGCAGACAAAATCACCTCTGCACTATCAACAGCAATTTTAAAAGCAATTTGAAAATATGAATCCATTAGGTAGCACTGTGGAATATATATCATTCCTAGTTAAGCCTCACAATTTTTCGTATCATTTTATCAAGACAAGTAGTGTTTTCTATTCAAAATACATTCTGTAATTATATGCCATAAAGTACTATCTATTATTACTAAAAATTGGACTAAATCAAAACCCTAGGTCAGAATAATCCTAACCTGTTGGCATCCAAATCCAGATCTGTACACAAACTTTGTGGCTAATCACATCAGGGACTGAATCAGAACCCAAATCTGAGAGCCAGCTGAACTATGGTACAGAAAGAACCTAGTTCTGCTCATCTGGCTCATTGCTCTAAGATCTTGAGGCACCAAGGCTGTCAACGAGGTCATAAGTATACTCATCTAAAACTCTAGCTCACCAACTCCTTTCTTCACAAGTTCAGCATGCTTGTGCATACAGCTAAGTCTTAGGAGGGCCAAGCAAATGTTTAATCAACCAAGTTTATTTTAGAATCAGCCACTCAGTAAGTAGCTCAACTGGGCAAATTGGGCAACAGCCACTGAAGAGATTAATTCATACCATTCCTTTCTTAAATTACGCTCTAACTCTTTTTGGCTGAGCACTGACCCATTCAATCTTGGAACCAATTTCCAGTCAATTAATACCACCTATAATTCTTTAGCTCTTTTTTCTTCAAGAGCATTAGTTAAAACTTACCTCAATAACGTCTGAGAAAAGTATTTCAGAGTATTTGCAATGTCAGTTCCAGAGGGCACAGGGTAAATGTTGTGGAGAACCCGGTTGTGGTATTCCTGAAGGTAACGGATTTTGGAAGCAACTACATAAAAGACAAAAAAAAAACAAACACAAAAAATTTTGTTAGGTTTTCTGCAGACTCTGACAGAATTAGTCTTCCTACCATTTCTGATTTTTTTTTATTTAAGAACTAAACTGCAAAGAAAAAAAAGCAAAGTCTCTATTTTCCTTCTATTTTGGGTGAATAAAGTGAACTCTCCAGTGCAAGAGTTCCAAGGAGAAAGCACAGAAGTTAATGTCTGCACATGTATTACACCAATTTTGTCCTAGCAAATTAAAAAAACAAACCAAAACAAAATCAACCTGCACTATTTCTGTGTCTCCAAGGATCTCAAGATTCATTTATAATGAATGAGTAATTGGATCACAGGAGGTTTGTGTGAGATGGATAAATATTTCTACAAACAGAGATATAAGCTAAGACAGAGAGAGCTTATGTGATTTACTTTAGGCCATGCTTCTACTTTATGCAATGAACTAAAGATATGAAAAAGATCTGTGCTGTTTATTTAAGTGTGTTAGGAAGTCTGATCCAGCAGGTGAGGGGATTTCAAAAAGCAGCAGGAGCTCTGCAACTTCCCTGAAACCATTTTTTATTTGTTGTGGGTTTATTTTCTAATAGAGATCCTTGCTCAGTATTGGAAAAAAGTGATTACCCACCACAGCTGTGATGCCTTACATTGCCTGTGTGGCACAAGACAGCCTCATGCAGAGACAACTGAGCACACACTCAACTCTTTTTCGCTCTGCTCACACTTATCAGCTCTTGCTGAGAAACAGAGTACGTTGGCTGCAGGAAAGGGCTGCACCAGCTCAGCTGCACGTCCAGCTAGACTGCTCAGCATTTGTTCATGGCATCACTCTGTGCAGACAGAGCCTCAGCGAAGGCTGGGAACTCTTAATCATGTCAAAAGTGCATCCAAGACAGTATAACAGTTCAAAAGAAAGATGCTTCTGAATTACTTCAGCCCTTGAGTATATGGATTATGACAGTCTTTCACTGCACCAAGATATTCCTCGTTCCCCTACAGGGCTCTCCATGTGGAAGGCAGCAAGTGTCAGTACTTTGTTTTACTCTCATTGTCGAATGGCATTTATTAAAGAACTAATACCTGGGTGACATCCCTGTGCCTCTCACTGCTGCTGTATCTGAATATTTTATGAGAATTCAGATTTTTTTTCTGTATCATTGACAAGTTGAATGAGAAGTGGTGACTTTGTATGTATATTACAGAAAAATACTGAAGGACAGACACCAGAAGTGTCTACAACTGCTGTTGGAGGTTCAGCTTGAGATGCTGAGAGCCATTTTGCCAGAATAGATAGCAATATGTACTGGACTTTCACATCCAGTAAACAAAAGCATCTGTGTGTGCTCAGTCACACTACAAATGAGGTCTGACGATTTCCAGTCAGTTATCCATACACAACATGATAAACACTGAAATAATCATTAAGCAAAGAATATTTTTTGCTTGAATTGCATGACAAGAAACCAAATCAGCACTCAGCTGCTTTCATCACAATTATCTTTTCTCCTGTTTCCTGCTATATTGACCGTAGCACCCCAACTTCTGCACCAAGTGAAGCTTCTACAGACAAAAGTCTACCTCACAATATTACCCTTCAACACAGGGAGAAAGCCCATAGTATGGCTGAACAGGACTGGAATCTATGGGAAAACAGCAATTAAAAATATAATTAGGGACACCTCCAGAATATATATACAACATATATATATGTACATATACAATATATATACAATATATATATATATATATTACAAAAGTAATAAACTAAGCAAATTTAATTATATTTCCTCACTTCTAAGTGGTTTATTTCGCAAATTTATTTTAAGGTGATATTAATGGATAATTAAAATCAGCCACCATTTTTCTCCCCCAGAAAACTGAAAAATGCTTGTCACGAGGGCTCAGGCTGCCTCGGTGTAGCTAGGAGCAAGATCAGAGCCTTTCAGGCTACCACACAGGCTTGTGGCACATGAACTGTGCTCTGCTGTATGTTAACCCTGTCTCTCTTAGACCTTCCCTAACTAGCTTCCCACACATCCCCAAAATCACTGGGGTAGTAACATTTGGTCATGATGCGATTTGCTCCAGTTTACTGAAGTTTATTTCAGCAGTCCAAGACCTGTTTTCCCCTCCTGGTCCCACATCTCACTCTTTCTGCCCACTTCAGTCTCCAGTGTGCCGGTCAGCTTACCGGATTACTTAAAGATAGTCTCTACTAGACCCCTATAAAAACTAACCTAGATTAGGTTAGAGTAAGAAAGGAAATACTTCATAAACATATATTGTGATGTTACTTCCCCTTGTCAGTGGAGGAAAAAAAATATAGAGGAGCATGAAGCCAGGCATATTTGCAAAAAAAAAAAACAACCAAAACCAAACAGGCCACATTTCACAGAATCCAAGAACATTTCACAGCAAGATGCACAGTTTACTGTGACTGCCATGGTTTGCTGTCAGGTATCTGTAAGTGAATCAGAGTAACAAAATGCCAAAGATGATGTCAGAATTCAGATCTAGATGTATTTTAGAGAGCTGTCTGCCTCTCCACAGCTCCTTTAGAAGGAAAATCTATTTCTGTTGATCAGCATTGTCATGCACTTGTGTCAGGCAAAACACCATTTATAAATGGTGTTTATTTATAAAGCAGAAATAGTAACAATTAGCTTTAGCCTAAAGATTTTAAACCTCCCCTCTCAGTTCTGTTTCCCAGACAACTAAACATTTCAGCACAGCCTCCCAGAACACAAAAAAACTTCTGAAAGCATTGGAGCAAAACTTTGCCAGCTTTCAAGATACAAAAGTATGTGAATGACCAAATTTTCTGAGTTTCTGAGGATCCAGAAATAAAGTATGTCACTCTGTTGAAGGACTTAGCCATTATCATAGGACTGTCACATAAAACAAATTTTTAAAAGAAAAAAAGTTATTCTACACTGCTTTGCTGAGTATCACTCTAGGATCTACACACACCTAACTAAACTCCCTAGCCCCCTTGTAAGCATTGACTGAATCAAGAGTGAAACCATTAGGAATCTTTAAAGATGGTCTTGGTTGTTCCACTGCCCTGGAGAAGAACAGAGCAGGCATCAAGCATTCCTAGGACATTACTTACCACAACTAAACACCAGTTACTGCTATTTAGGGTGAAAAAGAACTAATTTTCTTTGAATACACAAGAACACCTCAGGCATGCCATGATGAGTCAAATGGTGAAAGTCACTGTCAGTATCGCTGGGATGAGATACGAGCTGCACGCGGTCACGAAAAGCAGAAGGCTTCTTGGGACAATTTCCCAGATTGCCACCATTTTACCTGTTCTTCATACAATCTGCCCAAGAGCTGTGGAGTGGCCACAGATTCATGTTTAGACCAGCTCCTCTTCTGTTCGGATAAGTCTGTTTCCTCATTTGTAGTGTTTCGCTTCTGTTCTTGGTAAATTGAGAGTCATTTCAAGTTGTGACTTGACTCCTTCCCAAGACACTCTGGTTCTTGCCTGTCAGTCAGTGATGGCAGAGGCAACAACAGCTGGGGTTTGAAGGTTTGACCAAGAGCGATGTATGCACATCAACAGAATCCTTGCTGGAGTATATCACCGTTTGTCAAACATTGCAGGTAAGGGAATCTTGAAGTTATGTAGAGACAAAGACGTTTGGTAATGCTCTCATAAGAACTAGTGAGGGAAGCAGCCTTGGTAACCAAAATACATTCAGTAGGTTAAAAACCACAGGATATGTCCATTGACAGAATACTCTACCTGAAGCATTACGAAAAAGAACATGAGGAGGCGGAAAGAACTTAGACCCCAAGTAAATCTTAAAATAGACAACAACAGGGACACGGCAGGGCAAGACGCAGTGTTTTGAACAGTACAAAGGAATTAAAAGAAAAAACAGCCACGGAAAAAATATGAGAGAGAAGCTCAAAGAGAGCAGACCAGCAGCTCTAGGAATGGAGGAACAGAGAAGGCAGAATAGAAAAGGAAGAAAATGCCAAAGGCGGTGTTGAGACAAAAGGTAACAGAAATTCTTCCATATGCCAGTGTGAAAGAAGCATAAGTATCATAAGAAAGAAGAAACAATTCTAGAACTCAGGTGGGAGTGGGGAAGGCAGAAAGAACAGCAGAGATCTGAACACTGCACACTTCGGGTCTGTTGCACAGTCACCTATTTATGAGCCCAGAAGTGCAACCCTACAGCAACAAATTAGCATCCATATCATACTTTAATAGCAACATCATCCATCACTGTAAATAAGCAGCAAACCCTACAGGAAAAAAATGCAAGCGTTCTTCTCCTTAGGTTAGTTCAGTATAGGCATATATAAGGATCCTTCCCTGTGATCTGGAAGGAGACAGACAGCAAGTCCTCAGCACATGAAGTGTCAGATTGCATCATATCATCTTGACAAGCATCAAACCAGCCTACTGGTCACAGACTGCCTGGTTCACAACCATGACACTGTATCAGGAAAGAAAATAGCTTTGCTATGGACAAGCTCAACTACCCTGGTTTTCTTTAAACCTCCCACCAGGGCTCTTGCAGATGCACCAGTTACCTGCAGTAACAACAGTGGGCACACCATCATGGCCCCAGCTGTTGACATCCCAACCATCATGTCATCTGATCCCGTGCTGACCAGATCTAGCCAACATCGTGGTTAACAGGTCTGTGGCTGCGAGGGGGCACACCTGGCCCCAGGCAGGGGGATTACCATACTGGGGGTCCTGCTGGGAGACTCTGGGGGCTGTGTCAGGCAGCACATAGGCAAGACAGCAACACCCAATATACATTCACCTAAAAGGTGAGCACCGGCAAGAAGGACAGCACACCTTCCGTCTCTATCTCACAGCAAGGCCATCCATCTTCAAGGTGACAACGTCTGGGTCACCTCCAGTCTCTCGGGTGGGTACACCCTTCGGGACCGGGCACAGCACCGGCAGAGGAGGCAGGCCGGACCCTTCCCATTATGGGGCCAAGAGACAAGCCGGTGGTCTCAATCTTAAGTATCATGCCTGGATCCCCCATTTCTTCCCCTCAGGTTCCTGGCGCTGCCTTCGCACAAACACGCCGTCTCCCTAGAAGGGCCACCCAGCCAGTGAGGCACAGGGCGAGAGGCCAGATGCTCCGCGGGCCGCCGCTACCAAGCAAGCGGGCTGAGACAGAAAGAGCCAGAACGCCGGCAGCCCCCCCGCCCCCCCTTGCACTAGCTGCTACGCGAACGCCACATAGCGCGGGAGGAGGTCGGGCGGCGCTGTCCCTGCGGGGCGACCGACAGGGGGCACCGGGGCGACTGACAGCCAGCACCGGGGCGACCCCATCGGCAGAAAGGCACACCCGGCCGGTCGGCCGCCCCCCCGCTCCCCTCGGACAGGCCGCGGCCCGCGCCGCCTCTCCCGGCACTCACACTGCTCCGCCTTGGTGGACATGCTGCCGCCCCGCTCCGTCCCTCAACCGCGGAGGAACGCCTGCCCCCGGCCGCGGTGAGCGCGGTGATGACCGCTTCCCCTTAGCGCCGGTGCCGCAGGGCTGCGGGCTGGGGAGCGGCGGGCAGCGGGCGGGGCTGGGCGGGAACGGACTCTTAAAGGGAAAGCGCGTCTAGCGGCGGCCTCGCAAGGGCTGAGTAAGGGGGGGCCTCTTCGTCTGTCCTGGGGGGGCCGCGAAGTACTCGCCCCAGGCGGGGGCATTACCCCGCCGAAGCACTGAGCTTGCTGCAGCGCTGGGAGCTGCCGGGCCAGAAGATCTTGACGACCCCCGCCGGTGCCCCCCCGGCCTTGGAGAGCGTTTGGGGTTGCAGAGGGGGCTGGTGTTGCACACCCCCGGCCCGCCGCCCTGCCGCTGCGGGACAGTTGCAGCTGGGGGAGCACTGAGCTGGGCCAGGGATGGCAGCATTACTGTCAGGGCTTGTTCATGGGGCTGTGTCTGGATACTGCGGTATACCCCTGGGTTCCCTCTGTGTGCCTCAGCCAGGTGCCTCGGCCGAGTATCCACACTTGTTTACACAGTGTGCCAAGCATCTGGGGGACAGATCGGTGTTACCTACCCTTACCGAAGAGAAGAGGGCTGAGCTCAGCCCTGATGTCCCCTCTCTGTCACCAGTTCCCAGCTACGGTTACTGCCTGAGGCACCATCGGTGACGAAGGAGGGGTGAAAAGATCAGCAGTGGTGGGCGTACAGTAATAACAATATAATTTAAATCACTATTCACTATTCATTTGCTCTGAGAGAAATTACTTCACCAGTGTACGTCCTGTCAGCTTTCCCAGCACCCTCTCTGGGCCTTACCAGGTCTCAGGAATGAATAGCTAGCTATGAGCCTCCTCTCTAAAACAGCTTTTCAGATCCTCACCTTTCTGAGAAAGGTATGTAGAAGCAGTAGTATTTCATCAGCCAGAGCATGAGAGCCTTGATGTTTATAGATAAAAAGCCAGTTGCAACATATGCTCCTCGAAAGGCTGGGCTGCATTAGACAAGTAGGCCTGTGGCAGCCAGAGAACTGTGCTGTGGAGGAAAATAGGTATATTTTATTATTCATCATGCAAAGTAGTGCACCCAAATTACTGCTGAGTTAGGGATGATGGGATGATGCACATTACAAGCCCAGAACTGCCATGAAGGGGCAGATGCTGTTCACTGGCATTTAACAGGTTGGCTCATCTCAATCTTCTAAAAATACTGAAGGTGCAATATTTTTTCAACACCACTTAATTAGGTCCCGAATAGAGCTCTTAATATATTTCCTGGAGGGCACAGTTCTTTCCACATTCCCTGCGCTTTTGAGCCCCAAAGAGAAAGGAGCCAACTTAAACCACTACTACTGTAGCTAGTAGGAACAAGCCTCGATAACTGTAGATCAGCAACTGAAATAATGAGTTAACTCCATTTCTTTGAACAGTACATCACAAAAGCAGAGTGCTGCCCATTCCTGTGCATGGATGGTTCATTCTCCCTGTTGGGTTCACTGCAAGATCCTGTGGGTTGCTTCCTGAACATTTAAGTTTATTCTTTTAAACACATAAGAGTAAACATTTAAGTTGTTAAAGCATTTCATTGTTTTAAACATTTAAGGCTAAACATTTAAGTTTATTCTTTTATTAGAAACTGCCATGTGATGTCTGATTCTGTTGAAGTCAGTGAGAGTGTCTGTTTAATAGAATGAAGTGCCCAGGAAGGTGAGTGCTACAAGCCCCACTTTGCCCAACCCTAGGTCTCACAACATAGAACATAAGTTATGAAAATATAGACAAAGGGCTTTCAGATCTCACTGAAGGAAGCTGTTGAAGGCAGGGCTCATCTTTATCTTGAATTTCAGTCTGTTGATGCAACAAATCAATCTGAAAGGCTTTATTGCTCATTACAGAACAATAGGGAACTGTGCACTGAGAGGAACTGAGCTCCCACAGGTATCCTTTAAAATATACCAAGTGTTCACAAATTGCAGTGGTGAGCCTACTAGAAACACTCTGGTTGATAAAGCAGGAATACACTGAGAAAATGTGAATTCCATTTCTCATGTAAAATTTCTTCTTTGGTTTAAGTGCTTGGAAGTTGCAGCTATGCCTATGTTTGCCAAACAAGATCCTATGCAGTGCAGCATGTAATTCAGCAGTTTATTGCCTGTGAGTCCTGCATACCTAAATAATGCCTATGCCCCAAATAAATCCTGATACGAGTCATCAGTTATTTGGTCAAACAATGTGATAGATTTGCCTGGTTTGTCAATGCAAATAGAGACTCATACCTTAAATTGTGAACAAATGACATAAAGGAGCAAATACAGGAACATGGCACTCTGGGAATTAATTTCTCAGGTCTCTGTGCTGAATAGAAGTCACCATTTCTCAGCAAGAACCTCATGAATTTGCCAAATAAAATGGGTACTGTGCTCCACTGGAAAAATTCTTAAGCAGCTAAGGTTTATATCCATATGCTTTCTCCCTCTGCATGCACTCAGTTAAGAGAACACATAAAAGCTGCAGGCATCTGAAAGTCCACAAGTCGTTAATGCAAGAACAAGAAATGAACAAGGAAGGGAAAAGGTCCATATCAACTGATGAAAACCAAAAAGAACAAATGGTACTTTTCTGAATTCATGAGTGGAAATTTCACAGAATTGAATCATTGAATCATGGAGGTTAGAGGGAGCCTCTAGAGCTTGTCTACTCCAATTTCCCTGCCCACAGCAAGGTCAGCTAGAGCAGATTGCTCAAGGCCATGTCCAGTCAGATTTTTAATATCTGCAAGGATGGAAACCCAGTCTTTCTAAGCAACCTGTTCCAAGTTCTGAAAAGGTTTTTTTCTCATGTGTAAGTGGAATTTCCTGTATCTCCATTTATGCCCTTTACCTCTGCTCCCATCACTGAGTGCCACTGCAAAAAGTCTGTCTCTGTTACCTTACTCCCTCCACTCAGGGCTAAACAATCACAGCTCTCTCAGCCTCTCCTCATAGGACAGATGCTCCAGCAGCCCAGGATCCTCTTGGCCATCTTGCTAGAAAGGCTCATTGCTGACTCATGTCTGACTTGGCAGCTACTGGGACCCACAGGTCCTTCTCTGCAGAGCTGCTTTCCAGCTGGTCAGCCCCTAGCTTGTACTGGTGCTCAGGGTTATTCCTCCCGAGGTGCAGGACTCCAATTTTCATCTGTTAAACTTCATGACACTCCGGTTGGCCCAGTTCTCCAACCTCTCAAGATGTGTCTGAATGGCAGCACACCCATCTGATGTACCCACCACTCCTCCCAGTTCTGTACCACCTGCGTATTTGCAGAGGGCATTCCATCATCTGGGTCACTGACAAAGACATGAAACGCTACCGGCCCCAGTACTGATCCCCGCAGTACAGCATTAGACACTGCTTTCCTGCTGGACTTCGTCCACTGGCCACAACTCTTTGAGCCCGACAGTTTGACCACTGTTTAATTCACTGCATTGTCAGCTTACCTAGTCCACACTTCCTCAGTTTGTTAATGCTGATGCTATGGGAGAGAGTGATGAAAGTCTCGCTAACGCAAAGATAAACACCCATCAAACTAGTGATCAGGCCGGTCAGGTATGATTTTCCCTTTGTACATTTGCACTGACTACTCCTAATCACTTTTCTGTCTTTAATATTAGCGTTTGGAATTGGCTTTCCAGGATTATTTGCTCTATCATATTTGCAGGTGTTGTGGTTTAACCCCAGCTGGTACCAAAGTACCACGCAGCTGCTCACTCACCCATCCCCCCAGGAGGATGAGGAGAATTGAAAAAAGTTCATAGCTTAAGATAAAGGCAGTTTAATAGGATAACAAAGGAAGATAATAATAATAGCCACAACAATAATATTAATTAATATATAAAACATGTGATGCACAAATGCAATTGCTCACCACATGTGGAAGTAGAAAATAAACCCCAGTGCCCAATCTGTTTCCAAGCAGTGGTCTTACCTTCCAGCTAGCTTCCCCAGTTATATCCAGAACATGACGTTATGTGGCAGGGAGTATCTGTCTGGCCAGCCTGGGCTGGCTGGCCTGGCTGTGCTCTCCCAGCTCCTTGTGTACCTGGCAGGGCCTGAGAGGCTGAAAAGTTCTTGACTTAATGCAAACACTACAACTACCTAGTGACAACTTAAACTGTCAGTGTATTGTCAATGCTATTCCCATGATAAATCCAAAGCACAGCACGATACCACCTACCAGAAAGAGAAATAACTGTCTCTGCTGAAACCTAGACACCAGGGATCCAGGTGAGGCTTGACTGGCCTATAGCTTCCTGGATCCTCCTGCTTGTACTTCTTGAAATGAAGAGTGACATTTCCTTTCTTCTATTTCCCAGGACGCTCTCCCAGTTCCTTTGGCCTTTTAGATAATCAAAAACTGCCTTACAATGACATTGGTCAACACCCTGAGCACTTGTGTGTGCTCCCTATTATGCCCCATTCTGGTGCTTGAAGGAGGCAATCCTTGAAAATCGGTCAGATGTGTATTACATATTAAGGAGAAAAAGACTTTTCAAGAGAGATACAAAATACATCTACCTCTTACAGAGGAATTAGTTGTAAACCACATTCTGTTTCACTGACAGAAACTGTGGGTTTTGCAGGATAAGGTAACTAAGGTTTGGAAGGGATGGAGAGCATACTGTGTGCTTTGTACTGATTTTTAAGTAAACATTGTCTGCCATAACAGTGTGAATTACAATTACAATGTAATTCAAGAGTAAATTAATTAAAAACACAGTAAGGAAAATAAGTCATCCAGAGCTGAACTCACTGTGTAACTGCCATCACTTCAAATTACATTTCCAAGTATTTGTCTCTGAACAGACACACAAAATCTAGTATTGTTCCTTTGTTTTTAATCTCCAAACATTAAAAAATCTACTTTTAGAAAGGTAATCCTTTCAGAAAAATACAAAATCCTAAGCTCTCCTAACTTGAATCATGTACAGAACAATTCTTAAATTCCTCATTAAATAAAATTAATATACACAGTTATAAATCTGTTTATGGTTATATATGTATGTGTTTGTATACAGAGATGTTGACTGTTACTAACTCTTGATACATTCTCATGGTGCTTCCCTTAAGGTTAGTTCTTGCTTGACATTTTCAGACACTCAAATGCAACATAAACAACAGCTGAAACAAACTGGGATTTCAATGCCTAAATGACAGCCAAAGACCTAAATGCTCTGTAAGTTTTATTTAAAAAACCTCACAAACAAAACCAGCCAAATTTCAATTTATTTTATTTTAATCCAATGTCAAGTTTTTAAAAACTTGCTCACAATTTCTGGCAAGATCTTACCATTAACTACAGTGCACTAGGGATATTAAACACTGCAGCAGAGGTGGGAAAGGGCTTGGAATGTCTCACACTCTTGCTTTAATCACTACAGCGCTGTCTGAATTGGAGACTCTGCCATGATATAAAGGAGGCAAGGGAGAGTAGACTCTGACTGATGGGCCATTGGTAATCTCTGTAAGAAAAGCCAAACATAACAAGTCAACAGGAGCAGCAGCAGGAGAGGGCAACCCTCCCTGGCACTTAGGAATTTTTCAACCCATGTGGTGGTCTCTGGTGTCTACCACTGCCCCAGGCTAACCTAACCCAGATGCAAGGTGTGTGGTACAGACAGGACTGTAGACACTGAACAGGACCTATGTAGGGACTGATCTCTTCCCTATCAGATTCAAACAGCAGGCAAAGTCCCTCAGGTTCAGGCATGTGCATCTGACAGCAAATTTAATTTATCCATAAATCTTTCTTCTCGATAAGGATGAATCCTCAGGAATGATGGTCAAATAGATAATCACTTGAGAAAAATGTCTATCTGGGATTAAACTGAACCATTAGGCTAAACTCAGATATGCTATAGCATGCATCCTGGTTGACAGAGGAGGATTTCCGGAGCTGTTCCTCAGGGCTCAGGCACCTGAGTTAACTGGCATCAGGTAAGAGACAGTGAACAGGAAAGGCACCTCTTCTTGCTCATGGAAAATCATGCCTATGCACGTAAGTACCACAATATTACTGGTGGTGATAGTCTTCAGGAAAGTCATTTCTTCCCAGGAAAGGTATATCCAGTCCATGATGAGACTTAAAAACGAAAAGAAAACTTCCTGTCTTGCCTTCATGGTTACTGTTGTACAGCAGTATGTACAGAAAAAAATCAACCAGATGTCCTGTTGTGGGAGAACAGGAATGTTGCTCTTCTGAGGAAGAAGGTGTAGAGTACAGGAGAAGAGAAGAGAAGAGAAGAGAAGAGAAGAGAAGAGAAGAGAAGAGAAGAGAAGAGAAGAGAAGAGAAGAGAAGAGAAGAGAAGAGAAGAGAAGAGAAGAGAAGAGAAGAGAAGAGAAGAGAAGAGAAAACAGAATAATAGATGTTGGCAGTCATGGCAGAAGTGATCATGATGTGATCAGAAGCTTGGCTGAAGCCACCAACCCATATCACTTATGGCATCTTACATGTGACAAACACACATTTCAGTCATCAGTGGCTTGGGTTGATTTAAAGTGAGAGACTGAGCAGTAGAGAGCTCTGGGTCACATTTCCAGTGCTATCTATAATCCCAACAGGGTATCCAGCTTGAATATTAGTATTTAAAATAATACAGACTTCAGGGAAAAAAGAAAAAAAAATAGGACATGCAGTGGTTATTTGGTTGCATTTGTATTTACAAATCTGTAATTTTCTTATTCTGACCATTACTTCAATTAACTCTGTGGATGCTAGCTTTATTATTACATTTGTCACTATCTGTCACTGTAAAAAAACTCTGATAAATGCTCTCAATTTCTCTTCTAGAGTAATCTCATTAGCCAAGAAGTGAACAAAATACTTAATTTGTTGCCATAGCAGTGGGGTTTTACGAAATAAATGGTGACCTGCATAGAGAACTAGCACAAACCTGACGAGCATGTGCCAGGACTGTTACAAAATCAGAGAGTGGCTTTACTAGCTCTAAGCAGCACAGTATTTGTGACAGCTGCCATGCTGTATTTGTGAATATTAGCATCACCCTGGCTGAATTGGATCTCCCCCCAATAACTTGAATGGTTTTGTTACCTTTTCTCTCCGACATGTGCAGAACTGACTGTACCAACTACGTAAAGCAAAGGTGCACTGTAGCGTTACTAATGTTAGTAATGCCTCAGGGATTAGAATAAGTGTCAAAAGTGCTTTCTTGGCCCAAAGGCTGAGACATGAACACAGAAGACAAGAAATGCAGAGCATAGCTTTTATTTTGCTTTAGTGTTTCTACAGTGAAGTAAGAATATTTGGGAAAGGGAAAACCACTAACAGTGAGCCAAAGAAGGCATGGTATATTCTATGAAGGAGGTGAGAAAGCACAATACAACACTGATGGTGTCCTCATTATATTACTGTGTGTGTACCATGTCTGTGACCCATGCCAGGGTGCAAGCCCTGACTCAGTAGCAACTAAAGTTGACTTACCTTGCTCATGCACATGAAGGCTATAAGTAAGTTAGCTAGTCTCTCCTCCAAATTGGCTGCTCCACAGAGCAGTCCAGGAGCTACATAATACAAATTGAAAGGTGGACTCCCAGAGACTAGAGCCTAGAACTGGAGCACCCTTAGAGCAGCCTGTAGGGAAGCTGCTGCACTTTACACAGGAATGTTGATATTTTTCTCATCTGTAAACTCTTGCAAATTGTCACGTGGGTGTGTTCCCCCATCTATAGCAAATTTAAGCCTATTGACAATTGGTTAGTATTCCCTGGCTATTTTTTGCAGACCCAATGCATGTGTACAGACCATAAGCTGAATGCTACTGTGTCTTTTAAACTGTGAGCTCATCTAGAGAAGACTTCTCATTCTTGAGAAGAGTCAATATAGTGACTGAAAGGCAGCATGGTCACTTTTCCTTCAATTTACTCAGAGCTATAATGAATATTTTAGCATGAAATTGTACTGCAGGATAATAATCACAAACCATGTAAATATTCTGAATTTTAGTTTGATATGAAACCTTTTGGCTTAGCTGGAGTGGCTGTTGCTTACATCCTTATGGAAGCCCAGGTTTCAGCCACTTACCCTTAGGCATTTATGTGTTACCTGTGTTACTACCTGCAGCCAGTTACTACCTTAAAGCCAGTTTTGGCACATCTGCAAGAAATGTAAGCCACTGATGTAGATACACAGTGAAAAACACAGCAGGGAACCTCCCTCCAACAGTCTATTCCTACCTCCTCCTACTCTGCTGCCTGATCTTGGGCAAGTGCTTCATCTTTGGTACCCCCTACCTGCAGAATACTGGAGGATGGCTCTTGCTTGGCTTTGCAAAGGGTCCTGCTGATGTCTGCATGCAAAGTTCAGCGCTGCCTAGAGACCCCTGGACTACTACGGAGCCCCAGCACTGTGGGACCCATTGGGCTGCAAGTAGGGGCATTGCTGCTGAAGTCCAAAACTCGACAATCATTTTGACCAAATGGCTCTGGGAGCTGCAGGAAGCCTGAGAAAAAACCAGCTGGTGGAGCTGAAGCCCCAAGTACCACCAGCTCCATTTTATCAGTCTACCCTTGGCTGAAATCTGGATGGTTTACACCAGAAATAAAAACTTTTGCACTTGGTAAAGCTTATTAGCTCGCTCACACCACACTGACAGCAATAAAAGTGCCTGCAATGACCTGACTTCCCTCCTTTTCATCTTGCTCTTCTGTGCACTACATTCCCCAGAGCTTCCAGTCTCAGGGATAAAGGTCTATTTACAGTCCATCAGTAAGGAGGGCTACATGAAAACAGCAGTATTTTAAAACACCTGTAAAATGTAAACCCTATTACTTTTAGGAAGAAATTCTTCAAGTGGACTGGAAATCTGAAATGTATCTATTTATTAAAATACTTATATTTTAAATAGTCCTGACTTCTAAAAATTATCCCTGCTTCAATATAAGCATCCCTATACACCTCTATTCCCAGATACTAAAAACTACATAACTTCTTTTACCACGTTTCATCTAGTGCAATACTCAGGGCTTCACTCACATACCCCGAGTGCACATTATAACCAGGCAATCTTATTATTCATTGCCACAATTTAAAAGGACAAGTGCCACAACTGAAATGTCATATCTTACTGATTTAGTTATTACTGGGTGAAAAATGGGTGCCAAAACCAGATGCAGAACAGGTAGGCACTCTGCAATGTTCAAAACCATTTTTTTACAAAAGAATCTGCAAAGTAGCCTTACTCTTTTCAGAGGATGCCCTCATGGTGTGCAGGGGCAGAGTTTCACAGACTATTTGCCCAGCTGTATTTTCGCTACGGGCATGGAACTTTCTCTGGATACCAGGAATGTAGGCATATAGGCACCTCTCCAAAACTCATCCACATCTGTGGGAAACTTTCCACATAAGTAACTGGGCTTCACATCAGGCTGTTCGATTCAGTGGCAACTTTTTTTAAATAAACCAGCCAGGGCACCTCCATTTCCACTCTGAAAACTTTGTGGTTAAAAGACTGAAGGAAACTCAGACAATTTATTCGAAAACCATATTTAAGAAGTACAGCAAGAACACACACTTTGACACATTCACAGCCCTACTTTCACAATCTGTTTTGTTATTGCACATTACAAATGACTCAATGGAATTATAAATCATGTTATTAATACTTTTAATACATGAAATCACTAGAAGACATGCCTTTACATCATATATAACATGATATAGCAAGTATTATTTATTGTACTTACTTCAAATATTGCCTAGGTATCAAAGTACTTATCACAGCATTTGTTACAAATAGCATCCATGGGAAGATCTCTCAAGCATCACAAATTTTAATCTAAAAATCAAAAATAAATTGAAGTCTCTGACAATCTTGACCTGCAGAGAAGCATTTATTCTGATGGAAAAGTAGATTAGGTAGGAAAACACATCAAAAAAACACACGTAAAAGTTAAACTTTCAAGAAAATCAGCTTAAACTGTCAGAGTTTTTGTCTGAGACAAGTATAAATCAAAGTGCAAGATTTTTTTCCTTTATTTTCTCACATTTATTTAGTTTAAAGTTTTAATGGTGCCTGATGACAGAACCAGACTGGTCCAACCTTAGCAGAAGATTTAAGAGCAGACTTACAAGTATGTTGCATCACTACACTGTTTTGTATCTGGGTTTAGTTCTACAATACCTGCAAAAGCTTCCTCACCTGGGACCCATTCCATACAACTGATGACAGTGTGTGAACTAGGACTTCAGTTAGCCATAACTTTCCCTTTTTCTTTTTCATACAGAAGCAATATGACATACACAAAATCACAGAATCACAGAATTGTAGGGGTTGGAAGGGACCTCCAGAGATCATCGGGTCCAACCCCCCTGCCAAAGCAGCTCCCCAGCTCATACTGCACAGATAGGTGTCCAGACGGGTCTTGAATATCTCCAGGGAAGGAGACTCCACCACCTCCCTGGGCAGCCTGTCCCAGGGCTCTGGCACCCTCACTGGGAAAAAGTTCCTCCACATGTTGGTGCAGAACTTCCTGTGCTCCAAACCTGAACTCCTGGTTCAATCATTTTGTTTTAAACTGGCCATCAAGTCCATGTGTTCTCCCTTTCAAGAGAGTCCAAGTTAGGGGTGTTCCAGCTTATTGCAGCATGCAGATCTTAATTTTGAAGAGATGTTTTCTGTTTCTTTTTAGAGCTTGAAAGGTGGCACAGGAACCATCCAGCTGGCCCAAGAACTGCCAGCGAAAATGCTGAAAATCCAACAACTGTCTCCTAAATTAAAGGAAATAATGTTAAATAAAGCTAAACAAACTGGAACGTTCCCAGGGTAAGCAGTCTGTTGCCAAACAGATTAGGTGAATTTCTGCAGCTATAATCCCAAAAATGTGACAGATTCGAAAGGAAAAATAATCCACAGAGGATTATTTTACATTTGGACTAGATGCACTATTAATCCATAGCAATTGGGGAAAAAAATTATCTTACTCCATGCCATGCACAGACACATTTAAAGGCATAAGGACACATTAAAAGAGATGGGAAATTTCTTGTTTTCCTACACAGTCAGTGCATTTTGTGCCTGTTTCTCAAGCTTTTTATTAATAAAATCTTTATAGAAACAGTATTATTTACTTACTAGTTACAGTGGTGCAGCTCACCACTATTCATATACAAGAACTTTGGATATCTAACTAACAGTGATATAATAGTCAAGAGGGTTGCTGCTAAAAAATTGGTTATATGTCTTCTATAATTGTGTTTTAGAATTGTTGTGCTGCTGAGTCTAATGAAAACTCATTAAGGGCACTCCGCAGAACTGGGAATTTGTGGCATGTCTCTATAGGATGCTGTGAGAGCATCTCCTTCTTTATGGGAACAAATTTGCCATCTAGGAGGTTGGAAGAGAAGAACTTTTGTGAGGTGTGGAGGGGAGTTCCAGAGGCTTCTAGCTGCAGTGAAGAAAACCTGTATTGTCTACATGGGAAAGAGCAGCAAGAGGAAACTCTTCCAGAGGAGACTGGGACTCAAACCCAAGCTGTGAGTGAGGAGAGACAAAGTGAGGATGCAAAGACAGAACTCACCACTGGTCCCACTTTTTCCTTGGGTGGGGAGCTGTGGATGCAGCGGCTGCTCCAACCAGAAGACCTGAAGCGGATGAGTCGGGTTCCGTGCTGCATTCCAGGACCCATCGTTTTATCCCAGTGAGGGGAGAACACAGGTACCCTGGCTGCTGCGAGGAGCTTCCCAATCCTTTGCTATTTTATATTGCTCAAAGCCTGTAAGATGCTGAATTATTTTCAGTGAAGGAAAGGAATTCTTCTGCTTGACAGCCCAGTCCCTTAATTTTTAGTTGGTGGTAAGAAGCACCAGCACAACCCAAAATATACTGGTCCTTGGGTCAGCACGAGCAGGAGTGCATGTATGTGTCTGCCTCTGGGAAAGGAGCACCTTGGGGTGATGCCGCCTCCTCTGCCCGGCCCAGGGAGTGATGCTGCTGAGCCCAGCAGATGGGAGGAGTCTGTCTCTGCTGATGATACTGAGAGGCAAAATGGAGAAAATTGTCTGTCCTACCAACTACTGGAGCTTTAACTGTCTTCTGTGCTCAATATTCATGTGCATGTGCCTCTCCACACGAATTATCTGCACCCCCAATTACACACTCTCTGAAATTGCCGTTTGCCCACACCTGCAGTTCACTTACCACCTTCATCCACAAAATGATCTGACCAGCAAATGACCAATATCCCAAATAAAATACTTCCCTGCCCCCCATTGCAGAGAATAGCTTCTTCTTCTACATCCTACACAAACCATCGCTAATCCAGGTATACAAAGAGCCATCCACAGCAGGGACAGATGATCGGGTAAAATCAAGCCACCTCTCTGGGTCCAGCATCAAAACAGAATGCATGACAGGGTAAGAGACAAAGGAAGAAAAATGTTATCAGCATTACTGCTAGGAGATTATTTAAGAACTGAAGTAGCTGGGCAGGCATAGAGAGGGATGCATCCACTCCTCTGCACGTGGAGCTGGACAGATGTGGGAGAGTTACAGTGCCGAAGTGCTAAATCCAAGCTTAGGAGCTATTAGCCCAGGACCAAGCACGACTTTAGCAACTCACCTTGAAGACTGGGGCTGGTTTATAGCTAGTCAGCTTTCACAAGTAGCTGAGATCTGGCAGTCATTTTATTCATTTCTTCTGTGCTTTCTCCTGCCTTTAATTACCAAAAGCTTGAAGCAGACAACTATGACATCCTTATCTAGGCTCCTTGTCAGAGTACATCTCCCAGCTCACTTCCAAGACAGCTTGCAATGTGGCTGTGGTGGTGGTGCTGAGAGCCTCAGCTTGAGGTTTTTCTACAATGTGCAGAATATGTTAGCAAGGTGTGAAGACCAAAGGCTTAGCAGTCTACACAAACAAACAATAGCAGATCAGTGATTAGACAGACATGTCTGGCACGTGCTTTATCAGTTCTGTGGTTTTGTTATCTCAGTAAATTTACTTGTTCAATTGTATGGAGAAAGAGACAACAAGTTTTTTCCTGTAAATATCCTCTTTCACTAAGTATCCTACCTGTCTGTAACAAGTACAGAATTTGTCCAGAAATAAATACATTTGAGAGGTGTTTAAAGTAACTAGAGAGCAAAGTACTGTTTTGCTGTGGCAACAGCAGCTAAACATGCATTAGATAACCCTAAGCAACCAAACTTCCCAAGACAGCGCCTCTAATACCAAGGGATTGTCCTAGAGACATGACATATGATATTATAAAATAATGGTTTTCAGATTCTTCTATTTTGTTTTCAGTTTTCGGATTTCATGCATCCTACATGGACTTCATTCTTTCTCTACAGCTGTGAGGAATTAGAAACTTCATAGAGTTATACTGAGCTTCTCCTTTCATCTTCTGCCTATCTCCTGCACAGATTTCACTATCATTAATTCCTGTATTAAAATGAAATCAAATGCTGTCCCACAATACCAACAGTGACCCTCATTAATCTTACGATGCTTGGCAACTGTTTTCCAGCTTTAATCTTATTTTTTCAGCAAACCTTCCAACTGCAAAGTCCCAACTGATCTTCCTCATGGCCAAAATGCTCTGCTCACAGAGGTGCTGTGCCCTGCCATTGACAGCCAGCCTGTGCACTTTTACAAAGCCATCAGCAGTATTTGTGAAACTCTCCCCAAAAGGAGCTCAGCTGGTCTTGGCTCAGCACCTCACTCTTAGTACACACATGCTAAGGTGGGGATGCTCAGCCTTCTCAAGCCTTACTTATACTTGCATTTCCAGCCCTCCAGACACTACTTATATCCTGCTTCTGAACATGAGGACTTTTATCACGTTTAATTTAGATTTGAAAAACCTTTTTTCTGCATCTGGGTTTGTTATTGGTCCCTCAGGGTGGCAGGAGGACTTCAAAGCTCTCCTGGCACAGTTTATCCACCAGCTTTCTTCTTCTCTGCTACCATAAAAACACATTTTGTATTTCTCCCAACAGTTCTGATTCCACAGGATAGTTCCTTGCTCTTTCAGAGCTCTGCTTTTAAGACCATTTAGTCTCTAGACAGCATGCCACCACTGGAATCATTTGAGTTTCTGGGGTCCCTTCTTATATGTTCATTAGCTAGTACCATTTCCTTGCGTCCTAGCTGAGAGGGTGGATTTTCTAGCCGCTGCTACAGTGATACAGACTAGAACATCCCCATCACTGCCAAAGCAAAGCACTTTCAGTTAACATACACAGTGGTAGCATCGACCCTGTGGTGCTGCAGTTCACCGTCTCCCCCGTCTGCTCCTGGGGGGAATTGTAGGTAACAGTGAAAGGCTGTTGGAGCAGTTGTATTTCAGCATGAGACTGCTGGTTTATGTTACTAGTAAGTCCAAGCGGGTGTGCAGGAAGTTAATGCTGGTCCATATTTTCCACGGTACTTGGCTTTGGAGGGATCCAAGCCTGCAGCACAGGGAATTTTTAACTCTCTTTGCACACTTAAAATGAAATCTTGATTTTAAAGAGAATGGAAGGGTCATTACTGCTTACAGGCAGAAAATTATGGCACTTAGAAAGATCAAAAAGAATCTGCAAGCTTGTATGAGAACCCCACGCAAGAGCCAGAAAAGGCAGTGTCTGTAGCTGAACAGAAGACGAACACCTCCCAGACCATCTCTCCTCCTTTGGCCTGCAGGTTTCACATCACTCACATCATGCTAGTTTGAAGTCACCACAGGCTATAGCCACTGCTTCTATTCTGCGACAGGTGAAAGGCTGTATTGGATACATACCGAACCACGGCACACATTGCAGCTTCTCTGAAAATTAAGTCTTCAGGACTCCGTATCACTAATCTACAGGTCTACAGGTTTTTCAGTCCTGATAACATGCAATGAACAATGACATCACTGGGAAGAGAATTTCTAACCACTCTGGTTTTTTTCCTGGCCTATCTATAGCAATACTCTCAGAAATCAAACCCTTGATACTATCTTTGGAATACTATGTCTGATTGTCTTTGCTTTCTCACAGATGAAAACGTTTCTGTCAGAGTGAAATAGCTTCTGAACTACTACTGTCATTAAAGATTAAAAATGCACCAAGATACTGCAGAATTCAAAACAGAGGTCTTACAGCAATGGGAATTTAGGACAGTTACACTGATGGTGGTATTTAGCCAGTAGAACTATGGTGAAATTTAAGTATTGAATTTGAAAAAGAAGTAACCAGAATTACCTTGGGGTTTTGAAAGGGGTTGAGTTTGTTGTTTGTTTGGGTTTTTTTATTTTAATAAGAAAAATTAAAGAAGGGCCAATTTCAAATGTTGTAACTTCCTTGCCACAGGCTTTATATTTGGAAGAAAACCAATTCTTTTTCTACTGCTTAGATACATCAAAAAATCCGCCTTCCATAAAATGAAAGACCCTTCATATTTATAAATCTGCCTGATATAACGAATATTCTGTTCTTCCATAAATTGTAGACCAACACTAAGTATGGTAGAATATAGAAGACTTGTTGGTGGTTCTCCTCTTAGCCACTTTTTCAGATACAGAACAACACACTTTCCAACTTGCAAACAGAAACTGTCCTAATGTCTGTTTTTAGGATAGACACAATCTAGATGTGTTTTAACATAAATTCATGACCATTCTGTCCTGAGCCTTCTTGAAATGCTTTTTTAAACTGCACAGGGGCTTAGAAGCACTTTTGGAAAGAGAATCTCACAGAATCTCACAGGATCTTGGTTGGAAGGGACCCCAAGAGATCATCGGGTCCAACCCCCCTGCCAAAGCAGGCTCCCTATCTCATATTACACAGATAGGCTTCCAGACAAGTCTTGAATACCTCCAGAGAAGGAGACTCCACCACCTCCCTGGGCAGCCTGTCCCAGGGCTCTGTCACCCTCACTGTGAAAAAGTTCTTCCGCATGTTGGGGCGGAACTTCCTGTGCTCCAGCTTACAGCCATTGCCCCTAGTCCTGTCCCCACAGACCACTGAAAAGGGGCTGGCCAATCCTGGCCGGCCGGAAGGCTGGAAGGCTGGAAGTATTTTTTTCTGAATGCAGTGATGGGACTTGGCCAAACTGCCATAAGCACAGTACCCCTCCCCAACCCATCTCTCTTGCAGCAATAATCTGGATGTTCTGGGGCCTTCATGATGCCAGCACTGCCGCCTGGGGGCTCAGAGCTGAGCCTCACACTGCTTTATATTGGAAAAGAAAAGCCCATTAACCTCAGAGAAGCTGCTCCTGAATTACAAGAGTATATGAGAGAAAGGAACCAAATGCTGGCATCAGAAGCTGCGTGTTTTTTTTCAATCCAGAACGCTTGGTGCTGAAGAGTATCTCCAAAGAAAGCTCGGTAACATTCACGTCATCATTACATTCAGAATAATCAAGCCATTTACAAGTATAGGTATCAGTTAACATCAGACAACAGTAGACATCAGTTTAGGGGTTGGACTAATTCTCTGGAGGTCCCTTCCAACCCCTAAAATTCTGTGATTCTATGATCCTTTTGTCTTGAGCATTTACCCAGGTTTTTTATATTCTACAGGTTGTTTCTGTGCAGAAGAAAAATCAAAGATGGATACTTCTTTAAGGTAATCCCTCTTTAAAGAAAAGCAGCTGAATGATTCTTGTTTCCTTGATCACAGACATTTAAAAACTCTTGTTCCTAATTCTACAACTGATTTTATTCTTTTTTTTAAAAAAAAAAGTCTTTCCTCTCAACTCCAGTCCCCAGTGAATTCATCCCCCAGACTTTATTGAGGTATCTAAGCCAGGAGCGTGGGCACTGTAGATTCTTTCTGTCATTGCTTTTAATTACTTCATTGCACAGATCTTTCCGTCCTACCAATGTGCACCTCAGATCTGAATCTGCCATGCAGATACCTTTCTTCCTCTACTGACTTTACGAGTGTCTGTGCTCCTGTTGCAGTTTTGTGTAGCTGTGCTGCTTCAGAGGCTTTTGTAAGCCACAGTTACAGCTTTCTGCAAGCCCCATATTTTGAAAACACAGTCAGTTCAAGGCCAAATTCGAGACTGGGCCTCTCAGAGCTGGTCACAGCGCCTCTGGGAATCACATATAGGAGAAAAAAGACTGCTGGCAGGCGCACTTTGCCACCGGAGCAGGAGAGAGAAGATATAACAAGCTGCACAGACACCAAGGCCAGGCCTGCGGGAGCAGGGGTGAAGAATGTGAAAAAGAGAGTCTCCTCGGCAGCTGGGGGTGAGACCATGGTGAAACGGGTGTCCCCCCGAAGCCCATGGATGAGGACGGGGAGCAGAGACATCTATACCCTGTGAAGATTGATCCACGCCTCAGCAGGTTTGCCCGGGGACTTGTGACTTTGCGGGGGACCAGGCTGGGGGGTCTGGACCCGGATGTCAGCACCCTATGGAGGGGAGTCCTGCTGAGAGGCCTGTGGTGAGGAGATGGCTCCCCGATAGAGAGGACTCACGCTGCAAAAGTTGTGGATACAACTCTCACGTGGGTGGGACCCCACGGCACTGCCAGGGAAGTATGCGTGTGTGTGGAATGTCCCCCCCCCAGCAGAGACGGAAGACAATTAGGGAAGAATGGACTGAAACCCCCACTCCCCATTCCCTGCCCCTCCCTGTGCTGCGAGGGGAGGGATGAAGGGAGCAGATCTATGATTAAAGTCAAGAGTGCAAAGAGGCGAGGGGTGGGGGGAAGGAGAAGTGTTAACATCTTGGGAGGAAAAGCGGCTTGTGAGGAATCGCCGGAACTCCACTGCCCATTCCCTGCCCCTCCCCGCGCCACATTGTGGGGGTGAAGAAGGGAGTAAAATCGCAATGAGTTTTAAGTGTGCTGAGAAGGGAGGGGTGGGGGGAAGGTGCTTTAAGACCTGGCCACTTCTTATCTCGTTCCAGTTCACCGGCTGTATTAGTTGTAGTGGTAATAAATCACTTTCCTTTACTCTGTGCTGAGTCTGTTTTGCCCATTGCACTAATTGGAGAGCGATCCCTCTGTCCTTATCTCAGGTCCTAAGCCTCCTAATATATATTTTCTCGCCTTTTCGGCTGAAGGGGGGAGTGAGAGAGCGGCTTGGTGGGTATTTGGTCTCTGGCTAGGGCCAAAACCACCGCAGCTCCTAAGAAATATATCTGGATTAAGCACTGATGTCTGATGGGTCCCTGCATGGATCTAGTAATGTCCCTGCTAATACATGAAAAATGGCATTTCTAATAATTCTAATTTTATATTCATTCTTTCAGAAAGAACGGCTGGTGCATTTCACTACTGCAAGTATTGCTTTGACATTTAATAAGCCTGCTCCACACAGTGTGTATGCACAAAGAGAAGATATGTTCTTGATTTATGTCAGTTTATTACCTTAGGAACGATAAATTTAGTATCACTGACATAAGAAAACAATGGATCTAATTGCAAAGACTTATAAATACTGAGGGAGAAAACAAGCAAAGAGGAGGAAAGGAGAGAGAGGAAAGCAGTGAGGAAGGATGCAAGGGATCTTGAGATCAGAGCCTGCTGCTTCATTTTCTACTCTCAAATCCATTTAATTTTAGAAATATCATTAATGGCAAATAGAGAAGTCATTCTCTATCAGTGTCTCTCAGAGATCGCTGCTAGAGGTTCCACTTGGGCACTCGGGTACTGCAGGAATTGGGAAGCTGCCCTTGCAATGATTTAGAGCCGAACTGACAATTTGTTTAAGGCTTTAGGATGAGTCCACATCCAGTTTTCAGAAACTCATTCTCCATCCCAAATTGTATTTATGACATAAAAAGGCTGAAGAGCAACTAGCTCAGCCCTCTCGTGGCAAGACTGTACAAGAGAGAATGAAGTGAATGATTCAGCTTACCATCGTGGAAAAAAAATAAACAACTTTTGATTTACTGCCTGAACAGAGCACATAACAGAAGGGATAATGGAGAGGACTTCCTCAGTGGACAAGTTAAGGGTGATAAAAAGTTCATGTGTTTTGGTCAAGAGCGCAGCACTGCAAAAAGGGCAGCATGCTCCAAGGTTCTGAATGACTTCACTAATGAGGAAAACTCCACAAAATGGAATTTACTTAACAGAGGCATGATTCTCTCCTCCTGAAGTCTAGGTAAGTCATACTGGTGACACCAGAGGACCTGGAAAAGGTTTTGTATGCTGTTGCATAAACCTGATTAAGAAAAGCACCATGTGACTTTTTGTCATTTAGTTCAAGGTCAGTTTGACCAACAAGAGCAAAAATAAAGTGAGAAAAAAAATCCCATAATGTATGAATACACCACCCTATGTTGGGATAAAACATATTCATAGAATCACAGACTGGTTTGGGTTGGAAGGGACCTCAGAGATCATCACGTTACACACACACACACACAGCTGCCATGGGCAGGGACACCTCTCAATAGGTCAGGCTGCTCAAGGCCTCATCCAACCTGACCTTGAACACAGCCAGGGAGGGTGCAGCCACCACCTCCCTGGGCAACCTGTGTCAGTGCCTCACCACCCTTGTAGTGAAGATTTTTTTCCTAATATCCAATCTAAATCTACCCCCTTCCAATTTAAAACCATTCACCCTTGTCCTATCACTACATGCCATTCTAAAAAGTCCCTCTCCAGCTTTCTTCTAGGCCCCTTCAGGTACTGGAAGGTGGCTAAAAGGTCTCCCTGGAGCCTTCTCTTCTCCAGGCTGAACAACCTCAACTCTCTCAACCTGTCCTCACAGGATAGGTGTTCCAGCCCTCTAATCATCTAACCATTCGAAAGCGCAAATCTTATTAAACAACAGTAAAACTTTTATTGTTATTTTAATACATATAAAGATTTTAATTTAATTTCTTCTGGATTTTTATCATGTCTTTATTTCTTTTAAAATCATATGGTCATTTTTGTGCATGCCGTTTTGCTTTGTGTGAAATTTAAACCCTGGACAGCTTTTGGTCTTCAAGACCTGTTTTACTCTGTAGATGGCACTAAATCATTGCGCAACACAAAGAAGACTCATCTTTACCTACATCTGGCTGGGCATGCAGTTACTGCTCTGGTTTTGTTCTCCTGAAGGATAGCACGTTTATCCACCTAAGTATGATGAAAAACAACTTAAATCTTGCTTGCAACCTGGGAGGAAAGATATTCTCTGCTATGCTTTTGACTGATGTATACGGTATACAGCGGTTTTGTTCTGTAAACTCAAACAATGCAGTAAACTGGTGGAAGAGCTGGAATACAAGGATTACTTGCTTTGGCTGTAGGCTAGGATTCCTCCAGCTGTCCTGGCACAACTGAAAGTCCCAGCTCAGAGTCTGAATCTCTGACCGGTACAGTAAGACCACTCATGGGCATGCTGGGCCCTGGCAGGCAGTCTAACCTGCCAGGGACTTAATGTGTCTTCCTGGGCAGTGCAGGACAAAGAGTAGAGGATGCTGCTTTCTGTTTCTGGCCACAGATGTTCCAGTACGAAGCAACTGCTTTTGAGGAAGGCTGAATGTTGTATAAGTTCTTTCAATAGATGTTTCTGTATATGATAAGGACCCAAATTCACTGCTGCGTTAATTTATAATCACAAAAATAATCAATATATTGCTAACACTGATAGAAACAATGAAACACTGAATTCCTCTGAAAACTATTGTACTTTTCTAAAGAGCTTTACCTCAGTGTAGGGATTCATCCTATATCTGCCAGCCAGTGATAATGTTCCTATCAATTTTAGTGAGACAGTATCAGCTTTTTGCCCTTTTACTTGAGACACCAAAATTTCAAGACTTTACCTTTAACAATATTTGACTTTTCTGTTTAAACCCTTAGTCTTTCTGTAGGGAGCAGTAAGAGAGCTAAGTACTATTTATATTTTTCCCTTGGAATCTGATGAATAAGCAAATGATGGTTTAGAGTCCCAGCTGGTATGAGCTGGCGCTGTACAACTGAAGACAGCGGCACTGGGCCAACCCAGGCAGAGGGAGGAGATGGCCCATGGTATGATTGTTCAGCACATTGTATTTTGGACATGAGACAAAACTGATCCCAGTGGCTGGTAGTCATTAGCTGTAGGCGTTCTTGCAAAACTAAGCAAGTCTCAGTACCCCAATTCATCCAATTTGGATAAATGCACCGTGCCTGCTTTTAAAATCACCGCACTTACTGTTGCCTTGTTTCATCAGATCCCAAGAACACATAACCTTCTGGCTTTTTCTTCCGTTGTGGGTAGGCATCACAAAGTAATTGCCATGTTCAGCTCTGGAGGATGATGTAATCCTGGGGCCCTGTCCAGAGCCAGATCATTCATTTCAGTGGGTGGTCTTTGACATTTTTGTCTTCTGCCTTGAACACTTGTTTTATGTCCAAAGTTTGCTCACAGAGAATTACAGCCTGAAAGTTAATTCCACCTGTAAGAATCTGAGGGCACATCTCTGGTGTGGAGCAAAGACATGCAGACATTCCTGAGCTGCTGGAGGTGATGTTAGCTCTGGAATCACCCAACACCTTTCTAAACACCTGCACTACTCTTGGAGTCAGGTTAGTATCCCCAGGCAGCAATGTGTGGATGTAACAGCTCAACTGCACCAGCTCCACTGCTGTGAGAAAAGACTTTTGCTCACAGTGCCTAATTCTGGACTGGTGTCTGCAGAGCACAGGTTTATTTTAGCAGGGTATGGACTGCTGCTAGATGTTATGCTGTGTATCTACATACAAACTACTGCATAAGCTACACTATAGTCTAAACAGGCCAAATAAACCAACTCTTTAGAAAGTGAAGCACAGAGAGAATTAGATACCAAGACCGGAAATTATCAGGATCTAACATTAATTCACTTTTTCTCCAATATCATAAAAGGAATTGGCAGAGTCGTTGTCCCAACAATGCTTCTGAGTCCTGTCTTTACCCTGAAACTCCACTTTCACAAGCAGCTTCTTCTTTCACATCCCCAGGCAGCTGCTGAGGTCTAAAGACGACAAGCTGGTCTTACCAAGGTAACACCTTCCGGCACATCAGGCTCCTTTATTTTTAAAGGGCAGAGCCTGAGCCAAAAATAAATGTACTTGTGGTGGGAAAAGGAAGGAGCATCAAGGCAAATGCCATATGCAGCACAGCAAACGCTAGCAGCATACCATCGCTCATAAGATTCATAGCAGAAGTGATTTTAAGGAGGGATTTTTTAAAAGCCCTTGCACAGATCTCCTCCCACCTACTTGGGATGGCCTGGGGCGGAGGAGGAAAGTACTTGGGAGAAAACAAAGATCAGTGCACAATGAATGCTAACTTCAAAGGCAAAAGGGGAGGTGGAGTCATAAGCAAAACCAGACTTTCACCAAGTTATTAATTTAAACCACTGTGGTGTTCTATCCATTTCAGTTTACTATATTCAGGGTTGACTTTATCTGTTAAAATCGGCACCTATTCTCTGCATCCAAAAACCCATGAATCCTCAGTCAACATAGAACTACATCTGATACAGCTTAAATCCACTTCTATTTAAAAGGGACTTCCAGGGCAACCATCTCACTTAGGTAATTGCTGTAACTCCTTCTGTTAGCTTGAATGCTTTCCATAGGATTTATCCATACTGCTCATTCTATCTGTATGCCAGGTTGGTGCAGTGAATCCTGCCTAATCCTCAGCTGCAATAACTTGGGGACACAGTCCTTCATCCCCAGCAGTCATCCCATGAAAATAACAGGATGTCAGTACAGTCTATAAAAGTTCAGACATGACCTTCACAGATCCTACCTTCATATTTAAAAGACTCATCAGAATCTGAGGGTCAGTGTTTGTGTGATTTTCTATCCCCTTTTCCTCCTTTTTCTCTCCCAGGAGGGAGAGAAACACTCTTAATGTCATTTTGAGTCTCATAGGAGTTACAGGTTTTCATTAACTGTTAATTAATAACCAAAACTTGTTAGTAACATTTAACTTATCTCTGAAATGCCTTGTGGCTCGGTGTGGAATTGGAGATTGCCCTTGCATGATCAGCACCACCACCATCAGAAAGCAAACCAGATAAGGTACAGCCAGCTTTGGTGTCTGGTGCACCTCTAGGTCAGAGGCCTTTTAAGGCAATAAATCCTCAGTCAAAGCTCCATAGCGTCCTCCATTCCAGGATTTGGGTCTCCACACATGATCTGAGAATACATCAAGACAGGAGCTTCTAATTAGCTAGCTTTGCTTCTCAAACTCTTTATTAAAGTTAGCATGCAGAGAAGGAAAGCTGGCCAGCTGGACCAGTCTACAGAAGCAACAGCAGCTGCGTGTGAATAAGCTGCTCTTCCAAGAAGTCAGCTGCGTTTGAAGCCAAACAACTGGAGTCCAGGCAGGAAGCAAGGACTTAGCACTGAGAGTGAAGGAAGGAAAGCCACATTCCCCCCCAAAAAAGTAACACACAATATCCACAGAGGAAACAAAAAGTAGCATTGACCTCTCCTGAACTGGGCAGACCCATACAACACTCTGCCCTGTTGTTGAATGAGAAGTGCAAACTCTTGGAAAGAGATGAGGAAGCCCAGCCAGTTCCCTGATTATTTTCTCATGCTCTTCACCCATGTAAGTGCCAAGGATGCTGCTAGGAGAAAGCCTGAAGGGGTCAGAAGCAAATGCAAGGTGCAAAGAGCAAGAGTGAGGCAGCAGGGAATGTGCTTGTACTCTTGTTTCCTTCTTCCAGTTACGAATTAAGGGCGAAGAAGTCTTGGAAATAAGCATTTGTCTGCTTAAGTGGTAGCAGCAGAAGGATTTGTGTTCTCTGAGCACCAAAAGACTGTTGTACATATTACTGGGCAGATGTTCAGTCCACCTTGTAAAGAAGGGGGGGTGGTATCATTGTTTTGTGGTCCTAAGGGTCATAAGGAGGATGTGAAGGACTATCAGGTATCCATGTATAAATGCAAGAAACAGGGGAACAAGAAATACTGGGAATCCTGCATACAATAAACCAGTTACAACAGGATTTGCACAACTGAGAGTGGGATAATTCATGTTACATTAACATATGGATAATGATAAAGAAGGAAATGCACAAAGGTGGTGTCAGAGGGACATTAAACAAAGCAGACACGGCTGTTTGAGGGCAGCTAGCAGAACGAGCCAAAGGTCCAGATCTGGAAATAATGGAGGCTTTGCCATCTGCACATATATTAGGAAAACAAAAAAGAAAAAAAAAAGATACTGAACAGATTGTCCATCAAACTCGTGGAAGGCACTGGTGATGGGTTTCTTCAGAATATAGCTAGAAGGGAGCTCACTTTCCATTTCACTGCAAGCAATAGAAAGGAACTGGTTGAGAATGTAGAGAGGAAAGGTAGCTGAGACTATGAAATAACAGTGTTCCTTGATTTCAGGAAGGGAGCAAGGAAGAACACTAAAATAAGGACCATGAACTCTGCTTTCTGTGAAATTCAGCAAACTCACAGATCCTAAGGAAAATATGTCCAAAGGGAAAACGAGTCTTGGAAAATTGGTACTTGCTTAGAAAAACATGAATGGCACAGTAGCAGGGTAACATAAAGTGAAGACAGAACAAAAGATGCATGTAACAAGAAGCAAATTTGTCTCAGTAACAGGCAATTCAGCATAAATGAGGAGAAATTTAGACAAGTACCAAAGGACACAATATTCTGCACCCAGGATAGCACAAAGCACAAGATGAAAAATTGGTTTACTCAATCATCTGCAGAAGAGCATGTCAGAGATGCATTAAATGACAAAATGAACCTGGGTCAGTATTACACTGCTGGGAAAAAAAAATGTGCTTGTATTGGGAGATAGAGACAAGCATTCCCTGTGAAGCATTTGAAAGAGTCCCCTACAGCACATGCTGTTGGTAAAACTCGTGTTGCAATTTTGGCTTCCAGTCTAGGACCTGTACTTCAAGAAGTGAACTAATCACAAAGACAGCAAAGTGTGAGGAGAATGATCAAGAGCTACAAAACACTGAAGGGAAACAATGAAGAAATTGGAATTATTCTAAAAAGAGAAGTAGGGAAGAAGGTGACAGTCTTCCAGACTTGTCCTATGAAAGTAGTTCTAAAGTCTAAGAGTTCCCTGTGTCTGCGGTTGACAGGATAAAAAGTAGTGAAATCAAATTGCAGTCAGGGAGATTTAGATCTGACACTAGGGAAATTTTGCTGATTGAGAGCAATCCTTTACAGTACACAGCTCTCTCCATCTTGTTGACTTCTGGCTACTCTGCCCGTTGTTCTCACTTGGCACTCCAAAAACTTTCAGCGTCTGAAGGTTAGCATTGCTCTTTCACTGACAATGACTGATTGCTTCAATTTGTTTCTAACCGTCCCTCTTTCAGAAACCAGGCTCACTCAGTGTTGTCCCAACACTATTCAGCTTGACAACAGCTTCATCATCCAGGTGTCTTTATTAAGGCAGGAGAGCAAGTAGTAGTCATAACTTTGCGAGATTCATCCACCGTTGACCAGGGAACAGCTCAGGAGGACTACTAATTCAGCAAGCTGAATACATAGAGAAGGCTTTATATGTATGTCATCAGTTCATATTATCATCTTTCTAGCACAAACTTTCTAATCTTAGTTTATCCATATGTCAAGCACACAAACTCCTGTTAGTGCTAGGAACTCAGCTGATGGTATGTCACTTCAAAAGCTGTATCAGGTTTCCAATAGATAAGTATTTTTAATATCAGTAACTGCACTTTACAACATCTAGATTCAATTGAGTCATCGCAGGGTCTAACCAGATAGGTAACTTATAGGGTGGTTCTGTTCTGGGCATAATCAGGCATGTACATTTAGCAAAAATAAAAAAACTGTCCATATGTCAACCCTTGCTCAGCATGCTGCAGAACTTGGAAGGCACAGATAGCATGAGGCAAGCAATCCAGGACAAATAAGGTCTATCTCATGGCTTGAGTGTGCTCCTGGGAATCCAGCCTTGCCTCCGCCAAAGAATTGCAATGTAATAATCAGATGATCATTTAAACTTCTTGTAAGTTCTGGTTACAAGTCCTGACTGCTTGACTTGAACTCCTGGTGCCAAATTTGCAAAAGGGCAGACTCGCATCTGCATCCAAATGGGAAACATACACTGAAGATAGCAAGTGCTGCAGTACTGGGAAGTACCTTAAGAGCCTGTGTACCTTAACTGAGCCCCCACAGCGAGTAGCTTCTCCACCTGAATGATTCTGTGCCTCATACTGTAATCTGTGTGGATACAGCAACTGATTTTTGAAAATCCATTAGTGTTTGCCAAGCACTCAGATGCTACAGAAAGGGCATTAGGAAATTAATGAGGTGTGCAGCAAAGCAGGAGTAGTGCCATACTGTGAGATCAATATATTGAGTAATTGCTCATTCTGCGACATCTCACCTTGTACACACTGCTCACAGAAATGGGATCATTTGATAAAGTTCTAAGTGGTGGGAAAAGATGAGCAGTACAGGTAGCCACCACCAAGGCAAGTGATTGCACTGGTTCGGTTTTGGCATTTTTCTCCACAGTGACAAGTTCCAACGAGCAATTACCAAGGAATACAGCCACAGGGTGGGTGATTATACTCTCACCAAAAGCATCAGTGACATAATACCACCAGTAGCAGCAAAGAAGGTGTAGGCATAAGAAAACCCTTTTAAGAACACAATTTAAAGGTTAATCCAAATGACATTTGATTCACAAGGAGGTAATGCTCCTTTTAGGATATGCCTTAGTGATCAGAGTGAGCGATTTCCTTCCCCTTCCCTCCCCCCCACCCCCACCTCCCATGGGCACAAGTTAGCTACATAAAGGTCACATAGGCAAAATAATGAATTTTGTGTGCTTAAATCTGAGATCTTGATTGTGTCTCCCAGTGTAAGTTTGTCTAAATGTAAAGGCCACGGGCTGCCCAGCAGTTTCAGCCCACAGACGTCATAGGAAGTGTTACAAGGTTTAACCTCTTTGCGTAGCTCACCACAAACCTTGTCTTCATTTCTTGACGTGCTGGGCTGTCCCACAAACAGATGTCTGTTCCTAGGCCTCCCCATCTTAACAGGAGAGTCTAATGTTACTTCTTTTCCTCATGCTTCTTCAAAGGCCACTGATGTCCATGTATTTTCTGTGACCTGTCCTCAGCAGGGCATGTTCAACAGCTCCCTCCAGGTAATGTGCACTTTGTTCTTACTGGATGTAACCATTTCACCTCACCAAACCCACCAGACTTCCCAGAAGTGCTGGGTGGCTGTGTGCCCCTCAGCTTTCTCCAAAGGTGCTTCATCACAGAGATCCCAGAGCAGCTAGTTACGTGGCAGTCCCCATCACAGCTGCCCCAAGGCAGCCACCTTCTCTCCTGCTAGCAGCAAACAAAATCCTCTACCCTCACCTTCCTTCTTCTGCTTTCTTGCCAGAACACAGGGCTTTCCTTGTTCCTGCATGAAGATCTACTTGGTGACTCAAGGAACGAGCAAAACCAGGGCAGGAAGAGCATGTTGCTGCCATTGCTGTGCTTCCACGCCACCTATTTCATGCAAGGAAGCACATGCCTTGCTCCAGCATCACTGATTACAGCAATCCAATTATTGTGGCTTGCGTATCAATTCCAGTCTGTTCTTTGAGGGGCTGCCATATGGTGTATCACAAGGAAGGTGCATATGAGCATGGCAAATACTATTCTACAAGATTTTAAAATAGGTTTAGGTAGTGAGAAAAGCTCAGATAGTAAAAAAGACATCAGGCAAAGAATAAAATTTTTAAAAGCTAGTAACAGTCCAGATATTATTTGCAGAATCTCATCATTATCACTGATAAAAACAAAGCCTAAGCATAAGTCCTCAACCCATTTTTCAGCCCTTGAGGATTCAGTTATTTTGAATTAGTTACCAATAAACTGATAATGCTTTGTTCCAAGCTTTTTTTAATCCATGATTTACTGCCCTGGGCACTGTCAAATTGAACTGAAATACAGACATTAAAAAAAAACAAAAAAAGTTGGGATAAATTGGACTTCAAGGGTTTGATCTGTAGTGCTAGAAAATCACGCTTCAGATGGTCATGAATAGAAGGGTGTTGCTACCAGCATGACAGAATTGCATTCTCTACGTAAGGCAGCTATTACATTATTTCTGTAGCAGGCACCCAGAAGGACATTCTGCAACAGGTGGCGTGA
Organism: Laterallus jamaicensis coturniculus; assembly: GCA_022605575.1. Lineage (NCBI taxonomy): Eukaryota > Metazoa > Chordata > Aves > Gruiformes > Rallidae > Laterallus > Laterallus jamaicensis. The sequence continues at coordinate 3,992,073 of JAKCOX010000021.1, read as the reverse complement.
CCCTAGCTCTCACCGAAAATGACGCACAGCTAGTTTTCTCACTGGTCTGCAGGAGGCTTTCTGTACCCTGCATGATCTCACCTTCCAGTTAATCTGTAAATTCTCTAGAGCAAGTACTGTAGCCTGAATATGGCATATGATCTAGCACAGTGGGACCCAGGGTTTGATTAGGGCCTCCACACTACACAGCAATACAAATACATCATTAATAATAATAAAGACTACACATTTGGAATGAAAGCGAATGAAGCATCCAAAAGTCTAAGAAATGAATCATGGACAAAAAATGATTCAATGGAAGTGAACTAGGTTTTTTCCCAAGTGTATTTTCTCTTCAGTGAACTCTGATAAATATCCAGAGGATATTGCAAAGCCTGATCTTCCTACTGCAAATGAAGGGTAAATGAACTACAATAGACATTTGGGTTGGTTTTATTTTTAATAAGTGGTGGCACATAATCAGTTTTTCCTGTGAACACGCTTGAATTTCGAGATAAAATGCTACATGTGTGTACAATGACTGTAAGTATTTCACAGAAGTCCCTGCAAAACCATGAATAAACAGTGACATCGTTCCGTATGAGCAGAGGTATTGAGAAGTGTGGTATGCCTCAGACAGTAACTCATTCTGCACGTGGTTCTAGAGAGCAGATGACAATATTTAAGGCATATGACAGACATTACTCATAAGGACATCAAGAGATTATTTTAAATCAATAAAAGCAAACACATCTCAATCCTGCTAAAAGTGGAAGATCGATTTATTTCTGAGAGCGCGGTGTGAGGATTATAATTAGGTGATCAGTGAAGTGATGTGTGCACACGTACTCTGGGGGTGTTTGTCAGATGGTGCAAATCTCCTCTCAGAAAACATATTCACCTGCATTTAAATGCAATTAGCTTCCACTTCCCACTCCTCCGCAGCAAGGTGTGTAACTCAGTGTTTTATAACCTGTCTCCTGCACCAACGTCCCTTGCGCTACTTCTGGTGCGCTTTCCCAGCTGTCTAGCCTGTGAGACCACACAGCCCTCCAAGATAACGGCACTGCACTGCAGTCAAGGACTGACCTCTGCGCTTTAAAAAGTCTGAAGCAAAAGCACATGCTGGCCTTCCTCACTTCCAACCTGCCAGATGTCTCTGTGAGTTGCTACCCAACACACCATTTGTCTCATAAGAGAGGTGGTTTATTTTAGCTACTAAAAGGATGTTGAGCAGGATGTTGGTGCTTCAATCTAACTGCCCATTTTGACTACACTTGGGTTTGTAAAATATCAGAGTATAAAAAAACACTAACAAAGCAAACTTTCAGCCTGCAAGACTTCTTTTCCTTCCCATCTCATTTTCACTGCCAGTAAGATTAAGAGCCATGCTCGCTGGAGGCAAGAATTTTTTTTTACCTACCTATAGAACTCTGGCAACAAATTCACAACTAGTTCCTGTCACCTGAAAACCAAGATGGCACACTATTTCCCCTCAGAGTCTAAAAGCTCTGTGACCTGAATCTTATTTAACTTCAACAGGTTCTTATTTCTATGCCAGTCTCAGCAAGTCACTGCTAAAATGATAATGAATGAAATTCATGAATGACAGAGGCAGGAGTTGTCTTATGCTGTTGATCTTCAGGCACCTTGTCTCCAACCATTTCCCCTAACAGATATATTTGAATTAACAATTCCATGCACACTAAAACCACTGCAGTTAAGTTTCCTACAGGTTTCTGCTTGATGATTGCTTGACTGTGATGGCTAAGACTAATAAAGACAGTTGTAGTGTCTAGAAGGACCCAAATGAGAAATGGATCAATGAGTTAGAAAATGTTTAGCGCAGAGGTCATAGACCTAAAAAGCATATACACATAGGCAGGCAGTATGATCATATATATATACCACATTTCCACAGAAAACCAGGGTAAAACAGAATTAAACTGAATACTGTGTATGTGGTATTCCATGATCATAGTTCCTAACAGCAGGGAATGGAAAGTGGGTTAGGGCAGGCACAAGAAAAAAGACAGAAATAGAAGACGGAAGGATCGAGCAGGCAATAGCTCAGAGAGGCTGAGCTCTGCCTGCCAGTTTTATTAGCTCTCCTGACAAGAGCAACAACAGCTTGCACAGATATAATATTTACAGAGCATAGTCCCTCTTGAACAGATACAGGCGTAATCCTGACAGTGAGTACTTACTCTATTAAACTGCAATTACAAAAATTCCCTCATGTCCCTCTGGCACAATGTGGATATGTAAGTCAAAAGTGGTGGTTGCAAGTCAAAGGTTCGGATGCTACAATATTGCAGACCATATATATAAGCTGGTTTAAACCCCAAGGAGTACCAGATACTGTCCAACAGCCCAACTGACCATTCTTCTCCTCCATTTGTACATTGAATCAAGTTAGAAAACAGTCTAAAGAATGGAAAAATATATTAGAGGTTGTTCTTACCCTAGCTTCTTGATAAACTGCTCAGCATTCTGGGATGTTAAGCCAAGCAGTAGTTAGTGAGGTCTGCTGCATTGAGGCAAGTTAATTACAGAGATGGTTGGAGGACAGTGCGATGCCAAGTGGGAGGAAGGCTTTCCTCCATAAATGGCCTGTCAGCAAAGTCATAAGGGGAGTCATAGCTCGCCTTTACTAACCAAGAATGGTCACAGATGTGGCTTTCAGCTTACTGAATGTTTTCTGCCATGTGAGTTAGATTTTTTGCCTGTGCACAAAACTCCTTTCTTAGATCAGACTCACAGAATCACAGCCTGGTTTGGGTTGGAAGGGACCTTGAAGGTCATCTAGTTCCAAACCCCCGGCCATGGGCAGGGATACCCTCCACTAGCCCAGGTTGCCCAAAGCCCCATCCAACTTGGCCTTGAACACTGCCAGGGAGGAGGCAGACATAGCTTCTCTGGACAGTCTGTGCCAGGGCCTCACCACCCTCACAGTAAAGAATTTCATCCTAATACCTAATCTAAATCTACCCTCTTTCAGTTTAAGGCCATATGATAAACAGCCCCTCTCTAGCTTTCCTGTAGGCCTGAAGGCCGCAACAAGGTTTCCCCGGAACCAAACTCCCTTAGCCTGTCTTCATAGCAGAGGGGCTCCACATCTTCTCTTACATACACATGGCGCTTATTTTACAGAGAGCGCAAGTAGTTTGGTTTACTTAGGTGTTTTTATTGTTCTAATAAACACAGAGGTTGGAACTCTTTGAGGCCCCTTCCAAACCAAAGTATTATGTGATTCTATGCTTCAAAGTATTTTCCATTATTTTGCCCGATTTAGCAAGCCGTGGTGTTATAAATGCAGTGGGTGGTATGTTTTGATCTTGACTGTTACCCACACACGCCTTTGAAGAACATGTCACAGGAGTGGTACCAGCGTCGGCGGGAAAAACTAGTGGTGGCACTTCCTTTCACCTCAACGTATGAAATACCAATTTCTGATGCTGAGATTGTCAGATAGGGGAAGGTGCTGAGAGCTTATTTCCAGGTGGAACTGGAATCTTGACTGTGGCCAGTCTGTAACAAGCTTATAGCAGTTTGGCAACGCAAGGCACTTCATACAAGTAGCTCAGGCAGGTCTCAGGCATAACGCTTGCTGGCAAACCACTTGCACTGCAGATACCCCAGCACCTGAACAGAGCAAACAGGGAGCCAAAGCAAGCAGGGAACGCACGGGTGGGAAGGGGGCTGGTGGCTGGGCCGCGCTGGCGTGTGGCCTCCCCAGCGCCCGGCCCCGGCTCTCCCTCACGACACCAGGCCTGCGGGCCACCGCCTCTCAGCGCTCGGGCAGCTCCACGGCAGCCGGCCCTCCCGCCCTGGTCACCCTCCATTTTGTTGGAGGGCGGTGAGGTGCCGGCAGCTCGGGCTGGCGAGCAGCCGCCAAGGCTCTCGAGTCACGCCGCCCGGTCGCAGTGCCGGGGGCGCCCGAGGCATGAGCTTCCCTCTGGCACGGATGCCACCACACGTCGCCGCCGCCCCCCTTCCCTCCTCCCATGCCACAGCGGTGACAGGCTTCCCCGCGCCGAACGGCGCCGAGACCACCCCATCCCGCCTCCTGCCGCCAGACCCCGCTACGGCGCTCCGGGCGCCCCCGCGGGCGGGACTCCTGCGCTCCGCCCCGCCCCTTGCGGACCATGTGGTCTGGGCGCCGCAGCGCTGCCGCGCAGGCGCCGTGCCTGCTCCCCCTGCCCTGCCGAGTCTGGGGCTCTGGATTAAGATGGCGGCGGCCGGAGCGGGGCTGGGAGGGAGCGGGTGGTGCTGAGTGGGGAGGATGGCCGCGGCGAGCGGCTGCCGGAGGTGAGGCGTTGTGGTGAGCCGCGCGGTGAGCGTGGGCTGGGAGGGGGACTGGGTTCGGCGTCGCGGCGGTAGAGAAGAAGGAGCGAGAGAGCGCCGACGCCCCCGCGGCGGGGTTCCCTGAGCTGGGGCCGGGTGCGCGCGCCGTCGGGCCGGCGGAGCCCCGCACCGCCTGTGGGCAGGCTCCTCCTGCGCTCGCCTCCTTACTCCCCGTCCGCAGCTCCCTCGCCTGCTACGGCGGGGCCGGGGTGCGGGCCCCTGGCGCCCCACGAGGCCTCCCTTCCCCTCGTGCCTTTCCCCGGGAGCGGGTGGGCCCAGCCCGCAGGGGTATCCGGTCCGGAGCCGCCTCTGCCTCTTCTCCCGGCGGGTTCTGCCTTAAAGCCCCCACCCCCGGGGAGCGCTCCGCGCCCGGCCGGGGCGGTGTGGCCCTTGGGCGCTGGGCGGCGGCAGCCCCGGTATCGTTGCCCGCGGACCCTCGGGGGGTAAGGGGGGGTGTGGTGTCGGAGTTGCCTCACGCAGGAGCCGGTCCGGGGCTTGTGTTCCTGCTGCTGCCGCCGTACTCCCCTTGCCTCACGCAGGAGCTTGTGTTCCTGCTGCCGCCGTACTCCCCTTGCGTCCGGCTGGTGCGAGCGCAGCTCGCTGGCTGTGAGCTGCGGGGCTCCCGTTCGTGAGCCCGCCCGGCCGTTCAGACCGTCCCTGGGCAGCTCTTGTTGCCTTGAAACCGCTGCCGCCCTAGGATGTGGGGTCTTGGCTTACTCCTCTTCATAGAGGTGTCCCCGTGGCGTTCCTGGATACATTTGGAGAGCTTTGTAGGTGATGTGTGCGTTTGTACGTCTGGAATTTTCCTGCTGACGGTGGGATAGTGCTTGGCTGGTGGTTTGTGCTTCTACCTGCCTTCCCCAGCCGTCCCATTTGAGGCTGTTGGGTAAAGATGACACGTATGTCAAGTGCTACCATAAAATGTGATAGTAAGATAATAAAATACAGTAGTACTTTATTTGTAAGATAATTTAGCTTAAGGAACGTAGCGCTGCTTCAGACTTTGCTCCAGACCTGAGCAACATAATGTGTTTGGCAGATATACCACCGAGATGGGGTTACCTCAGGTTTTACCACATATTGCATGCTCTGTTTTCATTTAGAAATGGAGAAAACCAAAATACCATCTCAGATCTGAAATTCTTAGTGCTCATAACTTTTATTTTTTAGGCACTGAGAAGCTTGATGAGTTAAAGCCTTACCCTCTTTGCCTGAAAGATGTTAGGGAAGAGGATTAGTCTTCTAAGATTCTCCTTTATTGTGTAAAATGGAAACTGTGGACCCCTTTCAACCTGGTTCTGTATTGGTATGCTTTACACAAGAAGGTGCAGGGAGGGGAATTCCTGTTTAGACCTCTCTCTATTTGAACCGTTTTCTGAAGAAGTCAATGAAAATATTTCTTCCTCCTTTTTACCCCTTTCCCCCTCTTGACTAAGAGTCTCTGCCAGCATTACGAAACTCACTCTGTAGAGGTTATTTTTGAGGATGTGAAACAAGTGTCTCTTATTTAGTAGTAGAGTCTGTGGAGTGTGGTGTCTAAAAGGTGAGGTCTGAGTAATTATTTTGTAGAATACCTGGATCAAGATAATGTATTAGGACGGTATGAGTCGTGATACTTTCTTACCTCTTATAATTAAAGTATTCCAACTAGTCTTAGTTGATGCACCGAAGTGTAACTGAGCCATTTAGGAACTTCCTACTTCACTGCATTATTTAATGTCATGTAAACTTTGCTATCTGTTCGTGCTTATATGTAAGCCTCTGACGACTTGGTGAATAATGCTTTTATCTTAAGTTACAACATGAAATGTCAGTTGTGCTCTGCTTTTTATTCAGAACTCAAGTTAGATGTGCGTGGTTGGACTACATACAGGTAATCTTGGAAACAGAGTTCAGTATTTTGTGTAGAATATATAGTCAGTGTTTGTTTCTATTCACTGGAGATTAAAAAATCATTTGTGTTTTGGCTCAGCTGCACAAAGCATTGTTTAACTTACTTTCAAACTTTAGCCAATGTATAAATGGGTTTGACATTCTAATTTTATTTTTATGTTTAAATGTACGAGGAGCACAGATACGAGTCATCTTGGATCATTTTCTGCAGCATTGTTGTAATTGCTCTTACTAATAGAAGTGGATTTTCTTCATATGTCCTGAGTCCCCTGCTGAGTCATAGATACAGTAGTGGTGTAATGCTTATAGTTGGCATTGACTGATTTGCACAGACTCATACATGAAAAAATAGAATTATTCTTATATGGTGTCCTGAAATATTTGCATGGACTTGTCATAGTGCTTTTTTTGCCTTTTGATTTTCAAGCTTGTCAGAGAAACTCAAAACTTTCTGAAGTTACATAGCTCATTCGTAAAGTATAGTAAGATATGCTGTCTTTACAGCATATGTTTTTATTCTGTGGGGCTGTCAGAGCTTGATGAATAGACTTAAAATATTGAGGCTTCATTTTGAAAGTGGCTCTTCAGGTTGCTGCATATGTGCTGTCAGGTTTACAGCTGTAACTGATGGTAAATAACCTAGAAGCTTATAGAGGATGAATTCTAGGCTTGGGCAATGTCTTTGTCCTGCTTTGTGAGCTGCATTCATATTGAGGTGACTATAGGAGGATGTGATGCTATCCTTGCCCTTCCTGACACCTTAATGCTGGTTTGGTCGCAATACACCAGACTGTGTGGAAGAGGAGTGGATTCTGATGTCCTGGCTGCACAGTGATGACTGAGATACAGTTGTGGCTGGCTACTCTTCAGAGACAGAAAGTAAGAGTACTCAAAGCATGCTAAGGACATCTTGCATGGACTGCATGTAATTTGTATTAATAGCACAAAAGTTCTGTTGATAAAATGTGAGATTGCTTTTAAGAAACAACCATATTCTTTATAATGCTAATGAGAACCTGACACTTGTTATGGCAAATCCTGATATAAAACTGCTAGTTTCAGTCTTAACTCCAAATTTTCAAGTTTTGATTTGTGTTACCAGATTGATGGCTTTTACTACTTTTTCATACACATCTGGAAAATTGATGCCAAAACTTTATAGTGTGTGCAGTGGAGACTGGGGATCCTAGTTTAGCTGTGAGCCTTAGATGAATTTGCAGTGAGTTGGGTTCTGTTTCATTACCCAGGTTCTCTCAAGAATAAGGCTTGTCACTGTATCATTAAATCTTTGGACAGAGACTGTTGTGGGATTTATTTATTTTTTTGGTGCTGCTTCATGTGTTGGCTTACCACTGTGCCTGACCCACAACAGGAAGGAACTGCATATGCAAATTCTGATGCTAGTCTTGCATTTTGTGCTTGGACAGTCTGTCCTGCGTGTCTCCAAAGAAGGATGCCAATTGTAGTGATGCCTTCTGATAAGAATGGATGCTAGGAGATCTAGGAATACTGTGTGTGGTTTTGGGCTCCCCAGTTCAAGAATGACAGGGAGCTACTGGAGAGGGGGGAGGAAAAAAAGGGGGCTGCAGAGATAATTAGGGGATTAGAACAGCTCTCCTGTGAAGAGAGACTGAGGGGCATGGGACGTTTTAGCCTAGAGAAGACTAAAGGGGGATCTTATCAGTGCTTATAAGTACTTGAGGGCTGTGTGTCAGGAGGATGGGATAGGGTTGGTCTTTTTTCAGGGGTGCCCAGTGAGAGGACAAGAGGCAGTGGGCATAAACTTGAATATAGGAAGCTACACCTAAACATGAGGAGGAACATCTTTGCTATGAGGGTGACAGGCCACTGGAACAGGCTGCCCAAAAAGGTTGTGGAGTCTCCTCCTGAGATATTCAAAACCCACCTGGATGCTGTCCTGTGCAGCCAGTTCTAGGCAATCCTGCTCTGGCAGGAGGGGTGGGGCTGGACTGGATGATCTTTAGAGGTGTGTTCCAGCCCCTATCACTCTGTGAATCTGTGATCTGAAATCCTTGTGTGTTTTATGTAGCAGCAGTGAAAGTTATGCGGTGGGGAGAGTGGAAATGGGCAACTGGAAAACAGTAATATCTATGATGGTGTATGCAATGCTTATCTGACATTTTAACACTTTGCATTCATCTTCCTCTCTGTCTGGTGTTTTAGTTTCCAGTGTTCAAGCAAAGTGATCAGGTCCTTTCAGATTCATCCTGAAACTAAAGGGGATCTGAAGTCTCCTTTTTCTCTGTCCTTGGAGCTACAGCAACTAGCTTTCCTGCTTCCTAAGGGTGGCTGTGAGGTTCTTGGTAGATGCTTAATGGCAAAACTGGCTTAAACACTTGGGGTCCACAGCTGCTTGTTTTGTGCTTTTATGTGTTGGTAGAGCTGTTTACATAGCTTCACTCTGAAGTATTGCAGGAAACTAATCTGTCTGAAAAATAAATCACTAAAACACAACTTCAGATCCCTGGTCTAGATCATCACATTGCTGTGGAAAGTTTGTTTGCTAGCACTGTGCAGAGGCAAGATCAGGTAGTAAGGAGGATATGAAGGTGACAATCTGTTGCTGAAGTGTGTTGCACTGAAGTACATAACTATATAATTAGTTAAATTTAAATCTGATTTCATTGCTCCATTGGGTGTAAGCCTTCTTCGGGGTTGTATCAAACTAACAACTGGCAGGCTTGTAGACACAGCCTGTTGGGGATTTTGTCATCAGTAGGTTTAAACCACTTCTCTAATTGAAAAATACGAATTACCACGTCACAACATTGTGTCATAGCGTGCAAAACCCAAAAAACACTAGTGGCAGTCAAAACTGATTGAGAAGAAGTTTTCAGTAAGGTGTGCAGGTGTAACATTTGGGGGTACCATCTTCCTAAACCAGTTTATAAGTTTCAGAAGTATCTCCTGGAGGTCTTCCTTAGCCTTATTTTAATTTGACATTCTATACTAGCTGTTATTTGTATGAATGTCTGATCACTTTGTAAATGCTATTTAATCCTTGTCCTCAAGTCTTGTGTGATTTCAGTGGTCATACTGTATGTTCTGTAGGGCACTTACACAGGAAGACCGAATATACTAAGAAGTTTTAGAATGATGTTTTTGTTTGTTTTTTCCTGTCCTTCTCTGCTTTTCTTACCTGTCATATCCTGTTTCCAGTCCAATATAGAAAATTGTAAGGGGTAGAATTTAACTTTTAAAACTCTTCAATTTTTGTTTTTTTCTAGTGCTGCTTAAGGAGCCTTTTATTTCTTCTCTGTTCCCTTTGATACAGGATTATTTTGAAATGCTCACTTGGCAGCTTTTAAGATTAATCCCTTCTTGCATTCTGCGTTGCTTCAAATCTTTAGTGTTATCTAGTGGGAAGTGCTGTAGAGAGAGATCCAGCTAACTAATAGTATGCAGGCTTCCTTTCTAATTTGGAAGCCTTGTTCATTATCCATTAAAACTCTGTTTCGGGATAATTGTCAAGATATTTTACACTTGGACAGAAAACGGGATGTAGATCCCTGAGATGGTGGTGTTTAATCCAAACTGGCAAATTCTGAGCCAATAATCAACCAAGAAGCTATGCAGTAACAAAATTACTTTAGTTTTTTTAAGCAGAGAAATTAAAACATCTTGAGAAACTTACAGTAAGAACAAATTTTATTGTCCTTTAAGTGAAAAATCCCTGATTAGTATGGACAGATCTTTTTGAAAGTTTGCTTTAGGACTGTAATTCTGAGTAACTTCAATTTCAAAAACCTTGTAGTGTAAGGCTGAAAGCCAACTTTAAATAGTAAATGTCCAGATCATTCATCAAAGATTTTGTTTAATGCAGTTGAAGACAAGCAGCTTTGATTCAGTGAAGAAATACATCAAAGAGTCATTTTACCATGGGTTAACGTGTCTTTAGGTTTGTGTCTAGAACACCAAAGTACTGTTAGAGGGGATAACCTTACACTGTACACCTTACTATGCTAGAAGGATATTTTGGACTTGAAATGCCAAATGCACATTTGCAGGAGTGTTTAATAAAGGACCAAACTCTACAAAGATTATAATGACCAAGTAAGAAGCAGGAGGTACTTTGATACCAATAATGTGTCTTTTTATAAAGAAGACTCAGAAAATTATTCTCTTAAATATTATCTTTGGCTAGACAAAAAAAAAAAAAAGCCATCCAAGTCTGGGTTTGAGAATCTGAGGCAGTAAATACACATTCTTATCCTGAATTTAGATAAGCTAAATCCCCAAATCACTCATGAAAATAAACCACGGAGGAGATGGATATACTTTGTGCATTGGGAATGTGGGGGGACTCAAAGTGACACTGACCAGTAACTCCTTGTGTTGTTATATACATTCCTTTCTAGGAATTAATGGTGTTTACATCCAGCTCAATAGAAATATCTGTTGCTTCTAAGGAGCTGAGAAGTACTGACACAGCTTAGATTCTTTCTTGTTCAGTGGCCATCGCTGCACTGACTAATACAAAACTTCCTGTATTGAGGGTGCATTTTGTCAGCTCAGCGTTCTTCTACCATGCCAGTGTCTGGAGTACGATAAACAACCCATTTAGAACTTCCTACAAGTTCCTCATTACAGGCTGAAAAAGCTATCTTCAACTTAAAGTATCAGTTTAAGCAATTTCATTTTATTTCATTTCAGTGAGCTGTAGTCATTGCTGGAACTGTGAGAACAGTCTTCTCTGAACCAAACTGAAGTCTAAAACACACATGAGAGCACACAGAGCTTCAAGTTCTGCGTCACATAATATGCCAAGCTATAGAACCAAGCAGCAGTCATCTATTACATTGCTGTTTGAAGCAATGCCTTTGCTTTTGGCCATTGTTTAGATTGACCACCACCACCTTGGGGATCTGCTTCCCTTTCTCCTTCCTTTCTTCATTCTGTTTTTAGCTACCAACTTATTTTTCTGGAGATATTTGCAAACATCACATTTTGTGACTGGGTTATCTGCATCAAGGCTGAATTGTGTTAAGCACTAGCAATTTTAAACAGTTATGAGAGAGCTTATTTAAACATCTTGTGAGTCTGAGTTTTATAATTGTTTTAAATTTGGAAGGAAATGGAGCCTGCCTTTTTCCCCTCATACAAAAGATTAACTTGTTTCCTTTAAGCTGAAACTTCCTTTTATATTTGTTAATCTGAAAACTGATCCAGGTGAAAACTGTTCCAGTTCATTGAATGTATGTCTGAAAGAGAATGGAGAGTTGAGTGGGAATGGTCCTCTGGAGAGAGAGAGAGAGAGGGAAGCAAGATTACTTTTTGGCAATTTTGACTTTATTCCATATATTGGTGAACAACTCGGTGGAAGAATCAAAGGGGGTTTGTTAGGTATAGCACGCACTGGCAAAGGCTTCCCTTCTGCCTTTTACACTTTGTACAAGAGGAGGAGGAGGAGTAGCATTCATGCACAGTTGTGGATAAGAGAAAGATCAACAAAACTTGGTCTAAAATGAGTTGCTTTGATGGAGCATTTTCTTTAATTAGTACATCCCAACAGCCTTTCCTTAAAACTTTTGTTTAATGTCTCTGAAAAATACTTTTTCAGATGCTGAAAAGTGATGTATCTTCTGTAGGGAGAGGGAAGAGTTAAGGCGTATCATCACTCTGCACAGAGGTCAGACTCCTTTAGCAAATAGTTAAACAGAAAAGCACCACACAAGCTCTTGGAACTGCAATTTTTAAAAGTCTGTGTGTGTCAGGTATGTGCAGGTATGGCTGAATTAAATGCATAAATGATTGGTGCCTCCATTTTTAGGGCCAACGTGTTATGTCAATGTGCGTGATGCTCCTTTGACTGTTCTGTAAGACTTGCGTGTTCGTGTTACAGGACAAAAATGAATGCTTTGGAAATGTGGGGAGAGCTTGTTGCAGGAAATCTGGAAGACATAACTTCCTTTGCCTGCCAAGGGGAAAATGTAAACAAAGCTCCAGCTTAATTGTAGACTACTAGACTGGTTTTCTGACGAAGCCTTTCCTTCCTTAACCAATTGCTTGTGTCATTGAGAGAGTATTCTTTCTGCTCATTTGAAGTGGATTTCTCTGTTTTTAGTGAGGATGCATCTCAAAGTTTGCAAGCACCTAGTTCTTTTTACACTTGGGTGGAGTCTGAATGTAGGTATTACTGATGGTAACAACTAAAGTTAGTTACTGGTGTAACTTTTTGAGGGTTCTGATAGTTGAAGTATCCACAGTTTACTTGTGAGGAGCAGCATTGTAATACTGGTGTATTTTGCGGCTGTGCATACTCATAATAGCGATCTTCAAAACGGCTGAAGTCTTTGAAGTGTATGGCATAGAAAGGTTTCTTGACATTGCATGTTATGATATATAAATGTTACTTGCAGCTAGTGTGGCTCTTAAAATTTTCCACTGAAGCTAATGAATTAAAATTGACCATATAGAAAAGCCCAACCAAAGAAATCTCTCAAGTGTGTGAGCTTTTAAATAATGGTTAAAATCCTACTATGTGGGGAGATAACCGATTTATACAGACAGGCGTAAGATCACCAGTTACTTGTCTTTTTGTATGTTAAAATATCTAAAGAAAAGGAAAACAGCCTGTGGGTTTGACCAGGAATTTCAGGCTTGCACAGGGTGGCAGCAGTCCATAACCAGTTTACAAGCTCTCAAATGAGTCAGTTGTTGTATAAATGCTGTGCACGATGAATTTTCCAGTTTGACTTTTGTATTGCTGCCTGCTTCAGTGAGCAAAGTAGACCTGGGAGTGACTGTGGATGTTGTTAGGAGACAAGGGGAAATGTAGAGTTGTCAGCACAGAAACCTGAGCCTCGGAACAGCAGCTAAGACAGCGGCTAAGAACTTGGCTTGGGTGCCTGGGGCCAGGCCAGAGTGACTTGTCGATGCTGAGCCCAAGCTGTAAAGAGGACGAGAGGATGAGTACGAGGGTATAGTTTTGTGGAGTCATGAGGCAGTTTAATAGCAGTACTGTGCTCTGTTCATATTGACAGCGGTGGGTTCCTGTTCGTTAGAGCTGTCAGGCCAATCTGCAAGAATTCCTTTTCCTGTTACGCCCTCCAGCAGTGGGGTGGTGGTTCAGCCATCTGCAACTGCTTTTCTGTGATGATGTAACTTCTGTATGCAGTGAGAGGGGAAGCAGGAATACTCCATGGCAGCAGGGTAGGGGGAAAGGTACAGGTCTCTCTTAGTTTGACGTCAGTGGTAGTGTCAGATCACCCTGATGTACCTGTGAGGAGCCCGTGGACAGGGAGTATGGTAACTGCATACATAGCTTCTCCCTGTTTGTGGGGGTAATTTTCTGGTTTGAGGGGAATATATTAAAATGTACATAGGGTTGGGTTTGTATTTTCCCCTTGTATGACTAATACTTAGGTGCATATATTCTGTCACTGAAAACATAGTATCTCCCAAGCTTTCAAAAAAGCAACAGCCCCCATGTGCCTCTTTAGTAGCAATGGCTGCTATCTGAAGGGCAGTTAATGAAGGCATAGTTGAAAGGAGAGACAAACTGCACAATACAGAGCAAAGGAAGCACAAACCAAGGGAAACGCTGCAGTTCAGCTAGCTACGTGCAGTGAGCACTGCCATGATGGATCCTGGCAGTAGTTACGGCTGTGTAAATAGCCTGTTTCTGCTAGGACTGCTCTAGTGTCTCAGACAATTTGAAGGTAATCTTTTTCCTACTCTTTAGTTTAAGAGTTATGTAGGAGAAATAGTGCCTTACAGCACCCTACTTAAATTAAGATGTTGACATTGAAAGTGTTGGTTAACTTAGAGGTAGAGGGGAGGTAGATGCCTCGCTGTACTAGGGCAGCCACTGTTACACCGAAGGGTCAGCTGAAAACAAACATGGGCCAATCAGGTCCCCAATAGGTGGCATCTCAAATGTGTGCTAGAATGAAAGGGGCAGATCTGCTGTAGTAAGGAGTGTGCATGGGAGTGTTTATTTTTTGAAAGCTGTGCCAACTGAGTGTTAGTCAAATGGCATATGGGGAGCAAACAGCCTTTTTCTTGCTGTTCTGTCCTTTGGTAAGCTGGTGCAGGGAGCTAGTTACACTGGAGAGAGAAATGCTGCAGGGGAAAATAGCCTGGTTTGGTTGTTGACATAACGGAGAAGCTTTGGGAAGATGGTTGTAGTAACTGCTGCTGAATGAATGTGTGCGGAACCAGTGTTGGTGAACCAACTTGTCTTTGCATGCACCAAATAATGCATTTTGAGTCCAGATTGGAACTGTTTTGGTTGGATCCAAGACTTGTTGTGGCTTGTGATCATTATTGTAGAAGCGCTGAACTGTAGCTGAAATGTGTCAGTTCTGTGACTCCTGACTTAATACTTTGTTGAATGAGGAACTTTGTTGAATGAGGAAAATGGACGATATGAGGAAAATTCCTGATATGTCTCATGAAGTGGACTGTGCTGGATAAGATAACCTTTTAAATTCTTCACTGTGACTTTTCATGTTCCACCTTCTAGTTTTTCTATTGTAAACAGATTAATCCATTAGTCTTAAATGTCTTTCAGCACTGGGATGCTGGAGCTGTTCTTGGGGAAAACCCCATGCAGTGTCATACTGCTGTTCTTAAGACTAAAACTGTGTGATCAAAAGGGTGCTTTTTTGAAAGTAAATTGAAATAGCAAGTCATAAGAGAAGACATAAGTGCTGCTTACTTTTTGTAGGTACAGAGCATTGTGTCTGGGTTTGCCTTAGTAACTTTATTGTGCTGTCGAAGGAAACAGGTTCTGAGAGGAAGTGTGGCAAATGTAACTGCAGTGAATTTAGAAGCATCCTCATTTAGAGTAAATGGCTTTCTGTGAAATAATTGAGCCTGGAGAAAAGGGAAAATGTCTCCAGTACATGGAGACTGCAGGGTATTACCCCACTGAGGTGGTACTTGATGTGAGAAGTCAGCAGCATTAAAATCCAGAGACAGATCTTCCATATGGTCAGGGCTTGAGCCAAGATTTTCCTGTCTTGGTAGACTTGTTAATGGAAAACAGCATCTTGTGTTGTGGTTGGGTCACAGCTTGAGAAAGAGGAGAAATTCCCTTTCTCTGTGAAATAGGGATCTTTGGGGGGCACTCCCAAAGAAAATAGAATAAGATCATGTAAATTTTGAAAGCTGAACAGAGGAAAGACTACCTGCCCTGCTCAGGACAAAGCAACAGTCCTGTAGAAAGATAAGGGGTACTTAAATAGGAAGCCCATGAAATACACTGTATAAAGGTGGGGCAGCTTCATGTGGTGAATTCTTAGTTTTATTCCATTCCTGCCTTTTCCATAGAGGAAGAAAGGAGCAGATGACTGAGAATATTGCTGCAATGAAGGACAGGCAGTCTCTGGAGCAGAGAGGAGAACAGTGCTCTTACCAGACTGGTATTTCATCTTGGTATCTGAAACTGAATTTAGCTGAAATTGGACTGAGTTAAAGTTGCTGCCTGGTAAGACAGTTGAGCATTAGCCAGACCTTTGAAGGGGGTGGGGAGGGGAAGCCAGGCTACTTGAAAAAAAGGTTTGATTCACTTTTGGTGAGATACTCATCATGTAATACGGAAGGGCTTTTTCTGTCTTAACCAACTGATGTGTTCACAGATTTAATATACTAAAGAGGATTTGCCTTTCTTAAACAAAAGCATGTTTGTTTGCTCAGAAGAGGTCTTAAGGAAATACCTTTATAACTGCTCAAAATGGATCTGAGAACATATGTCAGAATATTTTGCAATTCTAGATTGGCTAAAATGAATTAGCCTGATTTTCCCCATAAATAGATATGTTTGTATCTACTCTGTTCAGTGATATTGATAAAGATTTGGTGGATAGGATTTATCTAAATGTCTTGCAAAGTAGATTTAAGGACACTTTGTGTCTGAATAAGATGATGTTCCTTTCAAGTGAACTTCTAAAAAATGGAAAGTCATTGAAGCATGCATGTTGTCATTTCAAGAGAGTCCTAGAGGGCAGTGAGTGAGTTCTTGCTGATTTTGCTGAAAGTGTTTTGAATTCAACTTCAGGAAGCTAAGCCTTTTATGTGAGTACCATCAATCAGAGTAGACTTTTGGTAAATTAGTGAGTGGTTGCAATCAGTTGGAAGGGTTGGTGATGTACAGAGATCAAGATTCATTTGGCAGTATATGAAAACATTGAAGTTAGGTGGTTCTGTGCAGGACTGTACTTCTGTAATTAATTTAGTCTGTGTGCTTTGGTGTTTGGATTTTTTAGATGCTAGAATTATTTTTTTTTGTTTTTGGGGGAATAAAATATGCTGATTTCCCCAGCCTCTGCTGTGCTGTTAGTGATTTGACCTGTCTCTCCCTGCTGATGACACTACTTAATTGCTTCTAGGTGACATGTTCGCATAATACCCTGAATTGCTTTGATCATCAGAAATCCTACTTTTAACACTGTTTGCAAAGACAGCATTCAAAAGAGGCTTTTTCATCTATGTTTTGTGTCTTTTCAACTGCCAGAGTGCTGCTCAACACTTTTTTTTTTTCTGAAGTGTACATATCTTTCAGGCTACAGACCTATCTGAATACATTTATTTCACTTATATTCTGATCCCTCAGAGGAAATGTTGAAAATTGGTACAGGTTATTCTTTTTTTATTTCTAGATTTGTTGAGAATCCTAGGACTGAGTTTTAAGGCGGGGAGGAAGGGGTAACCAGGACTACTGTGGGGTTTTTGCTGCCTCCATTTCTGAAGAATTTAATGGAGAAGTCTACTACTTCGTGAAAAAGAAGGTCCTTTAAAATTCATGCTTAACTGTAAGAAAGGGCTCTTTGATATTTGGAGCACATGATTTTCAGCAAAGCACTAAGCAATGCAGGCACTCTTGTAATCTAGTTATATCTGCTTTTTCTTGCCCTCACGTGCCTGTAACTGCTGATGTGGCTTAAGTTTTGGTATTTTGCTTAATAGATTTTTTTTTTCTTTCCAGTGCAGTAAACCATGAAGTAAAACAGATTCCTAAACCCAAATCATGAAGAACGTTATCTGTTCCTCACTTCTGTACAGTATTAATCCAAACCAGAACCTTTCAGCTGTATCACCCAGGTAATTTTAAATAAAAATAAAGGTTGATTGCTTGACTGGATTATAGAAATAGCCAGAATAGGCTTTGTGTGGATTTCCATGTGTGTCAAGCTGTATAATCTGCTGGTCCTTGAAAACTTCAACTGTTGCCTTTAAGCAGGGAATTAATTACCAGTTACACAATTTCTTTTAAGGTATGCTGTCCCATATGCACTCTGTCCTTCAGTGTGTCTTCTCTTGAGATTGGAGACTTGTTGTGTGATGTCCATGGACTTAGAGAAGGGTCTGGACAGGTATTTGGTTCCTGTCAGCTCCCTTGGAGAACCCCCTCTCTGTGTATGACAGCAAGAAAATGAGGTAGATGGTAAATGCCTATAAAACAAACGGCTGGAACTCCAACCATGAGCAGCTAGCTCTTCATTTTTAAGTGCTTGTTCCAGTGGATGTTGCTGGCTGGTAATGCCAGTAGTGATAGTGCGTAACAACCAGCACAGCCAGGCCTGGCTTTGGAGACTCCTCATTGGAGGGGAGCTGTAGAAGGGTTCTGCTGAACATGAGGTTGTTCCTGAATCCCTTTGGCTCAGGGCTCTGCATTGGCCACCAGAACTCTGCTGGAGGCATTTTCAGGTTGTTAAGGCAATCTGGTAGGTTATACATTGGGGACAATGGCAGAGCTCTGTTCTCAGTAGTTCTTTATATTTTAGTTGTTTATCTACCTAATCTCTATGAAAGCAGGGTTGTGCTTGTTAAAATTTAATTGAAGTGTTTCCTTACTGGAGCTATAAGGTGTTTTTTAAAGTTGATTAAAAAAAGAAAAATTGCCCCAAAATTGCCATGTATGTTGTAGTCTCATCCAGCATTACTGTTCCATTTCCTTTTTACATGAAAGAAACTGTTGGGGCAAAAGAGCACAGCATTTTTGGTCTAGATAAAAATATAAACAAATACATAGAAGGTAATCTTGTGATAATTCTGTTGTCATTTGTTCCTAAATTTAAAATATAAAACCAGGAAAAAAAGTCAGCACAAGTATGTACATATACTTGATATGATTTCTTACTATAGGTAGCATAATACTAAGACTGTAGTTATATGGCAACAACTCCAGAAGAAATACAAAAATATCTTAAAATTTTAGAGAGGAAAAAAGTCAAGTGTTTTTTGGTTGGAAAATATTGTAATGCTCCCCACTTTGCCCTTTATATTAATTGGATCCCAGTGGACTACGGGAAACTTTATGAAATCTTTGTATTGAATGATGTCTATAAACAAAGTGTCACTGTTACCCGAAGTCCATTCTGTGTACAGGCTTTCTGTTAAATCAAAATTCCCAATCCAGAAATTCCTGGCTGCCAGCCCAGACACCTCAGATGCAAGTCATCCTAGGTTCTTAGGATTTTTAGGTTCAGTGTGACAAGTCTTGAGAGGACTGAGGAACGTCTTTCAGGTACTGAAACTTCTAACTAGATTTGTGTTTATTTTAGGTTTTATTATGCTTTGAGTATCAGTATAATCTGAAAGTCACTTCTGTGCTTTTTGTGGAGTTTCAGATGGTAATTTTGCCTTCTGAAGCTTCCTGGTTTCATATAACACCCTTCATATACCATTTCTGCAGTTCAGGCTTTTTTTTAAAACAAGCTTTTTGCATAGTTTAACTGTTTTCTGTATACATAGAGAAAAGCGTACGTACACATATCCATGTGTGTGCATCCCTGCTCACCATCAGAGTTCCTGCTTCTGCTGTTGAAGTCAGTTTGGTTTTATATGCAGCCACATAAGCATTATCAGCTTAACAGAGAGGCAAGAAAAAGCTCACCTGGTGGTAATTTTAAAAACAGACAGAAAATTCCATGGCTGTATTCTGAGGCTCAAGTTAAGCTAAACTGAAATAGGGAAGCTTTGGTAGGAAGACTTTGGTATGCTGGATGACTTCTTAGAAAATGAAATCTTTCTTTTGCAGAGCTAATTGTTTGGGGTTGTTTCTTCATTTATGTTCATTTCCTACAGCTGTCTTTCCCTAGTAAAAAGAACATTCTTGATTTGGTATTTTATGCTCTAACAGATCTATTTATGTTTGTGGGACTCAGCAGGTTATGTGCAAGAGTGACTTCTCTGCAGGTAGGCTAGGTTTAGTGTCAAGGCTGAAGTGGGTGCTTAGCAAAGAAACCAACCGAAAAAAAACCAACCCCAAACATGCCCCTAAAGCCATAAGTGGTTGAAGTACACTTTGCTGTCAAAAGATGCAGTTCTGGTTTTGGTAGGTTGTTCCCATGGTCCTCTTTCTTTTTCCAGCTCTGCTGGCACATGTATTTTATGTGATGCCTTAACAGACCAGTTGGGTAACTGATAGTTTGAACTTTTTGTCTCTGTTGGTTTTGATGTGAGTCAGTTATGGAGTTTTTGGGTCAGAACAAACAAGGTAGGGGAAGTGGAGATGAGAATGAAGAGAAAGTGGTAGGGATTTTTCCAGGACAGTCTGTCACTGCTGTCAGCTTATATTGTTTGGCAAATACAGCATGGGTGACATGATATTATCTTGTAAAACTTAGTGATGTAATGAAGATACAGTCTTTGTATTTTTTTTAGTTGATACAGGAATTAAAGGGTAATAGTGGGACTAAAGCTATGAACAGTTTCCAGCCATGGGACACAATATGCTTTATGAACTACATCCTGTTTGAATTCAAGACGCAGAATTACTCTTAAGTCAGCTAGCATACATGTGATCAAAGAGTGCATGGTTAAGTTTGAAAGGAGGCATGGGAAGTTTTTATATCTTCAGATGGCTAACCTCAGTGCCACTCTGCTAAAATGCACTGAATATATTTATGTATCTTCATGTACTCATATGGCTCTAACATGACTTTTTTTTTTTGCTGTCTTAACATAGCTTAAGTTACATATTTTAAATGCAGTGATTGAATTTATTCTGCATGATACTCACTTAGGCTTAATGTGTAATAGTGTTGTGGTAAGTCTCTAAATAAAATTATTTTATATATTGGATATTTTAGGAACTTTTTATAGTGTTCACAATTTTTTAGTTCATCCAAATCCTTTTTGTTTTTTGCAAAGAGTTACATATATTCCTTGATCACTTTCCTTCCACCTTCTGGGTATGCATGTTGCTGGCTAGGAGCATGTGGAAGGTACTAACTTGGTTGTATATATTTAGTGCTTAGGAGCAAAAAACCCACCATGCTTCTCTCTGCCCTTTTCACTTTGCTCCTGGTCTCTTTCCCTGTCAGGAAGAACTCAAGAGTATTAGTAGACATGTAGTAGACAAGTTACCACAGCAGAGCTGAACACAGAATGTGGAATAGCAATGGCATGATTCCAGGACTCTCCAAATGAACCAAGACCAATTTTAGCTGAGAAAAGGGAAGTTGTTGGGATGTCTACTCAGGATGCTGACCTTTATTTGTGAGTGAGCTGACACTCAGACTATTCTTATCACCACAAAGCTTGCACTGAATGTAATGAATTCCATCTGGAAGTGGATGGCACATTTAAGCAGTTATTCTGTGTGGGTACACAAATCACTTGGAGTGTCACCATTTTAATGAATTTATTTTCCAAGTGTTTTCTCTTAAATCAGTGGAGCTTTTAATGTATGGAGAAGTCGGTATGGATTTGATTATCTTAGAGTAGCTATCTTTTGTGTGCACAAGGAAGAAAATGAGTACTTGCATTGGCTGAGACTGAACTGGTCCAGCAATGTATGCCTACTGAGATTCACTGTTTGCTGGTGTGGTGTTGCCCATTTTGCAAGTGCTCTGGTTCTAACCTCTCCCTGAGAAGGCTCCCTATTTGTGTAGGAAGCTCTTTTTTTTCCCCCATTTTCTGATGTGTAGCAAGCTGTATCTGCATAAAGCTCAAGAGCATCAGGTTATATGGAATTGAGGAGATGCTGCCACCTAGCTAGGGAGGGCAGGTGTGGAAGCTCCCTCTGCATTTCCAGGGCTGTGGATTGGCTCAAGCTGGTTTGTGTAATACCCGGAAAGCTGCTGTGCTGTAGGGTTGTGTCTCCTGCCTCAGCAGAATTTAGCAGATGAGCAGGCTGCAGCTGTGTGTGGCAGACCTGGGCTAAGTATTCTCTACAGCAGCTGTTCTGCCTGTAGTTATGTCTAAGTGTGAGGAGTTGTGGTTCCTGTTTGAAAACATCTGATATTGTAGACCACAAATATCCAAAGGTCTGATTTTAGGAACCTTGTTCTGAGACATCGGATGGTTGGAAATCCTGTACTCCATCCTTCTTCCATAGTGTTTTAGTCTCATGTCTGTATCTGGTTTGGGGCAGTAAGTAAATTGCATCGTGTATCAGCTGCACTGTATTTTCTTTTAAAAATATATTGTTGTTTTTCCTCTCCCTTTGCTGTCCTGTTAAACTGCCCTTCACCCATGGGTTTTCTTCTGATTCTCCTCCCTATCCTATTGGGGTGGGGAGGAAGTGGTTGGCTGCTGGCTGGGGGTGAACAAGTATTTTGAAAATACTACGTACTGCAGGCTGAGTTTATTTGATCTAAATCATACAATGCCTACTGGGGAAAAAAAAAAAAAAAAGAGTAATTTATTTGTGTTTTTATTTTTCAGAAATGGAGGAACAGGATGCTGGACCTGGGACTGAAGATGTATAAAGGATTATGGGTTTATACATTGAAAAGCCGGCAGGCGGCATGCCTGAGTGACTGAAGAAAATGGGTGCTAATGCATCTAACTACCCTCACTCGTGTTCCCCAAGGGTAGGGGGAAATTCACAGGCACAACAGACATTCATAGGTGATTTTTCAGTTATTTTTTCACTTACGTAAATGATTTGCTGGATTATGTGTGCACTGGATTTGGTTTGCTTGCAGTGAGGTTATGCAGAGCTTTTATTTTCTAGGTCACCAGTTTGAATCCATTGAAGCTCAATCGTGCATGAAATTCAGTACTGTCTAGTATCTGTTTGGTCTGCGCAGGCCATGAGTTGATATGCCATTTGATAGCAAGCAGATGTCAGGTTATTTAAATAAAATGAAGTGGGGTTTTTTGATAATTAAAGCATGCATCCTAGTCTTCCCAGGTCAGGAGCAGTTGCTGTTAATACTCATTTTCTATGCTACTTCCACAGATTTTCTGTGAAGCTGCATTACAGCATATAAAACTCTTGGTCATATTCACAGTAGTATTGCCATTGCATCTAACAGAAACTAATTACTTCCTTATTGCTAGAAGGGATCTCTCTGCTAAGCCTGTTAGTTGTCTTCAATACTTGTTACTTATTTACCTCCTGTACTTGTCCTGTTCCTGTAAATGAGGAATGGGTGTACTTACTGTCTTAACAGTATGATTTACAAGGAAGGCTCTTGCTTAACTGGAAACATGAGTTGAAGTGCTCTTAAGACATTATTTTCTTATCCCACTTGCAGCTGGGGCAAGTATTATCTTTATGTGATTTTCAGACCACTGTAGAGAGATCTCAGTTTAGATCCAAGTACTGTCACACTATAAATAATTAATAGTTATATGATGAATCTAAAGGAAGGCAGTCTTTGAGAAGATAAGTCTTGCTTAAAAAAAACCAACCCACAATTCTGACAGCCTGGAGAAGGATCTTAGCAGTAAATAATATAAATACTTTATAAACTCTTTTTTATGCCGTGGCTTACGACACTGAATAAGTAGTTACTGATACTCAGTTTTACTTTTCTTAATCACCACTGAAAACACAGTGATATCCTTAGAAGAGGAAAAATTTACTTGCTCTGTAATTTTTCTTTTGTTTCAGCTTTTGTAACATTCCTAACTTTTTGGAGATCTGAGGATAGGACAGCCCACAAACTCTTGACATGTAAAGACCTGTGCCATGGGCTAAAAAATTGTGTATGGGCTCTTACAGCATGTCAAGGAAGAATGTTTAGTATTAATGTCTTGGATATCCATGCTGTAAAGTCCCCCTTAAGGCTTTAGGTATTTCAGTGTCTCATAACTAACAATACTAAACAGTTTGCCCCAGTTATATATGCATTTATATATTTCTAAAATTGGAGCCAAAATGTTTCTATTGCATGACTTGGTGTTTATCTGCCACTGTTGAATGAAGAGAAACCCATAAAGACCTGAATGCAGGCAGATTTGAAGAGGGGAGAATTACAAAGGCTTCATTAAATTCCCCAGTAACTTTCTGCTTGGTAAGTGGAAGGTGTTATTGATGCTCTTCATTATTAAAGTCAAAATAGAAACCTATTATGTAGTATATTCTGAGAAATGTGCTAATTCCCATTACCTATCAAAAATTGTGGTTGTGACTTCCTTGAGAAAGGTCTCAGTGTATGTGGGTGTTGTCCAAAGAATGACAAATGAGTATTCTGGGTAAAATTCTTGCCTAAGCTCTCTGTTATGGTGGCACTTACATGAGACTGCTAGTGGAGTGAGAGTGCTAGCTGAGAGATAGATGTGCATCTTCCCCCCGCTTCATGGAGTTTGGCTTTCTCATCTTGACTCTTGGATGACTTTGTGTGGCTATCTCAGTAGATAATACATCTATCTTAAAATTGGTATCTGAGGCTTCCATTACTTGTCATAAGAAAGGTGTTTCAAATCAACTTTTTACAGATCTTTTTTTTTTTTTCTTCAGTGTAGACGTTATTAGATTTCTTTACTGCCCCAAACCAGAACTGGAAGTATGGGGACTAGAGTTACAGTAGCTACAAAGTATGTTACTAGTTGCCTTATTTCAGGAAAGTGGATTCAGAACTCTTTGATGTGCTGCTTTACCATGGAAGCGTGGCCCCATCTTACATAGAATGAATATTAAAACCTAAGAACTGATCTGGTAAAGCAGTTTCATGGGATGAGCTCCCAATTGTCACTTCACTTAATGCTGAATTTGCTTGCAGTTTATGAAGAGGAGGTAAATCAGTAAAAATAATGTGGTGATTCTGTGAAAAATACTTTGGTTTTAGCAAAAGCTTACCCAGTCACTTCCATGCTGTTCTGACTGCAGCATTCGGGGGAGGTTTTCACACCATTTTCTAGGGTGGTACATCTGTTCAAGATGTTTATTTTTAAATAGAGCTCTATAATTAGATTTTAAAATGTGTAGGCATGCAGAGGGCTAGACAGATCCCATTATTCATTGTCAAGTGCCCAAGTAGTTTCTCTTGGCAGTCATCTGTTTCTTGTAAATATTTATCTCTTCAAAGCTAGATAAGGTCTAGGGGCATGAAATAGCTATTGCTTTTTAACAGCATTTAATAGACTTGCTGCCTTTTAGTGTGGAAGCGAGGAATAAATTTGTTTCCTACTTTTGGTGCCTTATGGAGGAATACAGGCAGGTCAAAAAGGCAGCCTGCTCTTCAGAATCCTTTCTTTGAGGAGCCTGGAGCCACTGGCTGTTGTGAAGCCCAGAGAGGCTATGCTGGTGCATCTCTACTTCTGCCACTGGCAAAAGGCAGTTGTGTGGTGGTACTCTTATAGCGGTGTTTTATCTGTTTGGAAGGGTTAATAGCACTGTTTGCAGTACTTCTGGAGTTTAAATCTTGTAAGTAGCTTAGGCTACACAAAGGTTTGAATAGTGTTTTGGTATCTTCTGGTGATTCATGTGCAAGTAATACCTCATGGCAGCCTTCAGGGAAGAAATTGAGATTTGTCCTAGTTTTTCTGTAGCAGAATGTAAAAGAATATTCTGCACGCTCAAATTTGCCATTAGAAACCAAAATACTTCAAATAGAAATGAGCAGGTGTGTTTTCTTGGAGCAGAATCTATTATTATGGGGTGACCAAAGTGTAGCTATACTTTTAATTCAAAGTATAAGTGATTATTCTTTAAATGAAGCAGGAATTTTAGGCTTGTGTCTATCAGCAGGAGACTAAATCTCTGCTTTTCTGTTGTAACACCTAGTGTAGCACGTGGAAGGGTTTGGGTTTTTTTTATGGTGGATTTTGCTGCACCATTTCTTTGTCGAGGTTATCTTGAGTTACTACTGTTCTCTCATTGATACTTCAATAACACATTGCCTGATCAAGGAAAATTCAGTGTAGCATGGATAGTATGGCTTGAGGTCTTTCCTCAAAGCAAAGTTCTTTGCTAAAGAAAAAAACCCAAAACATTGTGTTGTATGATTTGGGGGTATAAAAGTCAATGTATAAGGTTATATAGAGTTACCAAGGCTTTAATAAAACAATTTCCAGAAGTCTTGGATTGCCAGAGTTGCTGTGCTCTCAAATAAAAACTTTGAACTTCCCTGTGTCTTTCAAAGTTCAAGAAATAATTACCTGAAATGAAACACAGTGCTCTTATGAGCCAGTCTCAACATGGTAAGTAACATCACTGTCAAAATAGCATAGCAAAACAGCATCACATCAGGTCTACCTGAAACAAGTGGAACTGAGTGAATGATAGAATATGTTACATAAGGTCCCAAAAACTCTGGATGTGCTTTGAACTTAAAGATCCAAAAAAGGCAGCAAGTTGTGAAGCAACATGAGTGTTCTGATGGAAGCATGTTAACTATTCCCAACAGAATATGTACAAATAGTATTTCAGCTAAAACTGTTGTTAATGTGTATACAACTTGCAGATGTCATCTTCGGGGTTTCTTCTTTTGTCTGGAAGTAGTAGTAGGATTTATGTACATCTTTTCTGGTCATGCCTGAGGTTTTTCACCATCTGGCTTAGAGTGAAAACTCTGTAAATAAAGTTAAATTAGAAAATAACCCTTTAACATGAGTCATGCTTCTGTTTAAACTATACTTTCTAACTACTTTGCTAAAGCATTACTTCAGTTTTCCATTACCTCTAGAAATGTAGATCCTAATTCCTCCCTTAGAAAATTGCTGTCAGAGTTACTGTGTATGCAGCTAGCCTCAAAATGACAATCAGCAAAGGTTCATTTAGCAGAACAGCTCAAGAATGTAACATATCATCAAGGGCAATCCATTTTTCATTCCATGACATGTTTGGATTATAACTTCCCTATAAATTTTATTTTTAAAAAGTGTGTCCTTTAACTGTGTAATGCTCTGGTCCAAGGACATCTCTAATAATAGGTTAAAGTTTATATTCTCCATATTCTTTTAAAATCAGGTGTATGCACAAATTAGCACCCATGGTTCTGTGGAAAAAAGCCCATTTCATGTGTTTGACTTCTAGCATTACTTGGCTATCTTGTGGCAGGATTTTTACTTTCTTGTTAAATTTGCACTAAAAATGAATTCACTGTCCCCTGTTTGTCTGAATGTTTTGGTGCTGTGTTCTCTTTCCTCTTTTTCTTGTGATAACTAGCTGATGCCAGGTATGCTTTTCTTGTTCCTCTAGGATGAAGTTTCATTTCCACAGTTTGAAACACAGTTTGAAGGGGGTGGGGGTGGATGTGTTACTGTTTTGCTGAGATCACAGAAGTTTTCTAAGGTGTCTGTAAGTTTTAATCTTCTATAGTGTTGTAATGGTATGACCAGTGCTCTCTTCCTGCTTAGCTAAGTACGCTGTGTGCTACAGAGCTACAGCAGCTGACACTGCTTGGCTCTTAACTGAGTGAATAAAAAAAGGCATAAACTTCATAGTTCTGTCAAGGGAAGAAAAAAAAATTGTTGTTGCTCTTAAAGGCCAAAACCGGTTTCAGTCAGGTTTCTAACTTGTTGGATTATCTGACCTGTGGAGAAGGGAAAACTGTGTAACATGCATTGATGGACTGTTTGGGTGGTATGGACCTTCCTGTGAAACTTTAAGAATAAATGTGTTCAATTTTCTTTTTTGCCTTCAGGGACATCATCGTACTCTCATCAAGGTTATGGCTGTGAATCAAAACTGTACAGCCTTGACCATGGCCATGAGAAACCTCAAGACAAGAAAAAGAAAACCTCTGGCCTTGCCACCCTCAAAAAGAAATTCATTAAGCGTCGGAAATCTAGCCGATCCGCGGATCACGCCAAACAGATGCGCGAGCTCCTCTCAGGCTGGGATGTCAGAGATGTCAATGCATTGGTAGAAGAGTACGAAGGGACATCAGCCTTAAAGGAACTTTATCTACAAGCTAATTTGGCAAGACCAGAAGCCAGGACGCTACAGAAAGACATGGCTGAACTTTATCAGTATAAGTATTGTACTGATGTAGACTTAATATTTCAAGAAACCTGTTTTCCTGTGCATCGTGCGATACTAGCAGCAAGATGTCCCTTTTTTAAGACACTGCTTTCTTCCTCACCAGAGTATGGGGCAGAAATAATAATGGATATCAACACAGCTGGCATAGATATGCCTATGTTTTCTGCATTGTTACACTACCTTTATACGGGCGAGTTTGGAATGGAGGATTCAAGATTCCAAAACGTTGATATCCTCGTGCAGCTTAGTGAAGAATTTGGAACACCAAATTCCTTGGATGTTGACATGCGCACGCTCTTTGACTACATGTGCTACTATGATGTGGTTCTTAGCTTTTCATCCAACTCTGACTTAGTTGAAACTTTTGGTGGAAGTCAAAACTGTCTAGATGAAGAGCTCAGGGCTCACAAAGCGGTTATTTCATCACGGTCTCCATTTTTCCGTCACTTGCTGCAGAGGAGGATACGAACTGGTGAAGAAATCACAGACAGAACTCTACGAACTCCAACTAGAATTATATTGGATGAATCTATCATACCAAAAAAATATGCTAAGGTCATTTTGAACTGTATGTATACAGATGTGGTGGACCTCTCAGTTTTGCACTCCAGCCCTTCAGTGGGCAGTTTAAGTGAAGTTCAAGCTCTTGTAGCAGGAAAACTAAACATGACTAGGGCTGAAGAAGCTATGGAGCTTTATCACATAGCACTGTTCTTGGAGTTTAACATGCTTGCACAAGGTATGGAATACTGTCCTTCCTGTAGAATATATGATCTTGTTAGGAAAAAAAATTGTTAGTTGGCAGTGTAAGTATGTCTGTTGAATCTTGCTATAAGTGGCTGACAATTCTCCTCTTAAAAGGAATTTATTTTCCAACTGTAAGTTGTAGATAATTCATCTGTTTTCTAGGGACAGAAGAAATGCCATGTGGGAGATTTTAACTGTATTGCATGTCACTGGAGCATGCTATGTGTGTCACACATGTATAACTGGTTTTGATACTTCTGATATCTGTCTACTTTCACCTGTAATTCATTTTTTGAGTGCAAATGACTGGAGGATACGAGAGATCCCTATACGTTAATAGAGGCTGTAAACTTGAATTATTATTTCTGTAGTTTATATAAAAGGGGGGTGCCACCAAGCCTACAATCCTGCTGTTGGAAGGTAAATTTAACCAACTAGTCCTAGGTCTTCAGTATCTACTTCTTGATGTACAGAACTGGAGGCAAGGAAGTGGGTATTTTCAGACAGTTTAGAAAGTTTTAATTCTGTCTATTACTTTTGAAGATCACTCAGAGCTTGATAACATACTTCCTGCACATGGAGGCTGGCCAGGTTTTTTGCAATCTCTGGAAAGCTCTTGAGGCACTGATTGGTGAACTTATATTTCTTGTGGTGGCAGGAGTTTTGCTTTTCTATTGGTGTTTGATCTATTTAGTGGCCATATTGTCATAATGAGATATTGCAGTTGCTTCAGGCCTTGTTGGTGGGAGGTGAGAATTGGAGAGTAGAATGCACTTGTATCAGCAGTGTGATCTGTTTAAGCTACTTCTACAGGAGATCTGTACATCTGACTTCTGACTATCAAATGAGATTTGACAAGATTGACATTTCTATGGTATGAACTATCAAGTAGGTTTCAGTAAAATAGGAAACTTCTTAGGGAGTAGGCAGAAAGGAGCAGGTAGAAGCACTGCAGGAAGAGATCATATTAAAATGTGCTCTAATAGTGCTGTCAGACTAAACAAAGATACGGGAAACTAATCGGAACTATCCTCTGTAGAGGTTGGCATTAGGAAACCAACTTTCAGATGATGCTGAAAGTTAAAATAATCCTGCTGCAATAAAACTTGCAGAAAACAAAAGAGGTATGTGAAAGAACTTCCTCACAGTGAGGGCGACAGAGCACTGGAACAGGCTGCCCAGGGGGTGTGTGGAGTCTCCTTGTGTGAAGATAGTCAAGACCCATCTGCTCTGCCTACCTGTTCTGTGCGACCTGTTCTAGGGACCCTGCTTTGGCAGGGGGGTTGGACTCAATGATTCCTGGAGGTCCCTTCCAACCCCTACAATTCTGTGGGATTTTTTTCATTTGAGATATGCTGCTACAGGAATGTGAATGAGGTGTTCTTAGGCTCAGAATCACCGAATCATAAAGCAGCCAAGGCTGGAAACCATTTGTGGGAATGGGAGCCTAGGTGAGATTATCTAGTGCCCTGTCCAATTGCATCTTAAACTGCTCATGATGGGGACTCGCATGTCCATTAGGAGGTTGTTCTGGTGAGTGATTGTTCTCACTGTAAAAAGAAGTCTTATCTCAAGAAGTCTCCTGGTACAACGTGCACCTGTTGCCCCTTGTTCTTGCCATGAAGTTCCTTACAAAGAAAGCCTTCATCATCTTTGTAGCTGCTCTTTAGGTATGGAATACTGTAATAAGGTCCACCAAGTCTTCTCCAGAGAGAAAAGACTCTAACTCCTTCAGTCTTCGCTTGTAGGGCAGATTCTCCAGCCCTTTGATCACCTTTGTGGTACTCCCCTTTGGACCCTCTCCTGTCTGTTTGCATCTTTCTTATTTTTATTGCTGTTCCCCTCTATGTACACCTAGAAACCTACAAGAACTTTTACTGCTGTAGTTGAACTTCAGTGTTAAATTCATTCCTATATTATTTGCAAGTTAATAGTACTTGAGAACTGGGAAACTCAGTAGATCAGCTGAAAGCTAGAAAATAAGTTGAAATTAAAAATGTGATTAATTGTACAGCTTGTCAGTTTTGGTGCATGTGCATACAAGTGCTAAAAGGATTTAGTGTGCTCAGGGAATATTAATGAGTGAATTAAACTGTGAATGAAGCCCTTAGTAAGACACTGAATAATTATGTGCCATTTCATAAATGAACGGGGTGTAATTCTCTCAGATTGGAAACCTAAACTGGAACAACTGTGATCTGGAGATGCTCTGATGAAGCACTGTAAGTTATATGAAAGTAGATAAGCAGTAACGGAGGACTTAAGAGAAACTTGGGGAGAATTATAGATAGGAAAGATGGGCTTATATTTTTTAAGTGTTAGTAAATGCTGAAAAACAGAAGTGATGTTTTATTGGATGCTGAGTTTCATTATTTCTGCTCTAAGCTGAGCATGCTTGGATCAGTGTGTCCTAAGGTGGCACTCTCTTCAGTAATGCACTACAGATTGGTGCTGCTCTGGAATACATACTCTGAGTTAGCACTAACAAGATCTTAACTTTTCCTGGGAGGTTTTCCCCCAACACATGCTCTAGGGGAAGGAAAAGAAAGGCAGCAGCAGGAGCTGCACTGGGCTTGAAGCACATTGGCAGCATGCTTGTGTGGCAGGAACAACCAAGTGCAGCAGTGTGGGCTCAGTCTTGGTGAACCCAAATGCTGTAGTGTTGTGTTAGTGGTCATTGCAAGGTGGTAGAGGGATACAGTGACCTTCAGAGATCTTCTTTCCCCAGTAGATCTGTCTGACCACAAAGTTGTGAGCTGTGGGGTGCGGAGGTGGCTATGTGTAGTGGAGAAATGTAGTGAAATCAGGCAAGGGCTGAAATTTATTGTATTAGCCAATGTTATAAAGTGTAAATTTGTCACTCCTTCAGATACTGAAATTCTAGATGCTAACTTGAACTAGTCAGTTCCAACAGTCAGTGCTGTGTTCCCTAACTACAGGGGAAAGCAATAAGCAGAAAACATGTATATGCCAGTGCAGTCAGTATGTAGTAATTTCATACTTAATTCACCATGTTTGTGTTTAAGTCATTGGTACTGCACTGATACTGAGTAATTGTTCTGGTATAATCTTATAATCAAAATTAAAAAGAAGCTTATTTGGTCAGGGACAGCCATATGCTTGTGGTTCACTAAGAGCACTTAATGTATGTGCTTTAGCAGTGACCACTGCTTATTTCAGCACTTAACCATGCAAGGCTATGCACCTTGTCCTCCCTTACTGTAATATTTAATGCGAGGTAGATGAGAGATCCTGTGTTTCAGTAGCATCCTGTTCCCTGACTTCATAGCTAGCATGCTTCTGTGCTGGCAGTTGTCGCTCAGCTGACTTCTAGATACTGTGCAAAGCAACACTAGAAGAGTCAGCATTGTGTAGGTGTTGGAGACTGGCTGAGCAGACAGTTCTCATGACATTTCTTAGCCTGGTCCTCTGACAGCACTTCTCTACTCTGTGGATCTGCATGTGTCCAGTTTTGCCCAAGTTCTGACCAGTCCCATCAGCTGGCTTTTGCAGTAGCTACTGTCTGATCCACACCTGGCTCAAGCTTTCTGATTCAGTCTGCTCATGCTAGCCAATGGCAGCCTTGCTAAAGCTTGTCTCCCTGGTTTCCTGGCAAATATTTTGGGCTCGCTATATGTAAGTCTAGATGCTCTTTCCAGCTCATTTTGCTCACTCTTACATGGTTTTGGCTGGCTATTTATAACTGAGTGTCAAGTGAAGTTAATCTATTTTAAAGCTTCTGATCAACTGTTTTTATTTTCAGTAGATTTTAGTTTGATTTGTCTTCAGGGACCTTTCTAAGTATCCAGATGTTGCAATTTTTCTTCAATTTCAGCAGATGATTCAACTTTGGCTCTTTATGTGGAAATCTTCCTGTTTGTAACACAGTGATACTTCTTTTTCTGACTATTTGTTTTAATGGATGGTTTCCTTATGATGAAGTCTGTGATAGCAGGGGTATGTGCTATGAATCTTTACTGTCAGAGTAAAGCAAGATTATTTGGAATTTACTTTGGCTTCAGCTTGATTTGTTTCAACTGATGATTGTTATTTCATACAAGAGAAAATCAGTTGGATTTTAGAATGAATTAATTTGCATGAGTGAACTAATTTGCATAAATTAACTAATCAATAAGCATATCATCTCTACAGAGCTGATCATACTGAATCCCTCTTGAACCCAGTAGGACAGAGACTGCTATTGGGGTGCTGCAGTATTTTAGCTATCAAAAAGTGAAGCTCTTCCCTGCTTTCACAGAGGCTGTGGATAAGAAACTGGTTAACAGACCGTAGCCAAAGGGTGGTGGTCAATGGGTCTATGTCCAGGTGGAGGCCGGTGACAAGCGGTGTCCCCCAGGGGTCTGTCTTGGGACCGGTTCTCTTTAACATCTTTATCAATGACATCGATGATGGAATTGAGTGCACCCTCAGCAAGTTTGTGGGTGACACCAAGCTGAGTGGTGTGGTTGACACCCTAGAAGGAAAGGAAGCCATCCAGAGGGATCTTGACAGGCTGGAAAGATGGGCCCGGGTGAACCTAATGAGGTTCAACACTGCCAAGTATAAGGTGTTGCACTTGGGCTGGAAGAATCCCAGACATAGATACAGACTGGGAGAAGAGCTCCTTGAGAGTAGCCCTGCTGAGAAGGTCCTGGGTGTCACCGTGGATGAGAAACTTAACATGAGCCAGCAGTGTGCTCTTGCAGCTCGAAAGGCCAATGTTATCCTGGGCTCCATTAGAAGAGGGGTGGCCAGCAGGGAGAGGGAGGGGATTGTCCCTCTCTACTCTGCCCTCGTGAGGCCCAACCTGTAGTGCTGTGTCCAGATCTGGGGCCCCCAATACAAGAAGGATGTAGAACTGTTGGAGAGGGTTCAGAGGAGGGCCACAAGGATGATTAGAGGGCTGGAGCACCTGCCCTACAAGGAGAGGCTGAGGGAGCTGGGCTTGTTCAGCCTGGAGAAGAGAAGGCTGCGGGGGGACCTCATTGCAGCCTTCCAGTACCTGAAGGGAGCATACAAACAGGAGGGGAATCAACTTTTTAAAAGGGCAGATAATGGAAGGACAAGGGGGAATGGTTTAAAGCTGAAGGAGGGAAGGTTTAGATTGAATATTAGGAGGACATTTTTTACGGAAAGAGTGGTGAGGTCCTGGAACAGGCTGCCTGTGGTGGATGCCCCATCCCTGGGAGGTGTTCAGGGCCAGGTTGGATGGGGCCCTGGGCAACCTTGTGTAGATCCAGGCCTGAGGTTGGTGGCCCTGCCTGTGGCAGGGGCGTTGGAGCTTTATGATCCTTGGGGTCCCTTCCAACCCTTGCCATTCTGTGATTCTAGCCCTCTCCAGAGGGTCAAGCGCGTCTCTTAGTGCTTATTTCTGTGCTCTGCTCCTGCTTTTCTGTCTGTGCACTACCGTGCTGATCTCAGAAAACTGTACTGGAGCAATAGTTTTAACACATTGACTCAAAAAATCAGGCTTAAATTCATTTATCCCTTCTTCTTGTGTAGCAGAGTTAAAAACAGATCCTCCCTACCCCTGTTCACCGCTTATCATTAAAATAACGCCCCCTTCCACATCCTCTGCTGTTACATGAAGTCAAACTTTTCTGCATCTTAACTTTTTTAGATAAGTATATGAAATGAATTCCCTTCCGATTCTTGGCCCTGTTGTGCAATGTTATGAGTAGCCTCACTGAGGTGGTAGTGCAGTATGGTTTTTCTGTTACAAGCTTTGGCATATTGGGACCCTATGAAATAATTTTTGCTTGGGAATAATTTCTGCTTGCTGATTTCAAAGAGTTTTCTGAGGTAAAATTGACAAAAAGTAACTTTTAAATTTAGACTTTTTTGCTTTGTTTTTATTTTTAGGTGTTGACTTTATCCTTGACAAGAATAAGAAGAAACTTTATTTTAAAGCCATATTCAGTAGTGCAGCCTTTGATCTAGAGGCAGATATTGCCTGACATCAAAAGTACCCTTGATCTCAGCAGGACTGAAATAGAAATGCCAGGAAGCCCACAGCAGCAGTATTTAAGTACATGCAAAGGCATTGTGGGAAGATTAGAGCAAGTGTGTCAGTTACATGTCAGTGCAGTAGGAATGCTCAAAGGAGCTAGTCTGGCAGTTATAACTTTCAAATAAATTGGGTATGTTTTAGGTAAATATTAACATAAATCTGACCTATTATTCACTTGTACTCAAGCCTGAAACTATTGCTTAGGCTTTGTATTTTGAAGATGAAGACTGGAAAAGCAGGGGTAGAAAGGATCTTTCTTAGAGCGGCTACATGACGTGTCCAGATCTGAGGCCTGCAATACAAGAAAGATGTGGAGAGGGTTCAGAGGAGCCACGAAGATGACAGAGAGCTGGAGCACCTCCCCTATGAGGAGAAGCTGGGGGAGCTGGGCTTGTTCAGCCTGGAGAAGAGAAGGCTGTGGGGGGACCTCATTGCAGCCTTCCAGTACCTGAAGGGAGTATACAAACAGGAGGGGAATCAACTTTTTAAAAGGGCAGATAATGGCAGGACAAGGGGGAATGGATTGAAGCTAAAGGGAAGGTTTAGATTGGATATTAGGGGGACATTTTTTACAGAGCATGTGGTAAGATGCTGGAATGGGCTGCCCAGATGGGTGGTGGATGCCCCATCCCTGGAGGTGTTCAGGGCCAGGTTGGATGGGGCCCTGGGCAACCTTGTGTAGATCCAGGCCTGGAGGTTGGTGGTCCTGCCTGTGGCAGGGGGATTGGAGCTCTATAATCCTTGGGGTCCCTTCCAACCCAGACCAGTCTATGATTTCAGGGTTATAAGCTTTATTTTTGCTGTAACAGCAAATCTGAAGTGCTGTAAAGTTGCTAGCTTTGTATTTGAATAGAGCAAAAAATGCTAGTGTGTACATTAACAGTGCCATATGAGGTGTACTTTGAATGCAGCCTTTCAAAGATGGGAGTAAATGAGTGTTTTAAGTATTTTGCACTTAGAAAAATGAGCAGGGGGATTAAAAATAGCTCAGAAGAGATACTGAACTTAGCAGTAGACTTCAGCGGTGATTGATCACTAGTGCCCATTGATCTCCAATGCTCCTTAGGCCTTATTTTCTTTTCTGCAAAACATTCAAGGAGTTTTGCACCCTCACCAAACCAGAGCTTGTGGGCTGCAGAACTCTAAAATGTGGAAAACAATGCACCTGCAACTTACAGGCTTGACATCAGTGAACTATTAATCTCCCTTAAAATATTTTTTTTTAGGAATTGGGAGAGCAGTTAGGAAAGAGAAAAAGCTCTAAATCATCAAGAAGTTAGAAACTTGTATCATTTCTTTAAGCCAAGAAACATGACTGAACTGGGAAAGTCAGCCTGCCTCCAGATAGTGGATGCTTAACAAGATCCCTCATTAACAACAGAGTTATAGGAAAGCAGAGGTGGTTGCTGTTGCTGCTTATGTGATAACCAGTCAAGAAGGTGTAGTTTCCTGTTTGTACTACCTAAGTCTTCTGACTTGCTCTTGCTGTATTTGTAACTAATGCTTTGCCTACTGCTGTGTCAAGTTACATGAGGTCACTTGAACTTGACATGGATTGTCTTGACTGTCAAAAGTGGTGCTGCTGCCCTGCCTCCTGCATTAGTCTCCTTGTTTCTGTTCTCTGTGCTGGCAGTAGGATTTGTACTGTTGGTGATCGAAAGTTGCTGGAAGCAGGACTCACAGAAATTAGTTGACTAGTTCACTGAGTGGCCACACAAGCACCAGTGTGCCAGAAGAGCAGGAGGTGTGAGTTGTAAGATGATGACAGTCTTGTTTAATATCACTATATGAGGGGTTAGTGTCCATCACTGCTCCCACCGCCTGTGAGTGTGGGCTGCTTTCTGAAGAGTCCTTACCAAGTACAGGATACACTTGCATCATTAGGTTTGTGAGATGTGGGAAGGAGGGAGAACAAATGTTGTATTCCTTTTTTCCTTTCTCTGCCTGTCAGAAGCTTGGTTAGAACAGCAAAGGTGCCCATGGATGGGTGAGGCAAGCATCTGTGGAGCTTCCAAATGTTGCAGTCCAGGCTAGCTACAGGTCATGCCTCTGAACTGGTTTCTGCCTGCCAGCAAATTCACAAAGTATGTTTCCTGATTGCCAGCATGATCTCTCCTAACGCAGCAAACCTCAGAAACCAGTGAATAGCTTCTAGACTGGTTCAGTGCCAGCGTGAATTCTAACTACTTTTCTTTTCTTCTTGACTGCTTGTTTGTTTAAGTTAAGGGGAAAGCCCTCTACCACAGAATGAGTTAAATCAACCTAGCAATTTTGTAGCAAAACCTTTTCTTTATTCTGCTTCTGCTATCTGTTAATACTTAATCTGTCTTTAGTAGGTCTGTCAGTTGTCTTAATAAGATCCCATGCTACTAGCTAGCATGCTAAATGTGGGCTCAAGCCATTTGTTGGGAGGGGCTGTGGAATTGCATTTGAGAGAAAACTGGGGAATGGGAAGTAAGTTGTTTGTAGGAAGGACATACTGGCATACAGCAAAAGGAGTAGCTTTGTCTGAAATGTGACAGTTGTCTTTCACTTCTTTAGACTCCAGGTTGAGTCTCTGAAAGATACTAACGGCCACAGAAGGTTGTGGTGGTACAGCACTTTGGGACACTGCAAATGGAACTTGGAAAGGCTGTTACTGCCTGAATATTGTAAAAGAGTATTCATAGGAGAAAAATGCTCTATT
The DNA here is from genome assembly GCA_022605575.1 of Laterallus jamaicensis coturniculus. NCBI lineage: Eukaryota > Metazoa > Chordata > Aves > Gruiformes > Rallidae > Laterallus > Laterallus jamaicensis. Next base: position 3,955,278 of record JAKCOX010000021.1, on the reverse strand, counting down.
CCACTGTGAAGAACAATATTCTGGCTATTAGATGACTGCTTTTTTTGCCAAGTGGCTGATTGTTGAAGCAAAAACCCTGCCTGCCAAAGAGGAAAACTGGATTCCTTCCATAGGTAGAATTGAGTTGCCCCAATTTATCTAGCTGTTCAGAAAACACTTCAATTATTACCTCATGCTTACTTCAGGAGAAATACTTCTCATAATCCTGCAGTTTTGACATGTTGCTAAAATTACTTGGAGAAAGTATGGTTTCATTTGCTAGGAATCAGAAATGGGGCTTTCACCTGACAATGTCATGTTGTTGGTAGTTGTGCAATAACTGGGACCTGACAAAAAGCTTGAGGCTGAGCTGATGCTCTGCTTTTATACATTAGTGCTGCTCAGATCTTTGGACTGCATGTCTCACAGATACCTAGTTTTCTTTCTTTGCAGGGAGCAGGTATCTTTATTGTTTCAGAATTAAATGTCAGATGAAATACTGTGACTAACATTCACTTTGAGAAGTATCTTTGCTCTTACAGTCCAAATTGCTTTGTGACTGATTTCAGTGAGTGGCTTTATGTGCTGCCTTTGAAATGGACAGTCCTTACGTGTGATCTTTAAACTTCAGAGGGATGTGATCATCTGCTGAAGTCAGCTTGCATGTGAGCAGAATAATCACATGCAAAACGTTTTGTGTTAGGATTGAGCAAGGCAAGACAGTGCATGCAACACAACAGATGACCCTAAAGAATTCTTTCAAACTGAGTGCTGCTTATTCAGGGAAGCAAACTCTTCTCTTAACCATACTGCAGCTAGTTGTGGTTAGTCCTCATTCACCATGTCAGGTTTGCTGCTAATTTAACATTTTTCCTTTCTTGAGCCCCAAAAGGAAAGATAAGAGAGTCTCACGTGTCAAAGTTGAAAAACAGTGTCAGCAACTAGAACTATGTAAGTAAAATATATAAGGAAAACTTAAGTATAAATGGATCCTGAAGTGGAAAGCTTCAAGTTTCATTTACTTGTATTTTTGCCATGTGTTGAAGATTTTGAGCTGCTTTTTTTTTAAGGAAGGGTTTTTGTTTTCTGTCTGTTTAGGGTTTTTTAAACACTGTTTGTCAGATTCTTGACCAGAAATTGTTCAAGACTTCACTGAAGCTTATACTTAAGGCTCTTGGGGAATTCCCCTGTCTGGATGAGGGATGGGGGACAGTTTCTCTAACCAGTGACAAAATCCAAGGGAGTATATTTCAGAGCAGTTCTCATACTCTGTGCTTCTCCATACCAGTGATGTTCCAAGTGCCTCCAGCCAGTCTTCCCTGCTTGTTTCCTGCTCCCTTTAGGTTAGTCTTCACCATGCAGGTTTGAGGCCAATATCTATAGATAAGACATCTGTTCATTTTTGTAGCAATAAGAATATGTAATCTAATATTAATAGGTAGCCCCCAAGAGTGCCAAACAAGGTGGCAAACAGGGTGTGCTGAAACATGATTCAACACCTACCCCTTTGTGGAAGCAAATATAGACTTAACTTGGGTTGAATAGCATGTTTATTTGTTCAGAAACGTGTGTATTCTTCTGCTAGTGGCTGCACTGATACATGGGCATCCCTTTCTCAGTGAAAAACACCTCATTCAAGTGCTTGTTGAGGAAAGCTTAAGTGTGTACTGGTGTATGGTTTATCACTGTTGGGGGGGACAGACAATATTCTTGTAAATTTGTTGGTGTTAAAAACAGTTTCCAAAACAACATACACACACAGACGTGTTCCTGGAGTTCACTGCAAACATTCTCATTTGAGCATTGACTGAATTTATTATGGTCACTGTACTTTTAATACTAATAGAAAATTTTAGTGGCAGAATACTGTTCTCATAATTAACCTCCTGACTTTTTAATAGTATTTAGTAGTAATAAGTGTGTTTAATAGGACAGGAACATTTTTAAACTACCTCATGTTTCAACTGTTGTTTTTTTTTTTTGTAACACCTTCTTTGTTTAAGTTTTCCACTTTCAGTGACTTTGCTCCTTTCCTTAGTAGTCATTTTGACATACACCCCTTTACTTGAAGTAGTATGTTCACTTGTTACTACTTGCTCCTTAACTTATCCTTAATGCTATTAGTGCCAACAGAAATTGAGTCTGTGCTTATATTCTGTATGCTGACTTGTGTGGAAAAGTAAGATTTTTCTTTTAATTCTACTAATTGCTGCTAGTGTGATGGATGCAACCAGTTCAAAACTAGCTAGTGTTGGGAGAGCCTTGCTGATCTTTGTCTTGACATACATTAAGATTACCATGCTAAACGCTTTCTCACTCAGCTTAGTCCCACAGTTCTGTAATGAGGTGCAGTTCTTTAACTGTTGAAAGTTTAAATTTTAAATATACTTGAAACTGAGAGAAATGACATGATGTATATAAAGTAAAGTAATTGCAGGGTAAGCGTGCTGCTGGGAACTGTTTGAGGACCTCTTGTGGGCATAAGCACTGCTGGAATTCTGTGGCTGTTGTGGGTTGTTGAGACTGGAATGTATAATTCTAGGGTAGGGTAATTTTTTTCTTCAAATTGCTGTCTTTATGGTACAGATAGAAATAGTATTCTGTGTATGTGAACCAGATGTACAAATGGAACCTGCAAAGTGCTACTGGAGACTTCGGGTACTGTCAGTCTGAATTCAGTAACCCTGAGTACCCATGTTTTCAGCCCTCACACAGTATGTCTCCCCTCACTGACAAACCTACCCCGCCTCACTTCAGGGGAGTATCCCCTGTCTAGCCTCAGAGGACACTTGCACTGTGAAAGGGAGCATCAAAGTGCAGCAGTGGGTGCAAAAAAACTGCAGCAGACTCCCCAGGAGTCAGAATAGCTGCCTCTTGGATGTTTTGCTTTCTGCTTTCCTATCTGAGGAGGTGTTCTCTGTCCTGGCACCCTCTGTGCCTTGCTTGGTGTGGAGGGCAGGGTGGAGGCCTAGAGATACCAACTGCTGCTTCCTGCCCTCTTCACAAGTCAGAAAGCTGTGCTTTGCTGCCCTCACTGTGTGCTGAGTAGATGTGTGCTAACAACATGTCACACAGATGAAAATCCCACCTCTGTTACAGTAGACAGGTATCTGTTAATCTGCTGCAAACAATAGTGACAGAATTAGATGTGCAACTTGAAAACTGCAACTTGTTAAGCAGCCAGGTAATGTATATTAACATGCCCTAGTAGGGCTTAGCTAGCTTTCCAGTTGTTCATCCAGGCAAGCCACAGACATGTGTCATGTGACTTTTAAGGTAAAGAACTGTATAGTTGAAATCCTAAACCACAATTAAAGCTATAGTTCTCATCAGAATTTAACCCCATTTGTGACCTTGATCTGTAGGGCACTTCTGTTTTTACTGTCACTGGGAGTCATATAATCCTTTGTATTACAGATTTAGCCCTATATATTATTCCATTGGGCTCAAAGTGCCTCTGTAACAACATCATTGATTTTTTTTTTTGTTTCTCAGGCTGTGAAGATATTATTGCTGAGAGCATCTCACTAGACACCTTAATTGCCATTCTGAAGTGGAGCTCTCAGCCTTACGGTTCCAAGTGGGTACATCGTCAAGCGCTGCATTTCCTCTGTGAGGAGTTTACCCAGGTCATGACTTCAGATGTCTTCTATGAACTCAGCAAGGATCACCTGCTCACAGCTATTCAGTCTGACTATTTACAGGTAACCTGCAATGCAGAATACATCTGGTCCTTCTTGAAGCAGGATGTGTTACACAGTTGCTAGAACCGCTTAGGAGTAGATCATTTCAAATTGTAGGCAAGAGTGGATTTATGTGCACACTAAGCATTCATTTATAATATATAAAAAATTAAACTGAAGTAGTGATTATGAAAAATGTTTTGTTCTTGGCTTGTAACACACCCAAACTGGTGGTACAGGCCGTGGCTCAGAAGCATAATAATAGTTTAGAAATGGCTGCAAATTACTGCAAGCGTTTCCAACCCTAGCATTTGCCTGGCATGTTTAGGTGTTTTATAAAATCATGTGGTGGTATAGGCTTGCTCTGAAAGGAGCTAATAAAGTAGTAAGCAATCAGAAGGCTTAATTTATTTTTTGGGAGGCATAAAGATACCTTTTCTGACAAGTATTGCACAATTCCTTGGGTTTGGTGACTTTCAGTGCCTGTGTGGTTTTAGGGAGGGGAAAGAATACTTACTGCTTAATAGAAAGCTTGTGTACCTTTGCTGTCATTTCTCTTCAGGGGAGATATCTTTAAAAGGGTGGTCATTGTTATATAGCTTAAATATGACTGGGTTGGTTTTTTAAAATTGCATCTGACCCACTCTTACCACCTTTAAAGAACAAAGTGTTAGAGATTGTTGGTTTTTAAAATTGTTTATTTTAAACACTTCAGAAATTACAGTAACAGTACTGTTGATCTTTCATGACAATGTGCATTATGACTAAATTTCCTACCCTAATTTCTTAAGAAATTACATGGCTAAATACAAATTTGTCAGTACACTATTTTCTCAAATAATGTTTGGTGGTTAGTACACATGTATAGGTATGAACAAATCAAAGTTGTTTTGTTTATAGTATTACTGAAAATCTTCCTCTGCATCCAGATTGTAATTTACTTGGCTTACTTGCTTGCATAGCTTTCCAGACTGTGCAGATGCTGAATTTGCAATGTTAAGTGGGATCCAAACACCCAGTGTTAGAGCTGCCACTTTTTAAATTCAGTTATTCAAATTTAATACCTGTAAGTTTTCATGCTAGACAAATTATTTCCTTGTACAGGGGAAAAGGAATCCCAGGGATTCTGTAAGTTTTCATGCTAGACAAATTATTTCCTTGTACAGGGGAAAAAAGGAATCCCAGGGATTCAGTAAGTGACACAAATCTTGAAATCATGGTGGTGATATTTTAAGTTAGCACTATTGGCCTGTTAGGAAGTGGAATAGCAGATGATAAAGCACAAATATTTATTTGACTCTTGGTACACCTTTCTTTATAGCTGTAAAAGACCTGTGTATGATTTTTTTTTTTCCTTTGTGTGTGACATTAACTTAAGCATTTACAGATTGCTGACTTTCTCTTTGTACCAGGCAAGTGAACAAGATATTCTTAAATACCTGATTAAATGGGGAGAACACCAACTGATGAAGAGAATAGCAGATCGAGGTAAGGATCCTTTAAACCACACAGCACTTGAACCAAATGAGCCAAAGCATATGGAAGGGTGTTTTTGTGGGTAAACTAACTTAAAGAAATTCAATCTATTTTGTTCATAATATTATAAAAACTAAACAAATGCACTTTTGAAAAACTTTTTTTTCTCTAAAAAACTAGGATGTAGATGTTCTGAGGGAGCTGGGATTGTTTAGGCTCCAGAAGAAGCTTAGGGGGACCTTGGCAAAGTCTAGAAACATCTAATGATGATAAGGAAAGAATATAGAGCCACTGTCTTTCTTCTCTTGGCACCTAGGACAGGATGAAAGGCAAATGAGGCATTAACTGAAACATAGGACATTCTGATTAAACACAAGAACTCTGCAGGTGGTCAGACACTTGACCAGGATGCCCAGAGCAGTTATGTCGCCTCCATCAGAGGTGTTCAAAACCCAAGTGGACGCAGCTGTGGGCAGCCTGCTCAACCCTGCCCACAGAGGTGCAGGGGGAGGGCAGTGGTTGTGACTGGACCACACTTCTAGATACGCTTTCAACATCTATGACTGATTATTTCTTTTAAAGTGTGGTTCATCTTTTTTTCTATTGTCTCAGAGTTATTTTTCTTGTAACTAAATAGTCAAATAAAAAAACCCCTTTCACCATCTCTTACTTTTCTGTGTTCATGCAGGCTTCTCACAGAACTCTTATTCTTAGTTTACTGTGTCAACCTTTCACTCCTGTTTTGAGTGGGTTTCTCCCACAGAAATCTGTGCTAGTGAGTAACAAGCCATCAAGTGGCATCAGTGTTTTTCCTAAATTAGATGTAAATGTATTTTTATTAGCTCAGAGGCATATTATTGCTACAGTGGTAACTTCAAGGGCAATCTCACATGTGCTGGATGTGTGAAGTAGGTTACTTGCATTTTTTCTTTTGGAAATATATAAGTAACTTGTAAAGCAAAGTGTCAGTTGGGTAGTACAGTGGGAAGAACCTACCTGTGTGAAAACAGCAGTGCTGGTGTGGCTCCTGTCTTTGGAGGGCTGGCCATGGTTTTGAAATCCACTGTTACTTCTTGAAATACAGCTGCTTTGCCACAGACATTTTGTATGAAATTCAACAAAAAGTCAGTTAAAATACATGTTTTTAGTGACCTAGGTAAGTATTAACCTTCTATTTTAAACCCAAAATTTTTTCTAAGTGTTTATCTCAAGGTGCATTGGAACAGAATGGAACCAGTTAAACTGTAACAGATCTGGACTGGGGGAGAAGCTGCTTGTTTGGAGTAATTGTGCAGCTTCCTGGTCTATGGTGTTCATTAAGTAAACAGCTCGTTTATTTTTCCTGGGATCATCAAATAGTATGGTAAGCAAAAGCAGGAGAAAGATAATGCCAAGTACTGTCAAATTGGGGCCAAATTCAGTCTAGTAACTTGGTCTAAATTTCTCAGTAACACTCCTGATGCTGCAGCTCTGGATATGTGGCAGTGTCAGTCAAATACTAGAGGGCATTAGAAGTAATGTGCTGTGACCAAAACTTGAGCTGCCTGTATGGAAAGGAGGGTGGGTTGTTTGAGACAGGTTTCCTTAGGGTGAAGCTAGTCAAGTTCAGATTGGGTACAAAACCTAAAATACTGGTCAGACTGGGAAGGGAGAATGACCTTGTTGCGTGTACATTGTTATCTTGCAGTCTTTAGGAAGATACCCACTCTTGGCATAAGCAGGTATCCTGTGACCCAGGAGAGCAGTTTGAGTGGGCTTGACATGGTTGTGACTGAGGTGGGTTACACAAGTGGACTGGAATAATTTATCCCAATGGACTGGGACCTTAATTTGTAGGAAATCAGTCTCTGAAAACTGCTGGGGAAAGAGGGAAGAGCTGCAGGAGAGCCCTTGGGGAAACTGCTAGCAGGTACAAATGTTTTTGTAGCATAGCTCTTAAATGGAGCTTTATGAATGTTTACCCCAAACACTACTTCTGTGTTTTCTCCACAGCTTCCATGTGGAAACTGGCAGCTGTGTAAATGATCCATGCTCCTATAAATTGAACCTGTCTCTGTGGATGCTTCAGATAGACTAAGGCATGAATTTTTTGTGGAACGATGCTGATAAGCACTATTGATTTAAAATTAGAAATTTCTTTAACTTTCTGTAAGCCCTGTAACTCCTGCTTTCCCATTTAAACTTACAGATGTAAACCTGGTATTTCTTCTTCCTTCCCACAGAGCCTAATTTACTCAGTGGTACTGCTCACAGTGTGAACAAAAGAGGTGTGAAGAGGAGAGATCTTGATATTGAGGAGCTGAGAGAGATCCTGTCCCCGCTTTTACCTTTTGTCCGCATTGAACACATCTTACCCATGAATAGTGAAGTACTGAGTGATGCAGTAAGTCAGTCTCATATCAAAACCTTCTCTTGGGTACATGGTACTTCAAATTCTACAGTGTCCAGGGTACTTTTTTCTGTTGGCTTTTTTAAGGATTAGCTCATAAAATGTTATCACTCAGAGGGATATGTGTATAACTCTTCCTGGTTGTATTTTCTTTAAATCCATTAGAAGGCTAAAGAAAAGTCTGGTGTCGGGATTGAGTTTAAGAAATGCATTTCTTGCAAGTTTTTCCCATGTTTATATTTCAAAAACCCACAAAACAAACGGAAAACTCTTTCTTGCTTCTTAAAGATGAAGAGAGGCCTGATTAGTACTCCTCCTTCAGACATGCTACCAACTTCAGAAGGTGGGAAGTCAAATGCCTGGCTGCGGCAAAAAAATGCTGGGATATATGTGCGGCCAAGACTCTTCTCGCCATATGTGGAGGAGGCCAAGGTAATAATCATGAACACTTGACTGTTGTTAAATTGGAGTCATCGGGGGTTCTGTAAACAGGGAAAGATTTTTGGTATGTTTTGTCTCTCTTTGCATGTACTGGCCTAAAATACTAACATTTTCAATTTAACAAGACTTACAAGATTGATCATCAGGCTCCAGTCTCTAGAGCTGGTCAGAAAAATTTCAACAAAATATTTTTTTTGTCGAAATTGAACTGTTTGCGAGACAGATCTTGATGAAATTCCACCGGAAACAAAGCAGCGTTCTGAGGGAAACCTCCCTGGTTTCCAGCCAGTTTGCCGGCCCAGCTCCTCGGCAGCCCTCCTGGCAGGCGGATGGCAAGGTGAGAGCCTGAGAGTCCCAGTTTGCCAGCTAGTCAGCAACCTTGGTACCAAGTCTTTCAGGCTCCCCAGCTCCCACCAGAGCTGGGTGGAGAGCTACTATTCCACTTGGCAGAGGACTCTGATATTTCATCATCTTGTTTGTATCGTAACATACCCAAAATTCTTTCAGTCCTCCACACAACGGAATAAATATCTAGTGTATAATTTGACTGAAGTCCTCCACGTCCTGCTCAAGCAATAGCTTTCTTATTTAATGTCTTGTATGAGGACTGTTAAACTGAAGATCGTGTAGCATCTTAGGGTGGTGATGTTTGACAGGGTGGAGATGGCTCTGTGTGAGGCAGAAATACACCATGTTCCATTTGAACAGAACTGTTGTAGAGGGCTAACTAATGCCACCTCTCAAGGCAGCTATGACATCAGTCAAGAGCTCCTGAGTCCCAGCAGTGCAGAACAAGATTAGGTTGAAGTTGTGCACATCTGCATTGCCTACAGACTGACAATTGTGGTGAATCCAGAGCTTTTGCCCTGTGCCAAGGAAAGGATATGTTTTCTGTGGGTATGAGTTCTTGATGTCCTCTTTGAGGAGGGGGAGGACATAAACCTACTCTGAATTTTGGGCACAAGGGTTAGAGAGCACCAGGTAGCAGCAAAGGAATCCTAGCCAGTTAAAGCCTTATCTTTATATCTTGGATTGTCAAAACTAACAATAATGTGTTAAAAAACACGTGTTAAAAGCTTTGACTCTCTCTTAGTTTTCAGGTATACAGTGTGGGAGTGCTTTAATATAATCTTGAAGTAAACAGTATGTTCTAAATTATTTTTCCCTGTTAGAAATTCTATGTGTTTCTTTTAGTTTCATAATTGTGCTGTTAATATTTTCAAAAGCATCATTAGCTGTTTAACCTTAGAGGGAGGAGTCTCATACTTCTGACCTGGTAACGATACTGCTATTCATAGTTGTGAAATGGAAAAACTGTGGATGAGTGATTTCTGACTTTTTTTTTTTCCCTCCTCCTTAAGCCTCTACTTTTTTAAAATAAATCCACTTAATGTTAAATGAGACACTTAAAAGGGCATGGATAAATCCCTCTCCAGCCTTTAAGGCATCTGAGGGAAACGTGTTTCATTTTCAGACTAGTGCCTTCTACTTGATGGCACAAAGAGTTAAGACCTAGAGGCAGTAATGAGACCGTCCAGAGGGTTTGCCCTCATGAAGGTTACTTCTGATCCAGTAGGTACCAAATAAACAAAGCAACCTTCCCCAGCTTTTCACCTGCCTGCTCTTAACCCTGAAACTCAACTCTGTTCATGGCTGGAAAATGAAATAGGAAATGTTGTGGAAAAGCCAAATACTGTGTGGGACGTGCAGAAGTGATGGCTTAGGCATTGGTAGGTTTGTGGCCTTGGGACTGTGCAGCAGGCCCCGGTGTGTGTGTGTGCAGTGCCTTCATGGGGCTCTAATGGCTGTCGTTGCAGTCAGTGCTGGATGAGATGATGGTGGAACAAACCGATCTCGTTCGCTTGCGGATGGTCCGAATGTCCAATGTGCCCGACACCCTTTACATGGTAAACAACGCGGTGCCGCAGTGCTGCCACATGATAACCCACCAGCAAGTTAGCACTAACCAGTCCAGTCCTCCTTCAGTTATAGCCAATGAGATCCCAGGTAAGGCTGCCAGGTCACTTGTCATGCTGATGGCTCTTGTGGGTGTGGGGTTTGGGGCTGGGGAGAGTGTCTGAATTGATCAATATTACAATTTCCTCAGGGAGTAATACTGTACCATTTGGGCTTCTTCCCATGCAGTGGTAGTCCCTTTTGCTTTCATCTATTCTGAAGACATGAACTATTTTTGGATTGCATAGTAATTAGTTAGAAAGTAAGCTACTGGTGGGGGTAGGATCTTAACTGGCTTCAGCTGAGCAATTTGAAAAACTTTGGGCTGGTTAAACTTGCCGTAAAATACTTGTTGGAGTCTGGCTCTTTGTTCTCAAAGCTGTTCTTAGTCTTCTACCACCAGTTGTCTGAGATGGGGAAGAACCATAAAGCTGGGAAACAGCAGAGTACTACTTTTAAAAACAAAAAGCAGGGGAGCATAACTTACAGGGCAGTCAGTTTGACTCCATTTGCTGGAGAATACTGGAAGTAGATATTCAAACCATACTCTTCTAGTTTTACCAAATCCATTTCAGATTTGAAGTCAAACCAACTTAATTGCTTGTTTGGCAGAGCAAGTTTTATAGGTGGAAATAGATACAGCCTCTCTTGACTTCAGGATACTTGGTGTGACAATCCCCATTGCTTCCCAGGTGCACATCAGGGAAATACAGTCATGACACTACTGTAATAGATTTTTGTCATGTATGGATTTGATCTTTTGGTGTCATACTGGAAGTTTTGGAGGGCAGGATTAGATAGCTAGGTAGCCAAGGTAAATCAGTGAAGAAAGTGGGAAACACTGTGCTGATGTAGGTGTAGCCAGCTGTGTGCATACAGGATGGCCGAGGGAAGCTCTATGGGGAAAAGCCTGAAAGTCAATGTAAAGCTCTGAAGAGCAAAACCAAGTGTGCCACAAGACATGAAGTAATTTGGCCTTGGATGGAGCGTGGGTTTAGGCCTTTAAATGGCTGTACTGGATCAGGTCAAGGCTTTGTCTGTCCAGGCTAGTATCCTTATTCCAGCAGTCGCCAGAAGTGAGAGCATAAGGAAAGTATAGCAAGGAAAAACATGTAAAATAGTTTCCTGTAAAATTCTATACATTCTTCAACCATTTGCAGCTCAGATTTATGGTGGATGGTGTTTCTGTGCAGATAGTAATTTTAAATGCATTCTTAATAATCTTATGCAGTCTCCGTTTCATTAAGCTTGAATTAAAAAATCCATTTTTAGATCAAAGTATCACACTTCAGTAGGTATGGACCAGTTGGGAGTTTGCAGAAAAGCAATGGAAGTGACATGCCAAAAGTCATCTTCCTTCCTTCCCCCCCTCCCCATTCCCCTTTTTATAACCTCTTTGTACATGAGCTGTGTCTGCCGTCAGTCATCTGTGTTGAAAGGGAACAGACAAACTATTTTTATAGATGCTAGAGAGAGAACAAAAAAATAGGATTAAATTGCTGCAAGAGAATTTAAGTTAGTGTTAGAGGAAGGTTTGAAACACTCTTTAGATTAACACTTCAGTAAACTTTCTAGGAAGGTTTGTAGAATGGTTTTGATCAGTTCCATTCTTGTGATTTGGAAAGAGACATACTGATGCCTAAAAAGAGCTTCTGAAAGCTGCTGTAATTTGATAAAAGTAGCCATTTTTACAAGCTTACAGCTGTGGCATCTCAGCAGTACATTCCAGTACTCAGACCTTTTCCCTCTCTATACAAAAAAGCATGAATGTACTCACCGTGAATTGAAGTGTTTCATCGTAAGATGTGACTTTGATAATGCTTTGCTTGATCTTTCCAAAGAAGTTGAGAAAGAAAACAGGCTCTCAAAGGTCTCTGATGCCTTGGAAAAGTTCTCATGTTCTGGGAAGGGAGGGGGGAAAAAAAAAAACAAACCTGTCTCTGTTGGCAAACTTGAGACATCTTGACTGATCTGAAACCCCACGACAGCCTGATTCTGTGCAACTGAACACGCAGGAATTATTGCCAGCCCTTTGATTCGAGCATGGGTATGAGCTCAGAGCCTGGCCAGTAGTCCGAGTGCAAGTATTGTCCTCATAACTGCCTCCTTTGCTTGGCTTAGTAATTAAGCAAAAGAATTGCCTTGTGCTAGGAAGGGTAAATGGAGCCCAGTTAATTTGAGGAGATTCAGGCACGTACCAAACGTGTAGCTCTTTTGCTTTGGGATGGATTCCTGTACAGTAGAGTGTAGGAACTGCACTACTTTGCAGTGGTACATGAAGGATAAGTGTAAATTTTGTGAAGCTGGGACCAGTTATAGCTGCATTTGGTTGGGTTTTCTCCTTCTCTGTAACATAAATGTCTTTTCACACTGTTTTTGCTGTCTGATCCATTTAATGTTTATGAGCTTTCATTACAGACATCTGGTCATGGTCATATATAACCCTTGTAAATTTGGTAAAGGATCAGATACCAGGACTTATATATTCAGAGATCTGGATTTGTCTTCTCTTATGATACACACATTTCCCTGGGGACAGAAAGAAAACCATAGAGAAATATCATTCTTCATCAAACAGCAGCAAGAAGTGGCATGAGAAAGTTTTGCAGCAGGATAAATACCTCAAATTATACGTGATTTCCTTTTGAAAAGGCTTTTTAAAATTATTTCAATATGGCTGCATAAACCAGCATAATTTTAACAGGTTTATGTTGGCTTACAGTTTGTGTAATTTTTTTTAGAATGCTCTTTCTGTAGTTCCATACTGGTATTATGGTCTTGTGATGGCAGAGTTCTACCAGAAGTATGAAGTGCATGCCAAAAAAAAACCCAGTGAATTCTTGGCCTGTAGAATTCATGAGGGAACATTCAGTAGTTATTTAAGATATCCTGTCCCCACCTCAGATCGTAAAATTCCTGCATCACGAGGCGTTTAACAGAGAAGGCTGTATTTGTGGCTCACTCTAGCAGAAGCTGCAAAACATAGTGTCTTTACCACTTGTATTTGTTACCCCATGTGCTGTAATGATGCTTCAGGGAACGTGTGTGGACTCAAACTGCTCTTGGCAGAATGCTTAAAAAAAACCAGCTGCTTGTTAGATACTTTTCCTTCAGAATTACATTGAACCCTTGCAGTCAAACTCCTCATCTCTTGGTGCAAAAAGTAATCTCTGTTACCCCACTTCCCTTCTCTATTTACCCCTCCAGTTCCCAGTCTCCTTGTTGTAAGAGAGATGATCAGGCGGCTGCAGGAGCTGCGCCACACCGAGCAGGTGCAGCGAGCGTACGCGCTCAACTGCGGGGAAGGGGCCACGGTCAGTTACGAGATTCAGATCCGCGTGCTGCGGGAGTTCGGGCTCTCTGATGCTGCTGCTGAACTTCTGCAGGTATGAAAAACTCTGAGCGCAGATGCTTTGATTCTGTTGTGCCTTTGAAGTGAATGTGTAATCTGCTACAGGAGAACTGCTTTGTGTGTGCACACACAGGTGTTAAAAACACTTTGAAACGCCTGGAGAACTTCAGGACTCTCCAAGCGCAAATTGCAGCGAGACTGTTGCATTTGATGTATGTGACTTACTGTTTTTCATAAACTTTCATCAAGTGCAAGGTATAAATATTTTTCTCAGGAGTTGCTATTCAGGGTGCTCTTCATGCTACAGATTTTGGGGATAAAAAATCTGCCCAAGAGGCAGTTGATGTTGATGATAATAGTCAGACCTTAACTGGAAAGCTAGATTATGATTTATCTTTCAACAGGAGAAAACGCCCTACGTGAGGTACTACTGTATATCAGGACTGGGAAATTGCAAATCCCCCTTCTGTTTGTACACTGCTGTCAAAGCAAATGATTTCTTGGTCAGCTTATTCACACAGCAAATATAATGCTGCTTCTCTTTATTTTTTTTGGGTGGGGGGGGGGGGAAATTCTATGGTAGTTGTAATTACCTCAAGTGGTGAGGTTTTAGGTGGCACATCCAGCTTGCTGCAGCGCTAACAGATTTCTAGTTCCAGCACTTGTTAGCTTAGGAGACTCTTCTAGATGATTTCCTACTTTTTGTTACATGCAGGGTTTTTCCCTTTGCAGAACCCTCACAAATTCTTTCCTGATGAGCGGTTTGGGGACGAAAGCCCCCTCCTGACAGTGAGACAGTCTGGACGATGTCGCGTCAACAGCACTCCCACTGCGGAAACCATGTTTACAGAACTGGACTCTTTTGTGGCCTTCCATCCACCACTGCCCCCTCCTCCACCTCCATATCACCCACCAGCAACTCCTATTCATAACCAGTTCAAAGTGGGCTGGAAACAAAGGGTGCCAAGTCAACATCCCTCCCGTTCCTTTTCTTACCCGTGTAATCACTCGCTGTTCCACTCCCGAACCGCTCCCAAAGCCGTGCCGCCTGTCTACTTGCCCAGTGTTAAAGCAGCACCTCCTGATTGCACTAACACTACAGGTCTGGGAAGACAGACAGTGGCCGCAGCAGCAGCAGTGATGGCAGCTGAGAAGCAAGTGGTAAGTATTGTGATTTCTCCCTATCTCTGGCCACTCAAAATACCTTTTAGAGAAGAGCTGGAGAGAATTTTTATAATGGAGTAACGTAAAAGCATCTTGGTTAGGAGAAATAGTTTCTACCCACCTGACTGTCAGCTCTTTGCATCCCAGAGGCATGCCCTTATTCTTGGGAGAATATATGTTCCAGGAGCAGGAGCATTTTGGAGGGGCAAGTGGGACTCAAATCTTCTGAAATAATATAACTTGCTCTACATTGAAACAAAGCATGTCAGCTTCCGTGGTGGGCTGCGTGCAGTAAGTTGTGGGTTCAACCAGGGGTGATGTTTTTGGCTAGTCACAGTTAAGTTGTCACAAAGCAAACAGAGGTGTATAAAGGGAACCTGTAGAAAATGTCATGGCCTTACAGCTGTCAGAAGACTTTAAAATGAATAGGCAAGCAGGAATTGCTAATTGCCAGTAGAGGCTTTTGTTACAGCATTTAAAGACAGTTGAACTACAGTATGATGCAGTGAAAACAATGAACTGTAACGTACTGGACCAAGACATAGCTTTGTGAAACAAGTGAGATGCCAAATAAAGAATTAAGTGACTTATTTCTGCAGTGAAAAAAACTGTTTCAGTGTGCACAGTTGTGTTGAACTGAAAACCTACTCTCAAGATGCAGATTTTATCTGGAGTTCTGAATGGAAACAGGAATTTTATTTCCTTTAGCTGTGGTCCTGTTGTGCTCCTTTTTATATTTTAGATTAAAATACTCAACTTCAAATTAGAGTTGCTTGCCATTACTTGTTCAAGGGTGGGCTTTGTAGCATGTCTCTTGATCAGTACTGACTTACTAAGGAAACAATACAGCAATCACCTTCACATTGGAAATGTTTCTGCTAGAATGTTTCTCTGCAAAATGCGAGGAGAAGCCCAGACCTAATGCAGGTGGCACTTTGATTCAGTATTCTTTCTGCAGTGGGAGTTCCTAGCAGTCGGTGATGACTAAAGTTGCTTTAATTGGAAGTGGTGAACACAAGTAGAAATTTCAACTCTTCTGTCTGGAAGACTGTGGTGTGCTTGTCTCCTCGCAGGGCTGATTGCAGGTGTAGGCAGAAGAATGCTGTGCAGCAGCTTCCATGTGCTTTGCAATCGAGCCAGCCCTTAACTAATGCTCTCCCCCAGCCCTGAAGCTGTTGTGCACACACACACACTGCAGTTAATTTAAAACATGAAATGCAAGCAGAAGGGTTGCATCTGTAGTGATGAAATAGACATTTTGTGGCTTCCCAGCACTGGAACTCTGTGCTGTAGCAAGCTAAGTTCTGCACGGCGTATCTTGTTTAGTTTGGTAATTGCAAGTGGCTTAAAGCAAACTTACTTCTTGAGAGGCTACAGTACACTGCCATCTTCTGCATGTTCAAGACAAGATATGTTTAAGAAGGAACTGTTACTGTGGTGCAACAGCTTTGAGAGAAGTAGCCTTGAGCTAGCAGGAAGGAGAAGGTTGGAGGGTACACGTGTTCTTTAAAGCACCTAGGAAACTTGCAGGTCGGTCTAGGCAAGGATTAGGGAAATGCCATTCTGAATTGCACAGTTTGTGTTGAGCTTTTGCTTGGTTTCCATGACCAGTTTCTTTTCTCTTCCAGTGTACTCAGCCCTTGCTAAATGAACTGATGCCAGATATTGCAATGGGTGTGTCAGCGATGTCTTTAAAAGACAGAAGACTGCCAGAGCTCACGGTTGACACAGAGCTAAGCCAGATGGTTGCCGAGGTAGGGCCTGGTCCACCCCAGCACATTGCATGTATTCAGAGCAGACACGTGCCCACTTCTCGAAAGAAACATGCAATAGAGCAGAAGTTAGATGCTCGAGAAAATCAGCAGGAGTACCCTGACTTCTACGACTTCTCCAATGCTGCATGCAGACCCTCTACTCCAGCACCCAACAGGCACAGTCCTTCGCCCTCACAAGGCATATATTTTGGCCCAGATTTGTATAGCCACAGTAAGGCATCACCAAGTGGCTTAAAGTCAGCCTATCTACCTTCCCAGATATCTCCCAAAAAGCAAGAGGACTCTCGGAGGGAATACCTGCTCTCCCAAGATGGGCATCAACACAGACAAAAGAATGAGCCAATACACCTCGATGTCTTAGAACAACCTCCCCAGCGACTGGACTTGGCTTTGGCTAGCCAGGAGAGTGCTGGTAATGGCCCAGTTCACGTCAGGGGAAGAACAAAAATGGAAACCGATTTAACCTATGGGCTAACCTCCAACAGACCTCTCCCTGCATACGCCTCTGACATGCAGGAAGAGAGGCCCAGCCGGAGACTGGCAGATGATGAGCCATTGGAACATGGAGCACAGAGAAGCACAGACTTGGAAAGGGAAGATGCAGTGAGCAGAGGAAGGAGGTCTCCAAACAAACCAGACTTTCTGTATAAAAAATCTGCCCTATGAGAGCAACCTCCACTATATCTCTGTGCCTAAGAGTTGTAAACATCCTATTCTTCACAACTTCTGGCCTGACTTCTGTCAGACAGACTTGTTCATGCCAGCAGATAAATTCAGCTTCGCTCACTTTTTGTACATACATTGCTTTATTAGAGACGGCATGTTATCAGTTCGGTTTTAATGCTGCTTCTGGTTTTATTTTGTTGGGAATTTTTTTGATGAAATTTGATTAAGCCTTTAAAAAAAAAGCTGGTACCTTTTTTCTACAACCTGGTAGCCTTTTGCACCTGTACATCTATTTTAGTGTATTAGTTTTGTACTAATATGTTAAACTTTATTGTCACATTTAAAGGACTGTATTTTCATACTTTTGCATTTTCCCTTTCACCTGCCAGTTCCCTATGTGCATTGGGTTGCACATTGAGATGTATTTTCTTATGAGATAATAACAATGCGTTTATTTTTTAATTATAGGAATTCCAAAGAACAGCACATCAAAATACTACGTTTTTAGTTAGATTTTGTTTGTTTAGATCTGAAATCTTCCTGGTTTTTATGAGTATGGCAAGAATCCAGTCCAATGTTTTGTTAGAAAAGTTCTGGCAGCTGGTCTCACCTTACATAGCAAGCTCTCTTCAAGAATTCTGTTTGGGTTTTTAAGAGTCCCGGGGGATATTTAGGAGTCCAAATCCCAGTGAAATTCACTGGGATCCAACAGTTTGATTCTGTTTGCTTCCTGGTTTGGCTCGGACCATGGAGAACTCCGTGATGACTCAAAAGCACTTACTAGACAGACTAGAATTGTTCATTTGCCCACACAGAAATAAATCCAGAAATACTGTAAAACCGATAGTAATAACTTGTTCTTCCAGCTACCCTTATGTGGGGGTAAGTGAAGACCAGAGGTGAGGATTCGTGCTAAATCCTGGCGCATCAGGAAGACAAGGCATGGTATCTTCGCTGTTGCCTGAAGGGTAACCCACCACTCGAGAGGGTTTCCTCTCCAACAGAGGTGCTGAGGTGACTGCTCATTGCCTTGCTTTCTCCTGCCTATGATTCAAAAGGGCTTCACTCTTGGTGACGTCGTTCAGTGTTCCTTACCTGACCTGAAGTGTTGCTGACTTTGTAACTGCAACTGTTCTGTGAACAAAATCCAAGTGAAGAGTGACTGCTTTGGCATCATGAATTGCGCGACGCTTGGCACTCATGCGCTACGCTTCCATTTCCTCACCTGGCCTGTGACAGCCAGAGATGGGATCGAGCTGCTGACGGGATCTCAACTGATCGATACTCATCTGGGCTGGGGTTAGGCCTTGCACCAGCTGTAGCAGCTGTAGTTAGTAAGTTCATCCTTAGTACTTACCATGCAGTTTTTACCACGGATTCATTGCTTTTAGGATCGGGCTCTGATGCCGTTGGAGTGCAGGTGTTGCTGGTAGAGGCCTGTTTGGTTAAATGCAGTTTTTATAATGAATTTCTCTGTGGTAGAAAACTTTAACCACAAGTGTGACCTAAGGACTACTTCAAGGCTGGGTTGAGCTGTTCCCTGCAGTTCAAAATGCTTATTACTATTCAAGCAGAAATCTTGCTGCAACTTTTAGTTTTAATTGGTGGCAGACTCTTGCCTAACCTGTTTTGTCAGAGTATGCAAGGCCTGGTAATAATGCCACAGCCTTACCAAAATACATGGGATACTGCATTTGCAAAGTGCCAGGTGGCTTCTAGGTAAGTGCAGATACGAGTGTTGGAACAGTGTCTCCTGTGTGCACATCTGTAGGCCTCCTGCTCCGGTGAAAGCTCTGCAGATGCTGCTTTTCAGGGCCTGCCATGGAAGGTGTGCTGTGGGATCAGAGGAGGAAGTTTGCTGCGCTGCACAGGTCACACATCTGTGGGTGAGGGGAGATGTTCGGGGCTTCCCCTCTGACAGTCCTTTAAATCCTTGTATTGACCGCAGTCAAGACACTCGGTGGTCCTGGCCTCATCGCCAGTGGGTAGTGTTTCTGTGGGACTGCTGTGTAGGGAAGGTGTCAGTGGGGGATGGTGCTGCTGGGGGCTGGGACAGAGATCTGAGCGCCGTGCTGTCTGGCTGCAGAGCGCCACCTGGACGCTTCCTCTAATGCTCACCAGCACTACAACTGTTAACCTTTATCACACACAACCCCTCAACTCGCACTGCTTGCATCACAGGCAGTTTGTAGCTTAATTGCTGACATCCCAGCTGTCCTCAGAAGACTTGCTGTTCTGAATGATTGGCTTAAAATCAATAGAGGTACCTTGAGAAGACCATCTTAGTTACTGTAGTTTGTGGCACCGTGTGCCTGGGAGATGGGGCTGAAATCTACATGTGTAACCCCCTAAGCTTGAAATCTGTGGGAATCTGGCTGATGAAGACTAAGAAGCTGTGTGGCTCTGGCTTGAGGGTAATCGTGGAAAGCTTTGACTTTGAAACAAGCTGATGAGAAGTGCTGGGAGGGTGGCAGGGGGAATGAGATACATCTGTGTGTTAGAGTACAGAATTTCTTCTGAAGTTCTGGAAGCTGAGCAGTATTAAATAAAATGTTTAAAAGTAGGCACAAAATAAGACAGAGTCCTTCTGAGGCCACAAAGACAATCAGGTCATGTAGACAATCTGCATTTTCACTTGTATATTTTGAGTTGAGAAGAAGATGGCAGCTCTAAGGGTGGCTGATTCCAAGTGGGAAGGAAAGATCCGCCAGGTGACTGGAACTGCATCTTTGTACCCTAGTGTAGAATTCCCTACCCAGCTGGCTGTGCAGGGGCAGGGGAGCCAGACCATCCTGACTTGTCTTCATGAAAGCATTAATTCAGAAGTTGGTGTTCATACTAAATCTCGCTTGCAGAACACACGTACTTGTGCTACCTGCTGCTGCTTGTTCTCTGTCTACTGAAACTTCTGGTGCAGAAGCTCCTTGTTTACATGAAGCACTTTCTGATTAGGCTGGAAACTAACTTCTTTTCCTCCTGTAAATTTGATGGTGATAACAGATGACTGACTGCATTTTGTTTGAGGATAGAGGTATGAACATTAAGCTCTCCTGAACGGGGAAGACTCACGCTCCTCGTTCTGCTAAGGAGAGAGCTCAGACTTTAATTTAGTGAGCAACATGCAAAAACTTCTTCCCCTTTCCCTGACCGCCTCATCTTTTCCTCAGTGTATGTATGAATAACTTAATTCCTGAAAGAGATTCTTCCTTTGAAATGTTTTGTTGTTCCATGGAGTTACTGTAGCTGTGTGTTATTAACTGCTGTGTTGATTGGCAGTTTCTTGTTGTATTTTTCCTGTTCTCGAGGAGTTTCATTTCTGAAAGTTTTGGCTGTGGCCACCTGTACCTATAAGCCTTGGGTTTGGGGCCTGGAATGTCCCAAGTGTCTAGTGAATTTTGCTGGGGTGGTTTGGTTTGGGGTTTGGTTTTGTTTGTTTGTTGTTGGTTTTGGGGGTTTTTTTGGAAGAACACTCCTGTTTGAGGCTCTGTTCTTCTGACAGCGATGTGCTTCTGTGGTCGAGGCAGTGCTGAGCTCTGCTGAGCGCAGGGAGCAGCCAAGAGAGAACTGTGCAACCGTGTTTGGGGTTTCTGTAAGTACCTGTACTGCCAGGAGGTAGCTCTGCCTGCGGCAGTGTTACCGTCTTGTTTCTTGTCCTTGTGGTGTTACTGGTATTAAGTCAAGTGCCTTCAATGCTAAAGGCTCAGAAAACTTTTCTTAAACTGACTCTGTGTCCTATGCAAGTGTTTTTTCTACGACCTGCATAACCAGTACTTTGTAAAACTTGTTTACGCTTCAATTGTACATAGTGTTTTTTAAAAAAATAGTATTTTTATTTAGGTACCTCCAAACTTGAATTCTAGTCTTGTGTGACGCATTGTAAAACAATACATTTCTCTTTTGAGTACCATTACAGTTGTAAAAAGGTTTTCACTGGTTCTATTTTTCTACTGTTGCTGCGAAGCATGTAACACTGACTTTATCCTACGTATAGTTGGCATTTCAAATAAATGGCTTGTATAGAATGTGCTTGTGCTGCCTCTTCTGTGTGAGGGTCACTGGGGGGCTGCCCTGCGGGCTGTGCCATCCTCACTCCAACCTTCCCAGGGAGGGGAGGGTTTAGTGCGCTCCCTGGCCAGGGGAAGGAGAGGTTTAGCACAGGCCCTGCGGTTCCTCCAACAGTAAAGGCTCTTGAACTGACGAGGGGCTTTGTCCCTTCTGTGGGAGTAAAATGTGCAGTGATGCTTTGAACCTTGGGGTTGTTCAGCAGCTTATTAAAAGGAAAAGCCTCACAGGGAGATGGTT
Organism: Laterallus jamaicensis coturniculus; assembly: GCA_022605575.1. NCBI lineage: Eukaryota > Metazoa > Chordata > Aves > Gruiformes > Rallidae > Laterallus > Laterallus jamaicensis. The sequence goes on along the minus strand of JAKCOX010000021.1, from coordinate 3,934,095 downwards.
CAGCAAGTCCTGCTGGCTAGAGCCTGCATCACCTGAGCCTGCTCCCTGTTAAAGGCAGTGGGGCTTCTCCCTGGAGGCAGAGGGGCTCAGCCCTTGAGCCCTGTGCTTCCTCCGCAAGCAGCTGGACACAAGGGCTTGGGAAGGTCCCTGCCTTCTGGAGCTGCAGTTATCCTGCCTCTGCTGGATAATGTTACGTCCTTTGCAGTAACAAATGCTTCACCCTTCAAAGAGCTGATGGACCTCTAGAAGCATCATACAGTGGCAGAAACTCTTGTCCCCCTGTACAAGGGGGAAAGGTGGCAGCTTACATCCCAACAGAATGTGCGTGGTCTTGGATGGGCTGTGACTGCGTGGCTCTAAGAACTGTTTCGGTGGAAATGAAGTACTTGGTTCCAAAACCTTCCTGCAACTGCGCTGCCCCTGCAGCAGTGCTCTTCACTAGCACTGGGCTGAGCCCTTGCTGTAGCAGGTACCTGCAGCCTGGCTGCTGCTGCTCACTTGGCATGGCTGGGGGAACAGCATGCCCTGGAAGGAGCTCAGAGCTGGCTCCATGCTCCTCCCTGCCCCTCCAGTGACAGACATGCCATCACTGCAGCACGAAGCAAAGGGCATCCTGCCCTGTAGGAGCGTGGGGCTCATGTCCTGGCACATGGCTAATACACAGGTACCACGCCAGGCTGCCCTTGGCCTGTCTGCACTGTGGGTGAAGGGAACACACAGGATGTCAAAAAGCCAGGACAACCCAGTACAGAGTGAACCAGAGTTCTTTAATCGTCAGCTGTCTCAGATACGCAGTTACAACTCCCGTAACAGTTGCTACAAAAAAGCACATACACTACCCCAAGTAAGATTAAAAAGCAACTAGTAATCTTGCAAAAAAAAAGGGCTGAACTGAGCCTCGATGCTAGAACTAGCTTTTGTGAGTAAACTCATCAGAAACAAGTAAGAGAGGGAGAGAGATCTGAATTATTCTTCGTAAAAATCATTAACAGGGAGCAGAATAACCCCACAGTAAAGAAATTCTCCAGCTACAGGCAGCAGGAGTTAAAAGGGCTTCCTTAAAGTAGGATTTGGGGGTTGTGGGTAAAGAAAACAAAAAACTACATTAGGCTCCAAGCTGACAAAAAGTCATCATTTAAGTGTATATTCTTGAGTCACTGAACAGATCCTGCTCACAGTGATTGGGAAAAGATCTCACACTTTCTATTGTGGCAAAATGCCATGATGCCACAGGGTTTCCTGGACCACTCAGGCAGCAACAGTAATTGGAAGCAGGCTTGTTTTTCAAATGAAATACAGGGGTCCTGTAACACCAACCCCTCATGCTTAATTTTAATTCAATACCTCCTCCTCGATGCTGGTAATGTTCTACCGTGTGGATAAAATTCATGTGAAGTTTTTGCTTGTAAAACTTGACAATATTGGAAACCAAGTTCTCACGTTTCTAAGAACAGACACAGCCCTCCCCTGTAGCCAACCTAACCTCCGGTTCTCACTTTTCACCTGCCTGGGCAGCACTTCCTTAGGGGTGAGCTGTGCATGAGGGGAGGTACAGCGCTGTTGAGGCCACCTGATAGGACCCGGTCGGAGCCATGCCCCCGCAGGGTGAGGCGCAGGGAGCCCTCACGAGAATGGCCGAACCCCAGAGACAAGCAGGAAAGCCACACGTTCCCAGATCACAAAGCACGCCAGGTGCACGTTCCTGGCGCCGTACAGGGGGAGAGCGGCAAACCCCATGCAGTTTAGGACAGCTCTAGGCACTAGCAGTAGAACAGGTGAAAGGCTAAAGGGAGCGCCCAGGGGCAGGCTGCGCTTGTACAGAGCTGTCCTCCCCCTGAGACACGATGCGTGTCCACAGGCGGGCGAAGGGGCTCAGTACTGAGGTCCCTAAACAAGCCAGGTACCTGCGAAGGGCGCTTTCAGTCACTACAAATACAGGAAGCGGGAGGTAAATGAAGGTGTTTCCTGGACAGTCAGATTTTAAGGAGAAGCCAAATACTGAAGATGGTTTGTGTTTGCCAGTGAGTATTGTTTTCCCAGTTGCCCTTGCAGATGCAGGTGCTCAGTCTAACTACAGTAGTACTGCATCCTGTTAGTCCGTCGCCTTTTCCGTGACTGAAATTCTTCAAAGAAGTGCTGAATGTCTTCTCTTTTAACCACCTAGGGGAAGCAGCATGAAACTCATGTTGTGGGACAGGCATCCAAATAAACCAGCTTTTTTTCTCCTTCCTGCACACACCCCCCAGGTGCCACACCACATGTGTGAAACCAGGTGTCCCGGATCTCTCGGTCCTGCAAGCAGAACAGCCTTCCCCATGCACCCAACGGGGCTGACTGATGCCCATGTTGTTTTGAGAGGACACAAGTAGGGAGAGGAGCCCCCCACAGCTGCAACAAGCACATGGAGCAGAGCTCCTGCTGTATTTTTAAGGGGTTTGGCCACTTGCTTTTATCATCAAAAAAGTTAACTCAAAGTAAGGCTTTTGCTTGCTCACTTCAGGCTCATTATGACATAACAAAGAATGGCAATTTAGCAAATAAGTCAACAAAATGCACATGGTGAATAATAATAGCACACAAATCTCGCCAGAAAATGCTCAGAGACTGTTACCCAATATTTAGTTGCTCCTTATTCTTCTAGGGGTGTAAATTCAATTTAAGAATCTCCAGTTAAGAGCTTTTTCCTCTTCCCCTAATACGTCTAAAGCAAGACGTTTCACTTATTTAAGAATTGCTATCAGTGCTTTATGGATGGGTTTCTGTAAGGTCCCTGTTCTCTCTCAGCAATGGCATTAAGGAAATAGAACTTTGGAATTTTTTTTAAATCAAATCAGGGATTTCTAAATTCCTACTGCAGGGATTAGAAATCTCCAAGAGACAGCGAAAAATATTACAGCATCACAGCATCCAACACCCACCCCCCAACAGTCCCTTAAACACTCTTTTTGGCAAACAAATTCTGTGAGTCATGCCTTACCGTTCCCTCATCTGCAAATCTCCTGAGATAGTCAGTCAGCTCTGTCTTTAAATCATTGTATTCTGGATGGAGAAGCGGAGGCAAGGGAAAGAAAACAAAAGAACCAAGAAGATATTCAGCTTTAGATTAACACGGGTTCAGTAATACAACTTGCTCTGCTTCCTCTTGTCATTTGATAGATGTACTTCAGGCAAATCTAGGTTGGAACCAGACTGTAACTAATAACCACAAAAAGAAAGGCAGGTTTGGGTGGACAGGAGAGGCCCGGTAATTTATCAGACCAGCCTGTGCAGTCTGGGATTGAGCTTTGGAGACATGTACAGTTCAGGGAGTGAATTAGTTCAATTAACCGGTCCTGCCCCCAACTTCCCACTGCAAACACCCCTGTGGGCAGGGGTGGGAAGCCTTACTCATACCCCTGGCTTGGGTCAGTGCCCTCTCCAGAGTGCAAAGCCCTCACTCAGCACAGGCTCCAGTTACAGAACACCTCACCGCTGCCTTGCCAATAACTCCGTGGCAGAGCTGCCGGAGAGCACCCTGCACCCCAGCTTCCCGCTGGCTGGCACTCACCCAAACAACAGGAGACCACCAAACAACAGCATGGGGTGAGATAAACAAGGCAGAAGACAGCAGAAGTGTAAATTAATGTTTAAATATTTACATTACAGGGCGTTAATATCAATACAGCATCTAAGATGTTAAACAGGGGAAAAGTTCCCACACCATCTAGTTCTTTGATGTAAGTTAAAGTTGTAACAACAGGCCAGAGAGGACAAACTTGTAATCCTGACAGGGGTGAGCAGTTTGTCACGGTCTCCTACACATTACTGCAAAGGCAGTTTGACACCACCCTGCACGAGCTGATATAACCTCTCGTGGGAAGGTGTTCAACTAAACTGTGAAGGGGGGGGGGGTGTCAAAAAAAAGCAGCTATACTTACCACAGATGAGTTCTACTTGCTGGACTCTGTTCATGCTGTTAAGGGTGTCCATTAAAGGATCTCTCCTCTCTGTTTCTTGGTCGCTGGTACCTTTATTTTCGTAAGCCAAGACAGTGTCATATTCATCTGTCAGGAACTGGACTTCGAGCTCTGAGTACATTTTCTGGAGAACAAAGTAAAGTTTACTTTTACCTTACAAAACTTCTCAGATAAAGATGCTCTCCCTGATTCCTTTTTGTGTTCAGTATGACAAACAGCAGCAATGAAAATAACAGTGCAAATTCTGTGCCCAGCACTTCAGGCCTCTCCCCATGGCAAGTTCTAAAGCAAAACTGGATCTAAGCAGCAAAGAAAACACAAATGCTTAGAAGCTCCTCTGTGCTGTATTCATTACAAGGGGCGCAGGGTGTTTCTGTATGTGGGGTGGGGTGCTTTTAAGCAGAGTAAGAACATATACACAGAGTTTATCTCCAAATTTCTCTTTGAAGATTCTCTGGGAGCTACTCCCTGCCCCGCCCCGCCACATCCATGAGGGCACTGAAGGACACTACATACCAAACAGTCTCCACAGGTGCACAGTTTGCTTCTCCAGTTTGAGGGCCAAAAGGTGGCAGTATCTTTTTTTAAAAATTGCTTGCTTTGGAGCTCCTTCAGCTTACAGACTGGCGCCTCACTCTTGGTGCCTACCTGAAATAAGTGAGTGTTCAGTGCTCTGTAACGTTACTCTAATACACACTGTTCCTTACAGCACACAATTTTCCTTAGGCAAGATTTTTTTCTGCTGTCTCAGACATGCTTAGTTTTATAAACAACCTGTATTACCAGGCCATCCACACGGGGATTCTGGTGTGGTTTTAGCAGTTTCCACTGGAAACTTCTGTAGCCATTTATTGCAGTAACCATAACAGTTTGAGAAACCAGAGCGGGACTGTGATGCAGTTGCAGCTACAACCTCTGCATGAGAACAAACTCGGAAGCTACCTCAGTGCAAAGGCTGTCAAGAAGGGATGGATCTAACCTACCTGCAAACACATCATACCCTCATCACCCACTTTTACAAGTACACTCGCTGTGCACCACAGAGACTACACCTTTGAAGTGTCAGTGACAGAAAGCATCTCTCCCTTCACTGACCCTGCGGTGAGGTGGCCTTTACTTCACCCATCAGCAGTGCAAAGACGTACAGGAAAGAAAAGAATGCCATTTTACCTCTGCACAGGCAGACCCAGAGCTAGTGGAGGGTTCACTAAGCTGCTCTGTTGGCTTTTCCTCCTTTGTTTCTTGGTGTTCTGCTCCACTTTCTTTTTTTATTTCCTTTTTCTGCTCTTCACTTTCCTCAACCTTCAGGACAATCCCATCATCTTCAAGGGAGTTCACTTTGGTCAAAGCTGGAACTGGAAGATACATAATGGTGTCAGTGAAAATCCCAAGTCAAGCAATGTACAGGGTACTGCAGGAGTTCTGGTTGCTCTACTGCACAGTGCCAAAGAGCACCTAGGTCAGCATATACATTGCAGGGGCACTGCATATATTCCACAGCTGCCCAAAGACAGAGTGACCTACATAAAGAAAATGCTCCCTCTTTCACCAGTCTTCATCACCTCATACTCCTGAAGTACTCTGCTTCCCAAAACGTAAGCCTTGGGAGGGGAAAAGGGTATCACAATAGGAGACAGTTCTGTATTAAGACGCTTTTCCTTCTTGCCACCCCTTGATAGCTATCAAGGTTCAGTAGCTGTTGAGTACTTTTTTACTGACTTTGTGTCCTTCACTTTCTCCAGACACACACTCTAAAGCTCCATGACAGCAAGGACACTAACCACTTCCTTATTTAAAACAGGTGTTGTTTTGATGTCACTTCCAACCAAGCACTTCAACATAGCTGGTTAGAAGGAGGAAAACAACCAAAATCTGTCTTGTATTTACATTAGAAAGAAGAGAACTCTGGGTAAACCAGCCTGGAATCCTTGTCAATGACACTTCTGGCACATAAGACATCAATCACCAGTTTAAATAAGCAACATTTAACAGACTATGCGACACCATCCCTTTCCACAGAAATGATGTCATCTTCCCTTCTGATCCTGCACAGACCACATAGCAGAGAGAGGCCTGGTGTGACTGCAGGGAACATGGGCTGACCACAGCCCCAGTTCTACTCAGATGAAGGTCTTACACATCCATTTCAGGTTACTCTATTGTTCACTCTTTGCTACTCAGAGACACTCACTCAACTGTTTGCCTCATCACTTCTCTTAGGATGGCTCTTCAGTTCTTTGATCCACCTTGGAAATTAAGTTCCTCGAGAGTTCCTTAAGTTCTGGGGCTCTCAACATACGACATTGAGCTGTTGAAGCAGGTCCAGAGGAGGGTCACAAGGATGATTAGAGGGTTGGAGCACCTATTCTATAAAGACAGGCTGAGAGAGTTGGGCTTGTTCAGCTTAGAGAAGGCTCCGGGGAGACCTTCTACCAACCTTCCAGTACCTGAAGGGGCCTATAGGGAAGCTGGAGAGGGGCTGTTTACATAGGCATGAAACGACCGATGAGGGGTCATGGCTATAAACTGGAAGAGAGTAGATTTAGACTAGATATAAGCAAGAAATTTTTCACTGTGAGGGTGATGAGGCCCTGGCACAGGATGCCCAGAGAAGCTGTGGCTGTGCCCTCCCTGGCAGTGTTCAAGGCCAGGTTGGATGGGTCTTTGGGCCACCTGGTCTAGTGGAGAGTGTCCCTGCCCATGGCAGGGGGTTGGAACTGGGTGATCTTTGAGATCCCTTCCAACCCAAACCAGTCCGTGATTCTGTGAGACAAGCATTAAATCTTCATCCATCTACATGCTAGCACATTTCTGATGAGACAGGAGTAAGTGAAGAGTAAGCACAACAGAATGAAGACTTAGGAACAGCAAGTGCAACACTGTTTCTTTGTATAGAACAGTTTCTGCAGCCCTGCATGTTCCACTGCTGAAGGCAACTGTCCAATACACCCCACAGTTTCTCCAAGCACTCAGACAGTATTATGTCATTAAGAGAAACACAAGCTGACAAAATATTCACTCTAGTATCTTAATTTTCTTTACCTGCTAATTGTGAGGCATAGGCCCACAGGAAATGGCAGTGATTCATGCAGGCTTGGCACACCATTTCATGGAAGTCTCCGCTTTCAGGAGGAACCGCTCCAAGATGCTATTGAAGAGAAACAAGCAGGCAGCAGTGAAGCATTCGCTGCAAACTAACACTCAGCTCTAGGTTTAGAGGAAGTAAAACATCAATTGCCATCACACTTTCACAGCAAGAGCACACACTCCTGCAAACTTCCCACAATGATTATCAGTATTATGAATCCTGAATTATTAATTTTGAATTAATGTAAAGACTGTAAAGAGCTGATACAAATTCCAGGGAAAAACTGACATAATTCCCTCTTTGTCTACAGCCTTTTACACCTTCTACATAACCAGAAATCTCAGTACTATCTTGTTCTCATTTCTAAACATTCTTCTGAACTGTCTTAAACACAGGACAGGTAAAGATACCTATTGCACACCACACAGTTAAACCTTTAATTGATGATTGCTTCCTTACATGTAAGAGATTCTAAGTGTTCATACTGAACTGAATTAGGTCCCAAAGCTCTCCATAAACTGTTGGGAACAATTTAGGCAATTAAAAGCACTTAGTGGCTTTCTTTTGAAAAACACTCTTGCAAAGCTCACAGTATGCAGCATAACATTCTTAATACATATATTTATACAGAAGAATCCTATAGTTTATCTACAGAACCTATAATTGAAGCCAATCATCTTTTATTAAATTCTTTGATCCTGCAACTTCAAACAGGGAATTTCACTCACGCCCTTCAAGACACAAGAGGCTGAATCCCTAAAGCTTAGACATTAAGTAGGGCACTTGCTGAAGTGCTGAGCTGCTTTTAAAAGATTTCCCCAAAGTTCATAATCAGGAGCCCACAGCACAGTTTGCTCCTTGCTATTTAAAGTAATTACAGTTTAAAAAGCAGAACTGTTCAGGTAGTTGATAATGATGTGCCTCAGTAAGAAACTTCTTCTCATCCTGATTAGAATTTTCCAATTAAGAGGAGGGTTATAGAGTTGTTATTTTATTCTGCAGCAGTAACCTTCAAAAAGGCAGAACTCTTGCTAGGTTTTCTGGAGCAGACAGCAGCACAAGTTTAAACTTTCAATATTCCTTTGCAGAGGATGAAAAGAAGTACCTTAGTACTGGTGTTATAATTTTTTGAAAACTACAGTGAATCTTCCCAACTAAGGCTAACTGTACAAACTTAACTGACACCAACTCATTTCTATGCAAATGGTAATTCTGCTACTTATAGTTTCCTTACCCTTCCATGGAACCAGTCTTCACAAACTATGCACTGGATCATCTCATCTGGAATCTAAACAGTGGTCATATTATTAGTGTTAGTAGCAACCTCCAGAATCTTTCACAGGCCTCAAACTGCAGTATTATGCAAAGCCTGCTCAAATGAACTGTGTTCCTCTCTTCACCCACTCACAGGGAGCTGCCATTAATAAGTACTTACTGCTTCATTACTCAGTTTGCTTCCCTGAAGTTCAATGGCATATATAATTTGTCATATTATCAAGACTGTGGAAATTCCCATTTGTTATTACAAAACTAGTTTTCCCAGTAGACCAAGACACAAAAGAGCTGATAAAAGTTAATGCACTACTGAGATGTCTTTTCCAGTACACAGAAATGCTTGAACAGGCAGCTTAGTAAAAGAAAGACACTGATATTCATAACATCATCAGGGTTACACAGGAATGCCAGAATCCCAACTAAACTGTCCACAATATAGTACAGTACAAACTGCTTTGTTTGGAAACAATTATTAATTACCTCTTTAGAGATGTTTAGCTACCTCTGAACTTCAGGGAGGCAAGGTTATATGATAGGTTTTTGCATTTGAAAGACTCGTGCCTTCCTTACTCTTTGACACACCCAAGTCCTGTGACTGCCAACCAAGTGGGGTATTTGAATGCTTCCAACAGAGAAAAGGTCTTCTGACTACCAGAAAGGAAAGCTAAAGCCTGTTAGAGGACTGACCCTCCCCAGCCCAGCAGCTTTGTCAGAGCACTCTTGCAGGCACATGACAGCCGATTCTGGTCTCTCCTAGCATGTGTCATGTGTCTATTCTGCACTTGCAGCATTTCTCAAGACAGTGAGAAACCCACCCCCAAGGGATCACCGGAACTTTCGAGACGGGAAGCGCGAGAGGACCGCGGCAGTGTTTTGTCCAAATGATGGTTTGTATTTAAGGCATAAATATATTCTACCACTAACAAAAGCAACCTGATAATTTCTTTATACAGCACACAACAACCAAAAGCAATACAGAACACAAGACTTCTAAACGTGGGATCCTCCCTGTAAAGCAGCTCAGAGACCACCCTTTGTATAAACACAGTCTATATATGATTACTCCTAGTTTTAGTATTTCTTACCTCATCTTCGGGATCAGGGTAAGGTCTTTTACAAGTACAGTACAATCCATAGAAATTATCATTATACTTATTCCCTGAATTCACCTTGCTCTTTTCCTAGGAAGAAAGGAAAAAATGTCTCAATAGACAAAGCAGTAAAATACAAAAGACAGAAGAAATGTTTAATCCAAAAAAACCCAGCTCCTGTTCCACCTTAATTCCTCTATCAATCATTATACTCATCAGCTTGAAAATCCAAAAAGATATTATCCAGACACCTAGGCTAGACAGTGAGCAGCAGACTGGGAGCAAGAGGAGTACCAAAGCTGAAAGGGAAAGAGCAAGAACGGTCTTTCCACCTTTATGAAAAATGGCAACTGTGGTGTTTGTTAAGCTATGGCTAATCTGAAACAACTAAATCCAAAGCGTTTTGATCACCAGCCATGCCTGCCTGGTGCCATTATAGCAACACCTGCAGATTTACTGCACACTTTCCCCTCTGTTTTGGTTTGGCTTTTTTAAACATCCAGACTGTGATCCAAACCCAACTTTGTTTAATCTTACCACTGAGCTTCTACTAAATTCATGTCATACAAGCGTCACTCTACAGGGGAGGATTATCTAAATCACAAAAGACGCCAAATGAAACTCAATTACAGGTAATCCCATTAAAAAAAAAACCCAAACCAACTCAGCTAATACAGTTGCAGTCAGAGGGCTTCAGAACTGCATGTAGCTGGATCCTAAGGTCACCATCTGTCCCTGCAGAAACAGCTGTGCCCATTTATGATGTTACTACAAAACACTTTCTATCACTACTTTGACAAAGGAGAAAAGGACAATGTGAGCATCCAGCACCGATGAAGTCAGACAGATTAATGGACAGATACTGAAGGTCACTTAAGATGCACAATTGATTTTGCACTGAAATGGAAGAGGAGGATCAACCAGGTGATCCATATAATTGACTCAAATGAGAAAAAGTACTATCTTAAAACTGTCACAAGTGTTTCTGCAGGGATCACTGGACTGTAGCCCTAGGCTGTCTAGCTCTGCCAGAACAAAATGGGCATACACAAAACAGCTTGCTATTTCTACATATGGACTGTTATTACGCTGGGAGCAGCGCTGCAGATGAGACAAGCAGCTTCCTGTCACTGCTTCCCAGAAGATTACCAACTACTCGTCAAGTCCAAAATGCCCATCGATGTAACAAAGGCACAGGGGATATAACAGAAAAGGTTCTCCTAAAGCCAGCTTAAAGCTACTGAGATGTATTAGTTCAGGCACCAAACCATGTTTCCAGCACTACACTGACTGTGGATGCAGAACTGCTGCATTTGTGGATGACAAGGATCAAACGTTTCCTCTCCTCTCTCCTCGCACCATTTGCCTTTGGTCCCTCGGTAATTTATCTCCTTCTGTAATACTCCCACCTTGTTTAACTTGCCAGGAAAAGCAGAGGCGTCTCATGAGTCAGCACTGGCTGAGGCAAGGAACCCACCTCCCAAGTCTCTGATTTTGGCTCTGCATGTATGAAACCCGTGTCTGAACTTACTGGGAGCAACTTGCACTGTAGATTTTTGAACTTGCTATTCCCACAGTCACAGCGGAAGTTCCTGAAGAGACAAACACAGCATTTTTTTATTAACTGAAAACACACTGGTGTTTTGGGTTCGTAACGACTCCTCGCAGTCCATTAGGAGCCATAAAGGTACTCCTGCAGCGACTGACGCAATAGCCTCGGTCAGAACTGGCCAAAGGACCGTGGAGCCTTACCCTCTTACAGTGCTCTTGGCAGACCTCCGATAGCATCGTCGTTTGCAACAGTGCTTGGCTGGGATACCGCACAGCACAGCACAGCGCAGCTCAGCACAGCGCGGCCGCTTGGCTGGGATACCACACAGCTCAGCTCAGCACAGCTCAGCACGGCCGCTTCGCTGGGATACCACACAGCTCAGCACAGCACGGCCGCTTGGCTGGGATACCACACAGCACAGCTCAGCTCAGCTCAGCTCAGCACAGCCGCTTCGCTGGGATACCACACAGCTCAGCTCAGCACAGCCGGTTGGCTGGGATACCACACAGCTCAGCACAGCACAGCACAGCACGGCCGCTTTGCTGGGATACCACACAGCTCAGCACAGCACGGCCGCTTGGCTGGGATACCACACAGCACAGCTCAGCTCAGCTCAGCTCAGCACAGCCGCTTCGCTGGGATACCACACAGCTCAGCTCAGCACAGCCGGTTGGCTGGGATACCACACAGCTCAGCACAGCACAGCACAGCACGGCCGCTTTGCTGGGATACCACACAGCTCAGCTCAGCACAGCACAGCACAGCAAGCGGCGGTGCTGCAGCCACCGCGCTCAGCAACGCGAGCGCCTGGCTGGCGAAAGAGGAGCACGAACTGGTTCGTCTCCGAAGGCCGGGAGCAGAAGGCGGGTAAGGCCTGCCTGCTGTCCAGACGCCTAAAGCTGTCCCCTTCCGAGAGCGCGGGGACACAGGCACCTCTGGCACCCGCCTCCAGCCCAGCCGCCCGCGTTTCGCAGGGAGCGGCGCGTCCTGCGCACCCCGGCGCTGCCCCGCCCCGCGGGAACGGGTGGTGCGGCGGGAGCTCCTCACGCCACGTCCCCGCAGGGCGCCCCAGCGCTCGGGCCCGGCAGTACGAAGTGAGCGGCGGCGGCGGGCGGCCCGGCCCGAAGCGGCCGTTACTCCTAACGGCCGGGGGGCCGCCTGAGGGGGCTCGGCGCGCGCCGAGGGCAGCCCGAGCCGCCCCGCCCACCAGCAGCGCGCGCGCGCGCTCCTTCCCGCCGCCGCGACAGGAGCGCGCCCCCGCCCCGCCCGGCCCGGCCCGGCCCCGCCCGCCCCGCCCCGCCCCGCCCGGCCCGGCCCGGCCCCGCCCGCCCCGCCCCGCCCGGCACGGCCCGGCCCGGCCCGCGGTACCTCTTGGTGTAGAGCTCGAAGAGGCGGTGGGTGCCGTGGCACTCGTAGCTGCAGGCCAAGCAGATCCCCGCCGGCTCACTCCCGGGCGGCGTGCAGGTGCTGCACGCGTACAGCGCCTGCCTCTTCACCGCGCCCTGCGAGGCCACACCGACATGGGGTATACGGGCCGCCGGGGGGCTGGGGGGGGGGGCGCTCGGCCCCCCCGGAGGCCCCGCCCCCAGCGCCGCGGCCCCGCCCCCTCCCCCCCGCGGCTCCCGGCCCCGCCCCCACCTGGGAGTAACTGCACCGCTCGTGGTCGCTGCCCCCCAGCACGGCCCGCGCCTCCTTCTCGAGCTCCTCGTTCTCCGCCAGCACTTCCGCCAAGGACACCACGGGCTCCTCGGCGCCGCAGCCGCTTCCCGGCTCGGCGCCCGCCGCCGCCGCCGCCTCCTCCATCTCCGGGACGCGAGGCCGAGGGCGAGCCGCGGCGGGAAGCGCGCGGTCGAGACGCCAGGGGGCGCCTCGGCGGAAGCGGAACCGCGCAGCCCCACGTGACCGGACTAGCGCGTCACGGGGGAGCGCCAGGGGAGCCCGCGCTAGGTGGGCGGGCGCCGGGCACGTGACCGGCGGGGCCCGCGGGCGCGGCGCGCGATGGAGCTGGTGGCGGAGCTGAAAGGCCGCGACGGGCGGACGCGCTCGGTGCGGCTGCCCTGCCCGCTGGAGGAGGGCGAGGGCGGGCAGCTGCGCGGGCTGCGGCGGGGCCTGGCAGAGCTGCAGGAGCGGGTGGTGGAACTGCTGGCGCCTCTGGTGCAGGAAGAGCGGGAGGCGGCGGGCGGCGGCGGCGGGCCGCGCGGTGAGTGGCGGCGGCGGGGGGGGAGGGGAGGGGGAGGAGGGAGGGGGGTGAGGGGAGGGGAGGGGGGAGGGGGGGAGGGGGAGGGGGGAGTGGGCCAGGGGCCGGGCGGGAGCGCGGCGAGGGGGCCCCCGCCTGCGCCGCTCACCGCGCCCCGCCTGACTGACCCCTGGCAGGTGATGCCGAGGAGGACGAGGAGGAGGAGGACGAGGACGAGGACGACGACGAAAACAACGTGGACACGAGCGCCGAGGACCCGCCTGCGAAGCGGACGAAGGTCCAGCAGCCCTGACGGCGGCGCTGGGGGCTGAGTGCGGGCCTGGGAAGGGACATGCCAGCCGCAGGCCTGGAAGTGCTCCCCGGTCCGGGGGAGGCCGCTCGGGCCTGGCAGGCCCCTGCGTCTCTCCCGCTCCGCGAGCGAAACCACGGTCCCGGCGCTGTGGTAATGCGGGAGCTGTGACGGAGGGTGCGCCGTGGGGGCAGCGCCTGGCTTACGGGGCACCCGGGGCGCGCTGAGAAGAGGCATTTCTAGTAAACTAGCTGGCAGGTACAAAACCCTCCTCACAAGTCTTCTGACCACTGCCTCTAGTTTCTTTTTTCCAAGTCGTTGTATTTATTCATGCGACTTAAACTTTTCCAAAAATAAAGTCTGGAGAGAGTTACTTCATCAAGTCTTGCAGTGGTGTGAGACAACTCTCACTTGTCTGGAGGGAAGCTATGTGAGATCACTCTAGTATTTAAAATTAGTTAAAGCCACCAGCACGGGGGTGTGTCAGACCATTTCTGGACAGTCCTGTGATGGAAGATTATTTCTGCCTGTCATCTAACACGTTTCTCTAGTCACCCATCACTCATTTTCCTGAAAAGGTCACAGACCAAGTTGGAAATTTTTGTTTTAAAAAAATCCTCCTGGATTTTGTAGGAGGTTTTTTGTGAATTTTTTTGTGGGTTTTTTTTTGGGGGGGGGGGGTGGGGGGTTCATGCAGTGGTCAATCTTTACATATTTCTTCTAACACTTGAGTTTTATCTAGGTGGGTCTCTCATTCAGTAGCTAAGCCAAGTAAAGTGAACATCAGAACTAAATATTCTGCCTAAGCATAACTCTCAACACTTCCTCAAAATAAGAAAAAATCTGATTTTGGGGTTCTGTGGTTGGGTTTTTTTGCTGGTTTGAGATGCTTTATGAAAACAAAACTTTTTGTTTTCATAACAAAAAGTTATGAAACTGGGGGAAGCATAGCAGAGCTCTACTCTAGTTGCTATAGTTTATTAAAGGGAGTGAAACATAAATATTCCAATAGCACCTGTGAGTACATTGCACATAACTTGGCTGTATAACCCAAACCCTCTGCCACGGCTGCTCACTCTCGTCATGGTAATGCAGTGTATGGAATGTCAGTAGGGTAACCAGTGCTTCCCATATGCTATTTCAATTCCCAGGTTTTGTTTGGCCCATGCTCCTGTCAACAAGGGTCAAGTAGTCCATAGAGCTTGTCATGGAGCCTGAGAGCACGAATTAGCTGACTGACTTTATAGTGTGAAAAGCCTTTATTGGAAAAAAACCCAACAAACCACTCCTATGTTCCACTGGCATAATTTGTTTATGTATAGTGGGCACTGACCAAGTCTTGAGACTTGTGTATGGAGGACCAAGTATCAGAATAAATTAAAGGTGAAATTTTTATGAGCACAAAACTGCCCACAGTCATTTGAAATGGTGCAAAATCCTTCCTCCCCCTCCAGACTACAGCCCTAAACAGCTCACCAATGGTGTAAACTGTGGGATGGCTAAAAAGCAACATTTAATGTTAAGTATCAGTTTGTGGTCTTCTATATAAACTTTGTGTAAATAGTCCACTGGCAAGTCACAGGCTGACAACCTCTGGCATAAATCAACAAACCCTGACTCAAGATAAACAATCAACCTTGTATTACAGTTTCTCACTTCCTTGGCAGAAAATTAAAGCTCCACACGATTGCTAAGCTGGTAGGGGTTAGCAGTCTTCCCAGGACTTCGTTACTGCCTCTGTTATTACTGCTTTTGGAAGCTCTTCAAGATCAGGTCTGAGCTAAGTCATTTTTAAGTTAAAACACTGAGTAAGAATAGCTTTCCCACCTGTAAGTGGAAGGTGTATCAACTCACTTTTTCTGCCCAAGTAGATTTCTATGAGCAGGTTTGGGTAGAAGGTAGCCTTGCATCTTTTATTGATGCCATTGCTGTAGAAACAAATTTGTACTACTATGTGATTTATGATCAAGAGCTAACTGAGAAGCACTGTAGTCTTAAAGAGGCTGTAAAACTTCTTCAAGCTTCATTATCCCAAAAGTGTGTAGGCTATGTCAATTTGTGTTACAGGTTATCTTCTGTGACTGAGAACTAAATAGCCTTGACAATCTAAAAACCTTCAGAATAATCCAGCTTAAAAGTCATGTCACTACCTCTTTTAAAAGGCCACAGTAAAAAACCAATTCAATCATTAATTGTGATGGCAGCTCCTTATTCTGTGGGTAAGGCTTCACCTGCTGATGTTCCCCTGGTGCCAGAAGTGCCTGCTGTCTAACGTTCCCATGCACACTGTTAATAGTTTATATTAATTCCATGGCTGCTCAAACCCTTACAGATATAATACTTGCTTCAATTAGATCCTGTGCCTTCCTGTAGTTAGTTGTAAAGCTCATGCTCGTAGCCAAACCCAGCTTTAATCCAAACCCAGGCTTCTGATGGAAAAGCGTGCGAACACGAGCCTCCTGTGTTCTGTAAGTCACCACTGTGCCCAGCACGTGTTCTGCACCCAGACAGCTTGGCTCATCGCATGCTGATGATCTGCTAAAGGCCACGTGCTTCCACAACAGAAACTGGCAGTTCTCCCCATCATTTTCTAATTTTGATGCTTCCTCTTATGTTCCTCTTTAAATAACTCCATCGAGACACAACATAAACACTCAGTTTAAAAACGACAGCATCAAGTTAAAAACATAGCCCAGCCAGAGCTATCTTCCTGTTACCCAAAGGTGGAGAAATGATGATGGGATTCACTGTCAGCCAGCCCCAAAACTCAAGCTATAGAACAGTAATTAGGGCACAGAGCATACAAGGACAACAAAAAAAAGACCAAACACACAAGGCCAGGAGAGTAAGCTGCAGCAGCTGACTGCCAGCACTGCTACCCAGCCACAAACGTACATTAAAGAAAAAACAACCAACAACCAGCCATTGATAAGTATCTGCATTAACAGACTTTTGCTTATAAACATCGAAAAGTTTTTATTTTATAGATAAATAGAATGGTGATTTTTAAAGTTAGGAAACAAAACAACTTAAAAGCTCTGACTCCCAAAGATACCACAAGTCAGAGTTTATTCTTACTCCAGCATATTAAGATGGAAACTTCCTCCTTTTCATATTGCACTTAGAACTTCAAACCTTCTTGTAAAGGCTACATTGTGTTTTCAGGTCCTAGCACCCATGCTGGCATTTGAAACCAGTGGCTCAACATATCTCCAAATGCAAACTAAGTTTAAGGTATTGTAATTTGAACATGCTTGAACGTAGCAACACTGAAAATAGCATTCTCTTACCAAAGCAAGAGAAAGCTGATATTCTTCTGGATTCCCTCAAAGTAGTCAGAAACAGATGATCATTTGGGATGATGACGTACTGACAGTCACACACAACTGAAATGATAATTGAGTTCTGCTCGTAATTGATTTTGGCCTCCTGCTTTTGAAGATCGTATGTTGCACTGTTTTCACTTTCACAAAGTTACTTCCATTATGGCTGGTTCAAAAATTTAGTTACTCTAAGAAACAAACCAAAAAAGGACGAGAAGGAAGAACAGATTGGGTATTATCCAAAATAATTCCTGTAGTTAGAATTAAATGCAGCATCAAAACAGCCCGAAAAACAGAAGTCGAAACTACGGCTGGAAATCCCAGGGGAATTTCAGTATTACAGAAGAAATTTGCATTCATTGCAAGAATGAGAAGGCATCTTCTTCAAATTTCTGGAAGAAACACAGCTATCTTACAACCTGTTTGTAGCATGCCTCCAACCTCGTGCCAGTTAACTTCCCCACATTTAAAGTTTTTCCTAATCCATCAGTGCTCCCAGAACACGGTTTTGCATCATACCCAGAGTGAAATTACAATGACAGCAAATTCCAATCACAATTTTATCAAAGGAGATTTCTACAGATGGGGAAGGAAGCACAAATGAAGTTCTGTGCAGACTACAGGCCAATGCCAGCACAAGCTGCTTTTCACATCGTAGGAAAGAGGTTCAAGCACCAACCTCCCTCCAGGCCTGCGCCACTCTTCACTGCCTACCCACCTCAGCATGGTACTGTTGTGGTCACTACAAAAAAAGAACAAGTGTGGCTACCACAGACAAGAAATACCTTTTTCTCTTCGAAGGTTTGCACAAACTTTATTCTTTGCTTCCTGTATTTATATCCAAATTTACTCTTTTTTTTAAAAAAAAAAAATCATTAAAAACCAGCACTGATGTAGATACGAATTACTTAAAAGAAAAAAGAAATAGCAAAGAATTGTGTTAAGTGCAACTTTTATAATCATGTTTTGATTTCTTTTTTTCCTTTTACATTTACCACAAAAGAAGTGTATTTTTGTTGATTTTACTCCAAGGGAAAACATAGGAAATCACTTTTTTGCACAGAGGAGTAGTCATGGACCAGAAACTTATTTCCCCACAGAAATTTCAGATGGAGTGTTGCAATTTTGCATCATTAAGGCAAAATGAGGAATACTTCCATCACATGTCACACTCTGGCCATTTTGATAGACCCATATTTAAAAACCTTTGAAGTTATAATTACCTTAAATAAAAAACAGTCACTCTCTTCATTGTTCTACAGTTTGAAAGAAAAGGCTCTTTCAGCCTTCACTCAGAACTTCAGTCTTGTGATTAGATCAGGCATATGTAATTGCTTCAAAAGAGCTAAGGAAACTAGAAACTGAACTAAGTGTCAATCAGTTGTAATCTGCTGATCTGATTAGAGGCCTTCACGAATGTTTGATGACGATTGCAAATAACAGCCAAGCAGATAGGAATGATGCAATAGCCAACAGTTTTGGGGTCAGCTCTTGTACAGGAATAGAGGAACAAGAACATCTGTAAGTACGGTATTAAAAATATTATAGTCCACAGCCAAAAAGGCAAGGATAGCAGCTGTACTTTTAAGGAGTGCGTCCATGTGGTTCCTTCCTGTGGCTCCTTGGGGTGTTGCTGAATGTGCTCCAGTGCTAGTTTGTTGTAAGTCTCATTGATTTCAAAGACGTAATAAAAAGCTGCAGCACTTGCTAACAAGTACAACCCCACACCAATCCATCCCATCCTCTGGCGGAAGTTCATCATTCTCCATGCTCTGCACCTGGAACAAAAGGCAATGTATACATTCAGTACAGCTGGGAGAAAGAGGGCACACAGATGAAGCTTTTTTACACAAATTAACTTTTTTATAATTTTTCTGGACACGTTAGTAAAAGCAGTGCAGACATCCACTCCTGAAGACCCAAGTTCTCTCTACGTCAGAGAAAATCTCACTATTATGCCAGCAGCGAGCTAATGGTAATTATGTACAATGCTCCCTTGAGAGCTCTGGCTGGTTTAGGGTCAGTAGCTACCACGTTATACTGCACTGTAGTCATATAGTGAGTGAACAAAACAGAAATTGTTAATTACCCCACCTGCCCTCGATGTCTCTAGCCACAGGGTGGGAAAAACACAAGACTTCCTATAAATATAGGAAGCTTGTAAAGTTCTTTGATGTCTGCAAGACAAACATGCTGCTAGCCAGCCAATAACATGAGCAGCACTACTTGCTGGCAGCATCCTCATACAGTTTTATTAAACTCTAGCTGAATGCCCACCTAGAAGCCACATAAAAGCATGTGCAAATCGAAAACATCCCCTTTCCTGAGGCCAGGCTAATCTGTGTGGTTAGCAACCTGGAAAGACTTGCTGGTTTTCCATATCCAATAGCCTACCCTCAATCCCGACCTGATGGAATCTGACCAGTGTAACCCTGGAGGAGAAGTTCTGTCCCTCACACTCCTCCATTTAAGGCAGCTAGGAGAGTCAAACATACAGGAACCTCAATCCCGACCGGATGGAATCTGACCAGTGTAACCCTGGAGAAGTTGTTCTGTCCCTCACACTCCTCCATTTAAGGTGGCTAGGAACATACAGGAACAGTAAATATCTGAGCATGCCGTTACTTACACCTGTGACAGCTACTTATTGTTTAGGTTATACTTCCATAGAACTTAACAGTATGCTTCTGTTTAATACAACAAGCTAATACTTTCAATAGGGCAGCCTAAAAATTGTTTAAGCCGGTAGTAATCTACTGGGTAAAAACTTAAGTCCCGGAGCGTGCGGCTACTCAGCAGCAGTCGCTGCCCGGCTCCCCCAGCAATCTGGCGCTGTAGAGAGGGCTGACAAGTAGCCGGCTTTAGAAAAAGCAAACCTTTAGAAGGAACACCCGTATTAAAACCGCAAATGCTACTAAAATTGCGGCAGAGTGAAGGGGGCGAAGAGCAGCTGGCTCTCCCCTGCCCGAGGGGCAGCCTGAGCTCTGGGTACACGTGAGCCAGAGGTAACGCTAGCTCCCCTCACCTTCCGCTTCGAGACGCTCTGCGCGTTTGCACCTGCAGCTTCAGGGGACACCCACGGTGGCCACCAGAGCCGCTGGCTCCCTTCCCGCGGGCGCTCCGGGGCTCTC
This sequence comes from Laterallus jamaicensis coturniculus, assembly GCA_022605575.1. Lineage (NCBI taxonomy): Eukaryota > Metazoa > Chordata > Aves > Gruiformes > Rallidae > Laterallus > Laterallus jamaicensis. The sequence goes on along the minus strand of JAKCOX010000021.1, from coordinate 3,914,193 downwards.
CTCTCGCAATAGACCTCGCAAACCGGCCGCTGGCGACGCCCGCAGCGCTCAGACCCCCCCGCCAGCCCTCAGCCCCCCCGCCAGCCCTCCCGCCAGCCCTCAGCCCTCCCTCCCCCCGCCAGCCCTCCCGCCAGCCCTCAGCCCTCCCGCCAGCCCTCAGCCCGCGCTCCGGGCGACAAGCGCCCCACCGTTCCGCCACCCGCTTACCTTCCTCCTGCGGAGAAGGAGGGAGCGGGAGGGCGGCGGCGGCAGGCGGCCCGCTCCCCTCAGCCCGCGCCGACGCGCCGGGAGGCAGAGAGGCCCACCGGCCCGCCGCACCGCTGCCGGCCCGCTGCCATCGCCGCCCGGCCACCGCTCCGGAACCGCGGCGCTTCCGGCATGGGGAGAACCGCTTCCGGTGCGCGCCCATCTGCATCCGAGGCGGGACGGGGCGGGTTGGCGGACGGCCATCTTGGCTGGGTCCCGCGCCCCTGTGTGGCGCGGTTGGCCTCGCCCAAAATGGCGGCCGGCGCTCGAACGCGGAGGCCCCGTGTTGCTGCTCACCTTATTCGCTTTTAGGTTACCGCTGGCCCCGAGCTGCCGTCGTTTATGTGCTAGTGCTGCTTCATGTGGTGGTGACGGTGGAGAAGGAGAGGCCGAGTCAGGCAGCCCAGCCACAGCTGGCTGGACAGGGCTGTGCCCTGCCAGCCTGGCACAGCGCTCGCCTTTCCCTGCACTGACGGTCTGGAGTGCATTTGCTTTAGTTGCACAGGCATTCGAGGAGAGGAGAAACTCAGTTGTGTTTTTGGCAGTTGCCAGTGTTAGCCAGGTGAGATCATAGAATCATAGAATCACAGACTGGTCTGGGTTGGAAGGGACCCCAAGGATGATAGAGCTCCAACCCCCCTGCCACAGGCAGGGCCACCAACCTCACACCTGGATCTACACAAGGTTGCCCAGGGCCCCATCCAACCTGGCCTTGAACACTTCCAGGGATGGGGATACATTGAGGGAAATACCAATGGAGACTTAGATCGCGGAACTCTTTCCAACAACTGACAAATATGAACTTAAACAGCATACTTCTATACATAAATGTGTCTTATTGGCATATTTCTATTGAATTAAAGTATTCGGAAGTAGGCAGCTGGGAAAAAGTCTTCAATGAAGCCAGAAGATGATCTACATTGACAAATCTTATGTGGTTAGATGTGTGCAGTTCACTGATGTGCATCAGTCACGTTTGGAAAGTTTGCTTGTGCAGGCAGTGTTTCAAAACTTTTATGAATTTAGAAACTTTCTAACACATGCTTCCTGTGCTGGTTAAAAGACTTTAGTGGCTATATAGTGTTATATATAAAATGGAAACTTTGTACTAAATTGTATCCCAGAGTCATGAGAAAATGACTGTTTACTCATACTGGTGCTGGGAGCTGTTACATATTCCTGAAATGCTTCACAATTTGAATCACCTATGACCAAAATGGATTTAAAATAAATTTGATTTGTCAAAAGTTTGACTGTTAGTCTCTGTGTTGGGAATGACTGACAACTGCCAGTCAGCATTATAGAGAATGTGTGGCGGCACACATCCAGCTTTGTTAACAAGAAGGCTAAAAGAGAATTTAGAAAGGGATGTCAAGTAAGAAATGAAAGATGATACATCAGTGATGTTTTTTGTTTGGGTTTAAATCAATATATACGTGTAGGATTTTCTGCCATTTTTCCTGAGGAATGTAATAGTATACTGCTTGCAAGCCCCTATGGAAAAGCTGCTGCAGAATTAAATTTATGATGGCTTATCCTGCTATTTTTGGGGTTTCAATGAAAAATGTTAGAAACTAGTGTTTTGAATTAGATTCAGGACATCTGATGACTAAGTGCATGCTGCTGCAGATATCATTGGAGGAAAAGGATACTATTGTGAGCCTACCAAAGCCAGAAATTAATTCCCTGGCATGGTAACTTCACATTAAGCTGTGCTGCTTTTTTTTAATTATTATTATTTCTTTTATTTGATGCTTATTCAACTCAAGGCTCCAAGAACAGGATCTCCTTGGCCACTGTGAAGAAAGACACTAGATGGTGCTCAACACCACAGGCAAAGCCAACCTCTTGAGGACTAGGTGAAAGCCCGGCTCCCAGTTCAGTGAAGTTTTATATTTCAGTTGAATGAGAATTTAATCATCTTTCAGGAAGTTTAAAGAAACTTAGTGTAGTTCTGCTGAAAGACATAGAGCTGAATGACTACATACAGCTAGTTATCCCTGGGACACTGTTCTCAACTAAATGTCATTTTTTTCCCTTCTTACAGATGGTGATGTCCCAGTTGACCTAGAAGTGAATAAGGCTCCTGTATAGCTCGCAGTCCTCCTACTCAAGTATGGCTTTATTGTATTTTCTTATGTTAGAAGCAACAATGGGAAATGGGATAACCATACAGAGCCTATTTCCTTTAAAATGCCACCATACACATGAAAGAGAAGGGTTTCAGTCAGAATGGGTATGTGACTCTGTAAGTATATGGCTTAGCTATAGATACATGTGCTAAGTGTAAAGGCTGCAGTTGCAGCTAAGATTCTGAAGGAAAAGGAGTGAAATGTGGGGCTTATTCCTGCTTAACAAGTCTGTCTTCTGAAGGGTTTGGAGTTGGAAAAGGAAAATGGATTAGGATTTAGCCTGCTTGGTTTATAGGTTTGTCTTCTGTGTTAATCACAGGTCTGAAATTACGGTCATGAAGACAAAGATCTAAACAATAAAATAAAAGTGTAGTTGTTATAGCAAACACACACTGCCAATGAAAGCTAAGGCATAACACAGAGTGACTTGTAAGATCTTGGTGTTTGATCTCAGTGTCCATAAATTCAGGGTTATGCTTATCCTTTGGCATAGTGTAGGAAGGGATATGGAAAAAAGCCATGGTAAGAGTTTGTTTGGGGGTTTTTTTGGAGCAGCCTTGGGGGGAGGAATACAATTAGTGGAAGTAGCAGCCAGTGTTCTCAGGTTTAGAGGGGTTTCGAGCTAAATTCCAATCATCAGGGCTGGTAACAATAAGGGAGAACAACTCATACTCTCCATATAGAAATGGGACATAACACCTGGTAAGATTCAAAAAGGCTGAAAACAGGAGGAGAAGATAGAAGTCTGTTGCATCAGAGACTTAATGTTAAGACCTAGAATTGAAGAGTTAATTATAGAATTTTGTAGTGTTAAAAAAAAAGAAAAAGTATTCCACTTACTCTTGACTTACAAGTTATTGTGAAAGTATAAAACTACTGGGTTTATTTTGAAGGTAAAACAGAAAAGCATTGGGAGCTATGAGGGCTGACAGCTCCATAAAAGGCAGGAGCCAAGCATGAAAACACAGCTGATAGGTCAAGGCCTTACTGCCAGACCCAGTCCCACAGCGCCAGAGCAAAGGCACACCAGATTCAGCCAAGAGTCCAGATCATCAGGCAAGCAGGGAAAGCAGCCCACAGGTTAGGGTCAAGCGAGGATAACTAACCTAGTAATGGTCAGGCAGGTTCATACTGATGAGAAAAGACTGAGGGCAAGCTGAGAAGTTAGTCTGCAAGTCCAGATGAACATGGCTAGAAACAGTCATGGCTGAGATGGAGACCTATAGTCTTACCATATAGCCCAGCTATGGACTGAAGGCTCAGTTTAAATGTGACTTATGAGCCCATGGGTTAGGCTTTTGGGGGCTTTTAAGGCCTACTAGTGCACTCAGGGTCCTGAAAAATGAGGTCTGACAATAGCAAACAGAAGGGTTAGTTGTAAACTTAATGACAAATAAAGCTTTTGTAACTTAGTTACCTTAAATTAAGGTCTTCACTGGCCAAAACAGAAGAACAAAAGTAGAATACCTGAGATAATTACCAAACCAAAATTAATTTGGCAGAAACCGAAGGGCAGAATACATCATGCATTCTTTGGGTGGATAAAGAGTTAACATAGTCATAAGTAGGTTCTCATTATTGACAAGTAACCAAGAAGCGAGAATTTAATTACAGAAATATTTCTCTCAAGAAGGCATCTGCATTCCATTTTGTAGGACACTGATTTTTTGATTCATCAAGAACATCATGTTCCTAGATTTCTTCCTTTTTAATCCTAGCTCTAAAACAAACCCTTGGCTAGAGATCTGGCAGCCCTACAGAGTACATATGTGTTGGGATTCCAGGGAGAAAACTGCATAAGGGAGAAGGATAGGCCATGAGCCTGTGAGCTGGTCCTAGAAAGATCATACCTAACCTTGAGCCAAGAGGGTTAAACTAGTTTTAGGACAGGGCCAAGCTTCTGAGGAATGAGGGATGAAGCACAGTGCTCCTTGAAAACGCTCACTTGCTGGCTTAGGGAGAACAATAACTGACAGAAAGGAGGACTTTCTTCAGACCCTGATAGCTTCCCATCTGTTCTTGGTACTCAGAAGGTTACAGAAGAGCCAACTGAAGAACCACTGCTTTGACTGGAACAAGAAATCACACAAGGAACCCAAGCTTCACACGGCATCTGCCCTCAGCTCCAGAGGGGCAGACTCCCTTATGTGTTACAAGAAGAGTATTAACACTGCTGTGTTAATAAAGACACTGCAGGACAGTGTTTTTTCAGTGAATGTGAAATAATGCACCCAAAAAACTGAGGAGGAAGAGAAAATGCCTTTAAGTTTTGTTGGCTTGTTTGTTTTCTCAGAGCAATGTGAACAATAGTGCTCATGTGAAACTTATCAGTGAGTGAATGAATGCCCAGTGTTTTAGCAGCCTGTAAGGGTTTTGTTTATTATGTGTAGTTGTGGTGAATTTTGTTGTATCCTGTTGTGGTTTAATAACTTGTTTTGATCAGTTTCTTATATTATTGTTTGTTGTGAAGCAAGAACATCAGTTTCCCTCAGCTTCAATTTCATATAGGTTATTTCATCTTTATGATTCCTTGTTTTCTATTTTATACTTTTGATTCTACTGAAAGTAAGGCTGCAGTCTTCTCCTTCCTTTTTTTTTCTTGGGTGGTTATTTTGCCTTTAGTGTTGCCTTTCTTTGAACTTGTCTGTTGGAAACATCTGTTTTCTTATGGACAGTAGCTCATGCAGTATTTTGGGAGCACATAAGACACTTTTCTATGTGTTGGCATATTTATATTTTATTTCTTCTCACTTTGAATTGAAATACTGTGTGTGCTTGTTGTGGCTACATTCACCACATGAAGCAGAGGTATTCTGTGCGATGTGTGTAAGCCATGATGATCTTCTCTTCCTTTGACTTGCTTCTTATACTTTGAAATGCTGGAACCTTAAGCTACCTTGATCTTTATTGAAATTCTGCTCTGGCCATTGTTTCTAAGGAGCAGCCACATTTGAGTTAAGCTTCAGGCAATCATGTTACCCAGGTTCTCTAAATACCAGCCATACTTTGTTCTTGGTTCTAGAAATATTTACTGTCTTTCAAAAAAATTTTTTTTTAATATTTACAAATGGAAAAGCTATCTCAGTCTTCCAAACATCCACACTAAACCTCTGCCAAAGGTAGTATTATTAACCACTATTAGCCTGTGTTAGAGTGCTTCTAGAGAACTGAGCCTTTTATCAAGAAAGGCCTTAGCTTTTTAGACTGAACTTTTAGACTTTGTTAGAGTGATGCTCTTTATTCATACTCTACCACTGAATATAAACTTAATGTCTACACTGTCTGTGGTCAAGATAATTCTGTCAGGAAAGAGATAAAATCTTTGCTTTTAACTTCTGTTTTCAGCTAATTACAAAGAGGCTTTAAAGTTTAGCAACACCTGACAAAACACACTAAAAGAATACCAGCAGAGACGGTTGGTGACTGACTATGTCTCTCCGTAGCATTTTCTGAAGCAAGGACAAATACAATTTATGCAGAAGCAATGCAGCTATTGATCTCACAGCTCTGGCAATATAACCCAGCACTGCACTGATCTAGAAGGAGAGGGAGCTATCCTGCAGAATTTTGCTGATGCTGAAAATGCTGGCTTCTGTCAGCTGGCCTAAAAGAGCTTCTTGTCAATCATCAGCAGAAAAAAAGGTAGTAAAAAAAACCCCAACCTGCACACTGAAAGCTGTCAGCTCAACTGAAAGGCGGGTATCTGCATGGGGGGTGGGGCTTTTATATACATTTCATCAACTGGAAGTAAATCTTCATCCTCTTCTGTATGGAGGGCTCCAATTGTTACGGACCTTGGTAGAAAATAAGCCAGTCCACTGCAGTTAAGAAGCTTTTAAGTACTCACCTAGCCCTTTACCCAAATTTGAGTTTTTTCTGAAACTTGTGCTAGAGGCCTGTATCAGAAATCAGCACAGAGACCCAGAATCACTCATGTATTTGAATAGAGATCTTAGCAGCTGATGGTTCCTTTCAAAGGGAGATTTTCATTAATTTATTAGTGAGTATTTCCATTTCATTTAACAAAGCATATTAACCAGCATTTGCAGATCTTTAAAACAAAAGGTATTACATGTTTGTTCCTTATCGTGCAGAGTTTGTTAGTTGCTGCTCTTATTGTACCTATATGAAATGACATTTCAGGCAGTAACGCCTGCATCAGGCTCAATCATAAAGCTCCAGGTGAACATTTAAATGTCTCCATCTTAGTACACTTACTACCACATTTGTTGCCACTCTTCTAGGGATGATATCTCTGCTTTTCCACACAAACATATGTTCTGTTTGCCTTCCACCGACAGAAGGTAAACATAATTGTGACAATATATAAGTAGTTAGAAGGTAAAGAAATATGCCTGTATGAGACTATAACAAGTTTAAGTGTATTCAAACCAAGACTTTCTCCACATGAAAAGGTATCTAACCTCAATTAATGTATCGCTAAAGGTGTGTTTCTACACTGCTTTGTGTAATATGACTTAAGAATACCTCCCTTGCAAAATGATGCCTCTACAAAGTGTGGAGCTTGTTTACAGTATTCATAGTGTTCTGGGTTACTGTCACCAGCTGAAGTGTTTCACCAGCAAATTTAGTTAATTAATGCTGTTGTTGCAGTGAATGGTGATGCAAACTAAAACCTATCAGAATTTGGGTGTTGAAGCAGAGGTTACAATTTCAGGTTTTTCACCTTCTTTTCTGTCACCTACCACTCTTTCACTAGCCAGACTGTAATTCTCAGGTCGTTGCACATTTATGGAGTTCTACTGGCAAATAACTCTTTCCTGTAACACATAAGGGAGTCTGCCCATCTGGAGCTGAGGGCAGATGCCATGTGAAGCCTGGGTTCCTTGTGTGATTTCTTGTTCCAGTCAAAGCAGTGGTTCTTCAGTTGGCTCTTCTGTGCCCTACCTTCTGAGTACCAAGAACAGATGGGAAGCTATCAGGGTTTGAAGAAAGTCTTCCTTTCTGTCAGTTATTGTCCTTCTCCCTAAGCCAGCAAGTGAGCAATGCAGCTATTGATCTCACAGCTCTGGCAGTATAACCCAGCACTTTATCTCGATAACTGCTATAGAGGTGGATGATGAAAGTAAAACCAGGCAGCCTCATATTTTTCTGGAGTGACTGCACACAGTGAAAACACTTAATGACTTGGCCAGCCAGCACTGGGTCAGAACACCCATACTAACCTGGGATGATCAGAAAGGACTGGTGTAGCTGACACTCCTCTTCAAATCTTCATGTATGTGACCCCCAAAGCACCAATGTTAGCCAGCAACACAAGAGTTTTGTCACTGCAGAGAACTCAGTGACACCTGGAAGCTCTCCTTTTCCCAGCTGTATGGGGAGCAGTGGTGTGGTGGAAAACCAGCCCTTTGGAGCTATTGTCATTGATAGCAAATGGAGGTTATTAACAAAGAAGAACCCATCTTTTGCGTTCTCTAAAAATGAAGTCCTTTGCCAAGACACACATGCCTATTATGTCTCGTTCTCCCCACCCAGATCCAGGCCTCATCATCTTCAGATGAGGTCCCACAAATTGTGGTCAAGCCCTCTGGCAGCTTCTTGCTTTATTGCAGTGTAGCCAGAATTTCTCCTGAAACCACTACCAATTTTATCCTCAAGACATCTGGGCTAACTTCTACTTCTCTGCGTTATGAAACCACTTTCTAGAGAGAAATCTTTAGTCCAAGTAGCTGTAGAATGACTCTAGCATATATGTTTCTGAGATTAAAAAATAGTGGAGGTATGATAATGAGGATGGAGCTTTCTGAGGAAAATTTACTGTTTGTTAGAAATAATGCTTTGCTTTGCACTTTGTATGTGAAAATACAGGAGAACATTTTAGTGAAGGCTGAGGAACAGCCAGGGAAGACTTTCAAGTTACTTAGACTTTTTTGACAGACAGGATGCCTGCCTGTACTAAAATTTCCTGTTCATCAGGGATTCTGGGTTGCATGGCAAGATTGCAGGGTGGGAAGTTATGTTATCCAGCAAACAATCATTTAAATAAGCCACATGACATAAAAGGCATATGCATTTATGAATTTATATTATTAGGGTTATTATGCTATTAGGGAGAATTCTGCCCAACTGAATTTTTTTCAGAGAGTGCAACTTCCAAGCAATACAAACCCATTATTGATGTGACAGTACAAAAGACAGTACAAGGCAGGCTTTAGCTAGAACATTGAATAGGAACACAAAGCAGCTGTGTTGTTTGGAGAGCTTGTCTGCCTCAGCACCATGTCTGGTCCCTTTGCCACAAGGCCTCTTCCTTGCCCAGTGGTTGAAACCCTTCTAGGACAGCCCCTTGGCACATTCTAAGGCCTCTTCTGTCTGAACGGTGGCATGAGTTAGGGTGTTTCTCTCTCTGTTTTCCACTGTCAGGTCTCCATGTTGAACAAGAATCACACTTCCTAGGCTAGGTGAAAATAGTGCAAAAATAATGACTACACGAAGTACAAAGGGTTAAATTAGGGCATTCTTCTAACCTGTCCCCATCTGATATGTTTAGACTGTTTCCCAAAGAAATAAACAAATAAGGGAGTGGGTAGGTACCTGGATTTGTTGCACGATTTCAGAAAGAATACGTAGAAGGATAGGCCTCTAAGTCATTGAACAGTTGTGAGTCAGGTGTTGGAAACGGTGTCCCCATGGAGAGAAAAGGTGGAATGTGAGCTTACCCCTTATCTGTGGGAATCTTCATTAACACAGATTATTACAAACTTTCCATCCATGTGAAGAGCTTTCTCCAGAGGTCACACCAGAAATGTACAAGTCCAGTCAGTGCACCACTAGTTCCTAAGTATGAGAGGTTTGTAAGCATAGAAGGAAGAGCACCTAACAGCTTTCCCAGTTGTGCCTCTAGATCTGCCACGAAGAGGGGGTCTCCCTCCAGGACCCACCACAGGAATCCCCATGGCAGCTGGCTGGAGTTTGTCTCCTGACTGTAGTTAGCCTTTGTGATTTGGAACAAAAAAAGCAGAAATGAGCTTTCATCCCCTGAGTTCTAATTTTCACTTGTTTATAAGCTGCTGGTCCAGAGTACATTCAGAAAAGTTTCCAGAAAATAGCTGAGTTTATTATGTGTTTTGCCAGAAATTAGGCAAAACAACCATAAACTGAAAAAGCTTGGCTTCACTCACATGTATCCTCTAGTGGACCACTGTGAAAAGAAGCCATATCCGGTCTTTTTATGAATATTGCAATAATTAACCAGTTGTAGATATAGCCGAGGCCTGAGGAACAGGTAGCCCGCTGGACTTCTCACGCATTTCTCTCTAGCACCCCCACTGGTGACGGCCAGTCCCACACGCCGTGCAGCACCAGGACTCAAAGCCAAGGCGATTGTGTAGCATGTGCATGCGTTTTTCACGCTCATTCCAGCAGTGCCATGTTAGCGTGCCATCTGACCTGTTGGTTTGACCAACTGGAGAAAGGGGAGACCTGTCCTGATAGGGAAAGCTCAGCCCTTGCTCCTGCCCATCTGCAGCAGAGTAATGCCTGTCCTGCAATAATAAAAAATAAAAATAAAATGCAGAAAGCTTAAACTACAGGAAGTGAAAAATCACGTCCCATTCCTCTTTCCACTCCTTGAGAAAGATCCTATCATGCCTTCAGCAGGTGCTGATATAATTACTCTTAATCATTCATTGAGAAAGTATAATTCAATAACTAATGAAGTGAATGGAAATGCCTCATCTTACTCTAAAATGAATTCCCATGGCACGTCACTAACTTATGCCACATTGCAAGCATCCTGCCTTGTCGGAGCCCCTGTAATTGTTGAAAGGATTAGAAGACAAGGTGTGAGAGGTTCCAGCTAAACAAGGGAAACCTGCTTCGACCTGTAGCTGAAGCTAAGATGAAGAGGAAGATAGTTCTGATTGCCGAAGGGCTCAAGATCTTAATCAACCCTCACCCCTTTAATTAGCATGAAGCAGCTCATAGTGCCGGGCCGCAGAGTCACAGGAATAGTCAGCTTGCTCCTGATCAGGGATTGGGTAAACATTACCCCGGGGCTTCGTGTGGTCACAGGTTTGGCATTGCCTGAACTGGCTCTGCAATGTAAACAGAGGATTGTGCAGGAAAATGCAGTACAGTGGTGCACCAGATGAAATCTATTTCCCACATCTGAAATTGTTCAATGGTTAAGATTTAAAAAAGAAAAAAGTTTCAAATGAAGGAATTTACCAGCTTTCTCCTTCCTAAGATTGAATCTGGTTTCCAATTTCAAGGTTGCTGGTACTGGAGCAAAGCAAATTCCTCCTTTGCAGCTCCTGTGCTTCATTTCCACAGGAGCCAAGAATGTTCAGCACCTCTGAAAACCTGCTCTCCCCTATCTGGAAAGAAGTTCATAAATCTTTGTCTCTGAAACTATGACCTTTCTGGAAGGAAAAATGTTCAGAAAGAATTTAGGAAGATGGCTTCAGTAATGTCATATTACAATATATTAATATTCTGTTCTGACACATACAAATTGTGAGCTTAATCTACCAATGCAATTTTTAATAAACAGTCTAAAATAAAGTCCAGTGAAAAGACAGCTAAAATAAAGGCCTGATATTAGCAAAATTAACTTGAATTTTATTTTTTTTTTGGTTGAAGTTTTGTATTTGGAACTTTCTGAGTAACAAATTTTACTGAAGTTACCACACTTCCCTGAAGTGTTTAAATCTCAGGGAAACATTCTACAGCAGAAATCATGCTATCAACATAAATTTACTAGTTCTAATTACAGTCATGATCTGTGCAAAAATGTATGAACATATTATAATTATATCAGTGGCAAATAATTTAGGATGGAGAAAAATAAATATATTTATTCCTCAAAGCCACCACAAATGGAGAAAAAACGCTGTTCATATGCATTTTTAAAATAACATTGGTATGAGCTGTTTGCAGGTGATTCCACGCCCTATGTTCTAATACACGCTTGGCTTGGGAGGACTTCACTGTTACTGTAACTACTCACAGGAAGGTAAAATGGGCTCTACCTGCTCCCTAGGTCAATGGCCCGTTCTGCATTTCTTAAGGTTTTCCTGACTTTTCCCCTTCTCTCCTTTGAATGGATGCTTCTACCACCTTTCCAATACTCCGCTCAAGTTAATAAACTGCATTTGCTGTGGCACTGTGAGTCAGCAGAACTCGCTGAGCAGTTTCAACTGTACAGGGCTTCAAGCCTGGTTGACAGAAAGCATCATCATCTGCATCTCAGCTCAGGATTGCAGGTACTGCCAGCCACTCTGTGAAAGGCATAATTACTATAAAATCTATGCATTCCATTCCCAAAGAGACAGAGAAGAACGTTCAGGCTGGATGATACTCATTGCAAATGAAGGGGAGAAACAAAGATGGGAAAATTATACTTGTGCTGCGAGATACCACAGTAATTCAGACTGAAATATTCTTCCTCTGAAATGAAGCACAGAACAGCTGCCTCGGTATTTAGGAATGCACAAGCCAAAAATCAGAATGCCAGCTCATGCTGGCAATTGTCTGCCTTCTGCCTCCTGCAAGGAAGAAAGAAAAAAAAGTTAAAGAAGAAAGAGACGGTGCTGAAACTTTTGTTAAACCCTTACAGATACTTGCCAGGCGCCAGAAGAAGGATACTGGGTTTCACAGAGAAAACTCAAAATTTACTGGTACCTTTTTTCTGTGAAAGATGTACATACACCTTTACACTGAGTAACCGTGCTTAGTAGCTCTCATAGGAAACATGACACGGCTCATCGACGGACTCACTCCCTGAGCCCCGGCGAAGGCTGTGCCAGCATCCCTCGGCCGAACCGGGCCCGGGAGCGGCAGATGCACCCGGGCCGAGGCCGGGCGCGGCGCGGGGAGCCTTCTCAGGAGGGGTTTGCCTTGGGGGGCACGACCCGAGGGGGGACCCACTGTCGCCTGGAAGCGTTTGCATAGAAATCCGAGCATTCCCCTGAGTTTTAACGCAGGCAGCCGAACCCGCTTTTTTCCCCGTCTCCAGGCAGCCGCTTTCCGGGCTAGTTCCCATTCGGCGGGCCAGGGCCCGGACCCTCCGCCCGGTACCGGCTCCGGGGCGGGCTGGAGGATGCCCCCTGCCGTGCGGGCGGAAGGCTGCGGTACTCAGAGCCGCAGGTGAGAGCGGTGAGAGCAGCGCCAACGTCAGCCCCAAGCTGAGCCCGGCCCGGGCGCGGTACCCTCGGCGGGTCGGGTGGCGGGGCCGGGGCCGCGCTGGGACAGCCCCCCGCCAGCCGGGCCGGCACGAAAACGGGACACTGTCTCTTTAATGCGGCGGCGTGGTACCGGCCGCCCCCTGCTGGTGGCGGGCGGGCGCTGTGCCCGCGACGCGGGGCGGGCGAGGCCCCTCTGTGCGAGCGGGGCCGCGGCGCGGCGGGTGTGTCCTGTCGTCGCTCGCCCACCCATTCGCCCGCCCCTGTGCTGTGGGCTGGGAGCGGGGAGGGGAGGGGACGAGGCGGAGGAGGAAGTGGAGGCGGCCGCGAATAGCGGGCAAATGGGGAGCTGAGCGGCTGCAGTAGCACCGCGGTCGCGCAGCAGCAGGAGCAGCGGCAGCAGCGGGAGGGCACGGAGGCGAACCGGCGGCGGGGTCCGTGCGGGCAGGGGCGGCCCGGGAGAGGGGCGGCGGGGTGCCGCGGCGGGCGCCGCTCGGCGGGTGGCAGCATGCCTGCTCGGCTGGCCGCTCCGGCGCTGGCAGCGGGCGGGCGGGCTGGCGGGGACAGCGGCTTTGCCGCGGGCAGAAGCACCTTCTCTGCCCGCCTCCGTGAGCCGCCTGCCGGTGCGGGGCAAGGCCTGCCGGGGGCTGCACGCAGCTCGCCGGCGGAGGCTGCGCCTGGCTCGGTTCGGCGGCGCAGAGCGGGCGGGTGAGGGGTAGCGCCGGCGTCCTCCGCGGGGAACCGACTGATTTTTCCTTTCTCTTCTTACAGCCGTCGCTTCGCAGACGCCGAGTGCGAGCGGCAGCCGGGCTGCCCCCGCCGCCCCGGGGTGATCCCTTTCCTCGCGGGGCGGCCGCCGCCTCTCCGGGCCGGCACCATGCAGACCTTCCTGAAGGGGAAGCGGGTGGGCTACTGGCTGAGCGAGAAGAAGATCAGGAAGCTGAATTTCCAGGCCTTCGCCGAGCTGTGCCGGTAAGGAGGCGGCCCTCGCCGCGGGGAGCGCCGGGGCGGTCGGACGGGCGGTGGCTGAGGGGCGCGGCGGCCCCAGGATGGGGCTGCGGCTGGGGCCGGGCCGCTCCGGGTTCTGCCGTGGCCTGCGCTGGTCCTCCGGTGTTCTGTGCTCGGTGCGTGATTCCCCTCAGCCGGCTCTGCCCGCCGGGACCGGCGGGAGGCAGGGCCGGACAGTGCCCTCCGGGCGTCCCGCTCCGTGCCCGCGGGGCCACCGCTGAGGTCTCCTGCCTCCCGCTTACCTGAGCGGCAGCCGCACTCCAGGGGAGCTCGGCGCGTCCCTCTTGTACCACCCGGGTGAATCTGTCTGCCGCTTCCCGAGAAGTCTCCAGTAGTCCCATGGAATAATCTAATTTGGGCGCTCTGCAGACCTAGCTAAGACTTGGAGCTGAAGCCGAGTTGTTATTATTGGGAAGAGTCAAATAACTAGGAACAACTTTCCTTTGCGTTGTGTGGGAACACATAACATTAGGGTGTATGAACCCCTCAGTGGGCTTACACTCACCTGAGATGTGAACAAGATGTCTGAGGGAGTATAACTGCATCTGCTTTCTGCAGTCCCAGTGGTAAAGGTTACTTTGACAAGCTGTAATTAAACTTTATCTGAATAGTTTAGAGGATATTGTATGCAGTATGTTACACAATTTTATTATTTAATTGGAAGTGTAAACTTCATGGTAGTCCAAGGTCTTGTGATATATGCATTGCAGCTTCTGATATCGAATAACAGCTTTTTCTTATTTATTATAACAAGTATATTAAATCAGTTTTGATAACTGAAAATATTCTAAATAGCCTGTGTTCTGGTTTCCTTGAAGCCTGTTCAGACTTTACAGAATATGTTTCATGAGACTTCAAATACACTTTATTAAAGCTTGCCATGCTAAAAACACCAATCCCTCTGAAATTTCTGTTGGCAGCACTTGTTCTTTTCTGTAAAGATGAAGGAGGCAGAAGAAACAGAAAACTATTTCGAGAAAGTGACAGAAGCTTTTACATCAGATTGTGTTCTTGGCATTCTGTATCCTCTCTGTCAAACTTCAGCAAAACTTAGCAGAGTTTTTTTTAAAGTCTAGAAAATGCGGCAGGTTCTGGTTTAATGTCTTTTGAAATTTCTTGTGATTTTCCCAACAAAATACTTCTGGATGAATAATGCTAAGCTTTGACCTTGCCTAAGGGAATTTTGGTTAGTTTTTGTGACATTCAAAAATACACCTTAATCTCTAATAAAGAATAAGAAGAATGTTATTTTGGGAGCTTTGAGGTTTGGTATAGTTTGGTTTTCATGCCCAGAAGCTAAGGGGAATTTCAAGGGATATTTAAAACGTTTTTTTGTAGTGATTTGTCTTTCATTCTTGGTATTATGTGCCATATTTTCTTACATTTTAAGAATCTCTAAAACTGACTTTCTGCCTTCCACTGTCCTTGTTTTTCTTTTTGACTTGGTTATTTTGCTTCATTTTTCTCTGCTTCACAAATTCTTTACCAGTTGTGTTGCGTAACGTGGATCTACAGTATCTGCCTGTACTGTACAAATTTATTAATAGTTTTATGTCCTTGCAGTGCTGCACAAATTGACCCTGAAGCATCTCCCTTGCTACACTTTACTGATTCCTTGATGAAAATTAGGCTGTCTCATTCTGTAAAGGCTAAGCTCACTTCGAAGAGCATTTACAAACATGGGATAGGTATGTCTGTTCAGCCATAGTGTTTACAGACCAGCACAGTCACTGGAGCAGGTTGCGCTGGTACCTTGGATGCTCTCTGTTCCTGTTTGATAACTTCAGTTGGCACCAGTGGGAAGCTGCGTTTGTTTCAGCAGAGATTTCAAGTATTTTGTGCACAATATCTACTTGATTACTTGTGTGTTTGTAAGCTTCTGTTGCTGTAGAAAAAGTGGTGCCAAGCTCAACATACACCTTACCAGAAATATTGTGCATGGTAGGAAATAAGGCAAGCGTACTCATTCCTGTACAGTGATTCATTCGTTAGAGTGGACTATGTGTCTGTCTGTCGACTCTTATGTACTTTATGGTGACTGTTACTTGGAATTTATTTGCCTGTTGCCTAGGGATATACTTTCTGGGTGACTACAGAGTTCAGTTTTGTTTGTACGGGTTTGCAATGAAGCAGTTATACAATCCAGGAAAGTAAGAGAAGCCTCCTAATGAAGCATGCTGGATTTAATCAGGGGGATTGTTAGGATGAGAAGAATGTTCCTTTCTTTGTAGTTTGCTTGTGCCGCCACCTCTAGTGCAAAGCACTGGTGTCCTGAAGGGATCATGGTGAGGCGCTTCAAAATCTGCTGGAGCCGTCTCTTAGTGATGGTCCTGAGCCGCTTGCTTCTGAGTGATTCCAGGTTTTGTATCCTGCAGCACTCCTAAGCTGAAATGTTGTTATCTTAGCTGAAATGGGACATGTGGCAGTGTGAGTGGACCACAAGTTAAGGTGCTGTTTTGGGGTACAGGCAGGCCTGCCTTCTGGATTCTGTTCCACAAAGTCTGGGCAGGTCCCTTAAATGCTTGCTTTGTGTTTGTATCCATCTTTTAAAGTTTAACTTAAGCCACTGGATTTCAATAGATTGCCCTGTTAAATTTTGGCATCTGAGTTTTCCAGTTCTTGTTACTGGAGAACTTAGAGGCACTTGCTGTCTTTTATAAAATTTTCCCTTGGTTATCTAAAGTTCTGGTAACATACTTGACTGTCGCAGCAGCTGTCCTGCCTGAACACAGTGTCTTGGGGCTTTTGCCTAAGCTTTGTATCCGGAAGATAATCTTGGCTTTCACCAAAGGCCATTGGACTCACCTACATGTTAGTCCTCACTGCAGCACGCTAGATACATCCTACCTGAGCTGTATTCTTTGTAGAACCTAGCAGCCTCAGCTGTGCCTTCCAGGTGTAGCCTATGGAGATGAAAGCAGTGTCTGTGGTGGTATCTACCTCTCAAAGGGCTGGGTTACAGCCCACTGCAGCCCTTAATGCTTTTACATCTCTTTTCAGACTTCTGAGTGATGTGGTGAGTGAAAAGACAGTGTGGTTTCACAAGCCTGTTGCAGAACATCAGTAGTCCCTCAGTAGCACCTTAAGAGCTGTCAAACTGGAGGACAGAGCGCTTGCCTGGCAGGTGGGAAGCCTGGTGTCAACCCTGCAGCTGGCATCTCCCAAGGGAGTCTGAACCCGAAGGTGGGTTAGGCTCACGCTGGTCCTCTGGCTGAACCTGCTGCTGTGTATAGGGAGGAATGTGATCTCCCTCCTCTGTACCAGGGCAGACATCCTCTGTGCTTGTGTGTAGTACTGTGGCAGGGGCATTCCTTTGGGATGAGGTGCATCCTCAGTTGTGGTCTCCGCTTCCAACAGTGGTTTATGGTTCCACCCAACTCCTTTCTATGTAAGCTGTCGGTGAAGTAAGACTTTCATGTTCCTCTCTGTGCATTGGTACAGTGTCAGTGGGGGGAACTGAGGCTCTGTCTCAGCCTTCCTGATAAGAGGGCATTCCTATTTGAGTTGTCATGTGGGATTCAGCCCTTCTGTGTGGAACAGGGTATTTGGCTTCTTAACTCCTCAGTGAATATATTAGTCAGGAAGCAATATAAGACGTTACTACTACCAAACTGTCCCATGCTTCTGAGTGAAGCTGCTGGGTTATTATGCTTTCTGTTGAACTTGGTATTTTCTGCATGCGTATGCAGCAGTTCCCTGACCGGGGCATCATATGGGACTGCAATATGCAGGTGTCTAGTTTGTGCATATCAAGTAGACTTTCCTGTGAGCCTTTACGTTCAGCTCCACCAAGGTGATGGCACAGACTAAGAGCTTTAGGTAGCTGGCCATTGGCAAAATCTAGAGTGTACAGAGCCTGCAAGTAACATACAGCTTTAAACCAGTAAGACAAGGTTGCTAGGGACTCGGAGCAGAGAATTTAGGAGTCTGTGGTGTAAGTGTGTAGTCCTGACATTGTCATATGTTCCTGACACTGCTGAAAGGAACAGTTCCTCCTTTCTCTAGCGGCTTGGTCTCAAGCTGGGTTTAGTGGTTATGCAGTTGGCAAAGACTCTCAATCCAATCAGTTCCCTGCTCATCACATTGACCTTGGAATGGTTGTCCCTGTGCAGGTGCACGAGAACAGGGTTAGGGAAATGGAGATGCTCCGTTCCGTTACAGAGATGACACAGCTGTGATGGGAATCGCCTGTGGTGGTAAAGACTCCTGGATTACCCATATTATCCTGTTGTAAAATATCCATAGATGTCTGCCAGGTCTTTCTGGACGTTGTGAATCAGACTCCTGCTCATGCCATATGAGAAGTGGTCGTGGTAATACAGAAGCGTGCATTTGTCTGCTCAGAAAATGAGTTGTGTGTGTTTGGCCCTAGCTCAGATTAGTGAGGTGCAGCCATTTACAAATGGCTGTTTGCTCTATTAAAGCCTTGGTAGTTGTTCTGCATGTCATCTGTTAATATAGTCTCTTTTGGGCACTGTGGAGATGCGAGTCAGTAAGTTTATGGTGTGAATAGGTTACAGTGATATGAGGTGAAGTGAAATATGCTTCATCCATGAGGAATCACCCCATTCTGAATTATAAACTATTTCTCAGGGGTTTTTTTGGGCAAAAGCATTCACATGTGTAACTTGCAAGTTTGCATGGTAAAGTGGTAGCTTTTCTGTGTAAATGTATGCATAATCAGACAGAATTTCTTCTTTATGCCATGTAGAAAATGAATAGCAAAGGAGTTTAAGAGTTGCCCAAAGATGTAATCTGTGTCGTGATAAATCCAGTGATTCAACAGGCAGAAGAACTGTGCTTGTACATACTCATATCTAGACTTTTTATGATCACACTTTATTGTGCTGTGTTTTTCTCATAAAAGCAGGGTGATCATCTGGGAGGAAAAAAGTTCTCAGGAAATTCTGAGAAAATCACATTCTTCTCACAAAAGAAGATGGAAGTGAGGTAATTGAGAATGCCTTCCAGTGAAGTCCAGTTGTCTTTTAGGGAGCAAGCTGAACTGTCATCTTCCCTCCCTGGGACATCATCTGTGACAAACTGACAGCGTTCATTGACATGTGGGCATCTAAGGCTTCTTGGCCTGGTTTGAATTCCCAGGTGCTATATACTGCTGAGGACTGCTCTCAAATTGGGATCATGCTCTTGAATTGCTGCCTGCATCTGGTCAGCAGGTTTTGGTTTCGGTTTTGTGCAAGGGGATGTACTTTTCTTTGGGTATGTAGCTTCTGTTAGAGCTTATGTCACCTGTGCTGAAGACTATTTGGGTTTAACAGGCCACTGTGGTAGGTTAGACTGTCTTTTGTTTCTGTGTTTTGGTGGTTTTTGTTGTGGGTTGTTTTGGTGTTTTTTAATTGAGTTATGATTAAGCTATTTTGATGATGATACCAGATTGATCTGCTGAACATAGCGGCCAATGATTTTTTCACTATCAAAATGTTAGTGTGCCTAATTCAAATTTCTGTGTGACTCAAACTTGTTTGTTTTTTTCTTAAAGCTAAATTGATTTTTTCAACTTCAGCTCCTATAATATCTGTGATAGATAGTCAAGCTGCCTTCTAACAGGCATGAGAAGATACTCAGTTTAGTAAATCTACCATAAAATGGTAAACACTGTGGTCAGTGCTGTAGATCTGTATGGCTCTCTTTTCATCTTCTGAGCTTTTTTTTTGTGGTCTCTTGCATGCCATGGCCTGTGCACAAGAACCTAAACATAACTTTTAAGATAGACTGAAGAATAATGCTGGTTTGAGGGTATTAAATTAATCTGTTTCTTTATATAGCAGCCCATGAAATATATTGCATATTTTTTCCAGGAAGAACTCAGGGGATTTTCTTTAACCCCAATTCCCCACAAAAACCCCTAAATACTACTTTTGTTAAATGTCTGGCTTGTGCCAGTTAGCTTTTACAGCCTTAAAAGCCATAAAAATAAAACCTACATGCGTTGATCAATAGCTCCCATTGTTGCTTGTGTTAGTCTGAAATACTATATCATGAGAAGTAACTAGGGGCTGGATGGGTGGGTGAATTTCTTTGCCATCAGCTCTAACAAAGACTTTAAACTGTGCTACTGGTAGAAAATACTCTCATGACATGAAAGTGTTGAAGGTAGTAACAAAATCGACATGTGTTTTTTTGGAGATGTTTGCTGTATTTTTGGGTTCCTGCTCCTTCTTGCAGCATGTAAAGACTTCACATCCCAGAGGAACTGTATATAAGTGTGTTTTTTTTAATCTCTGAGAGTGCTTGCTAGTAGGCATCCTTCTCACAAAGAGCTTGCTGCGTTACGCATGCAGAACCATTTCATGGGAACGTGGAGGGCAGACACTCAGCAACAGAAGTGACTGTAACAATCACCCATTCACAAGACTCTGTTTCATGATCTAGCAATCATTTACCTCAGGTTCAGGAAGCTTGCATCCTCCTTATGATACATCCCTTTACCACAACCTGTTTGCACTGATACGCAGCAAGGAACAATGATAGGCTTGGTCAGATGGCAGCTCTTCAGAGAAAGATCTGCATTCTTTTGCAGATTGTGAGCTAAATACCAATTGACAGTGTTGCCAGAAAAAAAAACACAACCCCAAATGTCATCTTGGGGTGCATGAGTTGGAACAGAGCCTGAAAGCACATGAAGTATTGCCTCTGTTCTGCCCAGCACCGATAAGGCTGTTGCTGCTGCAGTAGCTTCACCTACTGCCTTTGGTTTGGGGCACGTCATTTCAAGGAAAAGGCAGATCAGTTGGGAAGTGCTCAGAAGAGAGCAGTGAGAAGTGTTGGAGGTCTTGAAAATACAATGTATTGTACAATGTTATTCAATATAAAGAGGCGGAGGGTGGAGATGTATCTTTGCATGCTGCAAAAAGCTGTTTTGGGGAGGGAGAAGAAAAACCACGCACACTGCTCCCACCTTCCCCCCAAAAAGGTGTACTCCCCAATTCTGTTGTAGGTAGAACAAAAAGTTGTGGGCTTCAATTGTGCCAAGAAGGAAAGATGATAGGTAACTGGAAAAGGTATTGTGATTGTCTAGGTAGGCAGTGAATTTGTTGCTTGAGCCTTCTAAGGCCAGCTTGGACAAACATTCTGGGAATGACATGGGCCTGTGGTCCCGTTTCGACCCAGAGATTTTGACTTCTCTTGAGGTCACCTCTGTTTCTGGGTTGGTCCAATCTGTAGTAGCGTGGAAGGTGCCTGGGAAACAGTTTTTTGTCTACATCAAGTAGTTTGAAGTTCCTTTACTAATTCAGGAGTTGTGACTGGGCTGCAGTCTAACTGTGTGCAGCTTTTTTGAAAATCTAGACTCAACACAAGAGGGATGTCAGAGATGGCAAAAAAATGCTTGCTCTGCCTTAATGTACTGCTCCTCAGAAGATTGACAGCCTGTCTCCTGATATTGGCCAGATAATGTGCTATTCATCTCACTGGTTGACGCTTTGGTGAGGTGACATTCTTGAACATGTTCCAAGGAAACAAGGAAGCAGAGATGTGAAACACAGTAAAATAAGAGTGATAATAGATAAAGCAAGCACCTGTGCTGGGTGCATCCATGCCACAGTGCTGTTGAACAAACCTTCTTCTGTCTGGTTATCTTCTTTTTCTCATTTTTGAGTTCAGTGTTTGGTTCTTGAAACAATGGTTTGGTTTGTACTGATGGAATTTAACTCTCCTCAGGAGGAGTTATGCCCTTTGTATGATCAAGAAGGAAACGGCTAGTACTTAACATACTGTCCTAGTACTACACAAATACTAGTTAGTGTTCTCTCCTGTGTTTGGAGGACAACCATCTGCTTTAAGAATGGCTTTCAAAATGACTGTTTAATTGAGAGGGGCATGTCCTCCAGTTCCCAGGAAAATGTCCTTAGTTGTCATTCTCTCTACTCCCAGCTGCAGCGCTTGGACTATTTTGACCTGGGTCTGACTGCCACTCGTACAATTCCTGTGAATGTGGAACCAAAACAGAAGTCTGCTCTTTCCCACAGCCAGGCTACTACCTGTGAGGGCAGGAGGGTGTGTAATCATTGAGGTCACTCTGAGAGGTATCATCTGTGGAGTAGAGAAAGTCATGCTTCTAGATCTAATAGCACTTGTAGGAAAGTATTTGGCAGTGCCAGGCCCATAACTTGTAAGCAGGTTGAGTTCATGTTGAGCTGTTTAACCTTCTCCCTTCGGATGCCAGTTTGTGCAGATACATAAAATGTCAGGGATTTGTCTTGTCACATACTGCTGAGTCATGCTTGCTTGGAAGAATTTTAAGTCGGTCCTTTCTCTTCAAAAAAAGCAGGTTTATTTTCAGTCTTTGTTATACTCTTCACAGGCTTTTCTTCCTCCTTGTCAACAAACCATCTTTGATCCTTTCCCTCTGTACTGCATTGGTTCTGTGTGTTCGGTCTGGGTCCCAAGGCATTGCCTCGTGAAGCTGAAATCTCTGTGGGATGGCTGGCAAAGGAGGAAGAGCACTTGTGAGGCCTGTCTGTAGCAAAAGGCAAAATACTAAATCTTGAGCTGTGAAGCAGGGATGCTTCTGGCCATCATTCTGTTTGTCCTCTTAGATGACACCATGAATGTGTGTGCATGTCTAGGGAGTCTGTCCCCCTTGAAGAATGCTGACAAGTTAAAAGGAGGTGCTTTGACAGACCTGGCTTGCATTGTATGTTTTGGCCATAAGCAACATAGTTGTCCTTTTCTGAATTTGTGTGTTTTAAGGTGCTGCTGACTTTTTCTGCTTTCTGTAATTTCCCCCCCAGTGTTAGGTGTGGATAAGTACACATAGTAGTGCAATGCTTTTGCTTACAGCAGGAGGAAATAGTTCAGAGGATTCTTTGGAAACAGGGCCTTTGGCACTGCATGTTGTAGTGCTTAGTAATGAGCCTCACTGCCTAACCTTGATAAAGTTATCTGTGTGTTGGGGCAACTGGTTAATAGCTGATAGACCGAGTGATGTCTGGGGTGATTAATGGTGCTGGAAGGAAATGATATCATAAAGGTCCACTTGTGGTGTGCCACGCCTGTGCCACGGGCAGCCACAGCACTGCAGTCTTTTCTCCCTACTGCTCCAAAATTACTTCTGTGGTTAAAAGAACTGGTGTAATGACTAGGCTTATTCCTTTTCTTGTCAGCCTGGTTTTACTATGAGGATGGAAAGTATCATCATTTGTATAGGTGGGCTATGAAATACTGCCCATTTCAGCAATGTGCTTTTGCTGTCCAGCAGCGACCACTTAAACCCCACAGTGTATGTTACTTCTTAAACATGTGTTTCAATTAAAATCTTGGTTATTTCCTTGTAGCTGAAAAATGAACCACAGAGATGAATGTGAATACTGATAATTGTTCCTCTTTAGTTCTATCTGCGTGTCATATAGCTGCACGTAGATGCTTCTCTGTTAGGAACTTGCTGTTCCTTTGTATTTCAAAACCATGTCTCAGTTCAGGAGATTTCACACACTGAGGATTCAGCCCTCTCCACCTGCTGTTACTGGGGCCTGGTACTGATGCAGCCAGCATGGGCTATCCTTGCTGCTATTAGAAGTGTGAGAGGGTAGCACAGGGGAGTGGCAAGGTTACTCCTGCACAAGTTCATCAGTATGTTTTGTTTTGTAGCAGAGACCCAAACTGTTCGGAGGTGTTTTGGTTGACAGGCCAGATGAAGAGCTTGAGGCCAGGCAAACAGACCCAGAGCTGGCCAGCCAAGACCTGAATGATGGTTGTAGCAGATACTTAAGAGAAAGTACAAGGCACAGAACAAACGTGCTCACCTTCTGCTTGGCAGCCCTTCCTGTCTTCTCTCAGTCACTGGTTTATAGACACCAGTGGCAGCAGTTGTGTCCATGGTACCAAGTCTAATACCCACAGATGGAGGTGCTCCACATGAACCTTTTAAGGCATTTTCGAACTCACTTTCATTCCTGATACCACAGGAACGTGAGGAGGCTGTTGGTGCATGTTGTACACTCTCTAGTTTTGCTGTGAGACAGGAGCAAATATAAAGTTGCTTCTGCTGTGTTGTGTTGGTTTTGTTTGGAACCGCATTACTTATTTTTAAGTGTATGTTTACATGTGCATTTTAGTCACTCTGTCTCCTGACCAATTAAAAAACCCCATTTAGTCAAGATGTCATAAGAAGTTCACAAATCAAAAGTTCTTCCCCAAAGAGAAAAGACTTTCCTGCTAAAAATAAAAAGCTTGCAAAAGAGGCAGGAGGAACAACTAAAAGCTGTGTACAATTTAGGAGCCATCTTCTAACTTCATCTCATGTGTGCTAATCTGAGATTTAGAGCCAACAGTGGAGTGTTTCGTGGGACCTAAAACCCCCTTGTGATTGAAGAGAGGAGAATGTCCAGATCCGTGTTTGCTGCCTGACCAGGTTAAGTGGTAATATAACAGAGGACCACTCTCCAGAAGAGAAGTACAATATTAGCACTGCAGTAGCAACAGAAGCCCTTTCTCTGTAACACTTATGCCAAATGTACAGCTCATGTTCAAATAAAATCTGCACCCATCTTTTGTCTGTTTATTCTTTTCTGCTCTGCCTGTTGTTTTTCAGTTAACATTGCCTTTCTGTAGTTTCAGGTATGGCTTTAAGAGTTGCTTCAACTTGGTGTCTCTCATGCTGTCGTCAAAAATGATTTCCCCTGTCAGTCTTTAAGCAGTCTTGCATGTGTGAAGACCAGCCTCATGGTTTTAGAGTCACTGTGCTGTCTGGTGCAGGTGTCTGCTGATAATGTGTTGCTTCACGCATGTTTCCATCCTGTGGGGCTTTAACGTTACTGTCCTGTGAGATAGTTCGCATAAACCCTGTTATCAGAGAGCCTTTTCAAGGCCCCCGGTATGATAGCGCCGTGTGCGAAGCTCCCCATTCAGATACGCTTGCTAGGTGGTGTGGTGGGAGGAGGAGGATAGAGGGAGCTTGTTCCGAGGTTGCCTGTGGTGCTGCCCTTGATCTGCTGACAAAGAGGGAGCTTAATTCACTGGAGCTGTCAATCTGGTAGTTTTCAAGCACTGAAAGAAAACTTCTGTAAAAGTGTGTGCAAGTGTGTGTGAGGGAGGAAAGGCAGGAAACCTAAGCAAGTTTGACATTTTGATGGGAGGCTGATGGCCAAAAAAAAGTAGTAGTTGCACCTGATATCTAGCAGAAAAGGGGAAAGCATGTGAGTAGAAGTATTGCTGCCAGCACATTGGGCTGGGGTACCATGTGCCATGCAAGTAGTATGTGATGGTAAAACTGAGCAGCACCCTCTTTCACTCAGAAGTTTTCTTTTTCAAAATTGCCAGCTTTTAACAGCTGGTTTAATCTGTGGAGACAAAATGGTCTGTGCTATGCCTTTGGCTGTTCCTGGTTGCATGGACTGCAAGTGGGAGTGGGGGCTGTTGAGGGAACAGATCTGTTTGCAGGTGGGCAACCACTGGATGGGGTTTTAAGTTGACTTTAGGGTTTGACATTTTGGTGTGACCTTTCCTTTGGTTTCAAGGAATAGATCAAAATCCAGGGACTCTTAAAGGACTCTGTGAATTTTGAAGTGAGTGGGGTTTTTTGACTTTTTTCCTGGCCTTTATAGAATCAAAATTTTAGCATGCTTTGAGGAATAGAAAGTATAGGCTTGCTGCTAGATAGGGGGTTGAAGCTCCATTTTCTTTCTCTTTCTGATGCTATTTTAGGCCCAGTTCTCAGCATCTGGGAGGATTTGTGCTTTTAATTTTGTTTCATTCACAATTCAGTAGAGTGAAAAAACCTTTGGTCATAGATATCCCCAGGTTTTAAATTGCTTTTGTTTGGGGCAAACTTTATTTCAAGAACTCTCTAGCTAGTTTCCTTTTTGTTACCTTTGTTAGTGTGATGTGACCATAGCTTTACTCCTGTATATGCCATAGGGCATTGATCTTTCTCACTTTTGTTGCTTACTAGTGATGGATTGCCTATTTTCAAATAGCATTACACTTCAATGTGGAGCTTTCTCATGGACCAAAACTTAATGGGTTTTTTTTTTTCAGTAAAAACAGTGGCTTTCTTACTATTGTACTGATCTAAAAGTAATGTAAAGCCTCTCTTGGCTGTCTTTCCTTGGAGTGTACAGCAGGTTGTTGCTGGTTCTGGGTATTGTAACCAAACCATGTGGATCTTTAACATATAAGCTCAGGTCTCCCTGAGGTCTGGAGAGTAGAGGGGACTTTACTTGATTGATGCTGGTCAGCTGCTGTGAATATTTTAATTGTGAATATTTCTAAGAGAACAGTGAAATACAAGTGCACACTTGAGTCAACCAGGAGTCTGACAAAATGATGCTGGAAGGAGCTGGAAGCGATTGTGTGACAAAGGCACAGGGTATTTGGGGAGTTTGGTCTTTTTTCTCTCAGTAGAATAAACTCAGGTGCGTGGCGCAGAATTGCGGTTGCAGCAGGCGATCACTTCCATGTGTACTGTGCCAACCACCAGCTTTTCTAGCACAACTTTTTTCTCTTTGTGCTGCTATGTTAAGCAGTTTCCTGATCAGGGTAGTGCTGTGTCTTGGCTCACAATAAGTATTGTTTGGGTGGGGGTTGGCACAATATTTTTGTGCTGTGTTTTGATCTCTCGTTTGTCTTGAATAATCTATTAAAAAGTAACGCTTAATCCAATTCATTTTTTGGCAGGTTTTCCTCTGCAGTGGCAGTGAAGCAGCATAGCTCTGATTGCAAGAGATCGATGAAGAAAAATAGTATTTTGGGATGTTTCTTTTGTGTCCTTGGCTATAGAACAAAGGGAGCAGCCACACTAGAGGCAGAGTAGGTTGGACCTGCCGTCTGACAGGCTGTGGCTGTTTGTATGTAACAAATAACTTTCCTCATTTTCCAGTGTTCTTAGTTTCTCCTGTCTGCCTTCATGAAAAAGTTCTGTAGAGCCAGACAGGAGAGCTTTCTTCAAACAGAAAAATGCATTACTCAAACCACAGGGCAGGGGTATAACATTTACGACAGCTAATGTATATATTTAAAGTTACTTTTTTTTTTTCCTCTCACAGCTTTGATACAAGTGGACTGTAGAAAAGCATGTTTCCTCCCTTCCCCCTACCCTAAGTTACACTGACTGCAATTAGGAGACCTTAATTAAAATGCTTGGTTTGTAGCTTGGGTGAAGAATTTGGAAACAAAGTAATTTCTTCTAAGGCAGCTTTACCACAGATTTCTTCTGGGGTAAAGCTGTTTCCTGATGTGTAAGATCAAATCTAGAAATCTGTTGTTGTAGACAAGTTAGATGGGGGTCAAGTTATTTGTACTAGTGCTTTTTCCTAAAATAGCAATCCTTGCATATAAATTAGGCTGAGATTCTCACAAGCTCCTACTTGTTAAGGTGCTGAGTGTTCTTGACCTTGATGAGAGCTGAGCTTGTTCGCAGACCTTGGCCTTATCATCCAGCTCCTCGGAAGCTGCTGGAAATCTCTGCAGTTGGATTCCCTGGGAACTGGATATACCTGGTGTTCAAAGTTTTGTTTTATTTTATTTTCTCATGGGAGGCCTGAGAGATGGGGATGGAAATTGGATTTGTTAACAGTGACATGAGTTCAGTGGCAAACCTGGGTTCAACACATGGATTTCTTCTGCTGGCTTGTTCTTGCCTTGTTGCACCATAGCGACTGAGAGCACGCACTCAGTAGATGTAATGGCTCGATAGCAAGGAGTGATGGCCAAGAATCAAAAGCGTGGTAGGTAGTAATTAAAACATGCAACCACAATGCCATTGAAGGTACTCTGTATGCCTGCTTGATCTAGGGAAATTATCCAGTAGTGTAATTTGAAATGTTTTTGTAGGACCAAGTATGGTATTTGGGTTTCCTGTTACTTCTTAGTGCTGCTGCCACGTTTTCTTATGTTGACTGATATATGGGTGTGAAAGCTCCCTGTAAGAATAGATTTTTAGCACATTTCCTGCTATTGGTAGTGAAACCTTAAACATAAAATGTTTCTTTCTGGAAGATGCACGTGGTGCATGTAAAATCTCCCTGTTCCCTGTCCTATTAAATCAAAGATTGCCAGTTGTTTGGGGCTGATCCAGGCAGAACAGAGCAGCCTAGCAGAGCTGCTAATACTACAGTAAAGGAGGGCTTGTACTGGAGAATGTATTCAGTTAAATGTTTTTCGGTCTTGAAATGGTAATGGCTCTGTGGGGGTGTTTTCAGCAGCCACTTTGGCTTCAAGGGGGTGCCTCTTGGAGCCTTCTGGAAGAACAGGGGTGAAGGTTCTCCTTCAGTAAAACTTGACCTCCTTTTTATGAAATAAAAACTGCTAAAGGTGTGGTTTTTCTCATTCTCTATATGTCTTTGAATGTGAAAAGTCTTGCCCTGGCTTTTCACTTCCCTCCAGCACTTCAGGAAATTAAATTCTTTATTCAGAATGTCTGATGTCAGTGTTGGGCATCTACAGTAACTCCGAGATGTTCCTGTAAGGCCAGTCTCAAGGTGACTGAGAGGTGGCTCATTTGTGCTGCGCTGGAATGTACAGTTTGACTACAAGGGGTTTTTGAAGTACACTGCCCAGACAGCTTTGAAATATGAGTAAAGTTTTAGTGTGTAGATGAGCTGCAAACAGTTGAAATGTTTAAATCTTGATGTCTCCCATGCATTCACTGAGGTGGGTGTTGTACAGGGAGTTTCCAAATCAAGGAATACTCCCCGATCTGAGAGAATCAGGCATTGGCCTGGCAGACAAAATAGGGTTGGCTTTTGGCTCTGTAGTAGGCTTCATTGTAACTCAAATCACTCAATTTCCCAATACAATACTTTTTCAACCTGTCAAATGAAGAAATAATAAAACCCCATCACAATGCTGTTGTGTGTCTGAACTGCCTGCAAACTACTCATAGATCATTGGACCTCAAAGGAGAGCCAAAGTGTTTATTACTTTATCTTGGTATTTGTCAGCAGCCCTTAATTCACATTGTCTAATCCAAGCCGTGGTTGAAAATTAAGAATTCAAGTTGTTAAAATTTGTCTTGCTTGTTGATGATTTCTGTAAAAGAAATATTATTGAACCTGGTTGTTGAGGACTCTGACGTGTTTTAAGAATTTTAGCTGTCCCTTAACTGCTGTTTTCTCTCAGACCTATTTGACCAATAAATATTTACAGTTTATCATATACAGACCAAGTCATTATTCCTCTTTTGCCAAGCTAAGATTTCATCTTCTTGCATTGAGTTTCCTAACTTGGTCGTTTTTATTTGTGGTGAAAATGAAACTGTGGTTTGAGGAGGAGAGAGGAGCAGCTAGGAGGCTGTGCAACAATCCAGTCCAGAAGAGAGAAGGATAGTGATAACATTTGTTTTCTTGTTAGGTTTTTCTCTGCCTCTTGTATGGGTCCCTGTCTTCAAAGGTGGCCCTTCTAACCCTGTAGAAAAAGCAGATAGCTGCCATTTTCCAAATGCACCCAAACCCTGATGAGACAGGAAAACGAGAACTCTGGAAGATATGAATGAATTTGAGGTTGAACCTGAAGCTGCTGAGGCTGACACAAGGCAGCCTTTTTCTTGGCAGTGATAAAACAGCTTACCTAACATGGGAACTTTTGGGGAAAAAACATCTCAAAAAGCCTTCTTCTTATAGCACCTTATCTAAGAAGGTGCTATGTAACTTACTCATCTAGCTGAGAACTAAAAAATAAAAAAATAGAAAATAAAACTTCTCGGAAGTGATTCGTTTTCTTTCACATCTGCAGGTTATTTACTGGTTCTGGCTCTTCAGGAAGCCTTTACTCTTTTTGTGTTTATTAGACATGATTTTACTTGTAATAAACTGA
Source organism: Laterallus jamaicensis coturniculus (assembly GCA_022605575.1). Classification (NCBI taxonomy): domain Eukaryota; kingdom Metazoa; phylum Chordata; class Aves; order Gruiformes; family Rallidae; genus Laterallus; species Laterallus jamaicensis. The sequence continues at coordinate 3,884,888 of JAKCOX010000021.1, read as the reverse complement.
AAGACTGGAATGATTGCTTGGCTGAGGGTTGTATCAGATGTGGGCAGCAGCTTGGTTTTGTCATGCTTATTTAGAAACTAAAAGATCAGGTACGCTCTGCAGCCTTCTTTCTAAAGGAAGCTGCTGTTCACTATTGTACCACAGAACTTATTTTTTCCCCTTCTAAAATGAGGCCCTGGATCTCCTAGGAGATTTTTAAGACTGCATATTTATTTTCTGAAAAACTGAGTCATTTGATGTGGTTTCTGAAATGATGCTTGAGAAATAGCAGAATACTTCTTTCAAGTGATCAAGAAGCAGCACAGGTTGTCTTTTACAGGTGAGGATGTAGCCGTGGCTGGATTGCATCCTAGCAGTGGAAGTTGAGTGCAATCTAAAGACTCCCACATGAAAACAAGGGGCACACGGTTCCTTTGCTTTAGAAAAAGCCTAGTGTTTTAAGGTGGGTTCTGCAGACAATATCCAAAATTATTACTCTCATCCAGAAGCTCACAGTTGGTTGAATTGGGTATGAAAGAAATGATGCTCTCTAGCAAGCGCTTTACTTTTTCCTCCCAGGCTACCCTGCTGTGAATGACAGAAAGGGCAGGACCATAACTGCCACTTTGTCTTGTATCCCTGGAGTGAGAAGGGAGCTGGGATGGTTGTAGTGCCCTCCCAGGGAAAGACTGGGAAGGCTGAGGGTTCTGTAGCCCACTGTCTTGGGTCCCAGAATGAGTGGATATCAGGTTCAAGGCTTCTTATAACAGCAGATGAAAGCAGTGCATACTGCAGGATGAACGTGGAAGGACCGATGAGAAATTCTTTCCACACAAAAGGAGTGTAGGATAGATGGGCCTTTTGGAGTGAGATACAGAAACGGCCAGGATAGCATGTGGGATGCAGCCGGTAGAAGCCTTGCTACTACTCCAAGGAGTGTTTGAGAGAGCAGTGAGGCAGGTGGGAGGGTAAAAAGCATCAACTGAAATACTGAGAACCTGTGCGAGAGGCAGAGGTGGTAGTCCTAGCCTCCTGTTCCTGAACCTTACTCTGATTGATGCACTGATGGGACTCAGTATGTCCTCTTCAGAGGTTATCAGCTTTGAAACTATTTCATGTGAAATCTCTACATTGAAAAATGGAGTTCTAACTTTAGCTCTTTAAAATTACTTTTGTATCTGGGCTTATGGAACAAATCCAAACTTCTGTTACAAAGGATAGCTTCCAGAGGAACAGCTTGGCTGCTTTAGAGTAGGGCTCTGTAGCTTCAGTTATGTCACAGTGTCAGTTCTTGGAAAATCTGATAAGCTAGTTGTTCAAGAACACCTTGGAAATCTCTGTGGCTTAATTACTGGGAAGTAACTATCATTTGTTGAATGTTTATGTAAAAGGTGTATAGCAAGTGGCAGAGTTGGTGGATCTAATATAACTGTTTGCATGATCCTGATGCATGTATGTGGGAGGAGTAGTTTCTCTAGTAAGGCTAATTTCCAGAGAAGTCCAGTTAATTTCCCTGTACAAGTATTAAATGACTTAGAGTGATTTGGATTTTGCTTATAGTGTTGTGGAATCAACACCAGACAAAGATTGCTGCTACCCAGGGTAAAGCAATATGGCAGTGTAGTACCTTTGCTCAACTGGCAATTTTGATAAGGACCTACGTTGAGAGACAGCAAACCCCAGAGGGTTTAGTGTATAATTCTGCCTTGCGAAAGTGGTTTGAATAAAACCTGTTTGGTTCTGCTGGGATCTTACTGAGGATAGAAGCCAGCAGTGTTAAGTTTGGAGCTATCTGATAAAACAGCAGCCCTGTGCCTTACATCTCGGGTGGCAGCACCTTACAAAGAAGAGCTCAGGCAGCATCTGCAAAACCCAGGTAGGAGGTAAGAACCAGTCATGCTGCATGGAGTGCCTGTGACAGCAAGCTCTATCCACAGCTGCTGTTGCACATATTCTCCTGGCATGTTCCTCATCGGTGCAGGTGTGTGATGCTCGACAGTGTGAGCATGCCATGCCTACCTGGGCTGCTACAAAGGTGCAAGACCAGTGATGTTTGGCTCGGTGCCATAAAATTACAGTGCAAGATCTGTATGGCTGTAGGTGGATAGAGACATTAAATGGTGGCCCTCGAGCAGTCCTAGCACCAAAGCAGTGGTAAGATTTGGGGGAGAAATGGAAACAAACCTGGTATTTGATACTGTGTTCTTTATAGTTCCCTCTTGGGTACAGGTGCGAGGAGGAGTTAGGTGGCAAGTTTAGCGTGCAAGGTATCTTGAGAAGAACCTGTAGGCAGTTGATTGTAGTTTAGGAGGCAAGACTTTGTGGGTTAGGGTCTTGTTTACAGTGAAATATTTGATAGACAAATAGTGTAAAAGGGGAAAGTTCCTGCTTTTAATAATATTAAAATTTCATTTTGTTTTGGCTTAAGGGCTTGTCCATTCTTTCTTAGTTCATAGCCTTATATGGCTAAAAATGCTGGTTTAGACTTTTCTTTCATTTCCTAATTGTCTTTAGGCTTGCTCCTCTGCCCCTGCTCCTGCCCCCCCCAGGGGTGCAAGTAGAGAAATTATTCTTCACTAGGGAAAGTCTTTCTGAAAAATTCTAGTTGTGACCTTACTAGCATTTTTCTAAGGAGAACACCACAATGTGACAACAGAATAAAATTACAACAAAGTAGTCTGTGTTATCTTTCCAGCATTGCTTCTGACTGAATATCCTGAAGTAAGACAAGGATATAAAGTTGAAGCAGGATCTGTGGTTTAAAGGCACCCTGGGGCATATAGCTGCTGTTGTGAACTCACCTGAAATTAGTAATCAGAACTGTAGGTGTTATATCTGACCAATATGCAGGCCAGTGTTTGGGTTTTTTTATTGGCTCAAAAAATTGCATTTTAGTGCTTTATAGAAAACCTAGAAGGCAGGCCTTAGAGAGAGGGTTCTGTGGTAGAATGGAGGCTGGATTCCAGTACTGCTGTTGGGCTTTGCCTTGCAATGTGCTGGGGTGTCTGCAGCCCTGCAGGTCTGAGGGCTTCCTCTGGGGTTGGGGCGATGTCTATCTGTTTTCTGCCTTGGGGCAGTGGTATGGAGTTGTGTGGGCCAGGCTGGAGGAAGACTTCTTTCATGTGTGGATGGTGATGCTAGAATTTGGGTGGAGGAAAAGATGTGTTTCAATAACATAAACAAAATATCCTGGGAAGTGTTTTTATCAGGAAACCAATTAGAGAAAGTAATTAGGAGTGATGTAGTGCTTCATTGGGATGTAAGGGTGTAGTCCAAAGTTTATGGCCTCTTAGAGGGCAACTTTTGCAAGGTTTAGATTATTGGTTTATAACCATCATCAATTTATTGTTCCCAAGGACTGGGAAGATTTTGAAGAGGAACGTTTTTGCTTCTGTCCCTTAGGTGATGCCTGTGTATTGTGCAGTTTACTCTGGCATCTTGGACTGTGTGCTGACCAAGCACGAAACCCTGCAAGTCCAAGTCGGCAGATAATACCCACACAGCGCGAGAGTGAAGTCAGTGAGGCTGAGCAACTGCGTGCAAGGGAGTTACGTAAAGCTGGGTGTGGAGCAGCCTCCTTCTTTATGAAACAGGGCTGACTGGGGATCTGATGTGCAAAGAGCTGTGAAAACATTGCTGCCTGGGAAAAAGACCTCTTGGAATAAGTAATCCTGCTGGTGCAGATAGATGTGCTGGTGGGGTGTAAAAGCAGACATTTGGTCAAGGATTTTCTTTTGCTTTTGCAAACAGGAATATCTGAAAATATTCTGAGCAAATGTTATTTGTATTTACTAAGAGATTGAGAGTTAAATGTGTACACTTCTCTGTAAAATCTTAATAGTATTACATGGTTCAGTTATTTTCATTAACTGTTACTTGATATCTCGTCTTAAGTGACAGTGAATAGGGTGAACAAAAAAATCACTTTCCTCAGCAGATGCAGTTCAAGAATCCATCGAAGACACAGAGAATTTTCAACATCATTTCGAGCTGTTACGAAATGCAGATCTTTTCCCTGTGTATAATGATTCTTTGAGGCCTGGTACATATTTCAGATTTACAGCAATTTGCAAGTCGTAGCCTTTCTGCAAGTCCCTTTCCCTTTATGCTGATTGCATCTCCAATAAACCTGTAATTTAATTCTGGCAGTATCTGTGAGCTGAATCTGTGTATGACACCCCCAGTCTAACGTGAAAGCCCTGGAGAGGGAACACGCAGAGTTAGCAGTGTCCATCTGATGGAAAGCAACCTGAAACTAGGGAGTCATCTCCCTCTCCTTGTCGGGTCTGGTGCAGCCACCTGTAGGCTTGAAATCCCGGAGTGTGTTAGGGTATCAGCTCCACAGTTCTTATGTCTACAAACAAAAGCAGCGAGCAAGAGAAAATGAGTATGCTTGTACAAGGGAGATCTGTTCTGTGATCATGTTTAATCAAACATGTAACCAACATTTAATCAAACATTTAATAAACTGTTTGCATTTTTGCTTTTAATTAGTTGCTGCCAGTTCCTGGGATTGAAGAGTGAGTTTCAGGGTGGAGCTGGACAAAAATAACCCAGAGAAAAACAAGTAGCTGCTACTGTGCCTTTGTGTCTGCCTTTCCAGCCCCCACTCAAAAGCTGGATCAGCTGTTTATACATCCGCCTTCTTAACAGTGATGAGGACAATGGTAATTTGGTAAATTAGAATAGAAATTTAGCTCCCCCCTCCCCCACTTAAGACGCATTTAGATTATTTTATGAACTCATCAGCATGCTGTGATCATACCAGTGTTTTAACGGGGAGGGGCAGGTACTACAGAACCTAGGTAAGTCCATAAAGGGAAACAAATGTAAAAGATTCAGCTGAACTGTTGGCCTCGGGCTTTTCTTCTGAGAGGGCGAATGTGAGGGTATGAGTAACACAGATCCAGTATGATTTAGCTTGTTGAGACAGCTTCTAGAAAATCTGAGGAGGCCCAAGAAATTGCCCAGTTCTTCCAGTTACGCAGTGTCGCAGACCTCCCAGCAGAACCAAAGCTGGGCTACGACGCAGCCTGGTTAGAAAATGTAATGGCATTTTGGGGGTTGTGCTTCAGCTCTTGTGTGCCCTGGCCAAATTTGGGAAAGTTGTAGTCTTAAAACACGTGCTCAGTCACTGCTGGGAAAGGGTGGGTATAACAGCTGCTGTCTAGGATGTTAGGGGAAAAAAAAACCCCAAGGGCAGGGTTACCCCATGGTGTCTGTGTGAAACTAGTAGCAAGATGTGCTGTGGAAGGTGAGGGGTGTGGGAGACAGCAAGGCACATGCCGCTGGTGGTGGCACGATGCAGAGCTCTGAAGGTGACCTTTGGGGCACAGTGGTACCTGTAGAAGGGCTAACCCTGATCAGAAAATTTTTTTGGTTCAGAGGGGGCGGGATGCTTTAAATTTCTTGTAAGGAAACAGGATTCATGTTGAAGAACTGGCTTTGTCATTTGCTTTGCCTTGTGGAGGGATTACGTTTCGTGTACTGGCTTGCATAAAAACCAGGCAGTAGTTGTGTTTTTATGGTTTACAAAAATAGGGTTTTTTCCTCTTGCTGCACTGCAAACAATCCACTGAAGCAAACAAGAAAATGAGTGTTCTGGCAGACCTCTATATATGCTACTGCTTAAAGCGAGAAGCCTATGGACTGGAAGAAATAAGGATAATTTTAATCTTTCTTTAACAGCAAACTTCAGTGTAATATAAAGCAGATAAATTGCCTGGCACGTTTGTAACACACGGATAGATGTAGTTCTCTGAAGTGGTCTAGGCACTGGGCAGGGAATTTTCACCAGCTAGGATGGAGCTCACTCAAGAGACTATGTTTTCCCCTTTTCAGGTACAGAAACTATCATGAGTGATGGAGACTCTTTGCCTTGTTGAATCTCAGACTCAATTTTGCACTTTCTGACCTCGGCTGACCCTGTGTCTAACAGTCCTATGTCCATCCCTGCCCAAAGCTTTTGGTGTGCTTCTATGAACCTTCATGACCTCTGTTGCCTTGATACTAAAAGGTTGGCAGGAGTACCTCGTTGCATGCGTTGGACATCCAACTCCGCAGAGTGCCATCTAACAAGACAAATGGAAAACTCTGTTCTCTGAACCTTTTTGTAAGGTTTTTGCCCAGGATGTGTGGTTTGGGTGTTGGGTGTGACGTCTGTGTCCCCTCTCCCCCCCCACCCTGCAATGTTCACATCCACTAATAATAATATTTGGTATGCTGTATAATCATAATTAAAACATTGCTAATTTGCTGTCTCTCCATCTAGGTCCTTTTTTCTTATATGTAGGAACATAGTCAAATATTGCACGCTGTAGATGTGTTATTTAATTTCCAGGATCAAGTGTAACTTTTGCAGCTCAGCAAGGTGATTCACTGCAGCACTGTCAAATGCTCTGTCCTATTGCTTCTCAGCAAAGTTGGCCACATTTCAATAAATGGAATATTTTGAAACAGTATCATCATGATTTCTTGGAAGCCAAGCTTTCATTTTATTGCAAGCCTCTCTAATGAGGCTTCCAAATAAAGTAAAATAAGTTTTCTTTGATCTATGTTGATGAAAACTCAAGCAGGAGAGTCAGTTGCAGGGAAAGGAAATTCCCATTATTGGTATTGGCATCTGAATCTGTTCAAATGGAAAGAAGCACTTCAGTTCACATTTCTGTAATTTGTACCGTGACTTTTCTGCTGAACATCTTTTTCTTCTCAAATAGGGTACTAGGCTGCTGTGCTTTTCAGATTCCGAGTGCTTTTCTGTTTTCTATTGTCATGTTTCATACAGTGTTGGTGGGTGGAGCTGCCTTGCAAAATAAAGGTGAAACCCAGTTGCAGATGATACTGGAACTGCTTTTAGCCAGCTTTTTATTTGGGGCTTAACCAGTTAGTTCTCTTTAAAATAACAGCTGCCTTTGAAAGTGTCCCAAACTATGAGCTGGAGCTTGAAATGCATCTCAAAGGGAGCAAGCAAAATGGAGGGAAGTGACTTGGTTGAGCTACGTGTTGCAGAGTTTGAGGCAAAAAGATTTCTGGGAACATCTCTTATAAACTTTTCCATGGATGCTGTTTTAACTTGAAGGAGCATTAGATTGGTATCTGTGACTGTGTATAACTGGCCACAGAAAATATAGACTTGCTGTCAGTTTTGTCTATGAATTTATGGCTGACTCTGGTTCCATAAATGAAGAGGAAAATTTATTTCTTGCAGATGCAAACAGTGGTCACTTGGTGAATGTAGGAGACGAGAAATCACGAGTGCTCTCAAAGCTAATGAAACTTGAGGGAGACCCAGTGTCTGACTTGTGCAGTGCCAAAACATTAGGGCCATCCCTTATGGAAGGGGTGGAGGGGAAGGTTGCAATCATGTTTCTTCAGTAAGAAGACATCTTAGGTTTCTTGCATTAACTTTTTCTTGTTTGCATAATGAAGTTTTGCATGAAGGAAAAAGCCCCAGACACCTATATATCTTATTTGAAGCCTGGCTGGGGATGAATAAACTCATTTTTGCATGGCAAGTTGCTGAACTTAAATACGTCTCTAATTGCTGCCAAAAAAATGCCCAGTCTCCTATAGAGATCCAAGATGTGAAGGGAAAAAAAAAGTATTACACATTTCTCATGTGTGCCTCAGTAGGTGTCTGGCCTCTGTAAAAACTCCCAAAAGGTTTATTCAAGGCTGTTTGCCCAAGTCTTGGAAAGCTGCAGTAGATATACAGCATATGGTTTCAGGGTTAGTGGATTAAAAGCCATTTCTTGATGAAAGTTGGCCTGGCAGACGTGCTCCTTTTGCTGTGCCCTGTGGCTTTAGCAGAGTGGAGCTACACGTTCCTTCCCTCTTGCTGTGTGCAGGAGACCTGCAGAACCTGCAGTACTGGCCTGCGGCCCAGCAGAGCCTTGTCTCACTGGCCTTACTGGACTGATGGGCTTTGTTCACGTGCTTATACTGAAGATGAGAGCAGCTGCAGGTCCCGCTCAGGCTGTCGAGGCAAGCCTTGGGTAGCGGTTCTGGCAAATGGTTAGTAGGGTTTTCTGTGTGCCCTAGCCAAGTAGCTGCGTGGAAGCTCCAACAGTGACTGTGGCAGATAACCCAAAACTTGGAGAAGTCCTGAGGGGGTCAGACTCTTCGAGGGCAAACTCCCAAAACTCTGCTTGCTGTAGGATAAACCAGGTTGTGCATTTACAATTGTTCTGCAAGCTTGAGAGACTAAACCAGTTCAGCTTTTGCTATCTTTTCTCTTCTGTTCTTCCTCTTCTGAAAACTCTGTTGCTGTTAGTAGTTCTGCATGGAAGATAGCTTACCAGATGTGTGGCCTTCTTCAATCTGAATCCTCACTATCCAGGTAGAACAGAGGGGCATTGGAAAGGCTTATTTGTAGGGCGTGGTGTAAATATATTTAATCTGAAGATTCCTCTTTCTAGTTAGATAGATATAGTGAGATATATAGATAGGGAAATGTAGCTAGCTGTAAATTGTCAGTCAGATTCCTCTATTGTTTCCTTGATCTTGCTTGGCAGCTGATAACTGTAACATTTGCATTAATACTGGTTATTGTCATTCGGATGGCTTATCTTTCAATAGTAGTGCCTAAATCTGAGGGATAGTGCTTAAGTCTCAAATCATCAGTGAAACAAAAGTCGGGGTGTCTTAGAGAATGTTGTGATTCTGCATTGGTGAGACGAAGGCGAAAATGAATGCTGTCCGTATGTAAACCTCATCTGGCATTATAAAAGCCCTAGAAACCTTTAATATATGTGATTAACCAAAACATGGGAAGCAGCTGTTTTAATAAGGGGACATGGGTAGTTGTTACAATTCTGAGAGAAAGCTCTCTTTAAAAAGTGTGCAGGTTTTACTATGAACAATGAACAGCAAGGCAGGAGGCTAAGGGAAGCCCCAGAATAAACCAAGTCTTGCTAACATCTGGCTAAAATCTTTTATTTCTGAGAGCTGCTCTCCTTCTAAATGGATTATCTTTATGAGAAACCCCATTTCTTGGCTATCCAGAACACATGTGGGGTGAACCAATCTTTTCCCCACTTGCCTTGAAAGCCTTGACTGTGTTGGGACAAAACCATCATCTTTTCTTACCCTAGCTCTGCCCTTCTTGTCCTGTTTTTCTTTTCCAGTCAGGATAAGCCTACAGTTCAGCCTAGCTTTGATTGTAGTACAAGAAGATACCAGTGAAATAGCTTTAAACAAACCAGTTCAGGGGACTTCAAGAGTGAAAAATAAAAGTTTGGCTGCAAAACCCAGAGTTGGCTACATCCTCAAGTGAGCGCTGCAGTCTGCACTGAGCTGTGTGCTGCCACAGCAAAATAGCTCTTTGTACCTGAGCTGAGGAGTTTAGAGCTAGGTGAGGCTCCACTTTCTGGATAGGTTTGTAGATAGGTAGGCAGAAGCATAGATGCATGCATTGATTGAACTCTCTATGCATTGCTTCAGCACTTGTTAATCCTTAGATCCTGTTGCAAAAGATGTGCCCTTTGAAAGGAGTCAGACAGGCAGGACGCTTGATTGTCTTGTCTGGTGCTGTTCAAGGATTTACTGGTAAACCTCTGTTCAAGAGCTGGTATTGCTCAGAAGCAGTGTGGAGGCCAACATAATTACAGTTTGAAGGAGTGGTACTTCAACTGGCTTTAGACATGATGGTATCTCAGTCTAAGGGAACAGGCATTTGCCTGATCCTCTTAGCTAGTTTGGTTTGTTTGAAAACTGCCTGAGCATGAAGCTAGAAAGATCCCTGCAAAGGTAGGAGGAATTCTGCATATCACTGGACAAAGCTCACTGAAGGACGTCAAAATGCAGCTGGTATACAGTGTAAATGTGAAGCTGTGTCAGTCCATCACTGCAGGATTTGTGTGCTGCCAGCTCTCCCTGCTGTGACAAGGAGATTCCCAGGATGGTGACGCTTTGTAGGAGAGAAAATTTAAGCCTCAATTGAGCCTGCAGCTCTCCACTTTCTGGTTGCAGCAGTTTTGTAGCAGAGTGTGCCTGTGTTTGTAAGTCCTCTTAGGAGTTAGGAGTCTGTTAGCTGCAGGAGCTTCAGGATATTATTGCTTATGGGAAATATCCTCCAGTGAACTGTCAGCAGGGTCACTGAGTATTTCTTTATGTGTAGTGCTGTTTCATTTGACTGCTGGTGACTGACCATCTTAATTTGTTGTTAACTTTCTTAAAATGGCACTGTTGTGGCAGCTGTTCCTAATCCCATTTTGCATAGCCACATACCATTACACTGTGCTTTTTGAGCACATAGAGTGTTCTCTTACTTGAAATGACAAAGGGGATGAAGTAGGTTTGAGAGAGCTGCCAGTGGGGGGGAAGGTATAATATTGCCTTGTGGTTTTTGGGATGTAGAGCCATTGTTTGATGCGTTGGCATGAGTTTAGCTGGATTAACTATGGAAGTTAGTTAACTCCTAGTTAGCTCCTGTTAACTCATGTCATCTGGAAAACTGAAAAATCCTGTCTGCTTATTGGATCCACTGTTGGTGCAGGGAAGAAAGGGAAATACCCATTTTCCATTAGCTTTCATGCTGTAGCAGTTCTAGCAGTGCTGTACACTACTGGCACTGGTGCCATCTTTGGCCACTGAGTCAATATGAGTTGTCCTTTCAGCTGCACTGTAGGTTGCTTTCCATTGCAGGTCTTCCAGTATCATTTTATTTGCCTTGCATTACAATGTAATAGCAGAGGAGTTGAGGAGACAGTATTATCTGATTTCTTACTTCAACATAATAGTTGTTAAGAAGTGGGAAATAGTTTTTCCTGCAATTTGTCAATATCTGGAAAGTCAGAAATAAGAAAAACACCAATCTGCTAACTAATACACCTCTTGGGGAATAGGGATTTCCCAAATTGTGTGAAGATTCCCTTGATGATCACCTACACTTCTAGGGCTCCACTGGCACTGAAAAATTGATGGTTGTAAAATATTTCTTGCTGACTAGTGATTAATTCTGTGATTTAAGAGGAAAAGAGGCTAATAATTTCTAACTGCTGGCTTAAATTAATATAGGAGCAGAGTTCCTAAGAATGATATAAAATGCAAATTTTTGGAAGCTTAATTTCAGATAATAAAATATTAAAATTTTTATGGTTATAGTACCAAGAAGTTGTATCAACACATGCAGAAAACTTCTGCCACAGTGTGACAGCTGATTGAACACACGTTCAGTGTGTCCTGGCACTGGAGGGCAGGGATGCATTATTAAGCATCCTTCAGATGATAAACTTGTTAGTGTGAGGTCATTGCTCATTTTGTTTGCAAAATGTAAATCAGTTCATCTGTTTCTAGAAGACTCTAATAGCTTTTGCAGTAAGAGTCTTTTATACATAGAAGGGATACTGGATTCTGCTGCCACTTTTCTTGGGTCTCTTTCAGTCATTATTGGTGCCTTGCAACCTTGGAAAGACTTCTGAAAGGGATGGTTCATGTCCTTGCTTTTTGCAGAGGGTGATAATAACACTGGGGTGACCAGGATTGTGGGGAGACAAAGGGAGCTGCGACCAGGGAGGACATGTGTGCTCTTTGCAGTGCTTAAGGAAGCAGGCAGTTTATTGAAGCCAAAGGATGATGCTGGAACAATTTAGCCTGCAAATCTGAAGGTCTCTGACCTTTGGGAAGTTAATGTCCTGTAATGGAAGATACAGTGCCAAAACAGCCTGGTTTGAAGATGGTTTTTAAGAAGTTTATAAAGAGTTCACATGGCGTGGCTGCTTGCCATAGCTGGGAACAGGATCTGACAATGTCTCGTGGTATAAGCTTATGGCTGAACCCTGCCCAATTGCTTATAATTGTCATCAGGTACTAAATATGTCTCTGAATGTCTGGTAGGATGAAAAACTCATTGCCTCTAATACTTTTTCTGTGCAGCTGTTAATCATTCCTTCTTCCCACTGATGGCTCTTCAGTTTTTTTCTCAAAAGGCTGTGGTTGAAGGTTCTGTGTCCCTGGTGGGAAAGCAGCGAGTACGGGCTCCCAGAACCTGGGGTCACTACTTCCAAGAAAAGAGTCTGGCAGAGCTCAGCAGTGCTGATCCATCTTAAATGCCTAGTTTAAAAAGAAAACAGAGGAAAACAGATCCTTTTGAGCTATATTTAATGACTTTATGGCTTTTATCACTTGGGATTTACAGATTTTATTTCTATAATACCTATTGTTTAATGCTGAAATTAGTAGCCCTGTAACATTTCATTAAACCATTACAGAAACTTTGTCTTTCTATTTTGTGACTAAAGGCAATTTGTGTCCTCTAATTACTGTTTACAGTGTCTGATTTCTTTCCTTTGTGGCTTTTTCCTCCCTGCTACTTGAACTTGAAGTTATGATGTTGAATGCTTCAGTTTGTCATCGGTCTTGCAGGATAAGGGGTTAGGGATTTCCAGCTGGTTCTTTGCTGTAAGATGCTACTGAGTGTTTGTGTGTGTGTTTTGTGGTGGGATTTTGTGGTGTGTGGAAGCATTGCATCAAAGCAATACATTCTTAGTATTGTTTTTATAATTACTACCCACTTTTGTACACGGGAAATTCTGGAGGTGAAATGCTCTCCTACCTGAGAAAATGAACTTCACTACAAGCACTAATAACTTCCTAGGCTATCAAAACAGAAAGAAAGATTTCCTTTTATTTTTGAAATTGTAAATTCTGATTGGCATTTTTCAATCTGTCCTTCGGACCAGACAGCAAGAATATGTTACTTAATGTAACCATGCTGTAGTACATGACCTGAGAGTCACTTTCTTTTTTAACTGCTGTTTGTTATGATGTTCAGGTCCTAGATGCTGTAAGGAATTAGTCCAAACTGTTTACTTCTGATGTTAAGTAATCCAAACCCACCCCCAAAAGTTGAGCATTCTACATAATTTGAGGCTGTGGTAGAATCCTACTCTAAATCTATACACCATTCTAACTTAAACAAGAAGCCAACTTGCATGGCAATTATTTTAATTACTATTGCGTGTGGTGGGGTTTGCATTATCCAGCAGAGCTGTTCCCTGGTTTCAGCTGTAGGACTATATATAGCTGTAACCAGCTTCTGTGTTTTATTCGGTGTTGCAGGGTAATGCAGCAGTTAGAGATTTCTGGTTTTCCTTCAAATGTTGCAGTGTGGGATTTAGCAGAGCCGTGTGCTGAAGGAAGGGAACATGAGAAGTGCCAGTCAGTAATTTGCTCTGCACCTGGATAGGTTTCCATGGCTTTAGGCATACTGTGCCAGTAGAAGACACTGAAGCTTTGCTGTAAGTTAGGTCTCTAGTTTTGTCGTCTTCAAACACTTTTCTCCCTTCTCTTTTCTCCCAGAAGTTTTTCTAACATTTACTAGTAATTTTATTCCCCCCACTCCACCCCCTGGGCTGATGGCTGGAGTATAAGATCCCCATCTAGATGATCTTTGGAATGAAATGTATTTTAAAAATAGTAACCTCTGGGAATATAATTTAGAACTGACCATTTTTCAAACATCTGTTCAATGAAAGCGGGCAGACACAGTCTCTCTTTGACCCAGTTGTGTTGCCTTTTTGGAGGGAGGAGGGGAAAGCTGCTAATACTGATCTTTTTTTCCCTTCAGAAAAAAAGACTTGTTGGTTTTGTATAGCCTATTACCAATATCAGAAGGCAGCCAGGTGAGCTGGGAATGGGAGCCTCTCCTCTGGTAGGCTGTGGCTTGATTTCAAGTTACATGGGAGAAAGAAGGGTCATGGACAAACTCCATGAGGGACACAAGAGTAGTGGTCAATACTCCAAGGGAAATAGCCCCTCAGGGAGTCAGCACCTTTGCAAGAGGCATTGGTACCTCTGGAAGCATTCTGCAAAGCCTGGACACGTTCTTGTGTCCCTCACTTAAGTATTTTTAATAACTTGTTTGGCTTGTCTGCAGAATTTGCAGCTCACTGCTGGTGTCTGAGCTGCAGTCCTGTACCTGTGCAAGCACCCGTGCTTGGCACTGGAAGAGGAGTTTGCAGTAGTGTGTCGTGTACAGTAAGTGCATCTACAGTGTGTATCTCAGCATTGCTGAACAGAAAGCCTGTCCTCTGCTAAAGAAACAGCCCAAAAGAATGTCCGCCAAGGCTGTAGGATGGTTTTTAAACAGCATCTGAAGGAGTGGTGGCTGGTCCATGGCTCTGTCAGACTCCCAGAGCAGTTATTTGGCAACTGTGTTGTCTCCACTGAGTGTCCCAGCAGACAGGCTCCTGTTGGGGAATTGCTTGTGGCTCACAGCCCGCTTGATTCTCTCTGTCTGTTTAATTTTGAAGGGTCCCAATGTTTCTCATGTCTAGGGTCAGTTTGCTTTCTGTGCCTATCCCCAAGATCTCACATGTGACAGGAGGCAGTTAGTGTGGTTAGATGGTATTGCGTGCTGGGTTGCGCAAGGGATGTCTTGCTGCCCTCAGCCTGCAGCTGTGACTTGCCTGGCCAAAAAGCCTGGAGTCACTCCCTGCCTTAGGAAATCTTTGAGGTGGAGAATTGGCAAGTGCCAGAACTGCGGTGTGTGGTTGCTTGACATCCTGGTTGTTTTCAGATAGTTAAACCTTTTGTTTTAAAAATAACTTATTTTCGGGGGAAAAAAAGCTATTTTGCTCGAGGATTTTTCCCAAATTAACTAATCCTCAAAATATGCATGTTTCTGTAGGTTCTGGTCCCCTGGACTCTTTAAGTATCAATAGTTCTTATGCTTCAGGTAACCAAAGGGGAAACGTCCCTCCCCCTTCTGAAAAAGGGGAAGACGAAGATCTACCAGATAACCTCGGCTTCCTCCTTCCCATAGTTTTTTAAGCATGTGTGACATCATACCCAACAGCAGGCACCCCTTCCCTCCCTGCTTGTGTGCTGGCTTCTTTCCTTCTGCTGGGGCAGCACAATCAGTTTCAGTAAGTCCCAGTAAATTTGCAAAGTCCATAGAAAGAATTGGTCCAGAAGTTTTCTCAAGTGGGTCTGGCAAACCAGCTTGCAAGTATTTTTCTTCTTCAGGAGTGGAACAAAGCTTATTCAATGTGTATGCAGGCATGGTGAGAAATGCAGCCTTAGCCATCAGCCTTTATTCTTCAAGGGGCTCTGGAGCAGTCCTGCTTAAAGCCTGGTGTATTTCAGTGGCAGTTTTGAGTTGTTCTGTTGACACCAGGGCAGACAACAGGAAAAATGTAGCTGCTTTTTCAAGTTTTAGCTCACAATACTTAGAATGTCTCTGAGTAGGCTGTTACCCTAATTTACCAAAAACCTCTAAACTGTTCTTTGTCTAATATTATTTGTCTTTTGTAGCTGTGTGAAAGGTATTGTTTCAACAGTTTGACTGTTAACTCTTTTTCTAAAAGATTCATATTTTCTTCTCAAAACACAGTTGAAATATGTCTGGCCAGTCTTAGGTGATGGCCTGAAGCAGTGCTTCCCACGACATGATGGCAGTGTATTAATCACTCACCACTTAACAGGCTACTGTTATCTGCAAGAGGGCTTTGAAATTCTCTGCAAGAGGTGCTTGGTTTCATTTTCTTTTTTATTTCCTTGCTGAGCAACGACGAGCTCTCTGTTGTGTTTGTGTGGTGCATGCTGCTGCTAGGCCAGAGAAACTCCAGACTGGTAAAGTGGAAGAAGGGAGCAATTTGTGTCATAGATGCTGACTGATTGCCTGTCCCTTTGGGCATCTTTGTTATGGCCTCTCAAAAGAAAGACTTATTGTATCGGGCAGAAAACTGGAGGAGCCATTGTGTATTCATCAGTGTGCAGCAGTTGCAACTGTGGACAGCACCACAGACACTCTTAGAAGAGCACTGGGGGCAGAGTTGGGCAGTCCTGCTCGGTGACCTCCCCAGAAAGGGTCTTTGGTTTTCACATATTGGGTTAGTGGGAACAGGAAGGAAAGATTCCTGTCTTGTGCTTGCCGAGGCCTTTGATTTTTAGGTTAAATCTCCTACGTCTTCAAAGTGAGGAGAAGGTTATAACATACCTAAATAGCCTGCCTGTACTGGGAGGGTGGCATGGAGCAGAGATGACTGGGCTTTGTGCCAGGGATTCAGTTCTGCTCTCAAGACGAAAGCAGAAATGGTTTGTTTTGCTTGATAACGTATCAAATGCAATGACTGAGCATCATCTGGCTGCATGCACCTGCATCTCAGTTCTCATGTTGGCAGAATAGATGACCATTTTTACAGATCTGCCTAAATTTGCTCTACCTATTGCAGTTCTCAACATTTCGGTGTATAATTAATAGGCCCCTCAGGTCCCCTATCCCTGATGTTTCAGGATTGCTATGACTGTTGCCCATATGGCCAAGGCAGCGTTCAGAGACTTGGGCAGTTCTGACAAATCCCAAGCATTTGACCTCTGCTCTTGCAGGAGCTAGAGTGACTCCAGGCCTTTGAACTGAAGCCCAAGGATGTCTCTAAACCATGGGGCATTGCACTCTCTGGTGTCCCCACATCAAGACTGCCTGCCATCTAGAACTGGGTAGCACAGTGACTCCCATGTCACTTCCCTGGGTGTGGGTCCTTTTCTGCCCAAAGGAAACCACAGCGCTGTGAGCTGATGAACACGCAAGATTCCACCCAGCCCTCAGCTTGATGTTAACTTGGGCTGGGATGATGCAGCATACTTGCTTTATGGGGTTGGATCTGTACCTGTTTGCTTGCATAGCTGCTTATGTGATTTATTAACTTTTCTTTGGCCTCAACCACAAGGTGTAGGGGTGTTGGCCTCTGCTGAGGCCAGCACAGTTAGACCTGTCTGACACAGTGCAGTAGCAATCACCAGCTGGAGTTTTAAATAATTGTGGGTGTGGGGCACTGCTTCTAGCATGGCATGTCTGTCATGAGCCATGGATCAATGGAGATGTATCTGTGATGGAGTTGCAGTGGGATGACACATCTGGGCAGGGTGCTTCAGCTGCAGGGCAGTCTCCCTCTCCCAGACCTGACCTGTGCTTTTGTACCCTTTGTCCCGTTCCCCGCTCTGTTTGCGGGCTGTCCTGGGTTCAGCCCAGCAGCAGGCTCTGTTAGCCCTGAGAGTATTCCTGTCGAGTCACCCTGGGTATCTGTGTACTTGTGGTGAAGAGAAGCCATGGGATAGCTTAAAACCATTTCTTGGCAAAGGTTTCAACCAAAGAACATCTGATGAAGTCACTCTGTGTGTGTCTCTGGGAAGTGTTCTGTAAACCAAGGTGACAGGGGTAGAATAAGGCTGTAAATAAGAGGACAAATGGCTGTAATGCCATGTTCATTTTCTCTGGCATTTATCTTTGGATCAATATTAAGGATCTGTTAAATGTAGAATGTACTGTGGTGCACTTTGCACACACTGAGGGCAGATGAGATGTGAAGAGCAAAGTAGAACTGACTGAAATTGAGAAGCTTGCTCCTTAGCATCACCCTCTTCCTTTGTCTGCTCACCTGGCAGCTGTATCAGTCCCAGTGGTGCAGCTGCTTAGCATGCATCCTGGGTCACTGCTGAGGCCATGGTTCAGAAGCTGCCGAAGGGCTCCTAGGCAGGGAATGGAATTGAACAGGTGCCTTCCTGAATTTGAATTGGGTTCATTAGTGTGGATTTTTATTGTTTGCATTCTAGTATGAAGCAACACTTTTCCATTAGTGTTTGCTTTTATATATTCCCCATGTTTCCAACATTAACCATTCCTTTTTTTTTTCTCCTTTTCTTTTCTAGGAAAAGAGGAGTAGAAGTAGTACAGGTGAGTAAAAACTACATCATTCCCCTCTCCTCTTCCCCACCCCCCCCTTATTTTCTTATAAAAAGGTTTACTGATTTTAAATGCTGTTATTTAGATGTGTCCTGGTTCCAGCTGAAATAGGATTAATTTTTTTTCACAACAGCTAGCAAGGGGTTCTGTTTTGGATTTGTGCTGAGAACAGTGTTGATACAGAGATGTTTGAATATTGCTGAGCAGAGCTTACCCAGAGCCAAGGCCTTTGCTGCCTCTCACCCCACCCCACAGTGAGGAGTTGGGAGGGGACACAGCTGGGACAGCTGACCCCGGCTGCCCAAAGGGATATCCCAGCATGGAAAGCTCGGGGAAGAGGAAGGAAAGGGGGGGAACGTTTGGAGTGATGCTGTTGGCCTTCCAAAGTAACTGTTACGCATGATGGAGCCCTGCTTTCCTGGAGGTGGCTGAACACCTGCCTGCCAACGGGATGTAGTGAATGGATTCCTTGTTTTGCTTTGCTTGCACACACAACTTTTTCTTTACCTGTTAAACTGGCTTTATCTCAACCCACAAGTATTCTCACTTTCACTCTTCCCATCTCCCCCATCCTGCCGGGGGGAAGTGAGTGAGCAGCTGCATGGAGCTTGGCTGCCTGCTGGGGTTAAATCATGGCAAGATGTCAGCATGACCCAGGCTCAGTGATTTTTCTTTTGCATGCAGTTCTCTGCTATGGATACTGGTTTGGAAAAAGGGGATCCACCTTTTGTGAAGCATGTGTTGAGCCTAGGTGCTCTGGTGACAGTGAGAACACTGTTAGGCTTTTCTGTCTGTGAATTACTAAGATCTGGTAATTGATTAGGTGACGTCAATCTGTGTTCGTTGCATTGACAGACAGTCAAGCTTCATAGAAACGTGAGATGGCCCTTCAGAAAATGAACATTGCAGAAAGAATGTTCTTGTAACCCAGTGAGCAGAGAAATGATACTGAAGGGCCTTTGAGTTGTAACCCATCTACAGTTCAGGTGTTGGCTGCATTTGTTGTTTCCTAGGTCCAAATGGTCATATTTCATGCAAGATGTTACTTAAAGGATGCTGGCAACTTGGGAAAGGAATTATGTTACTGTGACAGCTGTAATATAGAGCACTGTAGCCCTAAAGTTCCAGAGGGGAAGCATGCTCTTTCCTTCTGGCTTCCTTCTGGCTTCTTTTGTGTACTTTAAAAGCTGTGTGCTACATGTTTCATTCTTCCTTATGCTTTCTTAGTGCTTATTTTGCACTCTAAGGTGATCAGTGTGTTCCTCACACTTGCTGTCTCATATCTTAATAGTAGATATGAAACTGTCTCATTAGAGAGGATGAGGAAGAGAGGAGGAAGATGGGGTGTTAGCCACTGATAGTTGAGGCTGCTCTTAAGTCCATGTGAACGATGCTTCTCAACACCAGCAGGGAGAAGGAGAAAAACACTTTAAAAAAAAAAATAGAATCATATAATGGTTTGGGTTGGAAGGGATCTCAAAGATCATCAGGTTCAACCCCCTGCCATGGGCAGGGACACCTCTCAGTAGACCTGGCTGCTCAAGGCCCCAGCCAACCCAGCCTTGAACACTTGCAGGGAGGGTGCAGCCACCACCTCCCTGGGCAGCCTGTGCCAGTGCCTCACCGCCCTTGTAGTGAAGAATTTCTTCCGAATACCCTATCTAAATCTACCCCTTTCCAATTTAAAACCATTCCCCCTTGTCCTATCACTACATGCCCTTCTAAAAAGACCCTCCCTAGCTTTCTTCTAGGCCCCTTCAGGTACTGGAAGGCTGCTATAAGATCTCCCTTGAGCCTTCTCTTTTCCAGGCTGAACAAGCCCAACTTGCCCAGCCTGTCTTCATAGGAGAGGTGTTCCAGTCCTCTAATCATCTTAATGGCCTTCCTCTGGGCCTGTTCCAACACTTCCATGCCCTCCTTATGTTGGGGACTCCAGAACTGGATACAGTACTCCAGGTGGGGTCTCACAAAACTAGAATAGAGGAGCAGAATCACCTCCCTTGACCTGCTGGCCATGCTCCTTTTGATGCAGCCCAGGATATGGTTGGCCTTCTGGGCTATGAGTGCACACTGTTGGCTCATGTTGAGCTTCTCACCTGCCAACACCCCTAAGTCCTTCTCTGCAGAGCTGCTCTCTAACACATCATCTTGAGCCTCTATTGATGATGAGGATTGCCCCAACCCAGGTGCAGGACCTTGCAGTTGTTCTTGTTGAACCTCATGAGGTTCACATGGGCCCACTTCTCCAGGTCCCTCTGGATGGCATCCTGTCCTTCTGGCATGTCAGTTGCACCACTCAGGTTGGTGTCTGCAAACTTGCTGAGGGTGCACTCAGCCTCATCGTCAGTGTCATTGGTGAAGTTATTAAATAATACCGGTCCCAGTACAGATCCCTGAGGAGCACCCCTTGTCACAGATCTCCATCTGGACATCACCATTGACAATGCAACCATCCAACCAATTCCTTATTCACTGAACAGTCCACTCATCCGATCCATCTCTCTCCAGTTTAAAGAGGAGGATGTTGTGGGGGTCTGTGTCAGAGACTTTACAGAAGTCCAGATAGATTACATCATCAAGCTATGTTATTGCAAAGAATCCACTGTGAGAAAAGGCTTTAACAAGTTCTCATTACTGTTTCAGCTGGAGAATATGTCTTTCAGGTATGTGTGGTGTATTGCAGAGAAAAAAGGGCACCACTTTACTGGGTGCATTTAACCTTTCACTGCTACAGCATCATCTTCGTTACTTGTACCTCCTATTGCTCAGAGCTAAGGAGCAGCTTCTTAACAGCATCTCCGGATTGATAAGCACAGACCAGCATTTGCAAAGCACAGCTTCACAAGCAGCACAGGGAGAAAGCCAGCCTGTGTGTGTGTCTCTGTCTAGGGGACACTGTTATTTTAATAGTGCTCCAGTGTATTACAATCCAGTCCCTCATTTGTTACATGTGCCTCACACCTGCACTGTACATTTAAGCAGCAAGGTGTTGGTACGAGATGAATTCAGTGAGGCACCCGATCAGCTGAGCAGAGGGCAAATTGCATTTTACTTTGTGGGTTAAAGTTGCTGTTCTTCCATGGGTTACCTGTTAGTCTTCAGGTGATTGTGTAGCTTCATGGCTAGTCATCAGCTAGCCACAAAATAACTGGAAAGGGTTACTTTATTGGGAGAGCATTTTGGGAAACATTTGGACAGGACTTTGTATAAAAGTACGTCATGGTTTCAAATTTCATAGCAGAGGTGAGATGTCAGACTAACCTTCTGGGAATTTGTGCCCCAGAGACATATCTCAAGCACTGATGCCTGTTGCTCTGCTAGAGCAGGATGGATGGCTGTGTATGGATCACCCCGTGTCTATCACTTGCGTATTGTTTCATATATCCTCACACATGTACCTGTAGCCAGTTGGGAGTATATTGGAAATGGACTCTTTTTTCCATCCAGCATTACTGGAAAGCTTTGCTTAAGTCACCTTGCATGACCCAGATGGGTAGCCCTGCTTCTAAGTGCAGGATGTCTTGATGTCCATCTGTCTTCTTGATGTTGAACAAAGTTTGACAGAGGGACTGTTGTTTCCCTGTGTTAAGCAGTAGTGTTTCTTTGATTTGTGTCCCTTCTCCTCCCTTAAGGAACCTATCTGCAAGAAACCAGCTCTTTCTTACACCTGACAATATACAAGGAACTCAAAACACAAAAATATACAGACTAATAATCTACTTTCTTCTTTACATAAACTAAAAAACCTTTCTGAATGTAGATGTCCTTTCCAGTAATGAGTAGTGAGTCAGAAGGTAAGGTTCATTTCCTGGCTTGCAGGTACCAAGCATGCTGTACTGATGTGTGCTGACTTCTGTGAACAGACACCAGATTATGCTTCTCTGAAGATGTTGCACAGGAGCTGGGAAGAACTCCCTACTACTGAAGGGGAGTCTTCGAAGTCTTCAAATAAGCACCCTTGTGACTTCTGTTTCCTTCCTGAAGTGAGGAATTAGGATGATCATCAGTTCTTTACCTAGAACAACAAAATTCTCTTATTTTGCTTTCTTAAGGTGCTGTACAGATTATCAGGGAGCTGCTGCTAGACTTCAGTTGAGGTGCTGTAACTTGTGCTCAAGTTCCACATTTGGTCTTGTCTCAAACTTTCAGTTCCAGCAGAAAGTGTGTTTCCAGCTTTCTGTTTTTACTGAGTGGGGAAACATGCACATCCTCCAAAGAGAAATAATTGAAGAATAGGGCTCACAGTGGGATGCTAAGCAGGCATGCTCCTGTATCCAGCAGTAAGACATTATTCAAGCATCGCATTGAAAACAAAGTGCCTCTCAACTTGTGTGGTGATAAATAATTGGGGTTTTAGAAATACTGATTAAATTCTAACATAATGAGAATTCACTGTGAACTCAATGCACAGGAGCTGAAATGTGTGACATTATATAGTACAACTGAGTAACATCCATCAAGCTATCTGGTGTAAAAGGTAGTACAGTAGATGAATCAAATAAAAAGCATTCAAGGTTATGAAATTTCCAAAGACAGTACGAGTCTGAGCCTGCACCCAAACATTTGGGTGTATGAATGGGTTAGCTCATTTCTTTTTTTCCAATGGGCAGTTGCAGAACTCTTGAGTATCAGCATCTTTAAGAACTGTCACTTGGATCTAGATTTGCTTTCTGCAGCTTAAATCCAAGTCAGTGGGCAACTATAAACCAGTGTTACATTGCAAGAAAAAAACAGGTGTTTTCCTGCCTTTTAAATATGGGCTCTTAACAGAACACTGTGCTATATCTCTTAGCTCGTGGCAGATGATCTTTGTTTTTAAGTAGGCATCACCACAATACCAGGGTGCTTTCTGAATTAGGGTGCTGCCTGTTTGTGCCCCATGAGGTAAGGAAGCATGCTTGTCCCAGTTTGCAGGGAGGAAAGACCAATGTACCCAGGCTTCTACGGGGATCCTGTTGCTGTGCCATCCCCAGTGCTGCTGGGAGCTGGGCTGCCAAACCTGTGTGGCAGTTCCAGTTGTGGCTGTCTGAGCAGGGGTGTGAGGCCACACACTGCCCCGCGTCAGGGCTGCTCTGTGAGGCACCAAGGGAAGGAAGAGGAGGTGCTGTGGGCAGCAGACCTGGTGTTGCTGGCTTTCTTCCAGCGAGAAACAGCTCCGATTCAGCTGTGTTAATTGTAAGGCTCCGTTTATGCTGATCATGATGCTCTTACAGTTCCTGTGGCAGTTACTTTACTGCCTTTACAGGAAGGCGAACAGGCAGACCAGTTAGAGCTGTACAGGGATTTCTCAGTGTCCAGGTTGCTCCCTAACATCACCTCCTTTTTTGCTTGCCAGTTCTTCCAGCCCCTTTCAGCTGCCTGATCAGCTGGAGTGGCTTGAGCTGCTGGCCAGAGGATGCTCTGAACAGGTGACAAACATGACCGAAGCCCATCTGCTGTAGTCTGCAGGCACTTAGTGGGCAGGCAGCAGCTGGCAAGGCTGGGGCAGAGTGGTTCTTGCAGTAGCATTGAGGTAGCTTGCCAGTAAATGTTTATATTGAAATATTTCTGAATAATTTCTTTCATCACCATTCCAAGGAAAAGATTGCCTCTGATGTTTGCAGGGGTGAGACATTTACAACTAAAAAAATAATTATTTTTTAATAATGAAATCTAGCAAAGAAGGCTTTTGGGTAGTCTCTAAAAGGTAAAGTTGTTGTTTCTGGTTTTGGGGTTTTTTTTTTAATAAAAGCTTGGTTTTCTTCAATTTCACCCTTACACCCCTAAAATTAGTATAGGGCCAAATTTAAAATTGCAAGTTGACGGTGGTTCTTCAGCCTGTAAAGTATCCAGTTTCATATGGCTACATATGCTGGCAGGGGAAAGAGAGAACATCTCCATCTACCTTGTTTTTCAGGAAAAATCTTGTTCGGCTTAGTTTGAAGAGTGTAAGATCGAAAACACGTGCAGTGAAGTGGAAATCATCCCAAGTACCTCTGATGGGGACATGCATTTATTTTTGTTTCACAAGCTATGCAAATCCAGAATAATTAGCTGCAGCCCTTTGGCTTCTGACAGATTGCCAGCTCAGTCTTTGTGTGACAAACTTCGGAGCCTTCGTATTTCTTGCAACTTCAAAGCCATTTCAAGCACTTCCACACTCAAGCTTTCCTAGAGCTCTCACTCACTTCTTATTTTAAAATAGAGAAGATTTCCTATTTTTGGGGGATATTTTTGGTTCAAATGAGCACTAATGCTCTCTTTTAGCTTAGAAAGATGTTCTCCTCAGTTGGCTATAAAAGTGGGATTAGTCATTGTATTTCAAGCTGCACATTTTTTAATAGCAGTGGGATGTGGAGGACAACATGTTTTTCAATGTGGAACAGCTGATTGTAGTAGTTACAATGGTCTCTGCTGCTGGTTTGCTTTTCCTTTTTCCCCCAAGTCTCTGGGAATTGAGATATTTGAAATCTTTTACTTAGGAGAAGAAAACTGTCCTTTGAGCTGTGGGTTTTACTGAAGCCCACGAAGAATTGAGGGTCCCCTCCCCCCCCCCCCTTTTAATTCTTCAATCAGAGTAAAATACCAATGACAGCAGTTTCCACTAATTGTTGCCAGGGAACTGTTGTTTTCTTGCAATGTGGGGAGGTTTATTTTCACATGAAGTATTAATGGAATAAGCTTGGAACAGCAAGTGTTCTAATGGAGAAAAGGAGCTTATAAAATATATATTTGATAGCATATACAGAAAGATGTGACTGGAAAGCTTCCAAAGCAAGCAGCGTTGTTGAGATGTTGGAGAGTTGGCTCTGTAGTACCGGGAGGAGAAAGTTTATTTTCTCATGCATGCCAGTCCCTCAGTAAAGTGCATGATCTGAGGATGGCAGCCAGCTTTGCCTTGAATGCATTTTTGGAAATGATGCTGCAGAAGCCCTCCAGCCCTCCAGCCCCCCCTATCCTCCCAGACTGCATTGTGTTAGGTACTTTGCACGGTGCTTGAAGGTGGGGAGTTGCTGGTTAAAATCTTGAGAAGATCCTGATACTTTTTATCTTTGGTGGTACACCAAGTGTGCTAAGCACATAAAATGAGGTCTTCCAAAAACCCTGTAATAATGAGAGCCTCAACCCCAGAAACAGGACTGTGGAAGAACAAATCCCAGGTCTTTGGTCCTTCTCAGGAGAGGAGAACCCTTTATACAAGACCTGCTCAGTACGTACCTACAAAGCAGCAGGAACGAAGCACAGTTTCCAGTGCAGGGAAAGATGGCTTTGGCATGCTGCTACAGATTGCATCAGCAGACTGGTCAGTTAGGTACAGCATGGCCCTTTCTGGTCCAGTGGGGAAGAAGAATAAATACACATCTGTTGGGGCAGGGAATAAAAGCTACAGAACATTTCCACCATGTGGATTAAGCAGATTAAATAAATAAGCACTTATTCTTAAAAATTAGGCAGAGTAAGCCAAACAAATCAAAATGCATTTAGATCTGATTTATTTTCACTCTTGGTGGGAGAATGGGAGAACCATGAAAACGATGGAGAGATTTTCGTGGCTCAGCAAGAGTTTCTTACTGACTGCTGTGACTGCTTTCTCTTGATCATGAATCCCACTGGCCTGGGAGAGGTGTGGGCTCCAAAGTCGCTTGCAGAAGTCACCTGGGTGAATGAAAGCATTAGAAAGATTTAGAAATCTGTAACTGATATGTAATGAGTGGCTGTCAGGTGTGAGCTTGTACTGTTTTGGCCCATGGGGTCAGCTCTGCCCTTGGTCTTCTCCTGACGCCTTGGTGTGGAGCGATGAGGCAGTGGTTCCTAACAGTGCTAAAGGCATGTCCTGTGTGGAAATCCAGTCCCCATGGAACCTCTGCCATATATTTTGTGACTCTAATGGGACTGAGAATGCAATGGGGAGTTGCCATGCTTTGTCACTTACTGCAGGCACTTAGGGCAACTCCCTTACAAACTCTGCCTCTGCTCCTGGTGGGGGTAATATCCCATTTTAGTTGCCTTGAGATACCCCAACAGTGGAGATGTAGATTAGGAACAGCATATAAAGGAAAATGGGATTATTAATGGGGGCTGCTAGTTCCTAAAGATTGCTGTGTATTAATGTTCTCTCAGCCATCAGTGTGTGTCCTCCCAGATACTTCTGTGAACTGCAAAGCTTTGTAAATCCCTCCTCAAGAAACAGTATGGATACAAACTGGCAGAAATGCAGGGAAATAAAGCTCTGTATTTGCCTCGTTTTGACAAGGGATGCTCTGCAGCACACAGTCCAACTCTGCAAAAAATGGCAGTTAGACATTGCTTTTATTAACCATGATTAGTGTAGCAGTGCCTGTGGGCCAACAAAGACCAGGCTTTAATTTTGGGCTGCTTTAAACAATAGGATTATTTGTCTCCCTGCATGCCAGTGCTGTGCTAGGGTGTCAGAGCAGGGTGAAGGGGGTGTGTTTGGAGACAGGAAGCTCAGGAAATGCCTTATTTTCAAACCAACCTGTCTCGTTTGTGGTTTGCTGTAACTGCAGAGTCTGCGTTGAAGTACAGATGTGCACAGAGCCCTTTTGAGGTTTTCTTCTCCAGTTTTTTTCTTGGAGTAGGAAGGATGAGAAGTTGATACAGTGCCAAGGGTGTCTGTACCTCTGACCCCAGTACAGAGGTGTACGCTCTCACCTTAATGCCCTGTCATTTGTCTGTTTCGGGGATGAAATGGTGCAATTCTCCTGCTCAAGTAGACCTGTGAGCTCATTCCTCTGACAGCAGTTATAACCCTCTCTTCCAGTCTGGTTTTTTTTTCCACAGGACCAAGGATGTTCTTTTGGGAGCAATGAGTGGTATCCACCATAGCTTGCTTCAAACCAAAGCTTAATAGAGAGCGAAGGAAACATTTGTATGCTTGCCTTCCTTAGTGAGAGTGCTGGTAGGTCTGAATTTCCTGAGGACTCTGCAGAAGTTCAGTGGAGTTTGGGGAAGTCTTTTTTAGTAGGTGTTCACTCTGGCTTCTGCAAAAGTGGCTTATTCCTTTGATCTTAGCTGTGACCTGATGTAATTGTCTCTGGAGATCACTGCATGCTTGTTTGCTCTTCTGGCACTTCAGAATTACATGAGAGAAACGTATTTGTGTCACAAGATTGAATGGGGTTCCAGTAAAATCTAGTGCTTAAAGTTTCATAGGTTTTCCTGTATTTGCTCTTTAGTCTTAAGTTAGAGAAACAGGTAGCACATGTACCTCAGCTGCCCCAGTATACACCAGGGCACATTCAAACACAGCGAAACCTGGAAATGTTTTCCTGAGCCTGATTGCCTTCATGGAATTACAGCAGAAGGAAGCAGAATGACTTCAACTTTACCAGAACAGCTGAACTTCCATGAACACACTGGTTTTATTGTTTGTTTGTTTGTTTCTCCAAGGGGCACTGTGTTTTAGGAATGATGTCTCGCTAGAAGGAATATTTATCATTCACTTTAACTTCATTTCTGGTGGAATGAATACATTTCTTTTCCTTAGCATCAGTGTTGACCTCTTCTTGCTGTATAGCTAAAGGTAGACAGATAAGAGAGGAGGAGTTACTGACCTGCTCTATGTGTTTTCTATGCCTTTGGTGGTTGTTGCAGTATTTCTTATAATGATGGAAAACACTCAAGGACTTTTTGACAGTTTGGTTTTTATCACTGTCTTTGGGTAGTTTCTGAGGATATTTACTGCTAAAGGTAATTTTACACTGGTACCAAAAGTTTAGGATGGGAATTGTTAAATGTAGGATTTCAGTCTGAGGAAGAAAGGAGAGAGCCAGGAGAGATTTAGTTGATTACAGGCATACTTTCTCCAAAGTGAGGTAGAAGAGGGTTATCCAAATGTGTTTCTTTACCATAAGGTCACATCTGTGGAAAGTTTGAGAGCTGTGATTTTTTTAATTTTATTTTTT
The DNA here is from genome assembly GCA_022605575.1 of Laterallus jamaicensis coturniculus. Classification (NCBI taxonomy): domain Eukaryota; kingdom Metazoa; phylum Chordata; class Aves; order Gruiformes; family Rallidae; genus Laterallus; species Laterallus jamaicensis. The sequence goes on along the minus strand of JAKCOX010000021.1, from coordinate 3,857,321 downwards.
CATCCCTCACATGGCTTGTCAAAAAGGAGACTGCTGCTGCAACTTCCTAGGTGAGATTAGTGTTGTTCCCTTCTGGCTATGCCAGGAGCAAGGGTGGGCCAACCACAGTTAGTAAATGGATCAAAACAGTCATTGGATACCTTAAGGGTATGATCTGCCTTAGCAAGCAATATAGTTCCTCTTTTTGGAGAGCTCTTTTCACAGAGAGGGAGGGTTAACTTTCTTCCTGTAGTCACTGGGGAGGTGTAGGTGTGGGGGCTGGAGAGAAGCCCCCTTTGAAATGTTTGTGTGAATGTATCTCTGTTGCTCAGATTTATGCTGCAGATTTATGTTGTTAGTATATTTAAAGGCCATGTGCTACTGACATAGTCGTGCATCAGTGTAATTCCCAAAGCCAGAGGAACCACAAAAGCTGCTGAGCTGTGTCCATGCAGGGCTGCAGGGCAGTTTCATTCATGGTAGTCGCAGCCTGCGCCCCCTCCTGCGCACCCGCCTGCAGGTTGGTGGTTTTGATCCTAAGAGGCTCTGTATCCAGGTGTGCTCTCTGTGACTCAGCTGCACATTAAAACCGAAGCAAACCCCAGCCTGTCTTTGGTATACAGCAGAGATTCATCACTGAAACTGTGATGCCACAGTACACTTGATTTTAATTGCTCTCTCTTACGTTGAGGTTATTTTTATTAAGGAGGTGAAAGAATTAACTGTTGCTCATACTACAGATGAATAACAGCATGTCAAGAGAACTTGTCCTCGGCAGTTTCACTTAAAGTTTGCATGGTGACCTGCAGGATCCTAAGACAATGCTGTCAACTAGTCAGTAAGATACCAGACATCTCAGTCATGATAAAAACCATAAATCTAACTGTGGGTGTTGCTGCTTTGGTTTAGAAAAATAGCATAACAGAGGTTATGAGTGGGAGACACAAAACTACCTAAATACAAACTACAGACTGCTTCTGTCATTGCAAAGTGGTGGACGTAACCTAGTACTATTCTTTGGCTGTTATTTTAGGGTGCAGAGTAGTTCAGGGTCTTACTTGAGTTCACTAATAATTTTTTCAACCTGAGATTGCCTCAATAAATCATAGTTGTCTCATTTAATTTCTAAACTGTCATGCTTCCCTGAATAGAAGGGGGTTTGTACCTAATCTAAAGTTGCTATACATGTTAACTTAAGTGTATATTGTGTCTTCATTTGAGTGTATGTTATCAGGTGAGTATTTGGTAGTTAGTGACAACCTTTTTTTTTTAAATTTAAAAAAAAAATAAATCCTCCTGGTACCTTGCCAAAGTGTGACCAAGTTATTTACAGTGTTTTGACAGAATCATCTGAAAATGGGATGGAAAAGATGCCATTGGGACTGAGCTAATACTGTAAGAGACTGAAATGTAAGGGAAACAACTCTTGCAGAGGAATTTTTGGCCAACTTTGCAAAGAGAAAAGCTTTTTCACTTTGTTTTTGTAGTAAGTTGTTGATTGGAGCCAAGAGCTTCCTTTACTCAAAGGTCTAAGTGCATCTGAAAATGTTTTCTTCTATGAGAAGCTTCATTGCACAACTCCCTTGTCCTGTAACCTCAGCAGCATAGAGTTCCTGTGTTAGAATTGTTCATTGACTTAGTGATGGCAAAGATTAGGGTAACTGCAGGCTGCACGGAGAATTTATGTTGATTGCAGCGAGATCATTTATACTTGAGGCTAGCTTGGAAAATGTTCTTTCCTGTGACCTAGATCAGCTTATCTTGTAATACCTTTTCCCTCATGGTAACATACTTAAATGGCTGAAAGAAAAACATGAGCTATAAAGGGTGAAAAAGAACTTTTTCTTTATAACTTTAAGAATAAAGCAGTTTGAAATGGAATCAAAGAAGATTAGATGAGCACCCTGTGATGACTTGCATACCATTCAAGGCCTTAATGGCTGGTTATCAGTGAACTAAGTGACTAAAAGGAGGCAGAGATAGTATTTGCTCCTTGCTGGCGACAGATCCTCCCACCTGTCCCTGCTTCTCATTGTTTTTAATGCCTCTGAGGCAAAAAGGGCTGGTTAAAGCGGTGGGTGGGTTTCTAACAGCAATGCTCCTGCCTTGGCCAGAGGACCCTTTTCCTGCACCATCCTGGAGATGTCTTCGGTTCCTGCTGGGTGAGGGAACTACACCCCAGTTCCCAGCCTTGTCTAACAGGTGTGTTGAATACTGCAGTTCTTCGCTTTCAATTGATAAGTTGTGTCTTAGATGTTACTCTCTGTTGGGTCTCTTCTTAAGAAGCTTTTTCAGCCTGCTTGTATGATTAGATTGCTGCTCCTCTCATTCATTCTGTGCTTCCTAAAAACTGGATCTTTTCAGCTGAGCCCGTAGAAATGGATGCACAAAAAAGCTGTGTTGGCTTTGTGAGTACCTTGTGCTGCATAAATGTGATAGTGCTGTGCCTGAGCTGGTATGGTGGGTCTCCAGCTCATATCCAGTTCCTAGGGCCAGAACAGGTCCAGTCTATCCAGTACTGCCCAGGCCTTGCAATGCCATTTACAGGTCAGTTGGTGTAATGTCTTTTTACTAATTTAGGGCAGTCAGCCCTTTGCACAGCAGCTCAGTGGCTTGTATTTCCTTCTGTATCGGTGTGGTACTCTAGCAATAGGATTTCTGTATAGCACAAGGAAGGAAAGCAGATAGCAACACACCCTGATAGTTCGTGGGTAGTTAGTTTGCATTCTGGAAAGTTAGTGAGCACGTGGAAATGCATTTTCCCAGCTGTCTCTGCAACTGCTCTATTGTTGAGTTCCTTTTTTCTTAAATGACAAAGTGCTGAGTTGGACATTAAGAAGGTTTAAACAGTTTTCAGGAGATATGTTTTCATCACACTCTTTGGCCATTAAGCCTGCCAACCAATGTGAACTCTTGTGTGCTGGGAGGACCTCTCCAGACAGGGATGGAGGAAACCAGTGATGGAAGGTGCCCCAGCAAACCTCAGGGAACCAGCTGGAAGCACCATTCGTGCAGCATTGCAGTGGGAGAGCAGTTCTCTCAGTTTGGAGGGACTGAGCTCAAACCAAAGGTTCTTCTAGAAGGCATATGTGGCCAGACCACAACCCTTGAGCCTCCTGGGACTTGAAAGCTGTTCTCATGCAGCTGCTGAGCCATGGTCATGACCCAGGAGTTGTGGTGGTCCCAAATCAGCTGGGGTTACTGTGGGGGTGTCCTGTGCTTTCTCCGCAGCCAGAAGGGGGTCTGCTGTGTGTTTTTACAGCTCTGTGACTCTTTTGATGTGTCCTTTTCAAATGAACAAATCTGACTGCTTTTGCCTTTTCCTTAGTGCCAAGTTTTCCCAGTTTGTGAGGATTATTTTTTATAACTTTTGTCCAAGTCTCTCCTGGAGTGGGCGCAGCCGAGCTCTGCTTACAGCGTGAGTGATTTGCTAGTAATACTATGTGGTCTTTTTTGCTTTGGGTAAGAAATTGCAATGTAAATGCTGCATAATCATGCATGAAAAATAGTCTGTCTGTGGAAATGCTGTCTTGTAGGTCATCTTTGTTTCTGCCCAGATATGTCTGTCTGCAGCCAAGTTTTGGTGCAGTAATACCATCAAGTTAATGTTTAAAAGAAGAGCTAACAGAGTTTACTTCATCTTCAGTAGATAGGAGTACCATGCATAGTTGCTAGTGATTGGGAATTTTAATTTAGTATAAATTTTCTTAAGACTGATGTGCTACAACTTTATTTATGGAATCTATCAGCATTGTTTATGATTTTGTCTCAAGAATATTGTGTGTTTGCTGGGGATCACTTAGCAACAGCCTATGGCACGGTGAGGTTGTCTATGACATGCTCACGCTAGTACCCATGAACCATAAACCAAGAGGAAACACCAAATAAATAGAAATTTAAAGCAAAACAAAGCAGCTTGTTTACTGAAGAGTTGCATGTGGGCCATTGTAAAATTCTTTGCTTTTCAGTCTTTATTTATGTGTTCGTCATCGGGATCTAATGATGCTCTCTGCTTCTGGAGGTGTTCATGGGATGTCTGCAGCTGTGGTAATGAAGCATCTCATGAGTATTTAAGATAGAAACAACTATTTAATATCAAAACAACTCACACTTTAATCTGTTAAATCTTCTTAATTAGTCCTTTACCAAGTAATAGGAATACACATTAAGGAGTGCAAGTTCCCTGGAGGGGTCTGAGATCTAGATTGGTATTCCAACTTGACAGCTCTGTGCTAATGCTGTAAGACTCTGATGTTTCTAATAACATTTCTTTTCCGGAGAGTGGTGGGGTTTTTAGTGTGTTTGGGGCTGGATTTTTTTGAGATTGAGAGGGATTATAAATTCAAACCTGAATGTCTATTTATTTCAGGCCATTTATTATTGTATATTAATGCTAGTGACTTGGTTGACTTTAATGACTTGGCTAGCATTGGAGGTGAAAACTGAATGCAATCAGAAACATTTTCATTTTAAAAAATTGTCCTGAGGTATGGACAGTAAATAGATGGGAAATGCCCCATGTTTGTGTTTGGCAAGCAGCAGTAATTTGATAGGAATTTAGCTGTGGTTGCATTTATGGAACTTATTGGTTCCAGGGGTGCATAATAGGTGGGGGAAAGGTTGAGTGTTAAAAACAATGCTTTTTCTTTTTTTTTTAACTATTCTGATTCTGGGATGTGGGCTGAAGAAATTCTACCATTTGTTGAGCTTTTCAAGAAGAAACGGAACTGCAGTATTTGCATTTAGGTTGAGTGTTACCTGGCTTTGAAAAGAGTTTGGGTATGAATCTAAGTTTTAATGGAAAATGTGAGATTTTGATGGAATTCGGTTTGTTGCTGTTGGTTCAAATTCTTAGCCTCCTGACCTTAGAATCTGCTGTCTTCAGGGAGGAGAAAACAGGGGATATTGTTAAATTCTGTGGAAAATATCCTGTGTAAACTATACCCTTGTAGTAAGGAAGGTAGGAAGATACAGTGCTGAGCGTGATCAGTGATATTTCAAACTAAAGCAGGGAGGCTGCCGTGGTAAAGGACCTCAAGTCTTTCCTCAATTGCAAGCTTGCCCTGCCATACAACAAACCTCTAAGTTGGAAGCATTCAACAAGAGAGCAGTGGGCTGAAGTATCTCTCTGTTTGCAAACCCAAAACTGTACCTATAATATATTTTAATACCAATGCACTGAGATCTTTCAGTGTAGCCTACTTGGTCTTGGAGGTTGTAATGCTGGACACTTAATTTCATTTGTAACACTACGAATGTTGAAAATCATACTTCATGGAGCTGTCAAGGCCCTGGGTTTATCTGAGAGAAACCAGCTGTAAGGAGGTAGGGCAAAGTTATGCCTTGGCACACGTAGCCTGTTTTGGGCAGCATCATTGCACGGTTTGTTTAACTTGCTGGGATAGGTCATACCAAACCTGTCTTGGTTGTCCTGTGCCCGGCGTAAAGAGATTATCTAAGGTTGTGCTGTCCTTTCTGCTATGCTTGTGGCAGGAGGGGTTTGGAGAACCTGTATTTGTTGAGAACAAGAAACCATTAGTTGTGGCCACTTTCATTTAAGTGCCCTCATTGCACTTGTTTGCATTTAATAGCACAAACAGTGTTTCCTGTCATTTCAGACTGGTTCTGGGAACACTATAGCAGACTTTTCTCTCCTGTCTGGTTTCTGTGCAGAACAGTGGACAGCTATCTACTTTAATATCTGTTGCCTTATGCATTCATCATTTCGTGTTTTAAACGCTGTGCCTTTGACCAAGAATAAATGGGTAAAACAATAAACTCTGTACAAGCTAATTCTAAAACTAAAGACCATTAAAATGATATCCGTGTATGTATTTAATAAGGATAACATTAAAGACATTAGATGATGCTTTTTTGTGTGTGGTACTTTTGGGATAAAGATGCTCACAACAATGCAATGGCAAATCTACCAAAAAGCTCAAGCCACTTAATCTCCACACTGAAAGCATGTATTTATGCCAAAGATGCATACAGCTTGCTGGTCACTGGTTTGCATTTTGTCCCTTATTTTATGGAGTTTTGCGGGCTTATTTGTTTAAGCTTTGCATATGGGACTTCCTTTGAGCTGAATGTGCCTTCAGTTAGCATCAGCAGGTTGAACCTGGAGGATGGATCTTTAAAAGAGCAAATTTCAAACTTCAAGCCGGTCTTCGCTCTGGCTTGTATCCTCCTTTGTTCCCCTTCATAAACACCTGGGCTGTGGCATTCAGAACAGGCTGTACTGAAGGATGTGTGTTTGGGGCCTGTCCTGTGCTTCTACTTGAAGTTGGCTGGAGGCAAGCCAGCTCGTTGTTTTGAGGTTGCAAAATTGCACTAGCGTGGCAGAGGACTGGCTTTGTTTCTCCGTGGGACTTGGGAAGCCCCTGAGCCGCTTGCCACATCAGTGAGGCCAGGCACCACCATCCCTGTCAGAGCCACGTTACGCTGCTTTGGCTGTGCGAAGGGAGGCAGGCTGTACAGCTGCCTGTACGTGACCTACCCAAGCTCTGTTAATCCATGTGCATATAGCATTTGAACAACTGTTTATGTAAAGGCAGTGCTGATGGTGGGAAGTCTTCTGCAGCATCAGAAACTATTAGGACAGTCCTCAGCTCCCTTCAGCTCCTTGCTAGCTGCATACCAGCTTACGCTGTTGTGTGTCACACCTTGTGCCCTGTACAGAGACAGGCAGGAGGGTGCTTTACACCTTGTGTGTTACCTGTAGCACATCCTGGATTGTAAGCTGTGATGCTAGCTGTTAGCCTAAGGTGGAAGCCTGTATGTTCCAACACTCACAGCAGTGTCCCACAACAAACCACAGTGTGGAGTGCTGCTGAATTACAGCCTGACACTGGCTGTAATGCTCTGAAAGAAAAATGTGGCAGGACTAATGCTGCCAGCACTGAATTTTCATGTTTCACTGGATTTTGAAAGGTGATTTTTTTTTCCTTATGGCATAGAAAGCATAGTTGAAACTTGAAATTTGCAAGTATCGCAATGGAAATGTGATTATGTAGTTGAAGGGAAATAATAACTAAATGATGGTACCAGGTATCAAATTATAGCTTCACAGCTGAAAGTGTTTAAAGTAATGATTTTAGTATTCTCCCAGTAATAAATATTTTGGCAGATTGTGGATTATGATGGAGGTCACAGTGAGGGGGTGTTCTGTGGCTTGGGCCACAAGTCAGATGACCACAGTGGTGGTTCTTGTATCTGAAATCTGAGGGCAAGTCTCTGAGTAATGAGCTTGCTTTTCAGAGGTACTGAGCAGCTGCTGTTAAGGTTCAGGGAAAATGCTAAATGCTCAAGCTGGTTCTTCTGGGTGTAAATATGAATGCAGAAGCCCATATTCAAAGTTTTTGTTTGTGTGAGTCCCATTCCAAGTGTGTGTTGTTCTTCCTACACCCCCCCCCCAAAAAAAAAAAAAAATCTTAGCTGAGAAATTGAAATTCTGATTGAATTCCATTATTGAATACCATCAGGTTTACTGACCATCTCTAACCATTGATGTCCTTCCTTCTATGAGCATTTTAGCCACTTTTGAGGGACTTTTCTAACTTCAGAGTGAAATACACAAAATCCCATCTGCAATAGCCTGTGTGCCATCAACAGAATTCTGGTCTCAATGAGATTATCATAGGTACACTGTACAAATACCATGATTTTGGTATTTGTGTTTCTCATGGCTCTCTTAAAAAAATCAACATTTGTAGATCTACTACTTGCTGGCAATAAGTAGTAGAAGAAAGCTAAAATTGTAGGCTTTTTAACCATTTAATTTCTAGTAGTTTCAGAGACTAAGACAATTCAGTTGATGTTTCAGTCATAACACTCTTTTTCCTTTGCAGTTAACAAGTTTCCACTGTAGGCAAAAGGAACATGCATACTCCATGTGCATGGTAGTTGTGTGAGGGGAAAGAAGGAGCGTTTCAGGATTCAAACTTTTTTTTTTAATAAACTGAAAGGTTTTCACCACAAGATGAGATACTTTCAGTATTCAGTGCAGGACTTCGGTTCTGTGAGAACTGGTCAAATTTAGCAGACATAAATATAGAAGCCAAGTAGCATGGCGACTTGTAGAATGCCCCTATAAAGAAAAAAACCCCCAACACTGGCAGTTATTGCTGCACTTCCAGCATGCAAGGGGTGAGGGGATGAGAGATTGCTTTTTCCAACAGTACAGAGAAACTTACTGCCTCAGCATCTCTTTGCTAGCAAGGTTTTTCAGCAGGATGTTTGGTGAGTCTGCACCAGGGCATAAGAAAATTAATAGGAAGGATCTGAAGGCTGTTCTCAGTGCCAGTACAGAGAAACTTATTGCCTCAGCACCTCTTTGCAAGCAAGGTTTCAGCAGGATGTTTGGTGAGTCTACACCAGGGCATAAGAAAATTAATAGGAAGGATCTGAAGGCTGTTCTGAGTGCATCGTTGAGTTCAACATTTCAACTTATCCATGGTTGATGTGGGTTATTGCTTAGTTTGGTATTGCAAAGGGGAGACTAGGCTAGTTGTGTGAACACGACTAGCTTTACAATGTCAACATCTGTACAGGTTAAAAGCCTTTTCTGTAGCCTGGTATGCCCTGTGGTCAGAGGAGGTGGCTGGACAGGAGCTGTGAGAGTGGTCCTGCAGCGTTGCTGGGAAAGTGGGGTTGCAGAATTAACCATTACATGTAGCATCTTTTCCATGTGAACTGGTCGATCTGTTGAAGGGCATGAAATAGGTAGTTGTATTGCTAATATGGACCAAAATTGATGCCACTGCACCCTCCTTGGCTCATTTTTGTAGAGGATTTAGACTAACACAAATGTGTGACTGTGCCACAACCACATCTCCCATTGCATTTTAAAATGGCACATATTGGAGCCAGTCATGTTTTTGAGAATCACAGAATCACAGAGTTGTCAGGGTTGGAAGGGACCTCGGGTCCAACCCCCCTGCCAAAGCAGCTCCCTAGCTCATACTGCACAGATAGGCGTCCAGACAAGTCTTGAATATCTCCAGAGAAGGAGACTCCACCACCTCCCTGGGCAGCCTGTCCCAGGGCTCTGTCACCCTCACTGGGAAAAAGTTCCTCTGCATGTTGGTGCGGAACTTCCTGTGCTCCAATTTGCAGCCATTGCCCTTGTCCTGTCTCCACTGACCACAGAAAAGGGGCTGGCCATTTCCCCCTGCATCCCACACTTAAGATAATTGTAAACACTAATTAGGTCTCCCCTTAATCTTCTTTAGACTGAACAGCCCCAGCTCTCTCAGCCTTTCCTCATAGGCTAGATGTTCCAGGCCCTTAATCATCTTTGTAGCTCTTCTCTGGACACTCTCCAGGAGATCCCTGTCTTTTTTATACCAGGGAACCCAGAACTGGACACAGAACTCCAGGTGGGGCCTGACCAGGGCAAAGTAGAGGAGGAGGATCACCTCCTTCGACCTGCTGGCCACACTCCTCTTGATGCACCCCAGGATCCCATTGGCTCTCTTAGCCACCAGGGCACACTGCTGGCTCATAGCCAACCTGTCATCCACCAGGACCCCCAAGTCCTTCTCCATAGTGCTCTTCTCCAGCAGGTCAACCCCCAGCCTGTACTGAAATGAACAGTTGTTCCTCCCCAGGTGCAAGACTTTACACTTGCTTTTGTTGAACTTCATCTGGTTTCTCCCTGCCCAGCTCTCCAGCCTGTCCAGCTCTCGCTGGATGCAGCGCAGTGTTCCTGCTGCTTTGTATCACCGGCGTACTTGCTGAGGGTGGATGCTGTTCCCTCAGATACCAACATATACTGCTATACCGCCCATTTCCTCCAACACCCCGGGCAACTTAAACTTCTGAAATAGCAGACTAATGTCATGAGCTTGGTATGTCTAACATAAAGAAAGACTGGGGAAGAAAAGTTTTATTACCAAGAAAACAAAGCATGCACAGAATGAAGAGGAGAAACTTTATATTCCCTGGTAAAAATATTTCCCTTGCTTCTGGTTCCTAAAGTAAATCCAAAACCAAATCAGAGAGCTCACAACAAGTCCAATAAATTGTTACTCTGCTGCTGTCACCTCGTGTAGTAGGTTGTTAGCTTATGTCTGTCTGTCTTGTGCCAATTTGAGATGTAAATAAAAACGATAAAATGCAATTTATTGGGTGGACTGTAAATTAATTGCTGTGAGGTCTTTGTTATTTCTCATCATGCCTGCTGGGAACTTTTTCCCTAGAAGGAGACGGCTTGAAAGGCACACGGTTTTCATAAACTATTTTTAATACTTAAAACTTACTTGAATCACTTACTTGAGACATTTATTTTTGGCAGAGAAGAAAACAGCTGAATTCTCCTGTAGATATTCTTAGTCTCTGCTGAAGGGTGAATCTCCACTTTTTTTTCACTTCGCAGGCTCTATCTGTATTTCTGTCTCCTACTCCCACTTGTCTTGAGTAAGAATTTGGAAGCTTTACCGGGAAGAGGAGGCAAAATGTGCTGTAACCTCCTTTTCTACACTTGCCTATTGATCCAGAACCTGCTGCCATAGTCCTGGTTCACATTAACCAGGACGACATTGGGTCAAGCATTTGGCAAGTTGCCTTTTATAAGCTTTAGCTTCTTAGCCTGCAAGCACGGGGTTCGAAGTGGGGTGCCCCTTTCATCACTTGCATCTTGCTGGGGAAGGGAAAAGCCATCTGGTGAAATTAATGGCTGGGAAATGGTGGGGTGATGCAGAAGGCTTCTGGAGCGATTGGGCTGACTGGCTTATCTGCTGATTTTATTGTTCCCTGGGGAAACAGCTGGTTAAAGGAAGCAAAGCCCAGACACACATGTTTTGAGCCAGTTTGTGGTGGGTGTTCCAAGCAGTTAAAATACTTGTTTTCACTCCTGCATTGGAGGCTTCAGATAATTTTTCAGGGCCTTAATTTGGCCCATTAGCCAAATTAGTTTGAACCTCATCAAGGATTTGAGAGCCTTTAACTGAACCCAGAGGTTCTAAGATCCTCTGAGAGGCAGAGAGACACTTTTGCCAATGGCATTATTCCATAGTTTGAATTTTATATTTACCCTCTGTTGCTTGTCATGCACCTTTGCATAACGAGAGCATGTTTTCCCTAGATAACTCACCACATCACCACTTGTTACCCAGTTGTTTTGATAAAGACAGAGATGTCCTGCATCATGGGCGCCTGTCTCTTTGTGACCACGAGACAAAGGGGTCATTAGAAGGGGCTATGAAAAGAGGCGGGGAGGAAGGTTACAATGATGTGTGGAATTAATGGTGATTTGGGGAGTTTGGGGCTATAAAATCCTTGTGGGAGAACTGCACTCCTCCACTCTGAAGGTGCAGCCTGTACCGTTGGTGCTCTGTGCTCTGCCAAGTGATGGCCAGTGGAGAGAAGCCAAATTCCTTCTCTCCTCCTTGCCCATGCCTTCAAGCACCCCTCCTTACACTTTGGTGGGTGTTCAAAGCCCACTGCTGTGGTGGAAATAAAACTAGATTGCAGTGCCCCAGCTCCACTGGTGCCAGCATACACTGCCCTTTCTGCCAGCGAGGTTTTCCATTACATCAACCTTGATGGTTCCAGCTCCAAGTTTCTGCCATGTTTTGTTAGCTTTGCAACACCAACTCTGAGAAATTTCATGCAAAATATGTATGTCTTACGAATTGCAGCTGCTTGGAGAGTTTTCTCACATGCTGCGCCCTCGTGAAGGTGCTACAGCCAGTGGTTAATTTTTGCTGCGGGATAGTTCTGTACCCCTAACTGTGGCAAGTGTGAATAAAGCAAATCAAAAAATAACCATAAGGAACTTGTTGAAATGTGCTGGACAATCCTCCTATTCTCTTGTATTTTATAGGATCAGCTACTTAAAAGAAAAGAATGCAGTATCTTACACACATACATGTGTTTTGTTGGTTTTAAACATAGAAGCAATTCCTGCTGCATGCTGTCTTAATCAATTTAATGCTGTTTAGTGTGTTTCAGCTACTCTTCCACTTTGCTTATGTGTACAGGCAATAAAACATTCAGAATTTAAATTGACACCATTATCAAGTCAAAGGTGAGTCTGCCCACAGCGTGGTACTTATTGCCAGGGCTGTCCCAAGATGAATTGTCTGGTGTTTGTGCTTTCTGGGATCATCCTGGATTATAGGGGGAGGAAGGGGAAGTAAGATGACAGATCTCAAGGACAAAGGATGCCAAGCCTTGAAATCTTATTGTCAGTTACTCACTGGGGTAATAAATATGACAGAGCATCCTTTTTATCACCTACCTTTGCCTGTTACAGCATCTTTATTAGCTGTAGATGCCCACAGTGTTGAAATACCTGACTCAGGATGTGCCGTTGAAGTGCATGTTCCACAGTCTTTGCTGTCTGGCTCCTGGGGAGCCAAGGGTGTCTCTGAAAGCTCTTATCAGACAGTAAATAAACTCAGTTATGTGTTCACAGGGCGTTTCCTAACTGCACTAGTAGTGTGTATGGTGTCAAAGTGCATATGCTGTAGGGACTATGAACCTGCCACATGTTAACCAGTCATTTCTTTATGTGTGAAGGGAGAGGTGCTTGGCCTTTTCTGAAGTGACTGTGACTATTAAAAGTCCTGGCTGTTGGTAGTTGATAGAAGAAAATGCCTGGAACCCCAGTGTACATTACAGCACATAGCACTTTCCAAAATACATTTACATGGGTATGTCCCTTTTTAACTACCTACAAGTCACAGCTAATAACCAGAGGTTGCCCAGCCCTGTATTGCTACAGGAAAGTTAATGGGCTGAACTCTTAACTACAACAGGTGGCTCTGTATTATTAGTGTATGCAGATGTACTGCTGTCTGTTGGGAATGCCACAGAGCTGAGCTGCGTAAGGGCCGGTTAAACTTCAGAGCAGATTTATTTGGAAAGCTCTAGTTAAAGCTTGAGTGACACATGTCTGTAGTAAGCAATGTATTAATATCCCAGAACGCTAACCCAGCAAGCCTGCCTTTGGCTAAGGATATGGCAAATGCCTGCAGTCTCTACAGAGTGCATTGAGTCTGTCTTTTTCAAATGCAGGAGGTAATTTTTCTTGGTCTTTGTTTCACATCTTGCAGACTGGCACAGTCCAGAGCTGACAGCAGGCAGCGCAGAACAGAGCTGGGCAGTCTGTGGTTGTGGAACTGGTGCTGCCTGACAGAGACAGGCTTGATTTTCCCACATTGCAGCTGATGTCAAGTGGGAGCAAAGCTGCTGTGGCAAAGCCAGGACCCAATGATAAAAACACCTGCAGAAAGCTTTTCTGGATGGTTGCACTAGGGAGTGGGGGGAATCTGTAGATGTGGAAATGCCTATGCTTGGTTTCCCTGAAATGTGGGATTCTTTCCTATGTTTTGCTGTTGTTTGGTGTAATTTTTTTCGAAAACCTCCAACTGATTGGGCTTTCACCAGTTCCTGTGGGAGATTGTTCCTTGGCTTAGCATGTTTGTCTGCCAGGAAGTCTTCCTGCTAATCGGCACATACGTTTCCTTTCTTCTTTTCATTTCATCAGTCCTAGTTAACCCATTTTGCATGCTGCTTGTCATTAGCATTATCTCTCTTCTAGGGAAAAGCACCTTTGAGATGCTGATACTCTTTTACCATACCACCATTCACCTTGGGTGAAAGTAGGGTTGCTCCTCAGCTAATGGTGGTCAGCATTGTTGATGAACAGTAATTCCACAGACTTTGTCTTAGAGACTTTGTTAGCTTGGTTGTAACTTAAGAGTTTCAAACTAACAGCTTAGGAGATTTAGGTACCTGAATAAATTTAGCTGTGACCTGGGAACCTGAATCCTTATGTTGCCTTGGACCTCTCAGCTATGTTTAGCCTTCTTGGTGGAAATCAAGCCCTTTTGCTTGTTTTTAGTTGCTGGTCACCACGTTCCTTGCAGTGTTGCGCTCTTTTTCCTGGCAGCCTTAAAAGGTGCAGAAAAGAAATTGTTTCCATTCCTTGTCATTAGCAGGGTTATCGTATATTGACTTAATGGTGTTTTAGAAAGGGATATAATTTACTTTATGTGTAAAGCTTTATGTCATACCATGGAAGCTTGTTCTCCTTTTCCTCCTTTCCCTCCTGTTTGCACTTCAGAAGACTCTCCAAGTTTAGCTCCTACACCCCAGAGTAGAGAAGCTTCCTGCATTGTGGGTCTGATCCTCTTAGCATGAGGGTGTTTCTGAGGCACTTGAGCTTCTGCTTTCATTTAGCGAACTCGTGCTGCAGCAGCCACGTGGTGAGCGAGCTCGGGTAGGAAACACACCGGTGTTTGCAGCGTTGTGAAGAATCTTCTGGTTTGATTCCAGTCTTATACCTTTGCCCAAACGGTTGATTTGCTGTGGAGCAGGTTTACAGGTAGTGTTACAACATTAATTTTAAAGCTGCCATTATTAATAAATAAATAAATCAACAAATGCCAGCCAACCACTTGCTGGCGTTCTGCTGCTTTCCCCTGCTATGTTACGAAATGCTCAAGACGTTTTCTGCCACTCAGAGGTTCCTATTGTGGTGTGTGTATAATCATCCTGCAACCTCTGGGGAGTGTTCCAGAGGGTACCCGTTTACCCTTTGGAGAATCACGTGTTTTCACATGTTATCATTTGGGCATCTCCCTTCTTCTGAGATCTGCCTTCTGGGGTTCCTGTGCAGGATTTCAGGCCGATTCAGATGAAGCCTTTTGCATGTTGATTCATTTTCACTCTGAAGTGAATTTGGCAACACTATGTCGTTTTGGGTTTTTTGGGTTTTTTTCCTTATTTTTCCCACTTCTGCTAAAGAACACTTAGTCCTTTCTGAGAAAGGTTCTCAAAGGGCATTCATCTAACTTGTCATCTTTTATTCTTATGTATTCCATTACTCCTGGGAGTAATCCTCCAGCTGTAGCATGGTGCTATTTTATCCCCCCCGAGTGGCATCCCCAGCTGCTGCTTGCCTCTGGCAAAGAAGACAAATGGTTATTGTGTTCTGGAGCCATGCCAGGTCTTCAGTGTCTCCACTTGGTCATATTGTTGTGTTTTATTTGGGATCTAGCAGTGTTTGAATAACACTGGTTTATTTTGAGCTTTTTCTTCTCCATCTCCCCTCTCCCTCCCGTTGATTTTTTGTTGAGAGACCTGGACTTAGTACAGAGAAACATCCTAGCCTGATGGGCACTTTAGTAACCTGAGAGTAATGCACTTTGGGCTATTTTTCCTGCCTTGTGTTCGAGAGTTTACAGTAATTGTTAGAAGATCTAGCCTTCTATACAAATTTCTGAGATTATTTTTGTATTTAGTTAAACAACCTGATTCAGAACAGAAATGTTACCAATTTGGGGCCAATTGTTGCACTCAGGAGTATTTCACTTAGGAGAATGTGAGTAAGCAGCTCAGCTACATTTTTATATATGCCTTTCAGTCTTTGTTTCAGAGCAAGCACACCCTCATCAAAATCAAATGACTTCTCTGTTTTTTCTGTCCACACTTAACCCGTGTCTGCAGCGCTCACTTCCTTTGACAATGTAAACAAGGCTTCAGCCGTGGTCCCTCTGTTGCTCCTCTGAGTGACCTCACAGGACTGTTCCCCTGGCTGCTGAAGGTTGATTGCCCCCCCACCCCCCTGCTTCAGTCAACCCCCTTCCTCAGGAGCCTGTGCGTGCTACCAGAGCAGCGACATGAACCGTGTGGGCAAAGGCTTTGCACAAGTGGCTCTCACTCAAGGCAAGAGAGCTCTTCTCTTCTCTAGCCAGGCTTCATTTAGCAGTCAGAGCCACACATAATGACATGGCCTAGCTAAGGGTGTGATTAGCAGATAGTCCACTCATTTTCTTAGGAAATTGAGACTGTCTCCAGGCCATCTTATTAGCCATAAATTAGGGAAATTGTTTCTGTGCCAGTGTTGGAAAGGGCAGCGTGTTTTATATATTTTATATATTTCTTGAAGGATGTGAAAAGCTTTGAACAGCTGAAATAACTGGAAATAAAAAACAGAACAGGGAAAAAAAAGGAATGTCAAAACCCAAGATCTATCAATATTGAAATGAGTTTCCTTCTTTTAAATTGCACAACTGAAAATGTCGTGTTGCCATAAATATGCTAAATGTAGTTACAAGTTTGCTGTCTCCATGTCTTTCCACATTAGCAGAATGCCTGCTTATGGTTGTGTAGAGATGGGAAGGAGACTTCCAAAGAGAGGTTTGATGTTTACCTGAACAATAAAAACACCTGGTGTATACCAGCCAGAGGTTTCAAAACGTGTTTTTCACTTCTAATTTTAACCTTATACCATAATTTCAGATCTGTGTTTAGCAGCAACTTGAGCTCAAATGTGGAAGACAGTCTGTAACCAGTGCAGTGGGTTGACCCCAGCTGGCAGCTAAGCCCCTGGCCAGTCACTCCCTCACTCAGGTGGGCTCAGCTGCCCCAGCCATGTCCCCTCACAGCCTCTCACCCACCCAGCCCCTGGCTGTGGGGCAGCCCCAGAGGCAGAGAAGGCCTGGGCACTGTGCGAGTCCTGATCAGCAAGAACTGTACATGGGTGTGTTAGCAGCACTGGTTTTGTCACCAGATTAAACCATGGTGTCATACAGGCTGCTGTGAATAAAATTAACTCTATCCCTGCCAAACTCAGTACAACTAGTCATTGTACTGACTGGTTGTCTTTTTCACAGGCCAGTTCCCAGGCTTGCTGTAGAAGGAATATTTTGTAGTTGCACTTAACAGTGTGGAGCTTTGTATTAGGAGACCAGCTCCAAAGCCCTCAGCATCCTAGGAGAACTGGTCAGAGCGTGGGGACCGCAGGATGGGGTTCTCTCCCTGTCTTTGAGAACCTCCACTGCAAAATGTTGCATTACAGACTCATCTAGTCCCATGGCTTGTTTCTTGTAGGACAGAACAGTAAAATTGTCAATAAGTGAAACAGGATATTATGTAGACCACTTAGGTATTACAGTTAGCAAGTAACCAGCATTGAGAGATGTTTTTGAACTTCTAATCAACCGCAGGAAAGTGAGTTAGCTTACACTATTGCTGTGCTGTTGAGAAGTAGTAACGGAGTCTGCTCCTGGCTGGTTGCAAAAGTGGAGTAAACAAGTTGTGCTAAACACACGACTGTAACAGCCTACAGGATGCTTGGGTTTAGATGGTGGTACAGGGCCTTGAAAATTTCAAAAAGTTGAAACATAATTGGAGCCTGGGTGTCACCTCTGTTCTTATAAGGCTCATGGCTGCTCTAGCTTCATATGCATCTCTTTCATGTCCTGATCCAGTATTCAAACACCAAGTAAAATGGGCTAATAATTAAAATTCATGGTGGAGGAAATAATTTGGAAGGGCTTAAATGACCTCTCAGATGGCCAATGTCCAGGTGTGAGAGCACAGACCTATGAACTCAGACTCTGCAGCTTAAAGGAAGCCAGTCTTCTAAAGCTGGTAAAGGTAATGCTGGTAGTAATGGAACAGAATACAAGCCTTCTCAAAGGGAGTATGGTGCCTTAGAGCTTAACTTACTGTGTTTTAGGTAAAACATTGCAATCTGATCAGTTATAACCCTAGTATTTTTCCCCTGAATGCTGCCTCTGTGTAGAATAAAAAATCCTTTAAGGTCAGTTCCAAGGGGTACTTCCAGTGCCCGTAACCATGGCCAAACTGGCCCCACAGCAGGTCAGTAGGAAGCCAGTATGGAGGACGCTTCCATTGTTTTTTTGTCTGTGTGTTTTTCTGAGGATTTGGCCTCGATTCAGAGCTTCAGGACATACATGTACGTCCTGCAGCGCTTCCTGTTTGCTTGCAGTTGCATTTCCCTGCAGCACAGATCTTGTACATGTTAGACACCGCCTATGGCTGCAGTTGCATACAAGGTACCTCTGGTTTTGCATGTTGTCTCTGCCTTTCCTCACACAGCCTTCCCCACACCCAGCCTCTTGCTTCCATGCGAATGGAAGAAGTAGTGAGAAGTAATGGTAAGTAGTCATTCAGCACAGCTATGGAAAAAATTCCTTTATTAATGCAACATATGGCGAAAGTTTCCTGACACAAGCAGCTTTCTGATTCATAGTTCTTCAACATCCTCTGCTCCAGCTCAGACAAGTCAATTATTTCCTCCCACCAGCAGATGTAGACAGGAACAATTGGAGCTGTGATAACATTATCTTTAATAGGGGCCAGCTAGGTCACACACCTCGGTCTTTCCTGTCTGTAAACAGCAGCAAGGGATGGCCCCACGGGCTGCTGGCAGGGAGTCATGGCCACTGGAACTGGCTGAAGGGGAGGGAGATGCCAGTTCGGCAGGATTCCACTGCCCAAGCTGGGTAGAGGGAAATAAAGGGGCTTGTAAAGAGAGGCAAAGCAGTGGAGAGAGAAGTCAGGATCAGAAAAGTTGAAAGGCTCTTTTTAATCTTTCCAGTAAAGTTGAGAATCAGGAATTGGACAGCTCTGGATTGACTGCCTTCTGGTGGGAGCCCCTGGCCGAACGTGCCACGCTCACATCGTAGCTCAGCTTAGAGGAAACGGCCTTTGGAAATCGCCCTTCCAGCTCCTGCTGGGAAGCAGTTAGCTTTTTTTATGCCACCGTGATGCAAAGGGTAAACTTCATCTGCAGGAACTCTTTTTGTCAGTTACCTGAGGTTTTGGAGTCAACTGTTCTGTGCTAGTGGATGAGCAGGTACAGTATATTAGGGAGAGCAAAGGTGGCGAACTCTCTTCTCTTTTTTTCAGCATTAAAATCCCCATTCAATAGAATCTTTCCCAGAAGTTTTATGAAGCTGATTCTCACGTGACTGTTGCCATAAATTAAACTGGAAAGTTGTTCACATCTTTGGCTTTCAATAAGGAAAGGATTTTTCATTTGGAAATGGGGATTTGTCCTGAAGGAAGGAAGGAGCTAAGAAGTTGCTAGAGTGTCTTGACAGACAGTTGAGTGATGGTCAAGATAAATGCCTTGATATCAGAGCACAGCGAGAAAGTGCATGCAAACATGCTTTGAAAACAAGGTTATTGCATGACACCTCCTAGGAGTTTATCTGGTTTTCTCTGTCATGATGTTATAAGATGCATAGACAAGCTTTTCACACTCTAGTTGTGTTCTTATATTTTAACTATCTTCTCCTCTTCCCATCTTTGTCTGTTAAAATTACTACGAATGCTAAGGATGGGATTTGGTGTCTGTGGAAGGCATACCAACAATTTATAGATCCCATTTTCTGAGGATGTCTTACCTGTTGCTGTGACAGGAATGCTTGAGATTCTGGTAAACAGTTGAGTGAGGAGTAAGAACTACAATTTTAGCTGTTCTTTTTCTAGCTCATTTAATTACTGCTGCACTCACCCTCTTCCCTGAATAGGAAGTAATTTTCCTGTTCACTTGAGCCTTTCAAACAGTGAAAGGGAAAAGAAAATTAATAGTGGGGGGCAGGTAATGTCATTTTAAAGCCCCAACAGTCGGATGATAGGCTTGAGAGATAGCACCTGAAACTATTATTAGCCAATTAAAATGAAGTTCTGAACCTAAATTTGTGTCACTGATATTCCTTTAAGTCAGTGCAGCCATTTTAGTGAGGCAAGGTATCTGCAGGATCCTTGCCCAAGTCCAGCGAGGCCCAGGTACCCTTCCAAGGAAGGAGCTACTGCTTCCTTCTCCATCCAGTGAGGAAGGCTTGTCAGTCAGGGTAGGTGAGGAAAGAGTCTAGAGTTAAGGAGCTTGCAAGATTTGATTTACAGGTTGATGACAACGTGCTTCTTTGCCTGCTTCTTACTGAGTGATGTTTCTGATGGTCTTTTTTAGACCTTTTTTAGATCTTTTTTAGATCTTGCTCACTTATTGAGCAGCACACAGACACTTCTTTATGATAGAAATGAAATGTGAGTTTGAATATGAAAACTTGTGATCTTTCTATTTGATTTCCATTGCTGCACTTCCTAGTGCTTTTTCACCTAAAAGTGTATTTAGGGAACTCCCAGACCATACGTGTTCCTTGGTAGCAGATTTATCTTCTTACTGTACACCCCAGAATGCACATTTATAGCATAAAGTAAAGCAGCACTCAAGTGCAGCATCAGTATTTATAATTATGGTAAGTGTTTTCCTGCCACAAAGTGTTTAACACTAAGAATCTGCAGCAGCCCAAGTGCTCCTATTTGTAGTTTTTAAGGATCCATGTCCATGGGATGGAAGTGTGGAAGGGATTTTCTAGGCTCTTGTGCCTGGAATTTATAAATTTTGGTTGAATTCTTAAGCATTTATTTTCATTTTGAGTTTATCTTTCTAGATGCAGATGCCCTAAACTGAGTGCAGCTGTTCCATGAGGGTGTCAGTAGTGTCAGAAGTCTACTAGCTCGACTCTTACAGATGTCACACAAACTACCCTGATCAAACTGCATTTATCTTTGTCACAGTCATACTTCAGTGACCATACTCTGATCTATCCCTGAGCACAGTGTACATTTTTTTGCCTTGTGAGTCCACCTACATGTATGTAGCCTTTCATTTTGTATTTAGTCACGTTGCCCTACTTCTGTTTCTACCTTCTGTGTGATACTTGTGTCTGGGTGGTGGTGTCCGTTACGCTTCTGTGTAATTATTAAAGGTCTATTAGTAATCTACTTACCATGCTAAAACCACTAATGAAGATATTAAATAAAGCTGTCACAAGACTAGTGCCCGAGGAATGCCAGTAGCACACCCTCCCTGTTTTGCCACTGCTGCTTTCAGCATCTCTTATATTTAGCTCTTCATTTACCTTCCTGTTCTTCTGCTGGTCCTTGTTTTTCTCCAGTTTTGCCTGACTACAGGATTTACTGAAGACAGAGAAAATAGCTTTGCTGCATTTTCTTTGTCTAGAGAATCAGTAGTTGTACAGCCAGTTAGATGGGTTGGATCCAACTTTGGTAGGTTTATGTCATGTTTTAATACATTTTTTTAATTCACCTCTGGAGATCTGATTATTTCTCAGTATCTTTGAATGTGCTGAAATGCTTGCAGTGCACAAACAGTCAGTAGCTGTCATTTTTCACCCTCCTACTTTTTGCCTAACATGGTTGGGGTTTTTTGATCCTTGGGAAGCACTCCATAGTGGATACAGCTACTCAGAATCCTTGTATCACCATCCTGTGATTTCTTATGCCATGATTTGGTTAAATGGATTTTGGTTTTTGGGGAGGGGTTATTTTAAGTATCCAGTTATGGGGGAGAGGCAGCTTCCCATCGCCTTGGCACATTAACCCCTTCAGAGTCATCTGACGTCTGTGCCCCCAGCCCAGGCTCCCTCTGATCAGGCATACTTCAGGTGCTATTCCTCATATCCTCAGTTACGGATGTAAAGCAGGCTCTGTGAATTTTAAACATCAAGGTATTTATTAATTTCTCTCTAACTGCAGGGAGAAGCCTGAAATTACAGTGTAGCTATCAGCTCCTTAAAATGAGATGAAGTGAATCTCACTCTGAGTTCTAGCTCTGACTGCTGGTACTCAGTGATATATCTGTACCCACCTTTGTTTATCAACTTGCCTTGCTCCCACAGTCAGCATCTTTATTCTTACTGAAAGCTGAAACCAAATGTCTGTGTAAAGCTTGAGACTTGTAAAGCTTGTTCCTATATTATCTTTAATATGGGTTCACTTGCTGCACAGAGATCCAGAATTATTTTTTTTAAAATGTATTCCTGAAATACATTTCAGTATCTGGCATGCCTGCAAGAAATGCCAAGCCTCCTTTATTGATCAAATCCTTTAGCTTTTTCACAGCTCAGCAGTCTTTATTAATTACTTCCTTTAATTTATCAATTTGTCATCCTGAGATCATAAAAAAAAAAAAAAAAGCTTGAGCTGTACACCATTTTATCCTGCAATTTAAACCAGCTCAATGTAGTATTCTTTCTATCACTATATTTGTTATTTGTTCTCCTAAGTTTAAGAAGCTACTCTCCCCTCTTGTTTTCATTCTCATTTCTCTCTGGTGATGTCCAGATAGTTCTGCAGGATCATCAAGACCTCAGCATGACAAAACAGGACTTTTTAATCACTCTCATTTAAAGGGAATTTCACCTAAAATGCTCTGTCTATGCCAGTGTTTTCTGTGTGTTTTGGGCATGTGCTTTGTTGGAAGACAGTTTACCTGAGTAGGAAAGTGTGTCTGATGTGTGATCGAGCCATGAAGCACTTGAGAGGACATTGTCAGACATGGTGGAAAGGAAAAAGCAAATATACCTTGCAATTGCTGAAAACCAATCTGTTTGCCATCACATTTGTGATCACCTTCTGCAGGCCAGGGTGCTGGCTGAAGCAGTGACTCAGACCCACTGTGCTGCTCTTCCTTGTGGAATCACAGAATGGTTTGGCTTGGGAGGGACATTAAAGACTATCTATTTTCAACCCTCTGCCATGTTAGAGCCATGCCTGTGTCCCAACCACCTTCTGGCTTTGTTTTCTACTCCTTTCTCCAATTCCATATAGGAATGCAGCACCTGAGAGGGTGGTCCATGGTGGTTGTGACCTCCCTTCTTCCTCAGCTTGAGAAATGATGGGATAATTCTGTCTTTGTGGCTGTGTTCACTTCAGGCCATTTCAAATGCCTTTAACTTCCTTCCTTGGAAGGAACAGTTTCATCATTTCTCACTTTGAGCAGGGGTTTCAAGCTGAAGTAATGCTTTGTAATTGAAAGGCAACTTCAGTCTCCCCTAAGTAATGCTTACTGGAACAGGATGGGAGGGAATGCCACAATCTCTTCCATCTCTTCATGGTCTCTCCTCTGATTTCTGCTCATGCAGCATAGGGATAAGATACAAATCAGCCTAAGTGTGGCCTTCTCCATATTTACAAGCAGCCTTACTCATTTTTAGTTCCCCTTTAGGCTGACTCAGTCTTCTAAAGCTTTTGTGTTTCTTCTTGTTGTATTCCTGTGTGTTTCTCCCTCCTGCTCTGTCCTGCACAGTTGCGCAAACATTACTAGCTGCACAATGTCTGTGAACAGCGCTGTGAGAAGGAGGATCTTGTGTTCCAATTGTGTTTGATTTTCAGAAGGGATCCTAATTAATTTAGGCAGGGGGTGATTAAAGAGCATGGAAGCTTCCTGCCCTGACAGGTATTGCTCTCTCCCCAAGTATTTAAACTCCCTAGCACACAATAAAGACCATAAAGATTTAGCGAAGCGATGAACCAAGTGGATTAAGTGTACTTTAGGTGCTACCTGTGTTTGCTCACAGCTCAGCATCACCCAAATTCTCTTGCGAAAGGGAAGAGGCACCTCTAGAAACCCATCTCTCCTATGCCTTTGTGCTCACCAGATGGAAGCTTTGTTGAAGGGAGGATTACAGCAGGGGCATTGGCCATCTCTTGGGAAGTGCAGCCGTGCCCACAGGAGTATGTTTGGCAGGTGCTGCTGAAGAATTACCCTTAAGCTGTGCCTGAGCTGTGTGGTGCATGCCCAGAGCTCAGCTGCTTGGCCCTTAGGAAAAAGGGTGGTAGCCAGGGTTTCTGGGAGGGTGTTTCTTATGTATCAGCTTTTCTACTTATCCAATCCCACAGCCAAAGGAAGGGGTGTTATGCAGTGCAAGTTTATGTGGTTCCAAGAGAAACGTTAAGAACACGTTTCTGCCATCTTAACTTGCTCTGTATCTGGTAGTTATTTAAAAAAGTGCTCGCAAATCTTGATATTTTGAATGTTCATATGATGTTATAATTAAGCTCTGAAAGCTCCTGAGAAGTGAAGTACACCCTTTTTGCTACCTTCCCTTTGCTTACCCAGGCTGTACTGCTGAAGTGCTCCAGCATTTCTACATGCTGGATTACCTGGAGTGGATCCATCTCCATGGATTGCTTCTCCATTCTGCTCCTCCATAAATGCCTGCTCTTCTACAGAATGGATTGAGCTGTCAGTTCAATAACTGGGCTAGAGCTGACCCAGTTCTCTCAAAGAAGCATTAAAAATCTTCCTCGTAGAGGCTGGATCCAACCTGCCATTCCAAAGCTTTAGGTTCAAGAAATGAGACAGAAATTTTGAGAACCACTTTGTCATTTTCTCATACCTTCCACTACTGGCTTTACCTATGTAGCCTTTAAATCTAATGTATGTGAACACTATTTCTTTGATGGTTACAGAAAATAAAGCAAGGCAGTCTCACTGCTCATTTTTGTGGGTTCTTGTTTTTCTTTAACTTGCTTTCCTTCTTTGGAGCACTAATCCTCCCATGTCACACATTTTCTGTTCAACTTTTCTCCTCTGCTAATCTCTGGATTTGTTCTGCTGCCCTTCCTAATCCAGGGAGTGTTGGTGACCTCAGGAGACACCCTTGGCAGGAGGCTTTTTTGGATTTGAGTAATATCAATTATTCCTCCTGGAGTGTTGGGAAAATCAGTGATTGCCTTTCAGTCCGTCCCTGAGCAGGACTGAACTGCACCACTACTTGCCTACCAAAACCTGCTCACAGCAGTCCAGCACTAATAGGACGTGGGCTCTCACTTTAATGTTGTGCTGAGAAACAGCCATTCCTGCAAGTTCTGGAAAGAACTTTCTGCAACTGCTGGAGTATTGTACAGGGGAGGAGGAGAGGACATAAGCAAGGCCAAATTACAGGGTTTATTTGCACTGGGATGTAGGTTAAAACAATATAGAAACAAAGTTCCAGTCTTGAATGAATAAAAATCACTACTGAAAAGAAAATCATTGCTGCAAAGAGTTTTAGCTGCAGCTCAGAGATGGGTTTTCTTGTTTTGCTTTTACAGTGGAGAGGGAAACCTTGCTGCTCACAGGAGGGTGATACTGAGGGGAAGTTTATGCACCAGGGTCAGAGGAGGGAGGACAGGAGGGCAGTGGGAGAGGTTTGAGTAACTGAGATGCAGTGACTTGTCCCAGCGTTGTGCTGCTCGCTGAGTAGGAGTCGCGATTCGCTGTCTGTCACTGTTACCGCACAGGCGACAGCAATGCTGGCTCGCTGGTTCCTTCTGTGGGAGGGTGCTGAGGAGGCTGTGGGGAGGTGATGCTCACCGGGGTCCCGAGGGCTTGTGGGACTGCAGGGCAAGCCTCCAGTGTGCAAGGACTAGTTCTTTTACATAGTGATTGGGCAAGTGATCCATAAATGGTGTATGTTACACATGTAGTGTAAAATAAGCTGTGAGAGTCCTTTTACCTCATTTTATCTAGAGCATAGCTAGAAGTGAGAACTTCCCAGACATTTGGGAGATCATACCTAGCTTCCAGGGGAGTGGCAGCATGTCGCTCCTGAAAATGTGCAGAGTGCTCACACACACTCTCTGGCAACTTGTGCCAAGCAGAACACAAAGGAATCCACTCTGGCACCAGCACAAGAAAACGTGAAGAAACCATCTGTTAAACCCAGAATCGTCTCCTTTGGTGTTAACATTTTGGTATGTGAGAAAAATGGGAACTCCTCAAGGCTTCATAGCTTATTCTGTGTGCTGCTCCTCACTTTTAGTCGTATCTTGCTGCTTGGGGTGTCACTGGCACCTGAGATTTTGAGCGACATGTCCCATCCTGAGATAGACTTTCCCTCTCCTTTGGTGACTTCCCTATAACTAAGGTGACAGAAGATAACCTGTAGAGTTAGCATCTTGCACTGGTAGAAAGTTAAGTTCTTCAGTCAGCCTTTAATTTCCTTGATCTGAGAAGACTAGCAAAGAGGTAGGGCATTTTCAAGCTACGTTTCCTTCCTGCCTGGGAGAGAGTTCCCCTCCAACGTGGTGGCTGTTAGTAATGCTGTGATGCTCTGTCCTCTTGTCAGCATGAGGGCAGAGCTGAGGGGGGGAAGTCTGCACCACAGCGGATTTCCTTTCTCAGACTGCCGCTTTAACAGGATGTGCAAATTAATTTGGTGCTGGGGAAAGGGGGTGCAGAGAGAGCAAATAAGGCCTCCCAGTGAACTTTTTTATCTTTCTTTGCAGCCTTTGATGGTTGGGTCCATGTTTGCCCTTTGCAGTGGGGCAGAGCTGGTGTTCCTTTTGCCCAGAGTGGTTCATGTTCTCCCTCTGTATCTCCTTCTGTATCAGGATAACAGTTGAGATAATTTTCTTACTTGGCCAGTGAGATGAGAAGGAGCTTTCTTAAATAGCTAAACGTTCTAATATTTATTTAGTTTGAATTGGTTAACATTTTAGAAGCTATGGAGAGAGAGCCTCTATAGCAGTGCAAAATACCTCGGTTTCATCTACCAGAAAACTCAGCGTTTTCTCATGATGTGTTGATGTATGCTTATCACCTTCACTGACATACAGGCTTCAGCCCAGTCACTCATTTCTGTGCAAATACAGAACTGACTGGACCACTGGGTTTGTGGGAACATCATCCTGGGGAAGAGAGGGAACTGGACTGCGCCTGTGGGATTTAGTTGGGGAAAGGTGGTCTTGTTGGTCCTGTGATTTACCAGAAGAGCCAGCAGACTGCTGCACCAGTCTGTTCAGTTGCTGTTGCTCTGTGTGAGTAGGTCTCACGTGTATTGATGGACATGCACAACCTTTTTCCTGATTTCTGCCCCACTTCCTTTCAAATGCAAGCACCTTCTCTCCTGTAATTAGACCACCCTGTGTATTCTGGTTTTTTACAAGTTGAAACGTTGAACTGAGTGCTATTGATATTTGCTGCTTCTCTTCCCTCTCCAGAGTGCCTAAGATATTTTTAGAGGCTTTCATCTCTGAGCTTTTTGGAGAGAGAACAGTGTCCACCAATACATCAGCTGTCAGGGTTCAGCTTCTTGAAGACTTGGCTTTCCATCCCAAAGCTCATGGCTTTTTTCATCACGACTTTCTCAGTGCTGATGTGCAGCAAACACTGGCACTGGAGTTGGAGGAAGAGAATCTCAAAAGCTTTCTTTTACAAGCCTTTTGATACAAGTGCATGCAGTGAAGATACAGGGTGGAAAATAGTGCCAGGAGAGGAGAAATGATGACAAATAACCTGAAGGTCTTATGTGTAGGGGAGATTAAAAAGCTAAATTGAGATTGCCATAACCCCCACGTGTTTTGGGGTCAGTGCAGCCTTAGCTGAGTATCTGAATAACAGGCTAGAATAGGCTTGTGTGGAAAATGCCACATACAGCCCCAGGAGTTGGGGAGCAGAGCAGCCCAGTCAGGCTGGTGCTGTATGTCAGTTCACAGAGAGGAAAATGTTTAAATTACCACAATGGGACTTTTGGACTGTGACTGTGAAAGCAACAGTGCACTGACAGGTCTCCACTGGAAAATTGGATGGATTCTGTCCTTTTTGTGGCATTTCATTAAGCTTTCTAGCTCTTGAGATAGTAACATCTGAGGATTTGGTTGTACCTGCCTAGGAGAAGGGCTCTGAACAAACCTGTCATATCAGATGATTTTCTCCTTATCTTCATTCACCTCCTTTGGGTGAAAGTTTCATGAGCTTTTCCCAGCTGCAGCAAGAGAGGCTGCTGTGGAGGGACATGCACTCCTGTTGCTCTAAAGCAACACATCAGAAACTGAAGTATAGCAAGAACTTAGTGCAGCATCCTGGTGAATGGAGCTTGTTAGCCAGTTGGAGATTGGGAACAATAAACAATAGATTCATGAGTTCTTTTCTTTTTTTTTCTTTCTTTTTTTTTAAAAAATTGAAACTATTTTAAGAGTAAAGTGAGGATGAATAGAAATGGAGAGATGTACTGTAAATTCCTCTGGGATATAGCAGTGGACAGATCTGTCTTCAGAGAACAGAACAGGTGGATATTAAGGTTTTATTTCATGTGAATGATAATCCAAAAACTATTTCTGAAGAAGAGCTTTTAAAAAAACCACAAATCCTGCTCAGCCAGATTCTGAAATACAGTTGATTATAGCATGGACTAGAAACACTGACTAAAACAAAAAATGCAAAACTATTTTTAATCATTTAGATAAATGATATTTCTTTTTGCTAAATCCAACATTTGTAGTTGTTTGCTGGTTTTTTTGTAGGGTTTGGTGTTTGTTTTCTGAGTGAATGGATCCAGTTTTTGTTTTGGTTTGGGGTTTTGGGGGGTTTGTTTGGGGTTTTTTTTTTGCTTGGACATGGTTTTATTTTTAAACAGAGCTTCCAGAAATGCATGCGTGTGGGATTGCAGTTGGGACCAGCGGAGAGCCGTGGCTCCCTGCCAGGCACTCACCCTGTCCCTGCAATAGAGATGGATTGCCAGTGCTCTGGAGAAAAACAACCCCAAAACTTTAAACAAATTATGCTTAATGGAAATAAACTTTTTTTTTGCCTTCCTGTGTAATGATTTGGATAATGTGCTGGCTGTGTGTTTCTGGAGAACAGAGGAAGGGAAGAGGAGGATAGAGATGGACCTCTGTATGCCTGTAACTTGCCTTCCAGTGGGTGCTCTGGGAAGTCTGTGGGGGACACACTGACATTTCTAAGCTTGGAGCATTTTTTAATTCCCAGCCAGTCCTTCTGTTAGAAAGTGAGCAGGTTAGCTACAGCCAGCTATGACAAGCAGTTGTTTTCTTCCATATACGGATCTGTCAAACCTGGCAAGGCACATGCCTTGGATTTGTCATTTTCTCTGTGCAACTTTGACATTGTCTTCCACGTCATTCACCTGAGCTTTGCTGGGCTTTGGTGGTAAATGAAAATGCCATGAAACAAATACCTGTTGTTTTGTTTTGCTTTTTTTTTAAATACAAAAAAGGGCAAGCAGAGTAGGCTACAGCCTACTTCAGAGAAGAAAAGGCACCATAGCCATATCTCTCTGGTTTTTCAAGCTGGTGCTGATAAATCTTTTTTCTCCCTTCTGTTGCTATGGTGTTAGTTCTGTGCAAAAACAAACCTTTGGGTGATCATGTCAAATGCAAAGATCATTTGGAGAGAAAGATGCTGAAAGAGAAGGGAAGTAGGAGGGCTCAAATTCCAGCTGATGACAAACAATGAATCAGTGTTTGTCTCGGCAGAGGGCTATCGGAAATTTTGCACTCTACTTTCGTTTACTTCTGCTCGGGTCTGATACTCCACTTGAAAAGACTTCTTTTTCCCCCTTAAATCTTTTTTTGGGTTTTTTTTTTCCCTCCTTCTTTTTCTTTTACTTTTTTTTTTTTTTTCTTAGTATATAAAAGGAAGGTGAATCTCTTCCAAATTCCACACAACCCAGGAATATTTGCTTTCAGCAGCGTGGCCCAGGACACAGAGAACTTATTCTTGCAAACTGTTTGATCCTACAATCCACAAAATACTGAATCAAATTGTGAAGGTTTATGTGGTTGAAATGTACCTGCTGTCCTTGCTGAGCCAGTTGAAGTGGTCACTGAACTTCTTACCAGAGGAGCTGTTATTTCTAGCATTGCTTTCTTGGTGAAGGGGAAGCAGACCACTGTTACAGGACCCTTTTTAATACTTTCCGATGTGCAAAGTAGGTGCATTTTGGTTTCACTCTCAAAATACACCAGTTTCTTTTAGCTGGCATAACTGTTGTGAAGACGTTATCTTGCCCAAATGTCTTATGCTTCTGGAAAACACTCTGCTGAAAATGCCTGGATATGCCTGGGAGGCTTATTTCTATTCTTGGGTCAAGGCTGAAAGGGAGAACTGTTTTCTTGTTTTCTGAACGTTTCTGTGCAGAGTGAGCTGCAACTGCAGGAAGAATGTAGAGGGGCAGCCAGTCTCAACCACTTACTTGCTTCTAACTGTTTTTCAAACTGGAAGTCCTGAAAATGGATTAATTCACATTTTTGTACCTTGGCAACTGGGAACTTTCTGACCTAGTTAAACAGATGCTTTGTTTTGCTGTTTCCTTCCAGATGTGATAGCCAGATGAAAAAAACTCAGGAAGAGCAATGTGATCATCTGCAATTTCTTTTAAGGATTTTAACTGACGTTTCTGGAACTCGGTTGCAGAAGTAGATCATCTTCTTCCATGTCCTTAGCCAAACTGCAGTTCACTTCATTTTGCCTCAATTTTACACACTTACACATGCTTTTGTAGCCTTTGTGCTGCACCCCTTGTGGGAGTAAAAATGTAAGTGCCAGGACAGCTAGGCCTTCTGTGGACTGCCTCACCCAGCCACAGCTCACCAGTCACCAAGCATTCACATCAAGGCTGTCTTGCTTGTCTTCACCATTGCATAACTATGTGACTACTGCTTCTGTCAGCCTCCTCAGAAGAGAGGTGCACAATGTGCTTTCCTGTTCTATTAGAATCTATGGAAGTACTTCAGAGATAGTACTAGAGCCTCTAGCTGTTTGTAGGAACATGTAGTGGGCCAGCAAAGGTGGTCTCTGTTGGGAGGAATTGGCAGTGTTGCAATTTGCTTTTATGCTACAGGTAACTTCAGTTATTCTGCTGAAGCAAACCCAGCCCAGATAAGGGTGCCTGCACAAGAAAAGCAGTTCAGCTCCATGGATCAGATTAGCAACCAGCAAATCATTATACAGCTGCTAGATCTCTGCTTTTTTTAGTTTTATTGGTGCTTGAGCTCCAGCCATCCTGTCTTGCCATTACCTGCCTTAATGCACTTCTTAATTCAAAGCAGGGCCATTTCTGCAGTGTGAGATATTTTATTAGGACCAAGCTCAGGCTCATGAGACAGTGAAGACAAGGCTTCTGTCGTAACAGACCATCAGCAGCCTCTTCTGCCCAGTCCTCCTCTCCCTCCTGTGCCCACCCCCGTCCCCCCCACCCCCCTTCTCTGCTGGAGTTGAATAAAAGGGATAGCAGCAATGGAAAGGAATGTGCATGTAACTGTAAAATGGGATGCTAACTTTAGTTTACTGAGCACACATCTGTCTGTCATTTCAAAGATGTTCCCGGTTTGAAGTTTACAAGGTGAAGTTGCCACTGAGGCAGTAGATCTCACAACTGGTTGAAAGGCAGTGCATGATAATGTGGCAGCTTTTGTGCTTTGGGCAGCCCCATGTGCTGGCTAAAACACAGCCCAGTTCTGGAGCTGATATTGTACATATGTTCAGATGAGTAGCTTCATAGGATCATGAAGCCTGGTAGGGAACTTAGGGATCCATAATACATCAAAATCAGATTCAGTGTTAAATTTAGACTAAGTTGCTTAGGGCTTTGTACAGTCAGGTCTTGAAAACCTTGAAGGATGAGGATCTTGTCGCCTCTGCAATAAGACTGTCCTTGTGGTGAAGGTTTTTTCCCTCATTCACTTTGAATCTCCATAGTTTGATGTCCTGATAAATCACAATGATATTGGCCAGTTCTTTTAGTACACTTGCATTCATCCCATCAGGTCCAGTGGCCTTCTTTGCATTAAGATTTCCACAAAAGATCTCTAATTCAGTCCTTTTCCACTACATATGCTTTCTCTGCTCCTTGAACCCTGTCTTGATACTGGGGACCAAACCCTGTGATGCATTGCCACCACTTTCGTGCCTTCCCATGCTGTTTGGAGCAGAGTTTCTGCACACCCCACCCCAAATCCAGCTAACTGCCCAAGTCTGTGAGTGGGAGTGCTCTGGGAGTTGCACTCCTCCTTACCAGGTATATAGCTGTTCCTGCAGCAGTTGAATTTGCAGAGATCCTGAGTCACCTACTTTTGGGTTACCTGTATTACTGTCCTGGGTGCTGTTTTGTGCAATGTCAAAGGCTCAAAAGGCACAGGCCAGACTGTTTTTTAATGGGGTGATAATCTCTGTGTGTATGTGCAAATACTGGGAAAGCATGGGAAGGTGTTTGGATGAAGGGTTCTTGCCTATGACTTCACTGCTTTTTCATGGAATTAAATCTACACTGCTGAGAAATAAATGTCTGAGTAAAGTTTTCTGACATTCAGGGAAATTGGGGATTAGGGTAACACACCAAAATAAAGGCATCATGTAAAGTAAATGTCTTTTATGTGGCAGCAACACCTTGGGTGGAGACAGGGACAGGAACCTCCGATCTGCCATATATTAATAAAAGATTTCTCTCTGGTTTCTTCAGCTTGACCTTACCAAACCCATTGAAGATCAGGGCCCTTTGGATGTGATCATACATAAACTGACAGATGTCATCCTTGAAGCAGACCAGAATGACAGCCAGTCACTGGAGTTGGTTCAAAGGTTCCAGGTAAGGGGTTTCTTCATGGTCCTCCTGCATTTCAGACAGGTGTCTTGCTGCAGCAAATTCTGTCCCTGTGTAGCTGGTAAGGTTTGATGAAAAGAGCTCCTTGGCACACTGCTGCCCTGCTACAGATAGCCCAGTCTAAAATGGACTTGCACCATTGGATGGGTTTTATGTGGGACTGGTAAAGCTAGTGAGAACTGGTTTCCCACCAAATATCCTGATGTCATTCCAAGAGCACAAGTGCTGTTCACAAAGAGGAACAGGTGTTTGCAGAGTCCTTTGCGTGCCTCCCCCCACAACAGAAGCCACTAAATTTATTTGGCCCAGTTCTGTCTAGTCTTCCCACCCAGCTCCTGGAATACTAATTTCTGTAACATCAAGGTTACTGTCTGTAATTCTGTCCTCTGGTGCTGGGAATACTGTTCTGGTTTTGTGGACTGGGTTTTTTTCCTTTATTCCCCCCCCCCATCCTCGAGTTTACCTTAAAGTCAGAAATATTCAGGCCATAGTGGTACAGAGAACTGTTTTCCCAAAGAATTCCTATCAGTAGAAATGAAAATGATAATCCAACCCCTGTATAATTTTAAAGTGTGTTGCTTCTGGTGAATATCTTTGCTCAAAGGTATAATCTCTTTCCAAAGAAAAGCAAAATTTTAAAATATATTTTCAGAATTTTGTGGAATTCGCTTATGTCAGGTGGAAAACCAGCTCAAATTCTGCAATTTTGACCACTTTCACTTAAGAGAAGTGATGTTGTCGTTGCTCTGCTTGGTGTTCCACAGCTAGTAATGCAGAAAATATTTAATGGAGTCAAGTAATTCTTTGATCTAGTTACTAAACTCTTCTGCTTCCTCCCACCTGTGTATTACTCACAGGAGACAAAAAGGTTTGACTTGTGGGTCTGGCCCCCTGGCACCAGTTCTCTGAATAGTAGATGACTGTTCTTCACTAAGTAGCACAGGCATCCACTCCCCACAGCACTGCAAGCTTGGAAGCGTTCAAAGAAGCATAGGGAGAGATGGATTTCAGGGCCTTTCTCTTTCTCAGTGTTCCCCTGTTTCAGATGTTAACTAGTTTGCCTTCACAATATACCCATCCTATCAATGGGAAAAGCTGATGACCAAAGCAGCAGAAGAGTGCATATGTTAAATTTCTCACAGCTGGTTAACACTCCTGAGAGTTCTCATCCCTAATTGTTACATTATTGCATGCATTCCTGAAGGCCAAGCTTCATGGGCTACAGGGAGAGCAGCTCTGTGTGGTACTGTGGCACCTCCCTTGTCCCCTGGGGGACATGCTCATAGAGAACTCCTGCAAACAGTTGTAGAACAACTGTTGTTTGTAGCAGTGCAATTAATATCTCAACCACCTTTCTTTTACTCCTGAACAAGAGCTCTTCATTGGATGTGAAATATTTTTAATAAGGAAGTCATCTAGTCAATTTATTTAATAGCCTATGGTCATGAGCTGATACTTCTGCAAGTACCAAAGTGAGGTCTGGAGGAAGCAGTAGTAAGCACAAAGGATGCATTTTCCTAAAGCTGCATTTAATGGTCAGGGTGAAGTTTAGTATGAAACAGGGTAGACAACTTTGCAGGTAGAGCCTTAGCTTTGGCTGAGGACTTAGTGGGCTGTTCTCATGTCTGTGTGACTGCTGCTGCACTGCTGGAAGGCTGGTGGAGGTAAGATCTTAATCCCTTAGCCTAATAGATTTCTTAAAGTAATCAAAGTATGATAACTTCACATTATTCTGTGTACCTTTATTGCCATTAAACAACCTAATCCATTATTTTTGACTTGAAGATTTGTTTTTAATGATATTTAAGTTAGAAAATCTTAGTGAAAATGATTTTTATCTAATGAAACTCATTAGATTCTAAGACTTGTGAGAGATAAGTATGATGTATGGATATACTATCCATACATAATTATGGATAAATATCCATTTATTCTTTAGCTCACAGACTTGTTCTTTGCATCTTCTTATTCTTCTGATAGCTTGGAAAAGATTAATATCACCTGAATAGAGATGCACATCCCAAAACCAACAGAAACATCCCCTTATGGCAAAAATGAAACCCTAATCAAAACTGCAACTACAAACCAAAAACACAATTCTCCCCCCTTCCAAATTTTGCCCTAAAATTCACAAATTCAACAGAGATATGTAAGTTAAAACATGTCCCTGATCTCAGAGGATGTATTTTCTTTCAAGCAGTAATAATCAAATACAGAGACCTTTTTTTTATCATAGAATGTTTGAAGTGAAATTACAGGTTTAAACTTTTAGCAATTATAAACAGTTTGCATATAACAGTTAATAGAGCATAAAAATAAGAAATATGTATAGGGATAGTGTTTCAATTTTCTAAGCTTTTGTTACCTGTATTTATATAGTGCAGCTTAGATTTTTTTTTCAGAAAGTAGGATGTAACTCAGTTTCAGCACAGAATTGCCTACTGCAGAGATCTCAGATTTCCACTTGTTTCTTTCCAAGTGTACATAGTGGCAGGGGTGGGAACAGCAGACCATAGGCAAAAGCTTTGCAAAACCTGAAGAAATGGTACATTTCTGTCAGGCTTACTGAATCGGTTTGCTGTCACCATGCATGACAGCATCAATTTTACAACCTGGACCTTTTGATCATGCTATTTATTCTTAGTTCTACTAGTTCCTCACCTGGTGCTGTTTCTTCACCCTACGGGCTAAATCCAACCTGCATGCTTAGGGCTGTCCTCACAGCCCTCAAGAGCTGACCACAGTTAGAGGAGAGCTCTCCTGCAGCGTGTTAGGCTGCAAACCTGGATTCGGGGTGGAAGCTGGAGGACTCTTGGCTTTAAGGGTAAATGTCAATGGCTGTTTTCTCTCAGACTTCTTAATCCCTCAGCCATAAGGAGACTGGGGGAGCTGGGCATGTGGAAAGGAGTCTTTTGACTATTATGAAGTCACCAGCCAAACTAATGAGAGGACTAGGTATTCTCCCAGGAGGCTTGTGTACTCTGTTCTGCAGTTCATACTCCTGGTGGAAATTTCTAGAGATACACGTATCAGAAAAGGCTGCAGACCCCCAGTTTACAGGGACGTTCTTACTGGGCAATATTATAACCTTCGTTAGTGCTTGCAAATCTTTCTTGAGCAGCTGAGAAACAGCTGAATTCATATCCCATGTCCAGTGGTATGTGGTGCTGGGACCACTCTGGTTGTACACCTGTTGGCAGCTCCCACCCACCTCTGAGCATACGTGCCTCCCTGTTGTTCCTCTGTGGCTCACCTGCTGTAGGTTGTGCCCTTGATCGCAGTTTGGAGGCGCTGCGCTGTGCTTCTGTTCCACCGCAGTCGCTGGTCTCCAGGATGTGATTGTCCATGTCCTGCAATGAATTTACTAAACATTCCCCCATTTCACAGGCTGGTTAACTCCTGTGTTAAAACCGTGGAGCAACTTGTTGCAAACAGTTTTAAATCATAGCTTTAATAAAAGCTAAACAACCAGACTCATATTGCCCTAAAATTCTGCTTTATGTGAGTATAGCCTTGTGTGCAAGTTCAGCAACCCAGCCTTGCCTCTCCTCTCCATCCCATTAGAAATAATAAATCAAGAGTATCATGGTGTTTAAGGTGATGCCCTGTTACAGGTAGCTGCATGATAGCATCCCTGTGCTGTGTTGTTTGTTAGGACTGTGCTGCTGCTCTTGCTAGATTTGTTAATCTTGGAAATCACAGAGCTTTCTTTTTAGTGGCCTCTAAAGCAAACTGGTATGAAACCTTCCCTTAAGATTTAGGGCAAACAAATCTTACTGATTTCTGTGTTTCCTGACCCTTCTCTCCCATACTGCCAACTTCATCATTGTTAACATCAGCAGCCCTGTCTCCTGTGCCTGAATTTTTTGGTGGCAGCCTGGCCTTAATCCACACAACATGTACAGTAATGGGTGGCTTACCCATTGGATGAAGTGTATCTGGGGATTATGCTTCTTGTGACACAGTAACTAATGGGGAGAGGCAAGAATGGTTGTTAGTCCCAGGGAGTTGTGGAGAGTACTGGCAGAGGTATTGGGTGCAGCACATCAAATTTTTGCTGTAGGATTTGCATAGTGATAAAT
This sequence comes from Laterallus jamaicensis coturniculus, assembly GCA_022605575.1. Lineage (NCBI taxonomy): Eukaryota > Metazoa > Chordata > Aves > Gruiformes > Rallidae > Laterallus > Laterallus jamaicensis. Next base: position 3,821,299 of record JAKCOX010000021.1, on the reverse strand, counting down.
GGATTTAAATACCTGTGCAGCACAAGAGCATTCAGTTACGTTGGGTATTTTTGCAGACCTGTCTGCTGCCTTCTAAGAATAACAGAATGCAAAAGGAAACAAGTTGGGCTGGAACAGGTGTGGGTTACAGTAGTGTGAAACAGAAATAATACAGTAACTAGGTAATAGGACTGAAATTCAGTCTTCTGTTACCATTGCTGCTATTTTGTTGCTGTAGAACACTTAAGCACCTTTGTGTGCCCTGCCTTACCACCTCCCTTTCATAAACTGGTCTTTCTTAAAAAGGGACTTCATCATTTTCCTATAAGTACCAGTGTCCGAGCAGGAGTAGTACTGCAGTTCTTGTGAAGCTAATTTGCAGTAGGCTGATGGGAAGTTGAAACTTCCTAAAATTATTTTGATAATGCTGAAAAGTTGGATTGTGTGTCAGGTGTTGTAGGAAGCGAAGGTATTGTTCACACACCTGGGGCCTATGTTGCCTGTAATTCAGCATTCTAATTGTCGGTAGGTCTATTAATCAATAAGCAAGTGTATCACAAGAAGACCCCTCTCTACAGTAATTCATGCTCCATATATATTTTTTTTTCCAGAGCTCAAGTAGTAGAGACAGATGGAAGTGTGGGTAAGTTTCTGAGCAAGTCAGATGGAGAAGAAATAGTTCCCTGTCTCCTGATGTGATTGGTAAATACAGTTGAACTTGTTCAACTCACAGTACAAACTGCCTAAGAAGGAAGTAGTAGGTGAAAAGCACCCTGTGGGTATGAAGCATTGTCTTATACCAGTGTCTTTTGTGCAAAAAGTGCACAGTGGTGAATTCTGCTCATACTTTGAGGACTCCTCCCCATTTTCATCTTCATTTCATGTACATGTTAATGTTTAGTCTTTTTTCAACACTGCCTAGTTCCAGTTTAGCATTGCTGTGTTCACAAGGGCAAGCTTTGCCCAGGCATACTCCAGAAAGACTGTTGCAGAGCTATGCTAAGAAACTTGCTTAATTCTTCTTCCAAAGCGTTTGGATCCAGCTGGCTGGTGCCTTCAAGGCCTTCGTTTTTAGGAGTATTAAATTTAACCACAAAGGAAAATAATGAGAAGGCCAAGAATGTTAGAGGAGAACTTGATGTTTATTCTTCTCTCCTTGTCATTAGTTCTTGGTTGTACAGTAAGTTCTGTGTTATCTATCTGCTCTTTTTTGAGGATGCTGTCTTCCTGCAAAGAAGTGCAATGTAATTCCAAAAGAATGAGAAGGGGATCCTGGAATGTGGGTTCAGTCACATGCTTTTCCACAGTTTCATTATGTGATCCAGACTGTCCCATTTTTCATCCCTGTTTTTGTTTTTCAAGCTGTAAATTAAAGGAAAGGTTATTAACTCCCTTTTGTCAGAAGCCCTGTAAGTTAATTCAGAATGGCTGTCATAAAGACTTGGGGCTTGTTTGTTTCTGTTTGGAGCTCTGGTATAAATTTGCAGTAGCTGTGATGGCATCTGATTTATGGACCAAGTCACACTGATGTCTGGTGATCTGTCTTACAGTGAGTGCTCTTTAGTATAGCCCAGTCCACTTGTCCACAATCTTGTAGCTGAAGTAGAATGCGGGGTGCACGTATCACTGTCTGTGGGTATGGATTTATAATGTCTTAGTATCTTCAAAACTTACTAATTAGAAAAAGGTCATCTCCCAGTGCCCTCTAAACTGGGAGAGGAATTTTAGAGGGCAGGGATCTCTCTGGGCAGAAATGATATGTGGGAAGACACACATTTCATTTGCCCTTTCATTTGCTGGTGCTCCAGTTCCTGTCATCTTGTTAAAAATGAGAACTGAACTATCCCAGTTCCTGCCTTGTAGACAAAGTTTATGACTTTGAAAAGTATGTTTTGGCTTCTGCAAGATATTGACTGAGAAACCTTTGCTATGCTCTGATGAGAACAAAATACTTTCTGAGCAGCTGCCTGTCATAGCTGTACAGGGGCTTTAGTAGCTTCATTTGTTGGAGCTTCTAGTCTATTCCATTCAAAATAATGGTTCAAGTGATGGAAAATCAATGGGACTATTAATTTGTCATTCAGAGCTTTTTCTGAACAGGTTCTCTTTGCATTAGCCTTCTTAAAAGATTGATCAGGAGTAAGCTTTATGCCTAGACTATGAGGTTGATGGAAATTTAAAGTGCTTTTCCCTGTGCCCCACCAACTGTTGACTTTCCCACTCTAAAGTTGTCCAGGAAGTGCTCTTCTGTTCTTCATTCAGAAGCTTCCTTAGAAGGGTTTGGGACCAGAAGAAAGGAAAGTTAGATATTTTGGAAGGGAAGGAGTTAGGGAATTGCTCTTGCTTGGAAGGGGAGAAGTACATGGTTCTTACTGCACTGCTTGTTTTCTTCAGAAGTCTCAGCTATGAGAAGGTGGGTACATGCTCCTGGAGATTATGCCAGTGGATTTTTAATGCACCTTTTTTTGTTTTAAAGATACAAACCTATTCTTTTCATGTTTTTTCTCTAAAAATTCTTACACATATTAACTTCTTTTCATGTGCTTTGCTGGGAAAAGGCAAGTGAAAAACCAAAGGAGACTATCAGATCTTAGTAATAATTTTTCTTATCAGAGGGACAGGGTGAGGCACAAAGTTGAAATGGTCTGTTTGCACTTGAACTCACAGACCAATACCAGTGTTTTTCCCATTTGAAAAAGAATTCTGGTTTACGTTCATTGGAAGTGTCTCATAATCAAGTAAAATTAGGTAAAAATTTGTCATTCAAGTACTAACTGGCAAGATAGCATCCTGCAGGTAGGTGTTTGCAAGATGAAGCAGTGGTGGATTTTGAAGGCAAAGCAGGGAAGCAGAGTACTCAGAAAGTTGCTTTGAAATGTGCAGTGTATAGAAATATAACAGAAAAGATCTGTCCCCATTCCCCTTGCCACCCCCCTCATCCCTCCTGATCACTCCAGGAATCTCTTCTGGATTTAGAGACAACTTTGAGATGACTGTTCAAGACCCAACTTGCCTACTCCTTTCCTTTTGGAAGGAGGTGTCTGTGAAAAGAAACTGTCACAGCCCAAGACAGCAAAAAGGAACTTTTAAGACCGAATCTGATGCAGACTCTTTAGACAAGCTTGTGTCTGTCTTTACCTCTGTTTTCCCCTTGGAAAATGTCAATCTGTTGTTACAAGCGCTCGTCTTCGTGTTACTGTACATGGGAAAACACAAATCCAAATGCTGTTTCACTTGCTGACGTTTCTCTTTAATGTGGAACTTCTGTTTAACACTAAACAAAAGATGATGGAAGTTTTATTACTTAGTAATAAGATCAAGTGAATGAGTCAGTGAGTCTCTTATCTAATGACCTAATATTTGTGGTAGATACTGTATCAACTTTCTGTTAAATTAGATTTTTTTTTAAAAATCAGTAGCTACCTTTTTGGGTAAAATGGCAAACAACTGTATTCTCATCTTAACACAGACTTCTCAGGAAAGGTTTTTTTTTTTAATCTCTGGGTTATATCCAGAGGTATTTAAAGGGATCATAAAATACTTGGTCTTTCTTTGATTTCAAGTTTCGTTGCTCGCCTTCTGCCAATAACAGGGCTGGTACAGCGGATGACTGAGTGCCAAACCTGGAGTACAAACAAAGGAGGATCTGCTAAAAGTCCTTGTTTCTTCTTGTTTGCTTTTATTATGTCAAAGATTAGAAAGAGGAAAACATAGACGTTGTCTGGGTCAAGCTGAACTGCAGGCCAAGGACAGAGCCCTTTCAAAATATTGCTGGGAAGCCTAAATATCCTCCAGGTTGATGCCTGGGTTGCTGGAGTCTGCTCTTGAATACCTATGAGTCTTTGGTAAATCCACCAAAGGAGAGTACAGTGGGAATGATAACATTGAAAGTTGAAAGGTTTTGCTGTACTGACAGCTATCTCTTGGCTTTGGAGTTTCTCTTCTACAGCTCCTCCATTTTCAAGTTCATATCTGTAATAGCTCATCTGTTATCAAAATAACATAGACAAAAACCTTTCATCCTCATCCAGATCTGTCTTTCTGGTAGTGCAGCCATTCTGTGCCTTGAGAAGAGTGCTGCTATGTAGGCTACATCAAGGGTTTTCCAATCTGTTAAGTGATCTTCACGGTTATATTCAGTAAAACGTGATGCCTGAGTGTGCAGCAGTTCTTAGGAAAGAATCAATGTTTATGGAAGGCTTCACATCAGCCAGCATAATTGTTCCTGGGAAGCTAACAAAATTGATTTTTCTTACTGTAATTTCCTGTTGTGTGAAGGTTTAGATTCTTTATTTGTTTATTTATTTTAAGTAGTTCAGAGTTCTTCAGAGGGAAGGCTATTTCTGGTTTCAGTTAAAATTAGAGATCTGTAGCCCATCCCCAGATTAACTCTAGGAGACACTTAATTCAGGTCCCAGTCCTTTCCTTCACTCGGATGGTGCAGTTTCTTCGCTGCCCAGCTGACAGAGTTTTGCCATGCCTGTTCCCTCTGGCAGTCTGAGCATCTATGCCTGTAAATGGAGAAGAGAGGAAGACTAGTACTTGAAATAGGTTTGGTGCTGAGAATTTTCCTTGTTTTGTAAGGAAACCTCATGTTCAGCCTCCTCTCTGTGTTTATGTGTGTCTGAAAGGCTGTCACGTTACACTCTCTGCACTTCTTGATATGAGAGGATTTGTTAATGGCTCCTGGAAAACAACCCCCACCTCCTTCATCTTCATCAGTTATGTCATGTTTGCCTTACAGAGCTTTTTGGAGGGCCCTTAAGGTAACAGGGTGAGAAATCAGTCACTGGAAAATCAGCTAAGATGCTCACTTCTGTTGACGTTTCCTGGTGTAGAATGGCCTTGGGATCATGGCTTCATAGTTGTTAAACTTTGTTATGCTGTGTCAAGCTTACTGCTTGGATGATCTTTTTATGTGGTTTACAGCAATTATCATTATAAATAAAACACTGTAAAGTTCCTTACAGAAAGTATAAAAAAGTAGGACTCCCTCTGGAAACAGGGTGAACAAGTGGAACACACCTAACCCAGGGAGGTGAGGATGGGATAGACCTCAATGCTGAGGTGAGTATTGGGAGGATTTGGGAATATGTACAACAAGCTAGGAGAGGGAAAAAATCATTCCCTCCTTTGAGGGGACTGTAAGGAATGAAGGCCAGAGGCAGGACACATGTATGTCTGAGGGGATTACAATGTGCAGTCAGGGCTGGGCCAGGATGGAAATTTGGGGAGCTTGAATTCAAGGTGGAGTCAGAGACCGGTCAGGTCAGAAGGGTGGTTACCCCAGTGTGAAAGGTCTGTATATGCACCAGAAATGCCACAGGATGTTTCCTTCAGATCTCTGCACTGAGGTGATGTTTCAGAGCTGTAGCTTGTTCAGCCTGGTTACCATGCGTGCCTACCCACCGCCCTACCAGGGTATTGTCTGGCAGTAATGTGCTCACAAAGATACAGGCTGGTACCTCCCTATCTTAAGACGAGGCACAGAGCATCTACAAGAGCTGTCTTGTTATGCTTTAGATATGACATACTTGAGTACAGTTTCATGATCAGCAAGTTCAAGCTAATGCCCTAATCACTGGATCATCCCAGCTCCACAAGGTGTCTTTTAGCTGCTGCATAGAAGGGCACCTACACACAGACACATATAGGTGGTGGGGATGCATCAGGCAACAAGCTGTTCTATCACTTAAAAAATAAAAATCTTCCCTACTTGAAAGCTGACTGCTCTGCTTGGGACACTGGAAGTACCGGGGGCAGAAGACTCATGACAACTCTTCTCCATATCTTCTGGGTATTAATGACTTGAAGTGAACCCAGCTTCTGCTCTAGTGAGCTGAAGAGGCTTTTTATCCAGCCTGCACTGCAGGGGTGGGCCAACCGCTGGCTCTGACAGCCTTGACGGCTGACTCTGCAGAAGGCTCTGTCCCCTGCTTTTCCCAACTGGCAGCAAAGTTTGAATGTATCTTTGGGGAATTCACTCCATGTTTGCAGGGGTGATTAAGTATGTCAGACACAAATATTACCACTGAAGAGTGCCTCATGCCTCCTGAAGGAAAGCTGCTTGTGTGCAGTGGGTGATGCAGTGGGTTCATTAAACCCCAATGCTGGATCTCCTTAACCTCAAAAGGATAATCCCCTTTTAGCAAGCTGGAAGTTCAGAGTGTGTAGTCAGCAGAAAGCAATAGTTTGCCAGTGCTAGGAGGAGTGGGGGAGGAAATCTGCTTCCTCAGTCAGTCTCTAGGGCAAAATCATTTGCTAGGAACAGATGATGCCATTCTTTTGTCTCCAGCTCAGAATCTAGCAAAGGGCATCTCCTGAGGCCACCTCATCATACAGAAGGAAGCTTTGTTGGGTTTGCAAGGGCAATACCTGGCAGCTGTGGCTGTGTTGGTGGCCAAGATGCAGTAGTGCAGTCAGGACCTCAGGGACTGGGGAACTGTATCCTTCAGAGTTTGTTTTGTTCTATGAAGTAGCCAACTTAAAGAAGTAGGACTTCACAGAAGTCCATTATTTGCAGGAGCATTTACTGTGTGTGGATTTAAAGAAATGAGTGAAAACACAAAGATGCCTCTAGGAAGTTGTGTAAAACAAAGTCAGATGCTAACTTGGAAATGTTTCTGTGATTTTGGATAGAGTGGGATGTATGCTTGTTTGTCCTGCTGACTTTATGGGGCCAGGCTGGAGCACTGATGAAGGAGCTTAGCTTCTGTTCTAAGAAAGAAAAGGAAGGTTTGTTGGGTTTGCAAGAGCTTTATTCTTGTAGTCAGGAGACGAGAGTATGAACTTAGAAAAGAAGCTAGAAAGATGTTTTCAAAACTCAGTGAAGACATGGTGAAGCAGCAATCTCCTCAGCTCTGCCAAATAAAATTCCAACCCTTATCATCCTGCTCTTCACACTGCCTTCAGCCCAGCTAGAAGACAGCAATAATAACAACATTAAAAAAAACCAGATGTAGTTCTCAGCTTAGTTCAGATGTTCACGTGCAGTAATTCAATGCAAGGCTGACCCCTAAGATAGCACTGTGTCATCTTTCTTCTCCTAATTGCTTTTCTCAGCCCAGCTCACAGCTGTTATTGTGGCACTTTGCCACTTCTGAGTCAATGTGGTTGCAGTGCAGGTTTCACCGCTGATGGTGAGTCCGCAGGAGAAATTTGCCATCCTGAAACAGTTAGCTGATAGATTTTTGTTTGTTTCAAATGTCAGTGTCTAGACTCTGCAATGATTTCCTGTGTTGCCAATGCCCGTGTGCTTCTCCTTGAAGAGAAGCTGGACACTGAAGTTTTTAAAGTTGTCTGTTCTCTTCCATTTGTTCTCTTCCCATCTCATTATTTTTCCACACTTTTCAGCCAACCTGATGTGGTTTGTTTGGGCTTTTTAAAAATGTTTTGGGGTTTTTTTTGCAGGAGTATATTGATGCTCATCCAGAAACCATTGTCCTGGACCCTCTTCCGGCTATTCGTACGCTTCTGGACCGATCCAAGTCTTATGAGCTAATTCGGCAAATAGAGGCATACATGCAAGGTAGGCTCTCCCTGAAGGTTTTTATTGTGACTTATTGTGACTAGAGAAGGAAGCAACTGGCTCCTGGAGTCTGGATGTGAGGCTTCAAGTAGTGATTTTGGGCCCCTTGCATTTGGTCTCTCCATGGGAGCACAAACACTGAAGTATTCCTGTGTCACAGTATTGCCCTCTGGAACCCCGTGCTCTTCTTTCCCCACATACACAAAGGAGATTTGCATCTAGCTAAAAATATGATGTGGATTTAGTGCGGAGCATATTTAGTAGAGTGAGTACTCCCAGAAGTCCTTTTGTGTATGCTGGTAAATTGAAATGCCCCTACAGACTTAGCAGTTTGTTGTAAGAATCCTGAAGTCTAAATCTGGGGGAAATCTACAGAAGAAGAAAAATTGGTTTTGGAAAAGACTGAAGGAAATGAAATTGTAAATAGGGCTAAGGTCTTTGAGAAGCCCTGGAAACCTATTGCACAAGTTAATTGCAGGGAGGAACGTAAATGCGCTTCAGGAGTTGGCTAATTACCTGATGTAGAGTGTTGCCTTAACTGACATCATTTGAATTCTATTCCCATATTTAGAAATCGTACCTTTTCAACCTGAGTAATTCTAGTATTCTATTTTAATCATTGTAACTATCAAGTTAAGTTAGTCTTTTATTCTCTTTCTACTTCTGTTGCTGTTGTATACTTGAAACATTTATTGACTTTTGAGTTTAAATCTAGAACAACTCTTGTAGTAACTTGGGGGAATTGCCTTGTTAAACTATGTTCTTATGGGGCATTAATGGAATTACCATTGTGATTGTGTCATCACTATCTTGATGGGCAGATAGGAAGCACATCAATTCATATTTTTATAATTGTGGATTTAACATGTGGCCTGCCTGGCCCCATCAGCAGTGTCTTTACGTGAGAATAAGTCTCCTAATTCGCAGCACTCTCCCTTCTCTTTTGGAATCTCTTTAGGAGACAGTGTTCAATTAGTTTAGATGGATTTTAGTTTGGAGTAGTTATTGATCAATATTTGTGAGTAGGAGAGAGGTGCTGAGGGAAACCTGTGCTCTGAAGAAGTGGTTGAGATTTTTTTCTAGAGATTTGGTAGGATGTTTTTTCTTAAATTGCTATCAGTAGTATTATTGTTATCTCCAAGAGAACAGTATGTTCAGGAGAGCATCCAATTTTTGTAAGTAGTTTGTCTTGTGCGTATTTTTGCCTCCTCTGGTCAAATTGATGAGAAAAAGGAATAAATGCTTAAGGAGGAAAATGGGAAAAAAACCCCTTACACTTTAAATAGAGTCTGTTTATAAAGCTGAGGAATGAGGTAAGGAGAAACTTCAAGGGTTCTCACTGGCCTCTGCAGTATTAGGTGACTATATTTCCACTGTCCCTGGATGTTTCCCCCCATCTAATCTTATTTCTGTCTCATCATCAGAAATATCATGACAGAGACCTTGAACCAACTTTGTATTTAGCAGAGGAAATCTCAGGAGAGCTGAGTAATTGGCTAACTACTTCTTCTGGCCTAAGTAGATCAGCCTCTGCATTCCCACATGTAATGATCAGCAGTGAGAAAAAAGTCACATCCCTCCAGACAGCTTTGTGGGTTTTTTCCCCTTCTTGTTTTCACTTGCTAAATTGTGGTTTCTGCTTTGCCACTGTCATGTCATGTCCCAAGGCCATGAGCACTTAGATAACTCAAACAAGAAGTAGTACATTTGTGGATGGCATGAGGTCTTAGCAGCCACATCTTTTTTGTTCTGGAATTTCAAAATGGAAGTGACTGTGAGGAAAAGAATATCCTAGTCAATAGCTGTACCTAGAGAGGTTGGTTTGTCACAGGATACAAAATGGGTGGGATGGGTTAAGTTCAGTGGAAGGGATTATCTCTTCCAAAGCAATGCCATAAACTCTGAAGGGTTGAGTATGCATGTCAGGAGGAATCTTCTGCTGTTCAAAATCGTTCAAAAGAAAATTCAGTGTTTATTTACAGATGAGTTTTGGATTCTGGTGATCATTACCACTACATGAATTATGTTTTAAAATAACTATAAATGTAATATAGTCTTTATTTCTGATCTTCAGTTTACACTTCATTTCAACCCTGTAGCCCTTACAAGAACTGTGTAACTAAGGTGTGCACCAATTGGCTTAAAGGGAAGATGACCACATGCTCTGCTGACACCGTATTGCACAGTGCTGAATCTTCCTCCCCCCGTGCTGCCCACACCTTTGAAAATGGCAGATGTTGCTGAGGTCACTGTATTCTGCAGCAGTAGGGCCCCATGTTCTATAAAGAGCCAGATATTAAATGTAATTATCTTTCAGATGTCCAATTTAATGCCTTGCCTCTCCTTTTGACAGTGAATTCTCCATGCTTCCTGATAAAGGGAATTGTTATTTGAAGTGTCTAAATCTGGACATTGTTAGGCTTTCTGAAAGTCCTGTCACATGCTTTTCATTGAGTCAAGTGCCTGAGCAGCAAGTACTTCCAACCAGCCTCACAAGAGATGATTGGAAAGACACTTCTTGTCTGTGCTCCCATAGTTTGTGGCCACTAAAGGAACTAAGGAGGATGAGAACTAGTTATTAGACAAGAGTTGCACATATAATCTGAGGGGAAAGCGTGGGGTTGGATGTGGACTTTCCATGGCCTAGACCGGTACTTTAACCACTCAGTTCTTGTGGTTACTGGAAGGTTCACAGATCTGCAGAATCACTGAGGTTGGAAGGGTCCTCTTGAGATCGTATAGTCCAACTCACCCCTCAAAGCAAGATCTCAGGAGTATGTTTTCCAGGTCCATGTCCAGCAGGGTTTTGTATGTCTCCACATATGGGGACTGCACGAGGTCTCTGGGCACCCTGCTCCAGGATTCATTTTGAACCTGGTGTGCTAGCATGCAGCTAGCAGTTCCTGAGGTGACTTGCAAAGACTTATTTTCTTCAGTATAGATAGTGATATCTTCCTTCAAAGGAAGTGTGACTTTCCTCAGGGGAAGAGAAAAAAAAAAAAAGCTTTAAGAGATATTTTAGCATTGATTTTAATGGATTCTTTTTTGGAAGCAGTAGCCTGGCCAGGGCTGGGACTTCCTCTTTTTCCTGCTCGCTGTTATTTTGAGTGCAAGCTCTGAAAGAGCTAGTCATTCTGAAACCTTCACTTCTGACTCTTTTTAAAAAGATTTGAAAAAATGAAGGTTGCATTCCCAACTCATGTCCTACATAGCTGGCAAGTCTGTCTTGAAATAAATCACTCAGTAGATTTTTAGTATAGCAGTTGATTTCTCTCAGCAGCTGTATTGCTTTGTTTACTTACCCGTGAAGAATTGCTTCTGATATAAAAGTGCTGTAGATCATGTTCTGTAATGTTTGATGAAAGATTGGGAGCATTATTTAACAGAAATTTCACTTTTAGCAGCTTATTGTATGACTGGAGCTCCTTTTTTCAACTTTAACCTCATGAAAAATAATGAAATTCTCTTTTGCTGTGTTGAAAAGCTGTGACCCTACAGCCTCAGAACTGAAGATCTGAATTCTAAAATTACGCTTAAGACAGTAACAGATAATCACTGTGACAATGCACTACTCTTTTCACATTACTTTTTTAATTTTAAGATTAAAAGCTTTTAAAAGTCCCTGTGTACTTTACAAGTAATAATTTAAACTGGAGGCATTTAAACAAAAATTGAGGTAGACATACTACTTGGTGCTCCACCAAGTTAGCATTCCCATCTGCTACTCAGCTTCCTTTGCTGTCTCAAGTGATTTACAGGTTTCTTCAATAATGTTTGTACTTCAGATATTGCAGACCCTGGAGTTCATTTATTTAACCATTTCCACCTGGCTTTTATCCGTGATTTTAAAATCTTTTTTTTTAATTCTTAAATTTAAGTCCAAATATAAAATTCCTGGAACAACTAGGCTTTGCAGGGTTCCCCTCAAAGAGAGGACTCCTGCATGAGCCAAGCTGCTCACACAGCTGCTGAATCTCTCTCCAGTCTTTTTTGAAGTACAGGAACTGTTCCCTTGGGACACTCAACACCTTTTAGCTGTGATATTTTCATCCCAGCATGTAATCGAAATCATTTATGTTTGATTGTTAGCTATTAGATGAGATGCTGTTGCTGCTGTGTGCACATCTTTCTGATTTCAGGGGATATTACAGAACAGATCACACTTTCCTCCTCTTTTCCCTGGATTCTATTTTTTTATCAGATTCTGTCTGTGTATCTTAGAACTACTTGAACAGCTGCATGTATCTTTTGTGAGCAGGAGACAGGCTCAGCATGATGTAATGGGTAAGGCATTTGATTTGGGGCTCAGGGTTTCTTGCTTGGTGCTGCTTGTAACTTACTTTACTGCTTTGGGCACAGTATGTCACACCTGTGTGTCTCTTTCTTCTCTTGACACACATCTGACTGTCTCTTCCCTTTAGATACCACACTTCTCTGGACAGGAACCTCTTTACCAGACATACATACACACACTCTGATACAGTGAGTCACTGATGCCAAGCAGTCTGTGTAGGTACAGCTTTAAGAGAAATTGTAGATCTACTGTTGAGAAGAAAGCTGGGCATTTGCAATTCAATACCAAAGCAGGTAGTCATGTTTTATTTTCTGGAAGTTATGGACCTTGCTGGAGCTGTACATTCTCAGAATTTCTGAAAATCAGGCCACCCAGTTAAAAGTACCTGAAAATAGCTGTATATACATAGCTCTAGGTATTCACCTTTTGAAACCCTGGCCTCTGATCTCTGTGGCCTACTTTTCAGAGCAGTTTTGGTCAGAGGGGAAGGAGAAGAATAGTCACACAAGTCAACTTCAGGCACCTCTATTTGTATTTGAAAGTCCTTTTAAAATGGAAGAAAAAAATCTGGTTTTAATTGAAAGGCTGTAAATCACCCACCTGAGGCTCACTTGTTTATGTAGGGGCATATCACTAAAGCATCAAGTCAGAGGGCTGATGTTAGCTACTGCAAATAACCTCACCAGTTTTGGGATGCAAAAGACTGCCTTGTCGATTATATGCTCACTTTCCACCAAGAACACATGCAAATAGGTGCCTTATTACCCTGCTCCAAGTGTGCTGCCTGTTCACTCACTGCATTTTAATTTCTGTCTGAAAACTCATGTACCTGTGTGGAAGGAGGTAATTGGAATTCATATTCTCTGTGACTGGAAGACCTTTGTCCAAAGTGCATCAGCTCACTGCAGCGTTGGAGGTGGCAGTGCTCTGCACCCCAGCTGCCAGCACTTGCTGGGTCTCAGCCCTGCTCTGTCAAATTGGAAAGACTCTGGGACTTCTGATGCAGGGGGGTGTCACCTGACATCTTTCTCATAAAAGCTCATTCATCCATGGACATGTTGGTGTTATGATAAAGGAGCCCTGGTTTTGAAATTTAAAGTAGACTACTGCTTCCAAAGGGCTAATCCTGTCCAGAGAGAGACAGCCGGAGAAAAAGCAGGAAGCCACAAAGGGAACCTAGAATCTCCTCTCTTGTACCATTGCTTGCTTTGCTAACTTAAGGTAGTTTAGAAAGGATTTTTGAAGGTAAGGCTGCTGAAAGTTAGGCATTTCATAAATACAATATATGAGCAGAGTCTCCTTTCCCTTCCTGCCTCTCATTATTTTGAGCTGTCAGCTCTGTCCCAGCATAGCTAGGAGGGACCAAAGAGCTGGGGCTCCCTATGGGAATGATGGCCACAGTCCCAGTTCCTTCAACTAGGATTGGCAGTCTGCTGCAATCTGGCCTGCAAAGATACATCAGCTTGGTACTGTTCAACCCGACTGCAGTCCAACAGACACAGAGCCCAGAGAAAAATATAGAAAATATTATTATCATTTTGTCTCACAGCGTGCCAGCCAGAACTTCTTGAACCAACAAACAATCTTGATCCTAGTAGCCTTGATGATGATCACTTAGCTTTCAAAATAAGCCTGTCTGTTACCTTAGATGTTACTTTTGGGTGTACTTAGGTTTAATCTTTGAATTTTGTGTCCTTTTGTGGCCAGATATATGTAATCTGCATCCCACTTTCAGTCTCCTTTTCTCTTTGCTTATGCAATTCTAAAAAGAAATGAGGCTGGACCTGTTACCCATTTATTGCATACCAGTTTTGGAAAGTTGTTTTGCATCTACAGGCATAACTTCAAAGCATCTGTGCACTTCATAAAGCTGAAAACGTGGAAAGGTTTGTAGCTTCTATGAATTTTGTGTGTGGGGCTGAGGTGTATCTGTAGAATGACCTGATCTGCTTTCATGGGATAAAGATACAAGCCGTGACTGCTCTCCGTTGTCATGGGGCATTCCTAAGACATCTCCAGTTTGGGTTTTAAGAACAGAGCATGGATTAATTATTAAGGATTATTGTCTCTCTAAAATTAGGAAAGGAGGAACAGGGATTCTTCTTGTCATGAGGAAGTCTTCACTGAATAAACTGGATGTTTTAAATTCCAGCACAGTTGTGTTTCAAGTTACTCTGATCCTCTTGAGCAGAAATTTCCTTGGCTGGCATCCAACAACAGAAGATAGTTTCCCAAGTATCTGACTGCAAGAAAAAGTAAGGAAGGGGCAATGAAAGTTAAATTGCTCACAGTATCAATGTAAAACATCACTGGGTATGCTTTTTTGCAGCAAGTGGCTTTTTTCCCTGATGTTTCTACTCATATTGTCATAAGCTCAGAGGTCAAGAAATAAGTCTTGAAAAATAGGATCTTTCATCTGAATTGGAAACCAGGACTCAGCTGGTAGAATGTTATTCCAGTTCTGATGTGGTACATTCATGTCACTTTTGCAGCTGAAGAAGCAGTTTATTTTAAGATGTGTTACAGTAGTCTAGCATGGAGGAGAAAAGTGGCTTGCTTTACATTTCCTCAGACAAGTATCTACCCAACATGCAAGACCCTTGTTTAGATTCTAATTTCTCCTCGTGAAGAGCCCAGCAAGATCTTAAGGCTTTATCAGGGTAGCATGGGGTCAGCTAATGATAACAGGACCTGAGAGATCCATGAAGAGGATGCTTTCCTTTACCAGGGTCATTAACATCCGGTCTAAAAGCACTATCAGCTCCTGTTTCAGTTATCTGCTAGTTTTGTGCAATTGTTAGGACACCTGAGTGTATCATCAAGGCAAATAATGAAAGTTTGAGTGTCTTTATGTTCCTTGATGTCAGTAGTTGGTTCTGCCTCATTAATTTTCCAAGTGGCTTTCTTAAGTTAGAGCAGCAGAGGCTGCAAGTGGAAAGATTGGTGAGGGGTACTTGAGATGATGTGAGTTCCTTGTATGGTTTACAATTGTGTGGAACCACACCTTGATGGTTAGTTGCCTGACAGTCTTCCTAGACAAGGTCATTTACTTGTGATCATCATTTGATATACCACACCACTAGCATCGTGCTTTTCCTCATGCTTGGCGTACCCTTCTTACAGTAGTGATTGAAAGTGCTGATTTTTTGTGTTTTTCTGATGCATAAAGGTTGCATATGGGGTGGAGATATGGTGCATGCCCAGACTGGCATGGCGACAGCTCTTCTGTAGTGTCAGTAATCACAGTTCAGGTCACTATACTGCATTTGTGTAAAGGAAACAAAACCAATTCTGCAGGATGCAGCTTAGCCTCACGAAAACAGAAAGATGCTAGGCTGAGAAGAAAGAGTAGGAGTGATAGAGGCTTATGTTGCAGCTTTCATACTCCATTTGGTGGGCAACATGTATGTGGAGCATGTTTCAGAACTCATGGCATTTGTAGGGAAATATGCAGCTTGTTTGGTTCCATACACTGAGAATGAAATACTGCTTGTTAAATTGGGTTAAAATAGTCTGAATAGTGGAAATTGTGTCCCCCAAACAGCCCTGCATGGCCATGTTGCTCCAGTTGCCTTCAGGCTTTCTGACCTATCAGAGTTCTTCAAAGCTGTCAGCTAGAGCTTGGATAGCAGGGCACAAGTCAGCACATCGAAATGACTTACAAAAATAAAAAGTAAATTCAGTCCTCAGAGGGCAGATGTTAAGTAAACTGAAGCATCAGAAAGTGTGAGACAGAGATGAAAACCAGATAAACAAACTGCTTTCAATGTAGCAAGTCAAGCATCCCATACTAATGGTCTTCCAGGACATTTATTAATAACTCTGGAAAAGGCAGATGAACACAGGATGGCAAATTTTTCAGATAAGTCCAAATTGTTTAGTTTTTTTCCAGGCAAGGGGAGAGAGCAATATCAGATGAGTCTACCAAATGTCAGCCAGCAGTCAGCATGATGATAGATCCATTTTATTGCAGTCTCTTGGGCCCATAAAGAAATAATATGGGCAGCTCATGATTGCTAACTTCTGCATTGACTCACTGCTCAGGAAAGACCTCGGCGTCACAGTGGGAAGCTCACTGGAAACTTCTGTCCCCTCTGCCTCAGTAGTCACAAGAGAACATGCCAAGAGAACCAAACAAAAAGATTATGGTGGCCAAAAATAGCATTGAAGATACTGAGCATACAGTTACGGAAATAAAGCACTTTCTTTCCCCCAAAGACTGTTTTCAATTCTGCTTTCCTGGATTTAAAAATACGCATTAGAAATGAAAGGAATCCTGGAGAAAAGGGACATGGTCATTGCCAAGGCCACACAGAGGCAATGTGAGATTAACCTGGGGCTAGCAGAGGTGGAACAAAACCTGAGCAAACAAAATACGAATAAATGGAGAAATGTTCCACTTTTTCTCTTTCCTATCATGCCAGAGTTCCATTGAATATCTGTGCAGGTGCCATAAAATACCAATTAAGGTCACAGCTGAGCTGAAAAAGTTAGCAAACATTCACAACTAGGTTTCAAAGGTTTACAAACCATTGTGGTTGGGGGTAGATGGTACTGACTGAAACTCCATTTATGAACTCTCAGCTCCATAACTTAGGATATCACAGAATTGTAGGGGTTGGAAGGGACCTTGAGAGATCATCGGGTCCAACCCCCCTGCCAAAGCAGGCTCCCTAGGACAGGTCACACAGGCAGGTGTCCAGACGGGTCTTGAATATCTCCAGAGAAGGAGACTCCACACCCCCCTGGACAGCCTGTCCCAGGGCTCTGTCACCTTCACTGTGAAAAAGTTCTTCTGCATATTGGTACAGAACTTCCTGTGCTCCAACTTGAGGCCATTGCCCCTTGTCCTGCCTTCACAGACAACTGAAAAGAGGGTGGCTATTTCCCCTATGTTGGGGGACAATATATATTGCATTTCCTCCGGTTTGAAATCCACTGCCAAGTAGCAGAAATGGAGATGACACGATAGCAGCTGAACTGTGGTCTTACTTGCTTTGATAATTCCTGTGTTTGTTTCTCTTCTCCTGAGAAGCAAGAATGGCTAAAACTGCAGTGATTATTTGCAGCACTTTCTAGCTGTACATAACTTTTACAGTTGGTACAATTAGTACTGTTTTAGCACTTTTACCATCATGCCTTGTGAATAAAGTCTTTGGATTTTATATTAATTGTTATAAGCACCTTGCCTGTTAAACGGGAACTTCAAATACAGCCTGACGTGTAAAGCTGTTCATACAGGAATGTGGCTGGATGATGTAATTATGACTGCTTTTCTTTGATAGTTCTCTTTTGTGTTGTATTAAAGCCCACACAAGACCTGTAGAGCAAGGCAAGGGGGTGTATATGAGGGGACAGAACTACGGCATCACAGGTAGACACTCGTAATGCATGGCAGGGACGTAACAGTACTGAACACCCTTGAAGACTCCCTATTAGCTCCTGTTCCACTACAGGATCAGGGAGGTCATCCTCCAGATCGTGCTGGTGCGTTGTGTGGGACAGGGCATTACTTAGCACACTGGGACTCCTCAACATTTACAACTTCTTGTTTTCTTTTCTCCCTCACTGCCTGGCGGTGTCGTGAGGAAGACTGACCGGTTGGAAAATTCATCTCCCATGTAAATATGAAGGTGATTGAACAGATAGTGTTTCACAGGTCTTACCCTTCTGGCCGCCCTAACAAGCCTGCTCTGTGATCAGAATAGCTGCAGCTTTTCCCCTTGCTGCAGCTCAGCTGCCAGCTTCCTTAGCGTCTGCCAGGGCAAGGAGGGAAGTGACTGCTCAGCTGTTACTGAGTGTGTTAACCTTAGATGCAGTGTTGGGATTCCTACATGAGGCGAGTGTTCGTATTCCAGTTCCTTCTGAATCAGCCTGAGGTATTGTATGGCTGTTTGTTTGACTGCCAGGGAGCAGCCAGTAGTGAAATCTCTCCTTCAGAGACTCAAAGTGTCAGTCTTGCAGACCTCTAACCACCATGCATCTATACTGATGTAGTATTTGTAAATATTGTGAATGAGGTCCTTCTTTTGAGCAAGAGGCGCTATGAAGGCCGTGGAAGATGTTAACATTCAGGAAGAGCTTTTCCCTTTCTGATTTGTACTTTATTAATGTTTGAAGGTCCACTAAGAGCTTGATCATTTGAAAAAGTTCAACTTCACTGAAGTAATTCTTCACTTAAAACTGAGAGCTTATTTTATGACACCAGCTTACTTAGTTGCTGGTGTATTGACAAAGATGCCCATCCAAGTAAGTAGTAGGAATGGTGAATATGGGCCCCAGCCTGTGCTAAGTTCTGGTCTGTATCTAATACAGTTAATCTACAGGCAGCATTGTGGATGAGGTGTAGGTTAATATGGCTCTGAGATTTCAGGATCTGTAATACTGGTGCAGTTTCATTTCAGACATATATTCAGGAATACTTGTGTTCTTCTGATGCTCCGGTTTGACTTGCATAACCTGATGCCTCTGAAGAAATGCAGTGCATAGAGCCTCAGGGCCAGGAACCAGGCATTTTTGGTCTCTGTTGTTGAGATTCAGGGCCTTGATGACAGATGTACTTACAGCTTGATCTCTGAAATGCCAGCCAAACTTCCCTGCTTCACCAGGGGAACCTTTTGAGGGTTAGTCAGCACTTGTGAAGCCTGTGAGAGTGCTGTTTGAATACTGAGAGAAGGGGGTAGTATGATAAGATTTTTGGTCACAAGGCTACTGCAGTGCTGGAATAAACTACTGGAGTAATTATGAACCTCCTGTACTGGAGGTTTCAGGAACAGGTTAAATAGATGAACATCTGCCAGTGTTGGTGTTAGGAGCATTTAATCTTGTCAGAATGTAATGAGACCGGGGATGGTAACCTTTCCAGACCAGTATGTTGGTTGTCCTTCAGAAAAAACATCAGCTCCTGACAGCTTAAGCCAGGGAGTTTAATGAAGTCTCACTGAAATTGTTAATAGATGCCTGTCCTGCGTGGGGCCAGCACAGCGGGAGACTGGGGCTGGGGTAAGAGCTAAGCAGCCCAAATAGTTGTGGGCTCCCACGAGGGCAAAGTCTCCATGGGTCAGTGCAACCAGACCTGAACAGGTTTGTGCTCCCTTACAAAAAGCAGTGTGTTGTAGCTGGAGGCTGTGTGACTTCCAGGCCGAAGCTGGCATTGTCCTGCATTTGTTGGGGTGCTGCGAGAGGAGCTGTGGCCTGGCTGCACCTGTTCATGTGGACACGGTGCAGCAGGAGCAAGTATTTCTTCCCTGGTAAAGAAATCTGTGGAATGAGTTTGTCACTTGCTTCACAAGGGTGAGGCAGTTGAGCAATGCGTTCCTGAATCAGCAGGCTCCTCTTGCCTTGCGGCGTGAGGCAACCGCACATTAAATCTAAAGCTATAAATTGTATAATTTGCATAAAATATTAGGCAGAGAAGCACAATGGGACAGATGCTAATTGCTGATTTGGGAATCCTCACAAGCATTTGCTAGGAGATAAACTGCAGTTACTTCAGTATTGGGCAATTAGTGTTGGTTTTCTAGAAGGAGAGAAGTGTATCACACCAACTGATTTCTTGTACTGTGTAATTTGCTGATGTTATTGTTGCTCTTGGGGACAGTTTTTTAGTTTCTATTTAAGAAAATATTTTTCAAACCCCTGCTAGTTCTGGCAGGAAGGCAGATGCAGTTTGGGAGGGTGTCTCCACCAAGAAAGCTAGTTCAAATGCACCTTCCTTGTGTTTTGCTGCAGGAGAGTTAATTCTGCCATAAATTCTTTGGTGTTCCACAGAACTGTTCTAGGTCATGGAGCAGGTACTCCAGATGAAGATGAGTTTTTGTTTAGTTGATTTTTGCTGCCTTTCCAACCTGGAGTCTGGTATGAGTTTTAGGGGTAAAATCTACTCTGACATTTTATTGCAGTTATCATGAATTTTTTCAGAGTTTCTAATCAGTTGTTAGGCTGCCAGTTAAATTACTAAATCTTGAAATGTGTTTATCTAGGTAGCAGAAGTGCTTAGGGGAGTGCAGAGTTCTAAATTGGCTAGTTTCTGTAGTCAGTCTGAGTGTTGTGTCTTCCAGCACCGCCCCGTTGTTTATACACCTTCCCGTTTTATGAGCTGCTTATGAAATACAGACAGATCTCTAAGTGTGATGCTTCCCCTCAAGGTCTTGTGCTGTGGGAAAGTAAATGTCCTAGACGCCAGAGCTGATGCTAATTGCTTTTGGATTTCAGTATTTTGTAAGAATATGATACTAGAAGGGATCAGAAAAATATCCATTTATTTTTCACTGAAGAAATAATCATTTATAATGAACCTAAAAAGGAGAGTGCCAGCATATTTGAGGTTTCAAAACTGGGAGAAGAAAACAGAGGAGAATTTCTCCTCTGTTCTTCCCCTTCCTCTCCCACCCTTATTCCATAGTTTCCTGGCCCAAGTGTCCCTGCAGGAAAAAGGGACTTATTCTTTTGGACACCTACATGAGGTGAGAGTAAAGGAGCTTAGCTTCATGCTTCACTGAAAAGCATCTTGCTTCGTACCTGTGATGAAATCATGAGCCCTGTTCCAGGCAGCTTGTCTTGTGCATTTGTTTTGAACTTAATGTTGAGGACTTTCTATAGCTGTAAACTGGTTATATGCAAAAGTAAAACATAAGCTGTGCTCACACTGGTGAGGGGCTGGGGTTTTAGGAGAGTCCCATCTAGGAGGGAGCCTGAGGGCTTGTCTGCATTAGGTGTGTTGCTTTTCATTCCTTCTGATGAATGACAGCTCTAATGTGGATGCTCTTACACAACTTCCTGCGTGGGAGAAGGGTTGAACTGTACCAGAAGAGCTTTCTTTATAGTCAGTATAACTACATCTGTGCAGGTGTTGGGGTAGGGTTACCATTCCAGGTGGTAATTGCACCTCTAGCAGGAACTGCTCCATGGATGCAGCTCTTTGCAAGTGTACACCTGTCCTGAGCCAGGATCATGCAGTGCTTTGCCCATTCCCTCTTGCCTTGCCCCTTAGAGTGTTTATTTTCAAAGACTGTTGTGAATTAGGACAAATCCTTTGTGAAACAGGCTGAAGATGTGTAACCAGTGTGATTATTCAGGTGAGAAGCTTTTAAAATTGCTTATGTAACCAAGCAGCTGAAACAACCATTTGGTACCTGTGCCAGATACAGGCAAATGTTGCTCTTTGGAGGACCTTACATGGTGGTTTTGTGAAGGTTTGTCTGCCTGGTACTGCCTTTATGCACCAGACACAACAGCAGTAGCTACCTAAGCTATTGCTTGATGGAAAAGAAGGGGGTAGCTGAAACAGCTTCAAGGAGTGGTATGTATGTGCCAGTGAGGCTGCTTGCCTCTCCCAGAACACAAAACAGAGCGATCAAGACAGACAGATTGGTTACACACACCAAACCCTCCTTTTTTTGTTCATCCTACAAGGAAATTGGACTTTCTGTGTTAGTTCAGTATCTGGGCTTATCAACAGATACGACGTAGCCAGGCTTATCAAGTCCCAGCCTGCCTGCTATAGGCACTTTATCATCTGGCCTATTCCAGAAACCCAGGGTGAGCCAGTAGGAAGAGTTTTCCACCTTCTTGGAAAAGACCTTTAAGCTCATTCTGCTAAACTGTTAAACTAACACAACTGTGGCCACCACTAAACCATAAACACCACATGTACATGTATTTTAAATACCTCCAGGTATGGTGACTCCACCACTTACCTGAGAAGCCTGTTCCAATGCTTGATAACCCTTTCCATGAAGAAATTGTTCCTCATAGCCAATCTAAACCTCCCCAGTGCAACTTGAGAGCATTTCCTCTCCTCATGTCACCTGTTACCTGGGAAAAGAGGCCAGCACCTGCCTGGCTACAACCTCCTTCAGGTAGCTGTAGAGAGCAATAGGTTCTCCCCTCAGCTTCTTGTTCTCCAGGTTAAACAACCCCAGTTCCTTCAGCTTTTCCTTGTAAAATGTGCTCCAAACCCTTCACCAGCTTATTTGCTCTTTTTTTTTTGACATGCTCCAGCACCTCAGTCACAGAATCACAGAGTCGTAGGGGTTGGAAGGGACCTCAAGAGATCATCGGGTCCAACTCGTGCCACAGCAGCTCCCTAGCTCATACTGCACAGACAGGCATCCAGACGGGTCTTGAATATCTCCAGGGGCTCAAAACTGTACACAGTATTTGAGGAGTGACCTCACCAGTGCTGAGTACAAGGGGACTTCCCTGGTCCTGCTGGCCACGCTATTTCTGACACCAGCCAGGATGCTGTTAGTGTTCTTGGCTACCTGGGTGTGTTCAGCTGGCTACTGAGCAATAACTCCAGGTTCTGTTCCACTGGGCAGCTTTCCAGACACTCTTCCCCAAGCCTGTAGTGTTGCATGGGGTTGTTGTGACTCAAGTACAGGACCTGGCAGTGACCCTTGTTGAAGATCATAAAATTGGCCTCAGCCCATTGATCCATCCTGTCCATGTCCCTCCATAGACTCTTCCTATCCATTTAACTCCATTCACCACAACTCTTTGGGCCTGGCCATCAAGCTTTTTACCCATCCAAAGCATGAACAGCTAGTTTCTCCAGGAGAATGCTGTGAGAAATAACAAGGTTTAACTAAAGGTCTCACTAAATTCTAGGTAGGCAACATCCACAGCCTTTCTCTCATCCACTAAGTGCATCACCTTGTCGTAGAAGGAGCTCAGGTCAGTCAGGTAGGACCTGCCTTTTATAAACCCATAGAGGCTGGGCCTGATCACCTTGTTGTCCTGTATATGCTGTGTGATGGCACTCCAGGTGATTTTGCTCTGTAACCTTCCCTGGCACAGAGGTTAGACTGACAGGCCTGTAGTCCTCAGATCCTCCTTCCAGCCCTTCTTTGAGATGGGCATCATGTTTTTAACCTCCAGTCAACCATGACCTCCCCAGCTGGCCAGGACTGCTGATAAACAATAGAAAGTGGCTCAGTGAGCAGTTCTGCCAGCTCCCTCAGTACCCTTGGGTATATCCCATCCGGCCCTGTTGACTTGTGTGTGTCTAAGGGGTGTAGCAGGTCGCTAACTGTTTCCCCTTGAATTCTGGAGGATTCATTCTGCTCCTCATCCCTGTCTTCCAGCTGTCAGGTGGCTCAAGACCCTGGCTACTCAAACAGTGGAGAATCCCTTCTAATTTCAAGCCCAAAGTGATTCATAGTCAAGTTTACCCACAAAAAAAAAAAAAAGTACCGTCTTCTTTTAATACCAATTTCTGTCTGTATTGGACATTTCACCTTTGATTAGAGACTTGAACCTTGGCAGAAACAAAACTCAGTTTATGCTGAGACAGAGCTGGGATTCAAAGCATAATAGGCATTTACTGGGAGAGAATCACATCTAGACATGCAAATGCTTCTCTGAATTTGGCAGTACTTGGCTTATTTTTCCCATTTATATCTTTGACTTACCACAAGGATTTTATTCTTAAGGAAAAAAAATCCTTCCTAGTTCTCTATGTAATCCTAAACCCACTTTTTTTCTTCTGTTTTAGGAATAGGAAAGAGTCCTTAAACAAAATTTATCTCCTAAATGTAAAATATACCCAGTTTTAGGTATATTTTTAACCATATAAGTTAGTGAATTGCATTGGATCGTTAGTGTTTGCTTAGTTGCAGTGAAAGAAAAAGCCTGCTTGGAACTGAATAGTAAACCAAATGCATTTCACATTGAATTTAATGTGTCTCATCATATGCAGCTGGTTTTGATCTGTTTTCCTTCTCTGGTCTCATGCAGCCCTTGTTTTTTGTATTATTTTGTCCAAGAGAATTTCTTTTAATAACTTTCCATACTTGGTTTGCCTTTAAAGGAAAATTCATTTTTCCCTTCGTAAAGGTAGATCCACATGCACTGAATGTTTATTCTGGCTCCTAGGGAAGTTTGTTTTCTTTGAAACCTAAATGTAAGTAGGCTTCCACTGCTCCTTTATGACTTTAAAAAAACAACTGTTTGGGGGTTTTTTTCCAAACATTTTCTGGTTTGTTTTTTTCTGGTAAGGTAATTTTTTTCATTCTATATACCATGTACTGCAGTTTCTGAAGACTAAGGTGTTGATGCATGGCTTTAGTGACTGTAGGGTACATAGTTAGAAACTGGGAACTTCACTGTCGTTATCTCCATTAGAGCAAGGGTGTCGTGTCAGCCAGGAAGGTACAGAGAGAGATTTGAAGTTGTTAAAGACAAACTGGTGGAAGAACCCCACTGTGTTAGGGTTTGAAAGGCTTGATCCTGTTCCAAGCTTTTCCAGTCATTCCTCAACCCCCTTGTTTCATGCCTCTGTCCTTCACAGAATCACAAGGTTGGAAACGACCTTTAAGATCATCAAGTCCAACCAATCCCATCCTAAGCTAAACCATATCTCTAAGTACCTCATCTACCCTTTTTTTGAACACATCCAGGGAAGGTGATTCAGCCCCCTCCCTGGGCAGCCTGTTACAGGCCCCAACAACTCTTTCAGTAAATTTTTTTTTTCTAACATCCAATCTGCCCCTGCCCTGGCACAGCTTTGTGTCATTTCCCCTTGTCCTGTCTCCTGTCACTTGGCTGAAGAGACCATCGCCCACCTCTCTACAACCATCCCTTCAGGTAGTCGTAGGTGGTGATAAGGTCTCCCCTCAGCCTCCTCTTCTCCAGACTAAACACCCCCAGCTCCCTCAGCCGCTCCTCATATGATTTACCCTGCAGCCCCTTCACCAGCCTGGTTGCCCTTCTCTGGACTCGTTCAAGGACCTCAATGTCCTTCTTATGGTGAGGAGCCCAGAACTGGACACAGTAATCGAGGTGTGGCCTCACCAATGCCATCTCCTATTTGTTTGGTTTGAAACTTCTCCAGGGGAATCACTGCCTCTTGCCATGTGCTTTGCACAGTGCTCAAAATACTCGCCTTCCAACTCCATTGTAATAGGAATGATCCTGTGATGTAAGGGGGAAGCAGTAAGGCTTCCACCGTGCCCCCATTGCTTTCAGTTGTAACTGCATGCAGAGGAAACACTTAGAAACAGTATTTAGTGAAAGCTGAATTCTGAGCTATGACCTGGTTTCTTTAAACATTCAGGTTTCGTCATTAGTTTGAAGCCTGCAGTATCTGATGCTAAAAATACACTGTGCTGAGCTTCCCACGTGTAGGTAGTTATATAAATCTTGCCATAAATAATACTTGTTCACTCGATCATTATAGAAATGTCTTGACATGCAGTTCATAAGGGATTTGCTCAGAGCAAACCAAAATTGAGTAGAAAAACATAGATTAGAATGAGAGTTCCTAGACCTATTTAGATCCTGCTTTTATAGCATCCTGTCAATCCTTTCAGGGCTTAGTTTGTCATTTCTCCAATATCTAGACAAATCTGAAGAGTGCTAAGGAGAATCCTCCTTAATTCTTCATTTAGCTGTGAAATGCAAAGGGAAACCACACACCCTGAAAAGGTTTAAGCAAAATATCTTAACAGTCTGCCATTGTGCTATGAGCATGAGCACAGAGTTGAATCACAGAATCACAGAATCACAGAATCTTAGGGGTTGGAAGGGACCTCAAGAGATCTTCGGGTCCAACCCCCCTGCCAAAGCAGGCTCCCTATCTCATATTACACAGATAGGCGTCCAGACGAGACTTGAATATCTCCAGAGAAGGAGACTCCACCACCTCCCTGGGCAGCCTATTCCACTGCTCTGTCACCCTCACTGTGAAAAAGTTCTTCCGCATGTTGGTGCGGAACTTCCTGTGCTCCAGCTTACAGCCATTGCCCCTAGTCCTGTCCCCACTGACCACTGAAAAGGGGCTGGCCAATTCCCCCTGCCACCCATGTCTAAGATACTTGTAAACACTAATTAGGTCCCCCCTAAGTCTTCTTTTTTCCAGGCTGAACAGACCCAGCTCACTCAACCTTTCCTCATAGGGGAGATGTTCCAGACCCCTAATCATCTTTGTCGCTCTTCTCTGGACTCTCTCCAGAAGGTCCCTGTCTCTTCTATACCAGGGAGCCCAGAACTGGACACAGTATTCCAGGTGGGGCCTGACCAATGCAGAGTAGAGGGGGAGGATCACCTCCTTCGACCTGCTGGACACACTCTTCCTGATGCATCCCAGGATCCCATTGGCTCTCTTGGCCACCAGGGCACACTGCTGGCTCATAGCCAACCTGTCATCAACCAGGACCCCTAGGTCCTTCTCCATAGAGCTCTTCTCCAACAGGTCATCCCCCAGCCTGTACTGATACAGTCGGTTATTCCTCCCCAGGTGCAAGACTTTACACTTGCTTTTGTTGAATTTCATTAGATTTCTCCCTGCCCAGCTCTCCAGTCTGTCCAGGTCTCGCTGGATGGCAGCGCAGTGTTCCTGCGTGTCAGCCACTCCTCCCAGTTTTGTATCATCGGCATACTTGCTGAGGGTCCTATTCAGTTTGGATTTCACAGCCATTTTGTAGAAGTGCTTCAGACTATAAAACTGAAACACTGAGCAGGATGCAAGTTTGGTTGTTCTGTAGTTACTGGGAGAAGTTATTCCATAGTTATAAGTGAGAGGGGAAAAAAGCATAGATGGTTTGTGAGGCAGAGTTCTTCAGGCTGGCAAAAGCTGTGCTGTAGTCAGTCTCCTGATTCCAGGTATCTGGACTAAACACCACAGTTCTGTTTCTGGACTGAAAAATTCTGGTCACAGGAAAGTCCAAGTGCATTTGAGCTTTAAAAAAAAAAAACAACAGCAAAAGTTGGAGCTGGATGAGAGTTATCTGGACTGTGAGCAGTTATGAACAATAATAACACCTAGGATATCGTGTGTAACTTGCAGGTGTCAGTATAGTAAAGCATAGATGCAAAGATTAGTGTAGATTCAAGCTTGTGTGAAGCAAACAGAAGTGAAGTCGGTGAGGTGGGAGCAAGTGGTGCAGCTGAGCTCCAAAAGAGTAAGTGGCAAGCATATGCCAGAAAGTCTTATGGGGATCTCAGGACTGATCTAATTAGGAAGCGAATGTTTTGGCTTAATTCTCAGAAATGAGCAATCTCTGTTTGCGTGAATCCCAGTTGTGCCTTAGGTTGTTCTGTCAAGTGATGGATGTCATCAGTGTGCAGTGCGCCAGTCCTTCAGCCCGATTGATTGCCTTTATGTCGCTGACTTCACTCTTGCACACCCTGTTTCAAGTTGAAAAGTAAGACTCTAAAATTGTTGTACCAGAAACTACTGTGAATTTTGTTTCCACAGAGAAAAGAAACAGCAGCTTCTTAGAGGTATTAGTGCCAAATTCTGAGAGCCTAATTCAGACCTTAAAATAAACCTCCAGAGTAAAGAAAAAAACAGTGCACAGAACTGTGAGGCAGGAATGCTCAGGCAGCTCTGGAGCACTGAGACTTCTCACCCACAAAGGGTGGTGGGCTTCTTCGTGCCCAGCTCCTCCTTTCCCTGAAAGGCCAGCCTGCCTGTCCCTGGCACCCTGTGGAGCCTAACTGTGCTAGAGGGCCAGAATGTGAAGGAACACGTATTGATTTTAGGAAGCAAAAGGATTTCACTGTTTATTTTAGAAGTGTGCCATTTTCTTTGTGGGTCCCAGGTCCCATTCTGTGCAGCCCATGAGGTGAAAATTGTGGTGCGTAGCTCGGGTTTGCGTTACCTGAGGGGGTTAGTTTGTTGTTAGTTTGGTCTGGGGACTCCAGGATAGTTTGTTGTTTTACAAAAGGCAAATGGCAGATGAATGGAATTACTCAGGGCATCCTAGTTTACCTCCAGGACTTCTCATCCAGTTGATTTGATTCCACTAACATTTGCGGATCAGATCTGTGAGTTCACTGCCTTTTCATACAGAATGATGTTGTGGAAGAATTTGTGTTTTCTGACCTTTTGGTTTTGTCTGTCATTTCTCTGCCTTCTCTTTTTCATTCTGGCTACAGGAGGTATGAATGTAAGGCTGAGCAGGGATCCAGTCCAGGAGGTTCCTCATCTGCTTCCCTTAAAAAGGAGGCAGGGAACATGAGTGAGAAGGCAGAATCAGAGCAGTAGGAAATTCAGGCGGCGGGTTGAGCTAGTGAATAGATTGCTAGTCCTGACCCTGTTTTTTTGAAAGGGATATTGTAAAAGAAGTCAGTAATTAAAATTTAGTCAGTTTTGGGTTTTTGTGAAGCTACTTCAAACTTCATTCTTCAATAAATTATCTGATAGAACTTAATGCTGGCTATTATGATGTAGAGAGAAAACAAATATTCATATGTCAGAATTTTCCTGTCAGGGCATGACCATAGCAGTTAGACTTTTAGAAGAACAAACAGTGAAAAAGATAGTAAAAGAAAAAAAAAAAAGCATCTGTTTTCTCTGTCCATATCAAATAACTTGCCAAAAGAGTATTCTAAGGAAATGAAGCAGTTTTTGACTTTATCCTCAGTTCCAGGTGCCACCAGTGCTGGAAGCATCTCTTCTCATACTACAGCTCTCTTGTAACACTAGTGAGAAGAAAAACATGATTAGAGAACATCTGCTCTAGTTCAATGGATTGCAGGCATTAAGCAAGGTTATTTGTAAGAGAACCTGAGGCCACCTAATTCTAGGTTGTAAGCACATACGAGATTAGAGCATGAATTCCACTGGAGAGTGCTTATTCTTAGGGAAAAAACCCAACAAAACAGACGAAATGTTCCAGTATGTGAATGCAGATGCCTTACCTACATGCTAAATGTGGGTGCAGAGCTCGATAGACATGTTTGTCTTCTAAGTGTCTGGAAATGTGTGCATATTTCCTCCTTCCTATTTTATTAACTCTTAGTTGTGCCAGTGCCCCCAGCTGGGGAGGATTTCTGACATGCTCAGTATGTGCTGTTTTAAAATATTTTAAAGCTTATTATTTTTTTTTAAAATTATTTATTGTTTTTAAAATATATATATTAATTCTACATTGAGTTTGAATTACTGGTAATAGCCACTTTTCCCACCAAGCTGGGGAATGGGAAGTAAATGCAGTTTATGTTCTATTAATGAAAGCTCTCTCTATAAAGATGGATATACTGGTGACAGTGTGAATGCTTCTCTAGGCTGTTGTGAGTACTGGTGGCTTGAGCAGCACCCATGGTACAGGCTGTGGCCGTATGCACACAAGGTCTTCCAACTGAACCCCCCCTCTGCTCTGTCCCTGAGCGTGCCATTGCTGCAGTCACCTGTCTGCATGGGGAGTGGCCCAAGGCTTTTTCAGTCCCTCTTGTCAGCGACTTCCTTTCTTGAGGAAATGTGTTTATAAAAGCATTGGGAGGATGGTAGCACAAACCTTGAGGGACTGTCAGTGTTTAATAAAATTTTAGAGTTAGTTTTAGTTTGAATCTTAACATGAAGTTCATGAATTAACTGGAGTGAAAGTGGGGCTCCAGATCTAACTTGTGGCTGAATTAAAGTACCTCCAAACATAGCCACAGGTTTCTGTGTTCAGGTCATTTGAGTTAACTGCACGATATGCATGTGTCCTTCCACACCAGCAGTTGATCTGTACTTCCCTAAGAGTGCTGTGTTATGCACAGGGTCTAATGCCTAGTCTATTGATTTTTAGTCCTTCAGACAGTGATGTTTATCTCAACATTGCACAATACTTCTAGCAAGAAAGAGCAATGAGAAGAGAAACTATTTGGGCTTCAGATCCCAATGTCCCCAAAAGCAGCCAGAACCTAAATGGATTGTGCAGTTGAGGAGAGCAGAAAGATCACTTTGCAGCAGCATTTCTTGCAGAGGGAATTGGCTGGCAGGAAGGGACAAGTGTATGTGGTCACTAGACTCACAGACTGGTTTGGGTTGGAAGGGATGTCAAAAGCTCATCTAGTTCCACCCACCCTACCATGGGCAGGGACACCCTCTGCTAGATGAGATTGCCCAAAGCCCTATCCATCCTGGCCTTGAACACTTCCAGAGAGGGGCAGCCACAGCTTCTCTGGGCAACCTGTGCCAATGTCTCACCACCCTTATAAAGAAGAACTCTTTCCTAATATCTAATCTAAATCTATCTTTTTTTTTCCTTTTTTTATTTTTTTAGTTTGAAGTCATTACCCCTTATTATCACTCCATGCCCTTGTAAACAGTCCCTTTCCAGCTTTCCTGTTCCTTTTCCTGTATCCCTTTCCTGTACCCTTTAGGTACTGGAAGGTTTCTAGAAGGTCTTCCTGGAGCCTTCTCCAAGTTGAACAAGCCCAACTCTCTCATTTCAGCCTGTCTTCAAAGGAGAGGTGCTCCAGCCCTCTAGTTATTTTTGGGGTTTCTTCTGGACTCACTCCCACAGGTCCATGTCCTCCTTACATGTTTGGGGATTTTTTGTTTGGCTGGGTTTTTTTCCCTGTCCTCATCTGTCAGCATTTAGACCCCTTCTTTTTTCAATTTGCCTCAAGCCACATAAAAACCTCAAGTGTTTTATGTGATGTAAGGGGTCCAAGAGCCCTGGTGGTAGCCCTGGCTAGCTGTCTTCCTCCATCTTCACCTGCTTTCTAAGTGTTAAATTAAGGCCAGTGTCAGTGCTGGGTTTTGTTGACTGTTGACAGAAGAGAGGTTATAGAAATTCAGCATCAATTGTCATTCAGGCTCTATAAACCGTGTTAAATGGGAAGATCCGTGGGGTTTGAGCGTGAAGAAACTTGCACGAGGAACACTTCTACACTCGCTGTCCACTCTTTAACTCACTCTCTTCTTTTCTGCTTCACTGGCTAATCTCTAAAAGTACTTGTGAGCTTTCAAGTTTGATCAGATTGCAAGGAGCAGCCTCTTGGAAGGAGGGATCAGAGGAAGATTAACGCTGCTGGGAACTCGGTGTTTACCGTTTCACTGGTGTGATTTGGCTTTCTCCTTTATACTGATTGTCATTAGGGTTAAATAAATGTCATGGCTTTTAAAAACAATCCAAAAGAGAGACACTGCTTTGTAGTTTGAGTGGCTGGGCAACATACCCAGAGTTGAGATAGTGTGCTAATTAAAATGAATGATAATTTAATGTAATAATCCTTATCCCGTAGGAATACTTGTTTGCACAAAGTGAAGTATTGCATATGCTAAAGTCAGAGTTTGATGTCGAGGAGGAAAAGTCCATGGGCTGGTGATATGTCACCAGATCTAGTTCAAATAAACCAGACTGTGTATTTGCTTTTTAATTAAGCATAATATTTGTGTCTGAAGAGTTGCAGCTAAACTTCAGTAGACTGAGTTGACCAGACAAGCACTGTTTCTAAAATAGGATTTATTTGTTATTTTTCTATTACATTTACCATTTGAGACATCTCTGTCTGATGGCTGGATAAGATAATACTGGGATGGGTCTGCCATCTGTCACCAGGCTTCCTGAAGTGTCCTTTACCAGCGCTGACCTTTGTGGTACAGAACAACGGTGCCCTTAACGAAGGGTTTTCTGTAATGGGGAAATGCCCGTACCGAATTCTCACTGTCATCCTGCAAACAACTCTCCTGAGAAGCAGCACCTCTTATGTAATTACTAATTTTTAATTACTAATTGGAGGGCTATTACTGAGATTGGAGACATCTGTTTGCTTTGATTTTCAGTCTTACAACATCCTTAAATACTATGCTCAGCTGTAGTGGGTGAAGTCTAAAGCAGCAGCCACAGCCCCTGTGTTTGCTGTGTAGAACATGCTGCGTGTCATGTTCCAAGGAGCAGGTTGTTTCTGTGTCACAGTTACATCTAGCCATGAGCATCACATGGTGCAGGAGAAACATACTTTTCTTCCAGGCTGTATCTTTTTCCCAGCAATGGGGTAGCTCTCATTGCTGGGCACGTGTTAGCTCAGAACCACTTCAGCCTCTGAAGTTACAGATCCTTTCTGAGGTAAGAGGAAGATGGGCCATAGAAGAGAGTTATGCAGATCTGGTTCCTTTGGTGCTGCAGTGGAATAGGGATGCCTGTGTAGTCAGCTGAGCACATCTCCTCTGGGAATGGGCAGACTTGTGTGGAGTTTCTCTAGGAGTCAAAACCAGCATCTGAGGAGCTTTCTGAGCTCCTCAAGCTGAGCCCCAAACCAGACACATCTGCTGCTGTAAGGCAAATACGGGAAAACCCCAATCCAGCTACAACATTTAAAGTTAACCCAAAGCTTATTTCCAGCTATACGTTATTACCTGTGTTCTTAATTGGGATTGATGAGAAGAAAATGTATAATTTAGCATTTTGTTTTTTAAACAAAAGTGAAGTGGGTTTTGGGGAAGGGCGTACATGGTGTTTTTGGGCAGTGGGGGATGTTAAGCAGACCAATTCCCTGCAGGCATCAGACTTGAACGTTGCCTGCCTGAATACTGGTGTTTGCAGATTCACGTCTGGACACGATTGTGGGTGAAAGTCAGGCTCTGACCAGCACTACCAAATCCTGAGCTGGGCCTGCAGTGCCTTTTTGGAGCAGGAATCTTCTCCCTCCTTCCTCCACACGGGTGGAAAATTTAAATAAAGAGCTAACTTTTAAGTATTTCATGATCAATTTAGAGCAGTATCTAATTCTTAATAACTAGTTGTTAGCATAACTCTTTAATAGGAGAGGTAGGGACTTTGTGTAGGATACTGTGGTCAAAATCTGACCTACTTCTACAAGCATAGTATTCTTTGGCATTTGTCCAACTTCGTCCAACCAAGTATCTCATTTTCTTTCAGGAAGCAGCTGGTTTAGCCTTACAAGATCCATTGAAACACACCCTAAATAGCCTAAAGTACCAAAGCAACCTTTGAGAAATGTGATTTATTTTTTGTTTTCCAAGGCTTATGCAATAAATACTGCATCATCTGGTTGCCTGCGCTGTTGAGAGTCTCTACTAAAGGCTCAGCCTAAGTCTTTGTGGGCAAACCCAAAGATTTTTGACAGAAACTTTCACAGTGTTACTGAAATGCTTCACTACAGTGGCCAGACCCTTTCTTTTCCATCCCCAGTACAGTAGCTTCACTGGCAAAGGATTTGATCGAACTGAAATGCAGAACTCAAAATGTCTTGAAGCAGCTGAGAGGGGAGTACAATGGAACCCTGTGTGAATCAGGAGCACCATGCTGATAATGAATGGCAATGGCAATGTGTTGTTTCTTCTGGTAAATATGAAAGTAGTAGGTGGTAAGCTTAAAAAAAAGTAACATTTTTACTGTCTTACACTGGATAGCTAAACAAGGAAACTCGGTGCCACAGGAATTGTTGTGAATGCCAATTTGTGTGGGTTGGAAAAAACAATTAGATTGATGGCAGAAAAACCTACTGAGAACTGATAAACCCTTTCCTTGCCTGAAGAAGTCCCTAAGTGGCTGCTGCAATGCAGAATGATGTGGACTGTATCACTGTAAGCCTTCTCTGGCTTTAGACTCATCCCTAGACATCTGCCACTAGCCTTTGGCTCTGCTCATACTGGGTGTCATCCTGATGCTGGAAAAAAAAAGCAAAAGCAAAACAACTGAGCAGGAGGTGCTGAAGATGTTGCTGGCAAAGACCAAGGAGAAAGGGAAGTGGGGAACCTACAAGAAAAATAGTATTCAGAGAAAGAAAACTAATACTAGGAAACAGTTTCCATAGGAGAGTGTGAACATGTACCCCATCACTACAAATATGTGTCTGAGTTTCCATCTTTGGGAACATCACAGGACTCCACAAATCTGGAATGTAAACCATGAGTCTCATCCTGGAGAACAAAAACACTTTCCTGATCCTGGTTAAATGACTCTTTTTGGACTCTTAGAAATATCACTCTTCTCTTGTGGACTAGTATAAACCTAAATGCATAACAAAAACTAGAAATCCTTGAGCTGGTTCACAGGCTTTCTGTCCCATCCCCTCTCATTCCTCCTATTGGTTGTACTGTGGTCAGATGGGTGTTGAAGTAAAAAGCCAGCTGACATCTTTGTAGTCTTCTCCGGTGAGTATCTGGTATGAAAAGCATGTGAAGCTATTTTAAAGATGCTGGTGCCAGTGCCTGCAAGTTGTACCTGTTAGCTGAGGTGGGATGCTGCCTGTGAGGACCCCACCTTGTGCTGAGAAGCAGCTTTTGTACCACTCTTGGGCTGTGTTCTCCTGAAGAAGCAGTCTGAAATTTGGCTGACTGCAGTGTAACCCTGGATTTTGGCAGCTTTATGTAAGGCAGAACATAATGACTAGACTCATGCTGCAGAATATTAGCGCTTTTGAAATGGGATGCAAAGGTTAATAATAAAATTAAATTAAAATCTTTGGGCATTTTTTGAGAGGAGCTGAAGTAAAATTAGTACAGGTCCATGTAGAAGTGATCATGACCTGTAATAAATGAAAATCCTTTGAAATTTTAATTTGGTTCTTAGATACATAATTAAATGTGGACTTTGAAACTTCACTGTGATTTCTTGCTTAGTAGGATAAACAGAAAGGGGATAGGAAGGGGTGGCAAATTCATTTACACCTGACTCAGACCCTTGCAAGTGAAGAAACAA
Organism: Laterallus jamaicensis coturniculus; assembly: GCA_022605575.1. Classification (NCBI taxonomy): domain Eukaryota; kingdom Metazoa; phylum Chordata; class Aves; order Gruiformes; family Rallidae; genus Laterallus; species Laterallus jamaicensis. The sequence goes on along the minus strand of JAKCOX010000021.1, from coordinate 3,787,113 downwards.
TGCTTGCCCAGTTGGCAATGACATGTTTGCAATGCTTCATTTTTTGCTGTGCTACCTGAATTTGCCTTCCCTACAGCACATGAATGTCATCTTGTCTGAGATAGACATGCACAGTATTTATAGGGGAAGAGCTATAAAAGTACACCGATATTACGGAAAACAGCATAAGAGTATTGGCTAGCTGACAGGGTGTATTTATAGAGCAGTCTCTCAGGCAGGGGTAAGAAACAGGCACTGAGGACAGGGTATTCCTTTCTGTAACAGACCAATAGCCATTGCCAAAATGAACATAGTCGCTGTTCCATAGTGTACATGCAGGGGTCATCCTGCAGATTTAAAGTTAAATTCAAATAAGCATCTCGTTCTTACCCTCACAGGGAAAGAAAATGAACTGACTAAAGCACAAAGTGTGGAAGAGTTACCATTTCAAAAGATGCTGAGACATCAACTGCGTGCCCTGGCTTACACGTGTCTTCTGCTTCATTTTAGCCCGCAGAAGCCATGACAGTGCCATCTTTTCAGAAACTCTGCCTTCAGTGGCCATAAGGTTGCATTGTCCTGGAAGCAGCCTCCCTCTGCTTTGCTTTGCAGTAGGATTTGGTCCTGGCATCACAGGAGGAACAGTCCCTCAGCGAGGTGGCTGCATTGGTTTCCCACTGGTTGTTCCAGTGGCACATCTCCCGCTAATTGCTGTACTGACATAGATAGCTGATGGTTGAGGTGTGAATGTCACAGGCATCCTGTCCTCTCCTGAGTTGTGTGTGGGTGCTCACTCATCTTCTTCCCCAGGCCCCCACCAGAAAGATGGAGGTGAGCAGTGTGGCCTTTCAGGTTTTGTTGTTTCCTCACCAGTCAGTCTTGGAGTTCACAGTTAGCTTCGGTGAGTCTGTTGGAGTGAAAAGCCTGTGTCCTTGTGCCCCAAACAAGGCTAATGGAAGGAAATATAGCATCTAGTTCTGCAGGGTGCATTTAGTCTGTGCAGCCCCAGAAGTCCAGTAATGTTCTGATCCAAGATCATGTCCTCAAGGTCTCGCTTAGATGGAGCAGTAGGTTGTGAATCCCATTAAACTTCATCTCCTCTCTGTTCATATCTGTCTGTTCCTACCTGAAAGCCTCCGATGAGCGAAGTACACAGGATGCCTCACTCCTCTATGTATTGGTATGGAAATGTTCTGCAAAATCAAGAAGCACAGATTTCTCATGAGTGAGGTAGGCTTACTGCTGGGTGCTGTTAACTGCCTTTCATCTTGATTGTGGCTCCCTGGCACTTTGCAAAGCTGTGGTAGCCTAACCACCATCAGGATTGAAGCAGTGTCCTTTGCAGCATTACCCAGCGTGTGATCACCTTTTTTTTTTTTTTTTCACAAGATACTTGGCATGTTCTCTGCTTCCCCTTTTAGTAAAGCACCAAATCTCCCGACAGTTTCCTGCCTTTGTACTCTGCTATGCACTGTGCAGACAATTCCTAAGGAACCTAAAGAGACTATTATTAAACACTTGACAGAGAAGCTTGAAATGTTGATGTTAGATGCCTGAAGACTAGAAAATATTGGCACCTGCTGTGTGATTCTCTAGTGCTGAACACTGATTTTTTTTTTCTTTTTTTTTTTCCACTTTCTCAGTTCAACAGTACAATCAATTCCTCTTCCTGCAGAGACACTGCAAGGAGTGCTCAGGGCATTTCCTCTTCTTGTTCTGCTAAAACTAAGGGTTTCCCAAGGACAAACCTGTTGTCAGGCTGAGCCCTGGTACATTCCTGCCTGTTTTCAGGTTGTGTGTTGCCTCTAACTCCCGGTACATTTTTTGAAACAAAATATTGCCCCTACTCTTGGAGGGAGAATCCCCCTCTGTAACTGGCTGCTCTCTATTTTGGCAGCAGATGAATGAGTTTCTGGAATTGCCCGTGCAAGTTTCGTATGTCTAACTACAGCATTTGGCTGCTGCAGCCAGCGCATAAATGTGACTAATAGTCAGTCTTACTGGAACAAAGCAAACTCTGGTACTGCCTGGGTTGGTGTCCCAGCAGGGCGCTACCACGTCTGTATTTGGCATGCACAGCATTCCTTCCCGAGTGCTTTCCCCTTCTTCTGAGCTGAATTCAACAGCACTGAGAAGCAACATCCTCCCCCTCCACATTGCATCTCGGAGAGAAGCTGCTGAGGTCAGGTTTTGAAAGCTGTTCCCCATGAGAAAGAAGGTACATTGCTCCTGCTTTTTAGGACAGTGTTGAATTTTACAACACCCTCTCCGTAGCGGCCCAATGTCTTCTGTTGTTCTTTTCTTTGGTAACATGAAGAAATCATCCAGAAAAGCTGCATGTACTCTGCTTTCCTGCTCACCATGTGGCACTTGGGTTTCTGCTCATGAGTGGCGCCGGTGCTGGCCTCGGGGAAGAGGAAGGAAAGATAGAATGTTCTTTCTTGTCAGGGCAAATCCATGGTCTCAGAAGACCTGTGCTTGCGTAATCTTATCATCTCCAAGTATGAGTTCAAGTTAGGAAGAGCAGCCTCCCCACCCCAGAGAACCTGATTTGTTTGTGCAGCACATGTCCTGTGCTTGTTTCTGAAGTGCTTTGAGTGCTGATATGCAGATCCTTGTGTTTGAGGGGGTCTACAGAACCAAGCATATTTGGATACCTACATGGTGCTGGTGGCACAGTTAGGATTGCATGGAGTCATCCATGGGTACAAAGGCCCAAGAAGCAATCTCTAGCAGTCACAACAATGAAAGAACATAAAGTTAAAATCAAACAAATGGAAGAGGGTTTGAGCTTCCAGACACATGAGGAAATCTTACATAAAGCTTGAGCTGTGTGTCTGTGTTGTGTATCTTTGCAAATCCCAGTGTTATTTAGGATCTCATTCTGCATTCTTGGAATAAACTGAAACGCTCGTACTCTGTGTGCTGGTCATAGTTTTATAAACTTTTCCACTACACTTTTTAGCTTCAGGTTTTGTTTCCTTTTTTCTCTATTTTAAATGCCTCAACAAATGTCACTTGTATTGCAAGGACAGACCCAGGAACCAGCAAATTCTTGGTTCAGATGGAGTCAAGAACAAAAGATGAGGAGTTCCACCACTGTCTGAAGGCTGTCTCTTGAGGAGTCCTTCTAGGGTTTTGTTTTCACAGTCTGTAAAATGGAGCGGTTACAAACACTACCTTTATAAAAAGGGAAAGAACTCCAAATAAGGAGTGTTATATGAGCTCTTGGGAGGACTGAAGGTGCATCCTGAGCCAGAGCCTGCTGCTGTAACCCACTGTTGCTTTGGTCATTTCACTGAGGGTCTGCTTCAGCTTCCCTGGCAGCAAAGTGAAACCCCCATTGGATAGTCCAGGGGTCCTGGAAGGATCTTTGATGCATGTGAAACTTTCTGTATTTGAAAGAATTTGTATAAAGGAAAAGTCCATCAGTGATAGAAGCCTGGATTCTTTATGACTGTTTTTTCATCTGCATTTTAACTAGTTGAAAAGTTTAATCTTAGTATTTAGTCTGTGGGGGTTTTTATCATTGCAAATACAAGCTAATTCTTTTCATGTACTAGGAAGCAGATTAATGAAGATTTGACTGAAAGACATGACCGCATGTCTCAGAAATCTACTAATTGCCCTTGAAGTATTTAGCTTTCCCAGAGCTATGGATATGTTCCTTGGTTTGGAAATGCTATGTATTTGAATGTCTTCTGTTGCCCAGACTTTGTTACAGCATTTTCAGCCTGTCAAAAAGAAAATGAGTACCCAGATTCCTGAAGCCTGGAAAACGGTCATTAAATAGATCAGACGAAAAGGAAATAGCATGTCTACTAAATCAAAGATGTTTTATACAAACCATGATGGGTCATGCTGAGAGCTGTCTAGCTTGTTGAGCTTAGCAATGTTTCTCTCCTTGAAAATTGGCCAAGAATTTTGCTCTTTCCATAACTTTCTAATCCACCTACACAGCAGAGTTCAGATCCTACTACTGGTATGGTATGAGCCCAGCATTCTTCTGACTAGGCAGTCTTTAATGCTTCTTTGATCACAACATAATTAAGAAGAGAGTTTAGCCTGTGATTTTACTTATCCTGGTAGTACCCTCTAAATTCTTTTGTGCAGGACATGTATGTAGAGCATAGGATTTTGACATACCTTTGCAGCATTGTCCCCAACCAAAAAGCAGGTTGGAAAATAGTAGGAGCAAGTGAAGTACTCCAAGTCTTTGCAGCTATTTTTCTTTACTATGAATGGCAAATTACAGTGTTGTTTTCCAAAGGGATATGTCTGTGTGGCATCTCCCAGAGGGTCCATCTCTGGATGATCACTGTCACACATCCTTACACCGACTATTGTGATGGGGAAACCCTTGTTATTTTATTACAAACTCCCAGGGCTCCCAGGCCTCTTTGTGTTGAGTAGCTAAGGGGTGGATATGTTACAATCTGGCTTCTAGGAGTCTGCATCCCCTGTGTTTCTTGGCACAGGTGCTGTACATCTGGGGAATTGTGGACAGATGACCAGGAGTTTGAAGGGCTTCCTACACAGCTCCCTGCACCCACTCAGCACCCGTTGTCTTAATGATCCAGCCTACAGATACACTGTAACTCAGTTTTCTTAATTCTGTCATCATATTTGAGGTTTCTTTCACTGGAAGTATTACTAGGCTTTTTCATATACATTTCATTAAGAAGACTAGTAAATGTAAGACATTTGTTTACACTTTCAATTCATTAGATTGACTAATGAGGAGAGATGTAAAAAGGATCCAGCCACCCAGGGGAAGGGAAAAAGTGATTGCATAAACTTGAGCTTTGGCAAAGGGGGCCTGAGGAAGGGCCTGGTTTTACAAATGTCACAGAGGGAGTTTATCCTTGAGAAAGCTTTTGGCAAGACAGGAGTGTAGGTGGGCAGGTCAGGGATGGTGATGGGACTGAGTCATCAGTTAGAAGAGCAGGTGGGACTCTGGGGTATACAAAAAAGCCAGGCTGCAATGTGTGAGAAGACCTGGGATGTAAAGGATGAGGGCCTAGATGGTGAATGTTTGCTGTGTGCATAAAATGGAAGGGATAACAAAGAGATGAGTGAAGAAGTGGCTCTTACATGGAGAAAGCATAGCAATTTTTAGAATGTTGTAACTTTTAGGGAAAGCACCTCTCATGCACCTTAAATCATGACTGATTGTGTTTTAGGCATCACAGAGACAGCTTTTATATCAAGTCTGAAATGGATAAGCCTATGAAAAGTAGAGGGAAGTATACCTGTGTGTTTGGTCCCTATGATAACTATGTGCGGAGGCCAGCACAGCTCCTCCAGCCCAGTGCAGTAGAGAGATACACCAAAAATTCCACTCTCTGTGATTCCTTATTAGTCAGGCAAGAACAGGAGGTGTAATCCAGGGCTTATACGCTGTTACAGGCAAAAGATTGAATAAGCAGCAGCAAGTCTGTGCTGAGGAGCCTGAGAGGAAACCAGATACACACCTACAGTCAGGCATACCAGGGTAATGTTTGCATTCCCTTTTAAAGAAGTAAAATTATATTAGTAAATTTATTTGAGAGCTAATCTGTGCCAAAGTGGAGAATATGATTCAGGAGACTATTTGTACTGGCTAGTGTTGCTAGTTATAAACTGAGGAAATCAGCTGCAAGCTCTTTGTCCTTCCTGGGCTTTCCTTCAGGGCATTTCTGCACATGGTCATATCCTCCACCCTCGCTGTCATGCTTCTTAGACAGGTGTGTGAATCTTAGGCAGGTGTATGAATTAGAACTCAATGTCATAACTGAAGCCAGAAAATGATATATATTTCATTGTCATTCAGGCAACACATGGCAGCATTGTTCCCTGCAAGACAGGAATGCACAGTTCAGGAAAGCAGAAAGATCACTTTGCAGCAGCACTTCTTGCAAAGGGAATTGGCTGGCAGCAAGGGACATTGCATCTAACACTATCTAGTTAAAAGTTGTGTATGTGGTCACTAGACTCACAGACTGGTTTGGGTTGGAAGGGATGTCAAAAGCTCATCTAGTTCCACCCACCCTACCATGGGCAGGGACACCCTCTGCTAGATGAGATTGCCCAAAGTCCCATCCAGCCTGGCATTGAGCACTTCCAGAGAGGGGCAGCCACAGCTTCTCTGGGCAACCTGTGCCAGTGTCTCACCATCCTCACAGTGAAGAACTCTTTCCTAATATCTAATCTGAATCTACCTTTTTTTTTAAGCCTGAAGTCATTGCCCATTGTTATCACTCCGTGCCCTTGTAAACAGCCCCTCTCTAGCTTTCCTATAGGCCCCTTTAGATACTTGAAGGCTGCAATAAGATCTCCCTGGAGTCTTCTGTTCTCCAGGCTGAACAAGCCCAACTCTCTCATTTCAGCCTGTCTTCATAGGAGAGGTGCTCCAGCCCTTTGGTCATCTTTGTGGCCTCCTCTGGACTCGCTCCATGTGAGTCCCTTCTCAGGTACTGGGACCCCAGAGCTGGATGCAGTACTCCGGGTGGGGTCTCACAAGAACAGAGTATAGGGAGAGAACCACCTCCCTCGACCTGCTGGTCACACTGGTTTCTATGCAACCCTGGATATGATTGGCTTTCTGGGTTGCAAGCACAAGTTGCTGTCTCCTAAGGGCTGCTCTCAATCCATTCTCCGCCTAGCCATTAGCTGTACTTGGGATTGTGCCAACCCATGTGCAGGACCTTGCAGTTGGCTTTGCTGGATTTCATGAAGTTCATACAGACCCACCTCTCAGGCCTGTTAATGTCCTTCTGAACAGCATCCCTTCCCTCCAGCATGAAAACCACACCACAGAGCTTGATGTCATCAGCAAACCTGCTCAATCCCACTGTCCATATTGCCACAAAAAAAATTAGAAGTGAAGTACCAGGAGTCTACGTTTCTCTGCAGTTAGTGGGCAGAGATAGGTATGTCCAGAAATTTTAAACTATTGCATGTATAAGGTAAATCATCATCCAGATGTGCTCGTTTCCATTGATTACCTTGGTACACAAAGAGCTCATGTAGACAAGTTGACTGAAGTTAGGTGAGATGAATTCCCCCTTCCATCATGGTTGTCCGTTGGTACACAGCTTGTGGCAGCTCACAGGCACACTCAGAAGGCTGCTGTCCCGGAGTGCCTGGCTCTTGGTGCTGTCGTGTGTGCTGGCACATAGGTCAGGGACTTCTCTCTGGAGGTGTCCTTCCTTCCCCTGCCTTTCTATTGTTGTCTCTGTCCTACCCAAGTGTTATTGGAGGAGATCAAATTGTTGCTTTGAACCATTGAGGTTTTCAGGGAATAAGGGACTTCTGGCTTGCTGCTAGCTGCTTGACATGCCCAGCATCAAACCAGGGACTCAGGCCTCGACTGCACCACGGATAGTGCCAAAGATCCAGCCTCACAGCAAGAGAAAACAGAAATAGAAACCGCTTTGTTCTGGATATTATTAGAGGGCTGCCATCTTAGCAGATGAGATCCACAGAAATCCAACCAAGACTGGAAACAAGCCTCTTCCAGTCCCACAACCACTGCCTTTTCTTCATGCTGCCAGCCAGAATCCTGGTGTGCAGGATTTCCTCCTTGCAGCACGTCAGCAGTGTGGAAATGGTGTCAGCTCCCTAAAACATCACAGCTTTGGGGTAGCTGGTAAGGACTGGTGGTCCTTGCCTCCCAGTAGCTTCTCAGGTGTTGCAGAGTGTTTTGATCTGGTGTGGGAATGCTGTTCCCTGCAATATCAACCCCCAGAGTGTTTTGCAGTTGTTTAGGGAAAAAAAAAAGAAATAAAAAAACACAATGTTGTCTGAAGACTTTGTAATGGAAGAAATTAATCCAATGTAAACACGGTGGTGTGTGTGCATTCCTGTGCTGTAGTTGTGCTAACATAATTATAACAGAAACACATACATTGATAAAGCATTCCCACATCGATAGAGGCCTTTGCTTGCTTGCTTTCTGGTGTTTAAAATACACATAACCTGTTTGTCTCGGATGTTATTTCTTCTTCTTGGTTTTGGAGTGGCCCCTATCCACTCCACTGTGGAAAAATCAAATCACACCAGTCCCTGTAGCAGGCAGCAGCCATGGTTAGTATGCCATCCTCCAGTGAAGCCCTTGCAGAGAAGTGCAATGCAGAATCCCTTACTCAGGGAATCCCAGACTCAGTGTTTCACAGGTACGTTTTTCCTAAGTGTTTCAGGATTGTCTACAGGTCTTCTCTGAAGTTATTCATTTGAAATTACAGCATGTTTCTTAGTGAAAAAGACACCTGCTGCAGGAGTCTTGCTGTGGAGGCTTGATCTGGGCATTGGCTGATGCTGCCCAGCTTTTCCCTGAGATGCCTCTCTACCTCGGAGGGAGTTTTGCCACTGTTTCACACTCCTTGTGGGCGTCTGCTTTGCCTCTGACCCAGCATGTATAGATTGGAAATGGTATTTACTGAAAGCGTGGGACATGCATTGTGTAGTCTCTCCCAGGATTTAGCTTCCAAAAGCTCATTAAACTGATCTGGTTAAGGGCCATCAACCCTCTTAGATTAGAGCCATAAAGAGCTTCAGTGGACTCTACTCTTCTGGGTACTCTAATGAGTAATGAACTCTGTCACAGACGAGAAAAAGCTGCCTGTGTCATGTCTGTCATCATGCCCCTGCCATAAATATACTCACTGGTGTTTTTCTTTTTTATTAGACAGTGTACTCTGTGTAAGACCCGGGGAGACTGATTCTTCAACTGGGAGGAAGTAACTCAAGTCTGTAGAGTTACATGCAAATAAAATCAGTAAGGAGTTCAGCATTAGACCTTTGAGGCTCACCTTAGATTCCTGAGTGCGATTAGCATCCCTCTGCACGGAGGTGCTCTACTGTGAGTGTCTCATGAGGAACCTTGGTACGACTTTATGTGTTCAAGCACATAAGCACCCTGGTGCTCACAATTTTTCTCCAAGCTCCAACACATGGCATATAACAATATATTTGCACCAAATCCATGCTCCCTGGCTATTATCAAGCTGTGTGTGTCTATACAGGGAAGTACAGACCACCGTGTGTTACTCTCACCCACCATCTAGGCCAAGGGGATGCAAACCAGCATCCCACTGGGTCCTGTCCTGGAGGTGTGTAGTTTGCAGATGGGAATTTATCTTGGGAATTGTTTTATGCTGGTCTAAGTAGTTTCTTTCTCAGTTTTTGAGAGAAGAAATACGAAATAAGCTATGTTTGGAGCATTAGATACCTTTTGTATTTCAGAAGGAGTAGTATTTGGATGCTGGCTCTGAGAGCTGACGTTCATTTACCATTCTGTGTGCTACTGTAGTCCGTGTTGCTAAGAGTACTAAAATCAGAGACTTCTGTTGCTTCAGAATGGCAATTCTATCATTTCTGTATCCAACATATATGGGTAAGCATATGGAACAGCAGATACAAACTGCTGTTTAGAGACAGTGGAGTTGGCATCGATCAGGGTTCAGGTATTCACACTGAACCTGACATTTGCATTTTAATCCAGGACAGACACGCAGGGCAGATTTTGCATTGTTCTCTTTTCTGGAAACGCCTTTGAGGTTTCACAGGTATCAATACTTTCAGTGCCAGGGTTTTGAGTAGAATATTATTGGGGTAAAAATGCGGATAATGTCTCCTTTAAGCTTGCCAAACAATCCCTTTCATTTCTTTCCTTGATGAGCAAAATTACTTTAATTCTCCCTGTAATGTTGGAAACACTTCAGCCTGTAAAATGATTCCTCAAGCTTTGGTACAGCTTCAGTAGTCTGAGGAAAAATGGGACCATTTCAACCAAAGCCATTACAGCAGGTTTTCTCCACCATTCATCATTACATATTAGGGAGTTTTGCCCAAGAGTTGTGTTTACACAGAGACTAAGAAGCACCTGAAGGTTTATTTCTATCTCCTGGAAAGTTGGTCTGTTTTGCCTCCTTTTTCAGTGGTCGGGTGTACCAGAGTGCCTCCTTAAGAGCCTCTGCAAGTGATGCTACTGAAAAACATGAAAAGCAGTGGAGCAGGATGAACTGAAGTTGATGGATAGGCCAATCTCTTGGGCGATCCTGTCAAACCACAAGAAGTAGCCTTTAGGTTTTGTGTACGTTAGGTATATAAACATAGACAAATGCTGCGTTTTTCAGACACCTAAAGTCACATGTTTTAGTAACTGGAGTTGTGCTTGTTACTTTAAATTCAGCTGCAAAGCTTCCTATCCCTTGTATTTCCAAGGTGGTGAGTAACTGCTCTTACCTGTTGAAAAATGAGGCTATTTGGTGATGAACACACATCTCCAAGCCTTTACCCTGTCTCCTGAATGAGATCATCTTTCACCACCTAACTTGTTGCATTGCTGCAAGCTGGCTTCATTGTGCTCTGTGAAGGAACGTGTTCCATCACAGGTCTGGTTTTACTGTGGCTGTACTGCTCCTCTGCCAGGTACCCGTGAGCCTCCATCGCCACAAGTAAGCAGTTTGCAAAACCTGGCTCTTTGAACCAGAGCACCAAAGAGATGAGATGAATTCCTTTCATGGGAATCAGAAAGGAGCCTCCTGCTCACTGGGGAAAGTGGGCACAGGATGAAAGTCTAGATCTAAAAGATAAGGGAAGATCCTGTACAGGCCCTAGCTTTGTGAAACGGTTGTTTCTGAAGAAGAAACCAGGGGTGACAAACTCCCATCAGGCTGGCTTTACTTTGAGTTTCCCCTTTATGTCTTCTGTATCACTTTATCATTTCTCTCCAATCTAAGCTGAATTCATCATGTTCAAACAACATAATTAGCGCTCTTGGTGAGTTCTTGAGAATTTTGTGAATAGTTTTTTATTCATATTCAGTTGTGAGATTTCCTCACTCACCCAGATGCTTCAAAATCACTACTTTATTAGAATTGCAGACTGTTGCTCTGCAGATGTTCCATTTAACATAGATATTCACTGCATACAATTCCTTGTATGTCAAGCTAGGGTGAGGTTAAAATTGTACCCTCAAAGCCGAGTCTGCTCTGCCCTCTTGTGTCTATGGAATGTGCTGCCAAGTGGTCCCTAAATACAGCTGCTTCATTGTGACAGCTGGATTTTTTTCCCCCACAGGCTTAAAAATAAGATGCAAACACGTGGGTATTCAGGTATGGGTTGATTTGTCAGTTACCAGCATACATTTGTGCTAAATCTGTTCTACCGACATTCCTCATGCACACACTGGCTGAGGGGAAAACAACTTGAGAGTATTTTTAAATACAGCTCATGAGTGTTATAATAAACCTGACTGAAGGCTCTGTAAAGCTGTGCGTTTTATCAGTAAAGTTGTGGGGGTTATGAAGCTTCAACTCAAAAATTGTCTACTAGAGGAAGGAATGAGGAAGATGCTTTTCAATAGTGACTGGGTTCCTCTGAAGTTGGGGCTTGGTTTAGCTTGGCTGACTCCTTGATGTACCAACTTCTGACCTTAATAGAAGTGACAGTCCAAAGCTATGATAAGTTTACAGGGATTAAAGGGGTTCTGAAGGGCAAACAAAACCCAGTCATGTAGTGATTGAAATTAAGATACCTTCACAGTAAGGTTCAGCTGCATGCTAAGAAAAAATAAGCTGACAGCTTCTCTGTGAGGCTGGTAGTTTTTTTGGTCTGAAAATAAACTTAGGAGGCAGGGATGTGCTGGGTGTTCAGATTTCCTCTGCTAATTGTATTAAGAGAGGGAGACATTGCCCTGGCTGTGCTCTCTCCCCAGGAGCAGAGTGCAGCAGTGCAAGCTGGTGGAAGCAGTTTACTGAAAATATATTTATTTTTAAAGGAGCTTAAGCATTTTCAAATCACAGAACCAAGTATTCTATTAAAAAGTGGGTTTTCTCAACAAAGTAAGAAGTTTAGAGTTTGATGTGGTCTGCTGTAAATCTTTCAGATAACTTTAGGCTTAACATTTGGTCCATGAACACAGAATGATGGCTGACCTGAGCCAGTCCTGATTTTGACATGGATATTTTTCTCCTTAGTGGATGTTTACAGAAGAGACTAGCACTTTTCAGGAGCAGCTTTGTTGTTTCTCTGCGTAGAGCACAGAGGTTGTGTACCCTGTTTCTTCAGAAGTAATCCTGGCAGCCTTTCAAGCCACAGAGAGGAACTCCAGCACGAGCTGTGCTCCATTTGTCATAGCTAAGTAGAGTTAGGGAATCACATACTCATGAGCTTTGGGCCGAGTCAGTTGCACAGCTAGGGGGTCCAGGCCTCCTCTTGTGCTCCTTTGACAGACTATGTCCTTGCTTCACCTGTTCCAGCAATTCACTGCACCAGCTTCATTTAGCTTTCCATTCTCCTCAGCGTACTCCCTGTTGTTGCCCCTGTTGCCTTCTATGTGTAACCAGTGAAGAAGATGCTGCTAATGAGACAGTACTGAGCCTGGTCAGAAGACAGGAAATTCTTAATAAATGCACCTTTTGGTTTATGTTTTCCCAGTAACAGGCTTAGGATTTGAGTTGCTGATATTCAGGCTAAAGCTTCAAACGGATAGTTTGTTCAGCTCTTGTAATAACCCCAGTAGGATCAAAGAGTCTGTTTCCTGAAGCTCCCTGCAAACCAGTTCAAAAAAGCCCCTCCCTCTCCAAGGGGAGGCAAAGCCTTCTCCCCACTTTGAAAATGGGTATGTAGAGATAGGATGTGTTTGGTGATTTGGTCATGGTCTCGTGCCAAGAGGTTGGGGTGAAGGGAATAAATCCTCATTCTTCAGCCTAAGTTGTTCTCACAGAAAATCTCTGACAGTGAACTCTGTTTTCAAAATGCTTTTCTGAAGACTCAGAAATGCAGTTGCAGAGCGTTGGGTCTGTGATGTATTATTTGTTGTCTTATCTCTCCAAAATCATAAGGACCAAAGAAACATGAATAGGAAACTATGTTATGGTTCTTCTGTTCTTATGAGGGGGGTTTTTTCCACTGTGATCCAGAGCTGCCCTCTGTGTCAGTACCTCTCACAGTGCAAGGACCACCTGCCCTCACTCAAAACCACCCAGGGTTGTGCTGTCCAGCACAGCCCTGTCACAGTGGTCTCCATTTGCTATCACGTAAGATTTGATTCAGCTGGGAACCCTTATTTTTCCTCTACCTGTTTTGCCTGCCTGCTGTGTGGGAGTGTGTGGTCAGTACTGGGTTTCTTGTGCCTCCCTTTGGAGGGTTTTGGTGTCCTGTGACTGTTCGGCAGTCTGCCTGCAGGCACCGGTGATGTGCAGGCCCTGGGTAGAGGAGCACTGCTCAACATCTCATACTAACATGAGTCCCAAGTGTAATGATTTCTGCCAGTTCTCACTGCCAGAAAACTTGTTTTCCCCAGCCAGTATTTAGTCTGCATCCTTCCCACCTTCACATCCCATTGCTCCCCTCACTACTGTGGAACTTCATCTGGAATAATCCAGGTTTGAGTACTCTTCTACCTCTCTCTTGTGGGTTAGCTGTTACTTGTCTTGTAAAGGGGCATTCACCACTCCTGCTTTCCACCTTCATAGTAACATTGTTGCTCCCTGGGAGTAGCAAACCTCACCCCAAAGGTGCCAGAGCTGATAGCCCCAGTGCCTTTCGGAGGGAGGTGATTGCTGCCTGTCACCTGCAACCTGTTAGTGCCAGCTTCCCTGCTGCCTTCAGAGGTGTCCACCCCGCTTCCTCTGCACTTGCAGTGAGCGTTATCACAGCCAGGATCTCCATTCAAAAGTGATGGAGAGATAAAGTGTAGGTAACAGTGGAAGAACAGAAGT